>CM062292.1:451105425-451705425 GCA_031216915.1 Pictodentalium vernedei
TTGGCAGGTTACATTATATAGCAACGTGGTAACCCATAGGAAAATGGATGTTGAGATCTTCTCTCTTTACTTCGCCAGTCATGATTTTTTAATTAGTCGTAGGCCCTATTCCGCCCATATAAGTATGAACAACTAACGCGCGATCTCGACGAAGCGAGATCGCACGTTGGTTGTTGCTATTTATTTTGGCGGAAATTCTTTTGAGATGGAAACAGCATGACATTGTATTCGCATGTGGGTGCATACTCGACCTTTGAGTCGAGGTGGTTCCGAAAGATGGCCAAGTCTTTCTGGTAAAACAGACGAGATTAGTAACGTGATGAAGTTATGCTGTATTACTTTGTCGTAACCTGCAGTTCGTTTGCGTATTTGACAATTAACGTAACCCTTTCGTAACCTAAACTGTCGTTCGCGGGTTTTATCTTACAATCAACATATATTTTGTCTTTATTAACTCCGCAACTGTCGTGTCAGATGTTTGTACCAGGGGGTCTGATACAAGCACGTTCCTTACGCGTGAGTTCCATTTTTTTTCTTTTTGTTTATCCGTACGAATAAATAGTTCGTTATATATTCGTCTACATTCTTGACTTATCCCCAATATGTTGCAAGATAGAATGATTATTACCATTATGTGGATGTACAAAATATGTATCCGAGTCTCGCTCCGGGTTCTAAGGATAGATCACGACTCGTCTTCGACTCGTCGTGATCTGCCCTTAGAACCCGGAGCTCGACTCGGATACATATTTTGTACATCCATATAATGGTAATAATCTCTGTAACTCAGGCCTGTGTATTGGAAATCACTGTGTCCACGCCCCTGTGGCCCAACAAACGTAACTTACCACCACCCCGACCCATGTCCACCACTCCATCCCTCACATGTGTGACCTGACAAAGAAGCCTTTGTTGAGCAAAACCTCGTCCTATATATAGCATTTACTTCCGTTTTTATCATTATAGTATAGAGAGTTTCATTTTATAAAATGACTTCAAAAATTAAAAGTATATTCTGTCGTGCCCACACAAATGTCGCAGAAAGTTAGATCAAAAGATCTTGAGGTTGAGCGCGCCACCGAAACTCAAGTTATTCATAGGGAGCAGCGAATCTTCCTCGCTGTCGGGCGCCAGTTTATAACGACTCATACGATAGAAGACACACTCAGGCATTATCCGCTTGGAAACACGGTATTCGAGCATGTTCCTCTTCTTGACAACGTGCGTTTTGGGACAACCGTGAGCTGGCACTCAGCACAAGCTGTGAAATCGAAAGAAAAATGATATCTGATAGCATTTTTGAATCGATGCTGACGTGCCCCCATAATGCCAATGATGGTATATAAACATTAACAAGGTACCCAACTCGCTTTTCGAAAACGATATAGCACTCATCTTCATTATATCCCCCTCAAATTTGATTCATCCAACGTATCTAGCAGTACCCGGTGTCAGAGGAAAGGGGAATGAATAAGCTTTACATTGGTGTATTACACGGCCGTTGGGTGTTCTTGCGTTGTTCATAATAACTGGGAGAAGTAACAGAAAAGGCAGAAAAAACACTTAGTCGGACAAGATGCATGCTGTTCAGTGGAGTGTAGGTTACGAGCGAGACTTTTCCAATTTATTATAAAAATTCGAGCTCCCATTGTCTTTGGGGTCAGATTTCGACTGATTCTCCTTGGCTCTATTTCTAAAGAGGTTTTGGAGGTGTGATAGGGCTTTGGTGGCCCTCCCCACAGTGGCGGCGCCGTGGGGTGGCCTGGGTGACCCCCACACACTTTTCCCTCACCCCCCCCCCCAAATAAAACTCCAAATTGCCATCTTGACAGAATCTGGGGGCCCTTGAAGACCACGTAAGGTGTTGTAGAAACGCTCAGATATCGCTCCCAGGACGTCCAAATATGAAAGCTTTCCTATGGGAGCCCCCAGACCACCACCGACGGAAGGGAGCACCCCTCCCATACCATCACCCAGCTCAGGCCTGCGGCTTTCGGGAAATGCCGAGGACATCTCGACCTTGAACTCCCTATCTTACTTAGCACCCCCCCCCCCCTCCCCCAATCGAAATCCTGGCGCCGTCACTGCCCATCCCACTTCTTTGTCAATGCATCAACGATATTCAGCGAAAACAAATACGGGCTGTTTCGTCAGCATGCCTTGATGCAATTGGAATATTTTATCAGTCGAGACTTGAGACATCAGGTTTACTATGGTGCTTCTGACTTAAGTGTCTACGAAGCATAAGAACTAACACAAACCGTCACAACATGTTTCATCGCGTGCGAACCCCTCCTCCCCTACAATCTTCCCTTTTATTTGTTGCTAAATTGACTCTTCTCTGAAGTAAAACAGTCCCCGATGCAAGTGAAAATGATTAAGGCCTCATAAAGTAAATTTTCTGTTTCTCATGCCATTTTTTTTGTAAAATTGCATGCGGGCGAACGGTTTTTTATTTTATTTTATTTTTTCTTTTTTTTTTAATTATTTCTTTGCCATCAAAAGTTGTTGGTTGTTTTGTGTCTTAGACTTCCTAATCTACAGTCCAGAACAGTATGGGTGGTGGTGTATTTCGTCCCTTGAGTGCAAGAAGGTTTTCCAATGCCAAAGCACTGCAAAGCCTTGTTGCACTCGAGAGACAAATTTATCAATTTATTAACTTGCGTAAAATATCATAAACAATTTAATTTTTATTTTTTGAAGTTTGCATTGCTTATAAAAATAGAGCGGGCGGTAGCGAAAAGGACCATGCGGGAAGGCCTGAGAAACAGATTTTTAACTTTTTAGGCCTAATGAGGGGAAATTAAGACGACAGAACAGGAAGGAAACTATTGAAACGCTATGTAAGTTGGCTGAACTTCTGGATAAAGATAATCAAAATACGTTCACCGTAAGTAGACACTGTAAAGGAATTTTGAAGATTTTCTACCTCTAAATGATTTATCTGTAAATATTTATATATGGTACATTTCCTGGTCACAACACAAATATAAAGCTAATATTAAGACGTGAAAGTCGCCTAAAGTGTCAACAGAAAGGCTCGGGTATAAACGATTGGAAAGTTTAGCCAGTAGTTCATACCTATGTTGTCCGCTTTAGAAAACGTCTACCCAGGTGTTGGTTACCAGTTTCGACTCGAACAATGAATAGAACTCGCATCCCACTCCGGATTTTGCCACTTCTCGTATAGAAAGTACCATGGTATTGTCCCAAGACACTATGGTGTACCATGCTATTTTTAGCTTAACTTGACAAAGTCAAGATAAGCTATTGCCATCACGCGTTCGGAAGTCTGTTAGTCTGTGAGTCTTTTCACATTTTCCTTTAGCACGAGCTACGCCCTGTAGTTCTTGTCCGATCGTCACGAAATTTCATATGCAGGTTTGAGGCCATGTCTTGATGAGAACTTCCCCATTTGGTCGCGATTTGTCAAGCGTGACGGCTGCCCGAGCCAAAAACCCGTATTTATGAAGGAATTTCATTGTAACTTGGTAGGATGACTCTGTATAATGTCTACACGAGAACGTCCATTTTTGGTCATGGTCTGTCAACCCTGACGGCTGCGCAAGCCAGAAACCCCAAAACTTTTAGCACAGTCTACAGGTCGTATTTAATATGGAGGGATTTCATTGTTACTTGGTAGGATGACTCCGTATGATGTCTAAATGAGAACTTCCCCATTTGGTCGTGATCTGTAAACCGTGACGGCTGCCCGAGCCCAAACCCCCAAAACCCGTAGCACAGTCTACAAGTCGTATTTATGGAGGGATTTCATTGTAACTTGGTGTGATGACTCCAAATAATGTCTAGATGAGAACGTCCCCTTTTGGTCGCGATCGTTCAACCATAGTAGTATGTCTCGGGCTTTTCACCCCACATTGGCCGGATCTCATGCCGGATCTCATGTGACGTCTTAGTCACGTGACCTGGTGGCGCCATGTTGTGTTGTCATGGTAACCCACGTGAGCGGCCATCTTGTGACGTCATCCCCATAGTGATACGTGGTGTAAGTGCGCAGCGTGTGTTGTTAGGGTGATACGTGTTTTCGTCGACCATTTTGTATACTGGAAGCCGCCATCTTGGTTTCTATGGTAGCACGTGGTTGCTATGTTGCCCAGATGCTTCTAATAGGACAGGGGTATGTTCGGAGGGTATGTTCGATTGAACAGGTGTAATTTCCCGATTCGCAGAATTACCACAAACAATCCGATAATCCCTCCAAATCACCAAAATCCACTTTATTTGATATGGATTCTTCAAGAATCTTATTTAGGACCGCCAAACCGTAGATTTTAATAGTAACACGTAGTGCTATAATACCGAGGGGGTACCGGGGTGTGTTCGATTGAATAGGAGTATTTTTCTGGTTCGGATTTTCCCAGCATCCCTTTTTGGATCCCTATCCCATGACGTTTTTTCCCAATAAAAGACACGTTCCTTTGGTAATTACCCAGAATCCTCTGATTTTTCTAACCATTATTTAAAATATAAAAGTAGGGCCCATATGTGTACATGAAGGCCAGGAAGCTAACTTCAAGTTCCACAATATACTCATGTGAGGATCTACCCATATGTTAAGCTAAGAGAATCCCTTTTTGTCGTATGAGGTCTAATTTTCTATCCCTCTTAGCCTCATTTCGGTATTTGAGGATACCTATGGCCAGGTATTGTATTATTTGAGGATACCTATCGAGTGTACCTTCTGGAGAATCCCCTTTTTGTCACATGTGCTTATGTGAAAAGACAGAATGTGACACAATGCGCACTAGCACATAGGCACATGCTGGATGTGCCGATATGTGCTTATGTGAAAAGGCACAATGTGTCACATTGTGCACTAGCACATCGGCACATACGGGTATTTGAGGATACCTATGGCCTAGTATTGTATTATTTGAGGATAACTATCGAGGATACCTTCTGAAAAGAATCCCTTTTTGTCGCATATGCTTATGTGAAAATGCACAATGTGACACAATGTGCACTACCACATAGGCACATGCTGGATGTGCCGGTATGTGCTTATTTATGTAAAAAGGCACGTGACACATTGTGCACTAGCACATAGGCACATACGCGTATTTGAGGATACCTATGTCCTGGTATTGTATTATTTGAGGATACCTATCGAGGATTACTTACTCCGTACTATAACTGCCCACGAAAATTCTCAGACGATATGTCCCAGCTTGAAATGAGAGATAATGTTATAGAGTCTGTGTCTAATAATGTTGCGAAGTGAGCCCAGAGGGGTTAAGTACACTTGTCAGCTCGGGTAAGAGCTCGAGCTCTTGGGATCTTTGCTTGGGAATTCAATAGACTCGATTTTATTTCACTTTTAAGTGACTTCCATAGATTTGGAACAGATTTAAACATTATAACGAAATTACATGGAATTGTATGAAACTGGCGACCAGAGTACAGGCGTACTCTGTAGGTACACGCCAGATGTTCTGTTGACAATATCAGGCATACCTTTGCGAGCCAATATTGTCAACAATCAGTAACATTTGAGGATTTGTTGACAGATGGGACAATAACATTCGGCAGTATTACTGGGATGTTGGTGTTCGAACTGTCTTACAAATTGAACTGGGGATGCTGAGTTGCATTTTTGCCTTAGTCACCGGGACATTCCGCTGGTTAACTGGCGCCCGGCGGAATACTATTTAAGAACGGAGATTCCATGGACTGCATGCAGACTGACAGTCTGCATGGCATGATAAGAGTCGACAAAATGGCGACCGCCACGTCAGGGGACTTTCCCTTAGTTTCCCTGAGGTAAGGGAGAAACTGCTGACGGTCGTCACGTACCCCAAGTATTGCATCAGAAATTTGGTGTATATAAGCACCAATTTCTGACTGCTTGGACAAGTTGTCTCTGGGCTCCTGATGAATGCTGAACTACTCCACCAGAAGAAACCTGGATGCCGCCACTGTGTTGAAGGTATGAACTTTGTTGTTTTTTGTCATTTTTTCTATTTGATTCCAACCAGAACAACGACGGTTAGTCGTAATTGTTAATAGTTTAGTTTAATAAAATAGTAGATAATTTGGAACTGGTCTCCGTTGTGCTATACACAAGTTTGTGAAGTTACTGAACCCAGAATCTGGAGCCTGTGTCTGATACCGTCTGGTAAGGAAACACAAAACCCCACAGAACCCCAGTAAACACAACGTGGAAAAATATAACTTGACGATCATAGATTGATAAACTTTTCCTTTTATTCCGCAACAATAACCTTTTGGCCTGTTTTGTCTTCTAAACTTTGACAAACAGGTCAGATTCAGCATACATGCCGAGTGCGTCAGAAGCAAACATAGGTGGCGAACTGCCGAGGATGGTAGAGAATCCAGAGAGGCGGACGCGGGAACGATCGTCCCCACGTCCCGGATCAACGAAGAAGTCAAAGTTATGCATTTATTTTTAAAGAATTGATTGCAAGTAGTGGTGCTAGATTTTTGTTAGCGGTGGGGGGGGGGGGGGGGGGGGGGGGGGTTCTCCATCACGTGAGATTTATAATTTAGTTTAACCCTCACCTAACACCAATAGAAAACGATACAGTTTTCGCTTACAAAAAGTAGAAAAAAATTCTTTTATTTGTGACGGGGGTAACGAAGCCATAGCTTGCCACTCATTTTGTACACGCTCTACGATTGTTCCAATCATGGACTATAGACCCCCCCCCCCCCCCACCCTCGACAACATAAGTGATGTTTTGAAGATCAAAATGGAGGACTACCCTAGACTCCCCGCCCTCTTAAGTATTATCTGTACTCGCCACTAGCGGTAAGGGTATATGGAAAGGCACCGGATCGTTGAGAGATTGATAATCATTAAAACTGAAAAAAAATTGTTTTCTTCATTCAGTGACATGTTTAGCTTAAAAGCAAAATATAATTAGGGCTGTCACGATTTTTCAATTTAGGAATCGATTAATCGTCGCAAATAATCGATTGTAATCGATTAATCGTATCAAGACCCCCCCCCCCCCCCCCCCCACATCTCCCTTTCTTTAAGTCGTTAAAGATGAAGTTCAAGCCAGTTGACCTAACTCAAGTAAACAACGAAGACGATCCTCTTTTAGATACATTCAAAGCTTTGAAATGAAATGAAGTGAAATGAAGTTTATTCAACAAAATAACAAATTTACAAGTAAGATTTTTACAAAGAGTTTTACATATATGGAATACACTGGTAAATTGTTGGGAGACAACATATATCCACATTGGCTATCTTCCTGTTGCTCCTAGGAAGTGAAAAAGACTACACAGAAATGATTACACAGAAATGGAGTAGACTGAATATTTATGTTCATAAGTACCACTGTCTATGGCTCAGCTATTGAGTGAATGATCAGGAGAAGGAAGACCTCGAATCTACATGCTGGCCCCTTCCCAGTCTACGCGAAAGACGGCACCCAATATGCGCGAGTGCAATTTGACGGTAGACTACAAATTTGAATAAATAAGATTAAACGTGAGCTGATGGGTCAAGACATGATTGGGAGATTAGTTCGAGTCAGGTGGGATGAGATAACTGGAGAAGTCACCGACATAAGCTGGCAATGGCGTCCTACGATTAAGAATGTTTTTTTCTTGGCATGTAAGACTCGAACAGTCTTCGCCTTCAGTAGAAGTGTTTAAAATATGGCTTGTTTGTAACTATGAGGTGGGAATGTTATTGGCAAATAGGACGATTCCTGTCTTCATTGACGTCATATATAAGGTCACCATAGTGCTAGAATGCCCTATGTCCCACTGGCACATAGAGCACTCTGGCACCCAGGCGACGACTTCTTTCTCTTATATGGTGGGTCCCACAGGGGAGTGTGGCGACGTGCATGTATTATTGAGCATTAGGCCTACAGTCTGGACACATTTGATACGAACAGGTAACATGCGAAGAGTAGCTTGCTAAGCATACATTAGTAAGTTGTTTCCTGAAAACATGTCTGGAAGGTAGGTTTGATGTTCTGAACTTTTGAACCGTCAGTGTAATAATCAAGACTGGTCGTCAGTTGCGAACTTCGCAAGTTCGCAACTGCCGACCGGTCTTGATTATTACTCTGACGGTTCAAAAGTTCAGAACATCAACGCTTTGAATGTACCTAAACGACAAATGCTTCTAACGGCTTCTTGGGGTTTAACGTCGACGTTCTTGACCTTTTACCTTTAGAAACAATAGTTTTTTTCATCAAATTTGTTTTTTAATTATTAAATGTCTAAAACGGGGTAAAATTTACCGATTCTTCGACAACGAAAAAAACTAATCGATTTCGGCGTGACCGATCGACAATCGATTAATCGTGACAGCCCAAAATAAAATGCGTGTATGTAGCAGACTTCGACATAGTGCTTGGTCTGTTTTATTTAAAAAAAAGTCGGAAAATTTTCAGAGAAGACTCTGTATTTTATGGAAATGATATAAAGATATTTATTTTATCTAATTAAAAGAAACATGAAATTTAGTTAAAATTGGTCTAGTATTAAGTAAAATCTGTTATTTTTGTTTACGATGACAGACAAGTTCTGGACTTCTCAAAATGTACAGTTAGATCAGCATTTGCACCTAATTGGTGGCCATTATGTTATGTTGTTCGGAATTTCCTCAGTTAATTTTTCGGAGCACCCTGTGTGAACCCCGCATCAATGATCATCAGAATCATCTCGGGTATACTGATGCTGCAGTTCGCGTCTTACATCCGTTTTATTCCGGTTGATGCACGATTCAATGCGCTTTACAGTCATTCCTCGGTTGATTTTTCGGAGGACCCTGATTGATACATTGCAGGGGTCCATTATACCAGGTAATGAAGTACACTGTATACCCATTATACAAACGGGCATCGGATAATTTTGCCGGGATACTAACGTTTCGCCCGCCAGCTGAATCGTCCGCCAAAGATTTGAAAATCATCAAAACATGGGATGGAGAATAACTTTAATATAAGTTATCTTCGCCAACATGTATGGCATATGGAGATTTAATACCTGGATGCTGCAGGCGAGGTATTTAAATGAGACATCCCGGTGTTAAATCTCCATATACCAAACATGTTGGCGGAGATAACGTTTTTGTCCAGTTTGAAAAACAAAACAAACATAGTAGAAATAAATTTGTGGACAGTTTTCTCAGCTCCACAATCACTTGGACTAAATTCGTGATAATTATTTTGTTTTTATAATCGAAGATAACAGACAGAGTTACATCCCTTGGGTCGTTAAGGAAACGAGTAAACAGTATTTTGTTGACATATCGTCCCCCGAGTTCCAATGTGTTCTATATGCCTACCGGCACATAGAACACTTGGTACTCAGGGGGCGAATTATTTGCTCTTATTTTATTTTATGATTGTATTGTCGGAAATCTGATGATAATTGTGACTATTTTTGGGTTTCTCGCTCCGGTTTCTGAGGGTAGATCACGACTCATCTTTGACTCGTGTGATCTGCCCTTAGAACCCGGAGCTCGACTCGGATACATATTTTGTACATCCACATAATGATAATAATCTCCATAACATAGCATTTCTGAAACGTGTAACAGAGCACATCTTTCAAAATTATGTTTCTTGACATAAATAATAATATATTTGCTACAATTTTGCGACTGTGCATTTTTTTTTCATGCACGGAGGTACATTAAGATATATAACAATAGATAATATACGATGAAATTAAAAAACTAAAAAAAAAACTAAAAAAAAAAAAAAAATATTCAAAATACAATCATTCAAAATTTTCCCCAGCGGACGAGTTTCGGACGATTTCAGTAAAATTGCAGCGGACTACTTGGGTAGAATTGTAGCGGACGATTCGGCTAGCGGGCCATATGTGTGTAATTCATTTTGTCACAGTAAGGTTATTTAATGTGCACAGTAATTACTGCACATGGGACAGCCATTTACGTCCTCATCTGATACATGGGTTCGGCACTATGGAGGAGCAACGTCCATCCCCGGACATGGGTTCGGCACTGTGGAGGAGCACGCCGGTATTGCATTACGTTACGTTCCCCGACTGGGGTTCGAATTCGCAAACCTTGGGCTTCAAGCGCAACGCGTTACGCTCTCAGCTATTGCATCCTCAAACATTTTAACCATTTATTTTACATTTATGTCCATTTTAACTGTGAATTTTCAGGATGCATACGGCGTACGCTGTTTTTCATTGAACGTTGATCGGTGTACACCAGGTCGTAGTCTCCTGCGCAGCCCACCATGTATTCACACAAATATTGAATAGAACATGTTCGGGATGCAGACGATTCGGCACCGGGACGATTCGGCACCAGGACGATTCGGCACCAGCGCTGGACGACTCGGCACTTGGGTTTGGACGATTCGGCACTTGGGTTTGGACGATTCGGCACTTGGATTTGGACGATTTGACACATGCTTCTGAGCAACTTGTAACTCATGGGATGGTTTCTAAAACAAAAGAAATGACATTAGGAGAGGATTATATTCCAGGGAAACGACCCCAGAAGTTTCAGAACTGGAAAGTTGAGGACCTCAAGAGTGGGTATCTATGTATGAAAAAATAACGCTTTTTTCTATTCATATTTATTTAGTCATCGAATTCTGGTATAAAAATATAATATTTGTACAACCATGGTTAAAAACATACAGAACGAGATAATACATACAAAGCCACACATACAAAAACAGAAAAAAGTAGCACTTTTAATAAACAAAGTCATTATTCAGGGACCATAGATACCGGCACACTTTCGTAGCAATTGACTAGATGATAACTCCCCATCCGAGTACTGTTTCCAGATCTCAAACAACTTGGCCTGAACCTCTCCTGCTGTCTTCCTCTGACGCCTCTGAAGTTTGCCCTCTGAAATCATCTTCAAAGTGACTGGGATCGATGTTGCCTCTTTGTATAACTCTGCTATCAAAAGATAAAATGGCACCCGTCCTCTGTTGTTCATTCGACTGTTCAATCTATTGTGCCAGCCTTCAACATAGTTGTTAGTCCTGACACTTGACATGAATATACTCCAGTTGTCTATGTTAAAGGTGGTACTCTCTATCCATGTTGATCTAACATATTCTACCAACGTTCTCAGTTTCGGCGTTCCAGCTTTGTCTTCCAATTTTACAAATGCTGGAAGGATATGTTCAGTTGGCAAGAAGGGAAGTGCCATGATTCTTCGAATGTATTTATATACATCATCTTTCTGATTGTACTCAGCCTTAAAATAAAACAAATAGAATAGATTAATGCATTTTGTTTTAAATAAGATACTGTTGACTAGAGTTGGGCGGTGTTTTGATTAATCGCAGGGTTACTCCCTGACCCGAAAGTGTATGCTAAATTTGGGGCTTACGACATAATATAATATTGATTTGATTTATATATTAATTTATTTTAGATGGTTCTATGAAGGAATAACATTTCTTACCTGTAAACCAATCTCTTGAACCTTCCTAAAGACGGCTTGAGCCCAGTGGAAGACACATCCCTGGATGGGCATCTCTGGAAATCTTGAACGAATGGCTTGCCAGAGTCCACACTCAAAGTCCACTACTATTCTTTCCAAGGAAATTCTCGACGGTAATCACCTGTCGATGGCGCGTAGTACAGCATAGTAATCGTCCGTTCTTTTTCTTGACATAATGCAAAAAACCAGAGGCAGTTGCTTGATGTTTCCAGACGATTTTACAAATGCGTGTATTGTAAAAAGTTGGACCCATGGTTTGTTGACTACTCGAAATGTACCGTCCATATACCATGTCTTTGCGGTTGCTAAGAGTTCAAGTTGCCTGTTGGTATAAAATAACAAATGCCGTCTGTCGTCTACGGTGATGTCTTTCTTGAAAAAAACGAGGCGAATTCTCTTCGAGGAAATCTAATGCAAGCTGAAACGAATCAAACGAATTAAATTATATGATGACATTAAAACAACTGTCTCTCCTTCTCGTTCATCTTTGTTTATAATTTTTTTTATTTTTACAGTTTTTACAGTTATTCACGCATTTATGAATAAAAAATAAACAATAATTACCTGTGTTGTAGTTTTGACAGATAATAGTCTCCCTGGTTCGCCAGCATGGATGTGGCTCTTTTTGCCCTCTGTGAAGGAGTCCCCATCCTGGATGACTGTCGCTGGACAATAGCAATTTTTGCTGCGCTTTGTGCATCTCCAGAGCGTGTGGTCATTTTTCTGTTTTTTGACCGTAAAGCTGAAGCCGTCATCATGTACTAACATCCTCTTTCCGCGCTCGGATCCATTATTTACTATATGGTATTCTGCTACAGCATCACTCTCCTCTGACACAGTGTTGTCTTCTGCAATCGATTCCTCTGCAACTTCTTCGGGAATTTGAAAAGATTGTTCTATGTTAAAGGTTGCTTCCGTTGTCTGATTTGGTGATGCAGTAACTGTCCCGAAGGAATGCTCAATAACAAATGTTCGGTTCGGTGGCAGCTGAGATGCTGATGTTGTGTTCTGAAAATAAAAAGAAGACCTGATATTAATAATTCGCATATGTACCGCATAAAGTGAATTCCACCCTCTCTCTCCCTGTCTCTCCCCTCTTTCACTCTCTCCCTCTTTCCCTCTCTCACTTTCTACATCCCTCCATCTCTCTCTCCGTCCCTCCCTCATGCATAAATTTGTTGCGACGCCACTTTTGGTTTGATAATATAGCTTATTTACTTACCTGAGTTGAATTGCGACAATCTGTACACGACCATTCGATGTCTCTATTTTGCCGAATCGCCTCTCTATATTCTTGGCGAGTGATGCCAGTGTCACAGGTCCTATGTTGCCATCTCTCACAACCATCGCATCGCAACCCCTCTTGTCTTGGACGAACTGGTAATTCACAGTGTTTGCACAGATCTGAAGACATTATGGAAATGATGACTTGACTCTGGGAACCATGTTCTTTTATACAAATTTTAGTTTACTGAAGCCACATTAAAACACCTGTTGGTGATGATTGGTCATGATTGATCACAGAGGCCGATATAAAAACTTATTAACAAATTTCAGCCACTGAAAGAAATATACAAACATACTCACCTTGATTGGCCGACAGTTTTGATAATCGTAATCATAACAATCATCACCAAAGAGCACTGATGCTTCCTCATTATTAAAAGAACCGACACAATTCATTAAAATAACAAACTAATAATAAAAGGAAATAAAACAAAACACGTTTTTAGTTTGTTTTTTAATTATCAGAAAAAATTAAACAAGGGTGCCGAGTCGTCCAACACTGGTGCCGAGTCGTCCAGACTCCGGTGCCGAATCGTCCAGACCCTGGTGCCGAATCGTCCAAAAACCTAGGTGCCGAATCGTCTTGGTGCCGAATCGTCCAGCATTCACATGTTCTATCCAATATCTATGGGTACCATACCTAGGGTGTCGGGACGTTTTGCCCCAAATCCCGTTCGCCCCTGGGTCGTTTCGCCCCCACACCAGTTCGCCCCGGGTCGTTTCGCCCCAATTTTGAGAGTGGGTCGTTTTGCCCTACTTTTTTTTCCCGGTGGGTGGGTTTGATTCATAAAATGAAAGAGTGATTATAGCGCGCGCAAAAGCAGCCCGAAGGGCTGCTTTGAAGCAAGCCTAATAGACAACGTGTACGTGAAATTGGAAAAACCAAGGAATGTTATGCCATCCAATCTAAACCGGAAACCGGAAGTAAAAACATGGGGAAGCCCAGCTCTCGTTTTCAGAAGCGAACAATCGAATGACGCCCCCTAAAAAGTGAACGGTGTAATGCGAGATTTCTCCTTAGATCATTCCATGCAGACTGTGAATAATTTATTGAACATGCTTTTCAAAATTAAAGTTTTTCCAAACAAACTCAACTGTCGTTTGCTTTGCTGACTAAATGACAGAAATTGTCGAAAAGCTAAATGTTCCCATATATGCACATTGGATTTCATCGTCTGCTGGCTGGCTGTTGGGATCCCGCTGTTGTTCGATTCTGCGGAGTATTCTGTCACGTGATTTATCTGTTTTGCATTTGCAAGTGCAAAACGCTGTTCACTTCAAACCAACACTGCGTGTTATTGGAACAAAGTTACCAAATCAAAAGCATCAACAACACGACCGTTTGTTGAAACTTAAAAGTACGCACAGGTCGGATTGTGGCAAAGGTCGTTTTCATTCAGTTATTACGAACCTAAGATGTCGAAGTGACATACTGTCTGACAAACGTCCACGAATTACCATTTCCAAAACAGAAGTTCCGTTCCACAATCATAGCACCCCAGCGAAACAAAAACAATAAATTTTCGACAATACGTTTCGAGGCCAATTTTTATATTGCAGGTCTGATATGTTTTTAGGGGGAAATAAATCTACAAGACAGCATCATGTACATGCATTAGTTGACAACGCAAAATGTTTTGTTGGACGACCCCTTAAACACTGTTTTAAATTTTGTTAAGTTTATGTCATTATAGTTTGAAAAACACTGTGAGTTGCGCGCGCTTCTTGGTTTTACCAAAGTTCATATTATAATAAACGAATAAAAACATGTATAATCTGTCGAATCCACCAGATGTGCAACGTCGTTGTTTCTCTGTTAATCTTCAGGCAAGTATAATCTGCCATATTGTTATTTGTCTGCTATTCTTCGGGCAAGTATAATCTGCCACTTTGTTGATTCTCTGCTATTTTTCAGGCAAGTATAATCTGCCACTTTGTTATTTCTCTGCTATTCTTCAGGCAAGTATAATCCCCCACTTTGTTATTTCTCTGCTATTCTTCAGCACTGTGCTGTTACTCTGCTAATCCCCGGGCAAGTATAATCTATAAATTTTATTAAAATAAAAGCAAAAATGCCTTACCTTCACATCATAGGAGAAACCGTCACTGGATACTAGTAATCGGCCACCTCTCTTACTCCCCGTTTCATTTGTTTGTTATCAAGGTGGATTTACAATAAGGTAAGACTACCCTTTGGGGTGAAAAATTACCATTAAAAATAAAAAAAAGAAGAAATTTTACCCCGGGTCGTTTCGCCCCAATTCTGGGGGCGAAACGACTCGGGGCGAAACGATCCGGGGTGACCGGGAAAAAGGGGCAAAACGACCCGTGACCGTACCGAGTGGGATGCCAGGAGACTAACCGAGTCTGCTCCGGTGCATACGGCGCAACAATTCGAGTGCTACCACTATTGACACCGGAAATGATAATCATCCAATGAGATTGCGTGTTAACCTCCCGGGGCAAATTCAATTCAGTTGGAAGAAAATGTTCAGATTGTTTGCTCGTTATAATGAAAGAGAGTTCATACATGTTAGTTTTTAAACTGATTTTCTGTTTTTGGGTAAAGTATAAGTCACCTCTAACATAATATGAACTTATGTGTCGAAACCTAGAAGCGCGCATCGCATAAAGTTCTGTTTTTAGGTTGCAATGTAAGTGTTGACACTGTTGTTGTCACTCCAGTTGAGACTCGGAGAGCTTCAGTCGATGAGCTGTGTTCACTTTGACTGCGATCAGTCGGGCACAAGTTGAAATCGATCTATTATAGTTAGATCGAACTATAATAGATCGTTCGGTCTATACTTTTTGACTCAAAACGACCTTTTTCCACATACCTTTTGTTGCGCAAAAAGTCGCATCAAACCACAGGGGTCTGGAAACGTTATTTTAGTGATTTAAGGTATATATGTTTAAAAAAGGAGAAAGGGTAACAACAGGCGAAATTGGGAAACTTCAACCAAGTGTCGACAAGTTTAAAAAATTATTAGATCTCGATGTACTTGGTTCCTGGCACATACCAGTTCTATTCTATATACATTTCCCTATTACTTAAAACAAATTTTGTCGAAATATCTTCAGTATTACTAGAGATATTCAATAAAATGTTAGCAAAAAGAATGCTATTTTCTGATTTGTAAATAAGGTTGTCCAAACGAAACCCGAATTTTTTTACACAAATCAGTGATATAAATGCACATATAGACATTGACCTACGCTTCACTGTGGCTCTTTGTGTACCTTTTTGAACACTTTCAACGACTGCCCAACACCAGTCGCCTATCTATACTCTGGGGAGATATTTTTTCAACATTTGCAGGTTTTTCAGCCTTCTTCCTCGTCATCTCGCCATATTTTAACAACTCCGCTCAGAATAGAAGCGAACTTGAAAGCCTTACCGCGATTGGTTACAAGTGAACTGAGATCAGTGACCTCAATCTACTTTCGATTTCTCAGTTCACTTGTAACCAATCGCGGTAAGGCTTTCAAGTTTGCTTCTATTCTGAGCGGAGTTGTTAAAATATGACGATGATTACGAGGAAGAAGGCTGAAAAACCTGCAAATGTTGAAAAAATATCTCCCCAGAGTATAGATAGGCGACTGGTGTTGGGCAGTCGTTGAAAGTGTTCAAAAAGGTACACAAAGAGCCACAGTGAAGCGTAGGTCAATGTCTCTATGTGCATTTATATCACTGATTTGTGTTGAAAAATTCGGGTTTCGTTTGGACAACCTTATTTACAAATCAGAAAATAGCATTCTTTTTGCTAACATTTTATTGAATATCTCTAGTAATACTGAAGATATTTCGACGAAATTTGTTTTAAGTAATGGGGAAATGTATATAGAATAGAACTGGTATGTGCCAGGAACCAAGTACATCGAGATCTAATAATTTTTTAAACTTGTCGACACTTGGTTGAAGTTTCCCAATTTCGCCTGTTGTTACCCTTTCTCCTTTTTTAAACATATATACCCTAAATCACTAAAATAACGTTTCCAGACCCCTGTGCATCAAACCGCCACCCAAACTCAAGACTTCATAACTGTTTCAACAACATTTGTCGACAAAAAAATTCGAATACAGTTGATGCGGCGGTATCGGATCATTGGCGGTAACGGATCACTTTGAAATTTTATTTTGAATAACAATAAAGTTATCGTTTTTCTGTGAACTAGGAGGCCATATTTTTGATGGCAGTTTATTTCTTGCACCAAATACCAAATATTAGCTTCTCACTCAATATAGGGGTACCGTACTCATAAACAATAAATAACTTTTGTGCATTTGCTGTGAGCACCTAAGTTGCAGAAAACGCGAAAATACAAGGACTGCAAAAAGTTGTTTGTTTTCTGGTAATGACATATCGAAGGAACAAATTTCTATTATGAGTTACTTCATGTGAATACACGTGAGTAAATCAGAAAAAATGCTGTGTTTCCATTTTAAGTGATAACAGTAACTTTTCTTAAGGCTCCCTTTTCCTTGCGTAGCGGATCACCCATTTCCGCGCTGTTCATCGATATGGACACACGCGGTCACACAAAATGTTAACGAGAACAAACCGCTTCCCACCCCACAGACGTTATCAACTGCAAAGATGGCGGGGATGGCTGCGATGTCATATTAAATCCAGTAGCATGGTGTTAACCCCATCGTTACTGTCCTTAAAATAGCACTACAGCTGTGCATACCGAGATGGGGTTGCAGAGGTTGAAAACTGCCAAATCTCGGACATTTCGAGCAAAAAATTAACGGAATTCGGGAAACTGATGGATTGCAGAAATGGCGCTAATGGGGGAGGGGGGGGGGGGGGCTATGACCCCTCTCCCCTACGCCGGAGAACTCCAGCATTTTCGTCAGATGACTTTACTCATCTTGTGGATACATTCGACAAATGGGAAATGCGCATTCCGAACCTTCGCATTCAAATGTATTAGAGATTTCACTGGGTTCTTTCGGGCCTTGGTTGGACAGACATTAAACCCAGACAGAGGGTCAACATGGGTCAACGCTGGCAAACACAAAGGGGTGGGTGGGGGGGGGGGTATCTATAAGGATAAATGTACACTTGGGCAATGGAAATAATGTTTGAGAATATGATGGAAAACTGATAGAGATGTTGGGTTTTCTTGAAATTTTTCCCCACGAAACAGTTGACGTCGTGACGTCAAGATGTGCACGTGGCTTCATAGAGACGTTGATCGCTATTGATGTCCACTGTAGACACTGGCAATCTGACATAACGTTGTTTTGGTCAGAGGGTGGGGATTACCTGTATGGGGTGGCTATTATAGTAGTGGTATGTACTAGTACCCTTCTAAGTCACCCGTAACTGGTATTAGCTTAATGGGTTATGTTTTCATATGTCTTGTATAGGTAATATAGACAGGCCAGGTGATACTGTGGTCGGGGAAATGCATGGGGTTCAGTGTCAGTATTTAGTACTGTTAATTTCCTTTAATGCTTTGTAATATAACTAAAGTATATAGTCGGTAATGTTGGGCCAAGCCGTATTCAGGGTGGGGGGGAGCAATCCCTGGTAGTTTAGAACGGCGGTATTGTATGGGTGGGCTATTTCCCTGAAAGGACCTTGATAATAATAGCTTATCGACTGCGACAATGCGTGGTGGTATCCTATAACTGGTATAGGTAATTGGTAATGTAAGGGTGTATTGTGGAGTGGTGGTAATGCCTGGTAGTTTAGTACGGTGGTATAGCATGGGTTGACTGTACCATGGAAGGCCCATCTAGCCCTTGGTACTATTAACCTACCAGGGGCAATGTATTATCCTATAACTGGTATACATAGTGTAAAGCCAATCAGTATTGTGTAGTTGTGTATAATGCATAATAGATTAGAAAGGTGGTATAGGCTATAGCGCGTTTGTTGTCCTCTCGACTCCCTCGTTTCACTTCATCCAGGCCTCTGGCTAGGCATCTCCTGCCTGCCTGCTTGGCCTCTGGCCAGGCCGAACCTTCCTGTCTGCCTCGGGGGTCCTGCCTACCTGGCCTGGCCAGTCCTGCCCGCCTGCATGCTAACCTGAAATGAGTCGAAGATTTGTTCGAGGTGTCAGTCGATCGAGTGACTCCAAATTCGAGTCGTTCGAGGAGTCAGTCAATCGAGTGACTCCACATATGACTCGAACGACTACCTCAGCAGGTCCTATCTGCCCGCCTGGACGACTCGAACTACTCTTTGACTCATGCAGGCAGGCAGGCAGACGAGCCCTGCATGCAGGACCCCCGGGGCAGACAGGAAGGTTAATCCTGGCCAGAGACCAGTCATGCAAGCAGGCAGGACCCGTGAGGTGGCAGGCATGTACGCAGGCGGGCGCGCGGGCAGGACAGTAGGTAGGCAGAAAGCCCAACTAGTATCATGGTTTTCACATGAAATGTGGCTCCCCCAAAAGTAGTCCCCTTCCTTCTACGGGAATTTAACACTGGCTCCCCTGAATTGCTCTCCCAAATAGGGCCTGATTCATACGACCTATACTACTAGCATGTTGTTGAGCTGCCAGTTGTTCATCTTTGTTGATTTATTTTCTCCCGGTATTCTAAATTCCATGCATACACTGTACATGTAGGCTTTCACGGTTACAATTCACCAATGAACCCTCAAACACCAACTGATACGAACATGGGTGGACTGGAGTATTTCGAGTAAGAATATTGAGGAGTTGATAATCACTCGTCTCTGCTTGGTAGTTCTCATGGATGACTCTGACTTTCTCCACATCTAAAACTGTCTCCGACACGACATGACCCTGGCTGTTGAAAAAGTCGCTAAACCCCAAAACCAATAAACAAATAAATATCAGTAAACAAGTTTTAACCCTTTACCCAAAGCAACGGTCAAAATCGGCCAGCACTATACACGAAAATCGCTATTCAATCTTTTTATATTTTCTTTTTTGCTTCCAAAACATAGGTTCTGACCCCCTCATTGGAAGGATCGCGTCGCGCTCGTTCCAATGAGGGGTCATAATCTATGTTTTGGAAGCAAAAAATGAAAATTTGTAGTTACATGATAATATTTTTACGGGTGTCGTCTATTACTAACGTTAGGTAAAGGGTGGTACCCTGACAATTTCTACACATACAACAGTGAGCAAGTAAATAGACAGCTACATGTATCTGTAAACTAATTTGGCGTTTGCAGGGGGTGGGGGGGGGGGGGGTGAAAACGAAGGTGTTTCTTATATTATACAACAAAGATATAAGCCAGTTCACTTAACAATCCTGGGATATTTTGAAAATGATTTTTATGTGATTTATTGTAATTTCTTCGAGAAAGCGGTTTTTGTTGTGGTCATTAAAATTTATATCACTTTTATTTTTATTACCTGTTTTTGGTTGAGATTTAGAGTTACCCAAGAAAGAAATACGTAGTTCCATCGAATGCTTCCAATGGGAATACTTTCATTATTACCCCCAGACTGCAGACAAGGCATGTCCCCCATCTGGGTACGATATCTCAAGCGTAAGTGTGCAATGGGATGCATGAACCGTTATCGTCAAAATTGATCCGGTACCGCCGCAATCAGATCACTAAAAGGCGTGCATTATTTTGTCACTTTCATGTACAATATCGGTTTGAAACTTGTTTGCATTTTTCAAGGAGACAATTGTCTTCACACATATGTATATATTTAATAGGAAAATACATCGATTGAATTGGCAGCGGCCAATTTTTGAAAGGTGATCTGATACTGCCATAACAACTGTACCACTGTTGCAACAATAAGTAATTTGATTTTTAAAATATATATTTTGACGGTGTTTAGACTTTATTTTGTAAAGAAATCATGTTTTAGGCTTCTGTTCCCATCAATTTCACTCACCCAGCCGCTTCAGCATCACAACAATGGTTCCGGGTCAACTCGCCCCCGGCAGTTTTCCCGGGTCAACTCGCCCCAATCGGGGGCGAGTTGACCCGCATTTGAGGGACGAGTTGACCCGGGAAAATTTTTTTGGGGGGTGGGTAATTTTAAAAAAAAAAATTGGGGGAGGGGTAATTTTTTGTTTTTGGTTAAATTGCCGTGAAAACTGAAGAATAAATGAAGTACTTACCTTCAAAATTTTTAATCATCCTTTTAGAAAATCCAAGAATCAAAACATAAATCCTTTCATAGAAAACCTATGGAATAACAGGGAGCACATAAACACAACATACTAACATCTTGAAGGCAGACGATACAATGATTGAATAAAAAACAAATCTACAGGGACCGAGTTGACACGAATTACTCAAACTGAATAGCGGTTCTTCAAAAACATCTTTGATGAATTATTTTTTTGTTGACAGTCAAGATGTTTGTTTTTACAGTAATCACATACCAGTTGGTGTTTATTTGAGATTGATTGCGTGGTTGATTCCCTTTCTTCATCATGTTTTCAAAAGTGTCGATTGGCATCACTTTTATCCGCCGCCTGCCAAGTATATAAAATGTGAAATGTGCAACCTACGTTTCTGCAACATACACAAGAAACCACCAAACACTGGGCAAGGATTGAAACAAGCTTTCAATCCTTGCCTGGGGACGAGTGTACATTTTACGCTTACACACTCCAACGTAAACTGCCGGGAATTCTAACCTCGTGCATACCCCCTCAGACTCCATTTGAGGCAATAGGAAAGCTAGGCCCGTGTAACCCAAGTGAAATAACATTTCCCCACTCCTCAGCGAAAAGGAAATAGGTTTTACTCCCCCATAGTTCGTCATATATTTCTCGGCAATTTCAATACATTTTCATGTTTAGTTAGTATAAATGTGTCTTTACGTGTTTTGTACGAGTGCTGTAACCAACTTTATATTGTAAAATAATAAAATATATATTATTGAAATAATATGTAGCAATGTCTGTCGGTCTGTCACCAACGAGTCTTAAAACATCATTGACGTTGCACGAATCGTTGCGGCTTCCGCACTGTGACAATGCACTCTAGTTATACTACTGTGTGCATAGTTCAGCGATCTGAACGTAGTGGCTTCCCCTCTACATTCAGATTCTTCCCATTCCATTCTGTAGGAAAAGTTCCCATCAAGTTTTTATGGGAACTCCAAACTTGAAAGTAGGAATATATGTCAAGTTTTCGCTTTTACTGCCGACTGCATTTGATAGCGCTCCTACTAGATACCGAAGGTCGTCAAAGGCAGCCCAATATAACTAAAACTGTTGCATTTAAAAGCATTTTTGAAGTCAAACAATCTTTATTTATCGTAGAGCAAATGTTTGTAACATTCGTTTTTAAACTATTTTCAAATGCTACTGAAGGCCACGGTCACCGAAGGCCACTCTAAATATACCCACTGTCGCACTTTATAGCATGATTGAAATCGGACAATCCTAAATTAGACTAGGGTGGATGTTTATGGGAACGGGCCACCAAGCAGCACCCGGGCCAACTCGCCACCAGAAGGTAATAGTATGACATGCAGTGATCAAGGTGATAATTACTTGCATCACACCAACGCAGGTAATATCCCTAATCTCTGATTCGGTGTGGGTTTCATTGATTGATTGGGCTGGATATATTATTGACAGAGAAAGAAAGCCGCACCAAAATGGAGAATATTTCTAATCTCTGATTTGGTGTGGGTTTCTTTGTTTCCACTGGAATTGAAATAGAAGCGTGTGGGCGAGATATAACTCGGTGATGGGACACAAGGCGATGACAAATTGGGGTAAAAAAGAGAATACCAAAACAAATCTATCAATGTTTATTGGTATAGTAACATATAACAGCATAGCACAGAACATACAACAGCATAGCACAGAACATACACACAAAACGCACATCTTAACAAATACAATACGCACCGATTAACAAAATAAATGTATAATAAAACAGTCATGATAACAATATATGAATGAATGAATATCCATGTTTGTATGGTTTTATTGGGAATTTAATATTTCTTCTCAAAAGCTGTGTTGGGTAAAGGGTTAAACAGCAAACTAGATCAAACCTCACGTGGTGCTGTCGGCTTCTTCTCAGTGCAAACAGTGGAACACTTTCTCAGAGACGTGGCAGGTCATCCATATACATGTCCCAATATTCCTGAATCCTGGTTGCCATTTTAGTGTATTTCAATCGGACATCACTTTCCATGTCGACGGATCTAGCCCTCCGTTCTGGTTGGGTTTCAAGAAAATCTTGTTCACTAAGACTAAGGCCATTTTCTTCATTCAGTTCTGCCAAATATAGCTATGTAACTGTTTTGACTATCTAGGTCTCTCCAGGAAAGGCAAAAAGTCTTTGAATTTACTAATCTGTTTTTCAGCAATAGGAGTCGCAATTCGACATGTGAGAATCATGAGGTTCTATCTCAAAGTAGGAGATAGAACCTCATGGTTCTCACACAACAACATTACGTAGAATATTGCATAAACGTACATTTAAAAAATGATTCAAGTATAGCTTACCTCTCTTACACTCGTCGCACTGGAAATTAATCACCAATCTGTCTTTCATTCCCAAACGGTAGTCTCTTGAACTGATGCCAGTATTGCAGTCTGTGCTGTCATCTCCCACTGTTGCACAGTCGATGGCATGTTGTCGCCCCCTTACTTCTCTCTTGCATTGGATACATTCTTCAGAATCCGGCATTCTGAAATGAGATGAAATGATATGGTAACCCGGCGATATAAAGTGTCAATGGGCAGCATAACAAATAATGAAGCCAATCAAAGTAGCAAAGTATAAAATTAAGCACCCGACACTGTCTCATTGAAAAGACATCAGTCAGTAAAAACACTGCCTTGTTTCATGTATTGTGTTTACTGTTTAGTGTTACAAAAACAATGGAGTGCTTTGACTACCTTGTTTCAGGTTCTTATTGTTTATACAAGAGACAATATACAGTACAAACAAACACACTCCAAAGACATTCACTCTAAAATTCTAGTAACAGTGAATGGAAAAATATCATTTTTGTCTGTGATCAGGTAGTGATGAGACGTATAGAGTTTTTTGTGCAAAGCTATTCGAAATCGTATTTGAGGATTTTGAACAGATTCTTCATTCTGAAAATTTTTTTTTTGGATTATTTATAAAAAAAAACATTAGTACTAAACCTATAATAGTAGTCACCAAAGTGGGTCAAGTCGCCACCAGAAATTGGGCCAACTACCCACTGGTGGCGACTGGACCCGTGTCCGATGTTTATAAAGCTTATGCTGTTATGTTGAAGTTGGAACATTGGAACCATTGATCTTCAGGTTTGTCAAGTTGTGCTACAATGTCTTTGGCACTTTCCCTTACATTTGCAGGATACACAATTTATCCAAAGGAATGAGCCAACTCGCCACCAGAAGGTAGTAGTATGACATGCGGTGATCAAGGTGATAATGACTTGCACCACACCAACATAGGTAATATCCCTAATCTCTGATTGGGTGTGGGTTTCATTAATTGATTGAGCCGGGATATGTTATTGACAGAGAAAGCCGCTAGAGGTGAGATGATTAATCGGTGTGACATCGGCACTCGGTCGATATGCGCCCATCAGTTCACCATCAGCAATCATGGTTCAAGATCGGCCCTTGCTGATTGTCTGAAACTCCGTGAAAGTGAAAATGTTAGGGATGATCTGTATTGAACTTTCATCCCCTTTGTGGGACAACCAGTGGCAAGCGATCGGTACGTCACTCGTCTGTTACTGATATCAGGAAAGTGATGATTCATGAAAGAAATGGCTGAATGTTATATTAAAGATTTTGAATGTGTAACTGTGTACCGAGTTGTTTTTTATCCATCATGTGAATTCAGACGGTCTTCACTGCCCAAACTGTATTGCATTCTGCAAAATGTCGCAGTATTTCTTTCAACCATGCTCATCGTATCATTAACTTTATAATGGCATTCTTTATTCCCATATTGGACAGATAATTCCTCCATATTAGTAATCCATGTTAATTGTGAGAGGTTTGGGTGCAATAAGTTTAATATGGGGCCATTCGGAGTGGGATTTATCAACACGAAGCCACTGAATTTTTCTCATGTTGAATTGTGCGGAGTATGTGAAAAAAAATAGATAATGCAGCGCAACATCATGACTCGGGTGACACAATCCCATATATGGGTTTATCGAAAAGAAACTCCCACTTTAAAATGTGTGGTTCCTTCGACGGCTTTTGATTTTCACAAAACATTTTCTTCCAAATAACTGAGAGTCGACTTCAAAGCCTGTGTTGGGGTGCTTCGGCAAAGACCCGACTTTGAAATGAATTGTTGCCTGTGTTGATGTAAACAGCATCAAAGGTTCAGAACACAATTTACCGTGATGAGTCTCGACTCAGTTGTTAGCTGTTTATTTTAAATCGAAAATATACTGTACTGATGGTGCTTCATTGACATAAAATTAACCCTTTGGTGTCTGTTATTTAATTTATTTAAGTGAGTATTAAAAGTGTGTTATCTTCCAGGTTGATGGGGATTAATGGCACGTAGCTTAAATTCTGATTACTGTAAATCAGCCACCTTCTGCAGTATGCTTGAATAATAAAGAAACCATCTGACATCAGCATTCGGTATCTGCCGATTGTTGTCTAAAATAATCGGCATTCGTCTTGTGGGGCATTTTACTAATCGGCTCATCCCTAAAAGCCATACCAAAATGGAGAATATTTCTAATCTCTGATTTGATGTAGGTTTCTTTGTTTTGACTGGAATTGAAATAGAAACGTGTGGGCGAAATATAACTTGGTGATGGGATGCGGGACGATGGCAAATTGGGATAAAAAAGAGAATACCGAAACAAATCTATCAATGTTTATTTGTATAGTAACATATAACAGCATAGCACAGAACATACATACAATATGCACTTCTTAACACATACAATACATACCAATTAATAAAATGAATGTCTAATAAATAAAACGGTCATGATAACAATATAGTCAAAAATGAATAAGTTTTGAATGAATATCCACGTTTGTATGGTTTTATTGGAAATTGGAAATTTAATATTTTTTCTCAAAAGCTGTGTTGGGTAATAATGTCACTATTTAATAACATATATCTAGCACATGTTATGTCCCCTTATATTTCCATCCCAAACATAATGCCATCAGATAAAGTAACACACAGATACCTATTCTAAACCTATAATAGTGCATTATAGTGGTCATCAAAGTGGGCCAAGTCGCCACCAGAAATCAGGCCAACTCGCCACTGGTGGACCCTTTATCCAACAACCTTCACAAAGTGGAGTATCAACAAAAAGCAGATAAATTCACAAACCAAAAACTACCCCTTTAAATATTTTTCTGTAATGATTCAACACCTTTGGCTGGCCATGTTAACCCTTTACCCAACGTAGACGATATCAAAATTTATTATTTTAAATATAATTTTTTTCAAAAAATGTCAACAAAACCATATCATGCGACCCCTAGTAGGAACGAGCTCGTTCCAACAAGGGGTCACATGATATGGTTTTGTTGAAATTGTTTGAAAATTATTTTTTCAACTGCTGAATTTGCATAATACAGGGGCGGGTGCGGGCGATTCGTTGGGTAAAGGGCAAAAGCCATAGATCCTGAAAGTGACCTTATCCATCATTCAGTGATGAGAACACGCATCTTGGGAATACCAGAATTATTTATTCTCTTAGTCTCATTTCAGATCAATAATGTGAAACTACATCAAGATTGAGAAGCAAGATATCTACACTTCACAGATCACAGTAAGTAGCATATTTAAAAAAAAAGAATCTAAAAAATGGGCTAAAAATCAAAGTGCACACTCAGTTCTCAAAATTTATCACAGCAGCCAGCACTGCCATGGTAAATGATAGGGCTGCACAGTATTCAAAACTGAATACCGGAGTCGGTATTCAAAAAAGTACTGCGTTATACCTGTATATCGAAAGACTGTTCAGACAAATGAGCATACATACCATACTCAAGACTTGAGCCATCACAATCAGAACAAATCAGCATGCCTTGATGATAAATTTTGAATAACCCTTTTCCCAACGCAAATGATATAATCTATTTTTTAAATATTAGTTTATCACATTCTTAAAGAAAACATAAAACAAAAAGTACCGTATCAAGTGACCTCTCATTGGAATGAGCTCGTTGAGCCCATTCCAATGAGGGGTAACATGATATGTTTTTGTTGAATTTTAAAAAAAAATATTTATTCAACTGCAGAATTTGTAAATTACCTGGGCGGCTGCGGGCGATTCATTAGGAAGAAGGATAATAATATTTGTTTGGGACTACAGTTTAAAAACTAAAGACATTTTGAAAATTAAATTGTGGTTAGATAAATAATGACGATAAACTGATATTTTTGCAATTACACCGGTATTCAGTCGATACTGGTTTGAATATCGGTGTGTCTTGGTTTATCGATGTACCATGAAGCTCTAGTAAATGACATAGTAGAGTGGTGTACATGTATCTATATTGGGTAAATGACGGAGCAGAATGACCATGGTTTTGCCATGTTGTTGAGAGAATTCAAATTGGGCTACTCTTCTATCATGGTTCGTGTGGGTCTGTGGAACCTGGAGAAGGTCATGGAGGTATTTTTGCTTCTTGTCAGTGTGCAGAATTTCAAATGTGACTCGAACTTACTGGCCATTCAGGTGGTTTGGGGATGACTAACTGAATGTTTGGCTGAGTAGAAATTCTTGGGAAACCACTTCTTTATCATTAACAAGTATTCATATATTGCGTGGAATTGAAATGTATATAGCCTCCCAAGGCAAAAGTCTAAAAATGTATCAAGACACAAGAAAGACTGGTTAGCTGGATGGCCTGGTCGGGTGCTGAAAGCCCATATTTGCGCTATATTCTGAACTGCAGGTACCTAAAGTTGAAGGCTTCTTATTCTGTGGATGTCCTTCATATTATCTTGGAAATAAAATTACTTCACCTCCATCGATTTGCATTGTTACAATTTATTGGAGAGTGCCTATAGGCACTCTCCCATAAATTGTAACAAGACAAAACTGTGTGAACATATCTTGAGGCTGAGAGAAAAATTAGCACTCTACCAGTAAAGTTCTTCAGACCTTACCATTCACGATGCAATATTTGGCTAACTGATCATCTGTTCGCATAGATTTAAATTAGCATAACCATCACATGAACGAAAAGAGCGTTCTCGCCAAATTTTGCACACTGCAATAAATTGTAATGCTGATAACAATCTTTCCCAAAATGCGGCACTAAACACTGCAAAGTTCAGGTCGGTGTGAGGAATGATGATTGCATAAACAGTTGTGATTTATTCATCAAATGTTGCATATTATTCCATTGATTTTTACAATTCTATGTAGTGTGATAGTGACGAAAAAAATGGAATTTTTCAAGAATCTGGGTCATGGGAAAGTCCTGGGTAATCCAGGAATTTTCTCATGCCCCAGATGCTTGAAAAATACATTTGTTTCCAGATTTGCACCCGAATTCCTCAGGTGGCTGTTTGGTGGGTGGTGCAAATCGCCTATGAACCGGTCGCCGGTGGCCAGAGGCCCGATATCTTTCGCGATTTCCACCACCTTTGCAGGTTGAAGCTTGGCTATATTTATACTTGAAATCTTTCATCACGTTTAAAGTAATTTCATTTTGTAAATAAATATTATTGGATTTTAAAAAAAGTGATATGTTGAATATAGATCACTGCCTCATCCAACAAAGAATTTTCTGTGTTATTTTTATTTTTCCATGCAAACAAGAGCTTTGCCTCTGCTTATCCAGTAACCTGGGGTCTGAATAAATGAGGGCACTCATCGGCACATAAAAGGTATTTGAAACCCTGATCCTTTGGAAGTTACTTTGCAGAAATCTTTATGAGAATCGGATTCTGGGTTCCAGCCAGATTTTAATCCCAAAGATTTTGGTTATGAGAAGATGAGATAAATCTGGTACCATGCTCACTCAAGGCTCGAAATAATTATTTTTCCAGTGCAGGTCAAAATGTCCTGCCCCAAGCAGTTGGTACAGGTTATTTTAATTTGGTGCAGGTCATTTTCAACATATTGCTTTACACATTTTGAATTGACATATGGTGACTACTAAATGAGGAAATGACTTAATTCCCAATGGAATTTAACCCTTAGAACACAAGAGGCCATTTTATTCACCCAAGGACATGGTATGCTAATTTAAGGGTGGGTAAGACCAATCAATATTTTCAACGTTCCACCCCATGGTTGCACATTGAAAATATTGATTGGTCTTCTCCCAAATAATGAGTATGGATTATGAGTACAGTAAAACCTGTCTTGAGAGACCACCTGTCTTGAGAGACCACATCTACCAGGCACAGATTGGTTTTACTCTATAATGGACCTGCTATGGGAGACCACCTGTCTTGAGAGACCACTGTGACTGTGTACCAACTTTTATTTTTATGCTATAATAGACCTGTCTTGAGAGACCGCCTTTTTGAAAACTGGAACCATGACAAAAACTTTTTACCTGTTCTGGAATTGGAAAATCCATTGTCGTTATACTAACATAATTAAAAGTATTAAACGTTCTTAATTGGGTTTCAATTGCTAACTCATTAAAGATTGAGATGTTTTTATAAGACCCCTGTGAAAAGATAAGGATTATTGCTGAATAATTAAACTTTTTTTCGGTTCATTCGTTTCCAGATAAAACGATTGGCTCACACGATTCTGTTTTTACTTTTCATAACTCAATGAACGGAAAAAAACACAATTAGGTCCGCCCCAAGCCACGCCCCTAAAATACCAGTCTTTGGAGTTGCAACATGGTGTCAAATCAATAGAAGTTAGAACACTGGCACGTTCTAAATGTGAAAAAAAAATAAAAATTTATATTACTAATTTATCACCATGAAATTATTTACAAAATATTTAAATGACCGTGGTGGGTCAATTTTTCTTTTTCTTTACAACTGTATTTATTTGACATTTCAATTTTTACGCACACTGGGTGATTGTCTGCATTCATCGTTTTACCCAAATCGATTGTAAACAATGGCTGGTCACGACGAATGCGACAATTTTGACATTGCAAATTTGAAAACGGCAATGTCATCTGGCTTTATACCTAACTCCACTTTTACAAACTGTGTTTTTCAGTTCTCGGGAAACGGTCAAAACCAAAATACAATGTAATACTGATGGCCTACTTCCACCTACCACGGAACGTAACTTTTACATGAAGTGAACAGTTGAATGAAATTTGAGGGAGGCGTGGCTTATGATGTTTTCTTTGCATTACGTAATTTATTGGTCAATAAAAAATTTAATGACATAAGTGCATTTGACTTGGAAAGTGTGTCAATTGCTACCTGTATTTCAATAATATGCGCCCTCTTTTATGCCAGAAAAATAATATGTCTACCAGTTTTAGTTTTTAAGTCATTGTTCGCTGAAGTAGAGGACGACTAACACTATTTATTTATTTGGGTCACGAACGTTTAATTATAAGGAATGATCGTTTCTTTTTGTCTATTTCTTGAGTTATGAACCCCAAAAAACAAAGTCCAAACATCGCGTAAATGGACTACGCCATTGGGGTTCATAACTCAAGAAATAGACAAAAAGAAACGATCATTCCTTAAATAAACAATTTCATACATACCAGAAATGTGACAGATAGGAATAAAAATAAATTTGTGTTGAAAATCTTTTTGTAACAAATTGAAGTGGACTGTTATAAAAATTATAAAAATAAATTAGTGTTGAAAATCTTCAATGAAAATTTTCAACACTAATTTATTTTTATAATTTTTATAACAGTCCATTTCAATTTGTTACAAAAACTTCATAAAAAAGAACGACTACAAAGTACTTACAAAAATCCATTCTTCTCCATTTCTGAATTTTGTGGTTGGTTATTCACTGACTTGAGAAAACCTGAAACCTGTTGTGAGAGACCACCTGTCTTGAGAGACCAAAGGGCGGTCTCTCAAGACAGGTTCTACTGTACCACCAGTGTTCAAAAGGTTAAGTTTATACCGAACTACCAGTGTTTTTTAAACTCAAATTCTAAAATTGAGCAGAATTTTGCACAGGTCAAAATGTCCATGCATTTAAGAGTGAGTAGGTCAAAGTAAGTTTGGTGTTGGTCACTGTCCTTGTCCCACCACTAAAATTTTGAGCCTTGTGCTCACTCAGGGTTTGCTAATTTTAGAAAGTGTCAATACTGTTGAAATAGATTTTATACCATGGTTAATCTATTCTATTATATATGAAAATCCTATGACATAAATTTTTGCTTCATACACCAGTCGTGGTGAATAAGCCAGCAATCGGATTTCAATAGTTAAAATTTACACCTACAGTGGAGCTACTTGCAAGTTGACCATCAGTGACGTCGACCTGAATGCGAACTTGTCTAAATTTATCACATGTCGCCTAGCGGAGAGTGAAATGAAAGTGGCAATTATTTATTACGTTTTTAAATGTGTTTACCCCATAAAACACCAAAAATTAACAAACATGCATTGTCTCGTGTTAATAAAGCGTCCATAACTCGAAACAGTATGTTATTATGTTATTAAAATGAAAAAGGCCATGCCTCTTTTTCTCTCTTGTTTAACAGTTTTGGTGATAAAATTGACAGCGGAAGTACCGCCCACCGATCCTCATGTAAACAAAAGCAAATTTGCATGTATGTATGGCTCCTCCTCTGTAAAATCGAGAAAAGGGGGGCACGATGGCTCAGTTGGTAGAGGTGCAGGCTGCAAGCCGAGAGGTCCTCGATTCGAATTCCACCTGCGGCAACCGCGTTGTGTCCTTGGGTAAGACACTTCACCCCCATTGCCCACATGGGGACACGATGACGCTGTGTACTAAGGCGTACTGCACGTCGATGGTGCACCTGTCTCCAACCAATGCTAACCCTGCTTGTGTGGAGTTGGTATGTTGGGGAGCTGACAGTTACTCAGTGGTTCTCTCCGGGTACTCTGGCTTCCTCCACCTCCACCCGTAAAACTGTCACGGTCATGGTTAGCCATTGTGCAGAAATATGCGACCATAAACACCAATAAATAAATAAATTGAGAAAAAATAATAGCAACTCTTTAATAATCTGATGATCATGGTATAAATAAAATATACCCAAAGTAGCTTGAAATGTTCACCACTCGTGGTGAAGTGGTATTAACTGTGCGCCAAAGGCTCGCAGTTAACACCACTTCACCACATGTAGTGAACATTTGGTACACCAAGCTACTATGAGTATATTCTGTATGCTTTCCATTGCCATTCATTTTGTAAACTTATGGGTTGTATTTTAACCCATATAGACCATGGTTCAGATTGTGGTTCACAGAGGGTAAATTTAGTGATGCTACCCCGCTATGCAGGGTAACATAACCAAATTCATCTTCTGGGGACTCATTCTGCAGATGACAGTCTGCTTATTTCCAGGTAGGTTTGGTTGTATTATTAGCTCACCCTAGCAAAGCTCAAAGGTAGCTTTACCAATCACTTTCCACCTGTCATTTGGCATAAACTTTACATTATCGTCTTCACAATAACTACTGCTTCAATTTGAACCACTTTTGATATTCATGTTCCATATCATATGTCAATTCAAGATGGTTCAGCTAAAGTGGCCACATCTACAGGGGGCTCCACAATAGACTTAATTAACTCTGTAAGCAGCCTTGAATTTTTAGCTCATGTGAGTGAAGCTCAAGGGGCGCTTTACTGATCAGTTTCATCTGTTGTCTTTCCATCCGTCGTGAACATTGTTGAGTTCTCAGAAATTAGCCAACTGTATTGAACCGAATATAGTATGCATGTTCTACATTAGGGCTGCACGGTATTTCGATAAACCAATACATACCGGTATTCAAACCAATATCGATTGAATACCGGTGTAATTACAAAAATATCAGTTTATCATCATTATTTATTTACCCACAATTTAATTTTCAAGATGTCTTGAGTTTTTTAACTGTAGCCCCGGATGAATAATATTATCCCTTTATCCAAGGAATTGTCTGCTTGTGCCCTTGTAATATACAAATTCAGCAGTTGAAAAAATAATTTTCAAAAATTTCAACAAAACTATATCATGTGACCCCTCATTGGAACGAGCTCGTTGAGCTTGTTCCAATGAGGGGTCACATGATATAGTTTTGTTGAAATCTTTGGGGGAAAATCTGATAAATTAATTTTGAAAATAATAAATTTTGATACCGTCTGCGTTGGTTAAAGGTTTTTCGAATCGCATCATCAGTGCATGCTAATTCGTTCCTACTGTGATGCCTCGAGTCTCGATTGTGGTACTTGTGTTCATATATCTGAACAGTTTTCGATATACTGGTGTACTGCAGTATTTTTTTGAATACCGATACCGGTATTCAGTTTTAAATATTGTGCAGCCCTATTCTACATCATATGTCAATTCAAGTTTTTTTTTCACATAAAGTTACCACACCCACACAGAGCACCACAAGGGGCATAAGTCTGTTGCACCACCAAAATATTTATGACCTCAAAATTATAATCAGCTGAAACACAACAGGAAGCTTGTTTGCTAAAAATGTTGAGCTATTTTTAACTGGTAGAGTGCTGGAGGCCCATATTTGGGCTTTATTCTGAAGCGCAGGTGCCACAACTTGAAGGCTCATATTCAGTGGATGTGCTTTGTATTATCTTTGAAGTGATATTATTTAGTCTGTAAGGGTTTGCCTTGTTACAATTTATGGGAGAGTGCCCATTGGTACTCTCCCCATAAATTGTAACAAGGCAGTGATGTGTACAAGATTTGATGGCCAAAAATAATTTAGTACTCTACCAGTTAATCCTTTACCTAACCTGAAAAGCAGACGACACTTGCAAAAATAATTCTTGAATAACTAATTTTTTTCATTTTTCTCTCAAAAACATAGGTTATGACCCCTCGTTGGAACGAGCTCGACGAGTGCGTTCCAATGAAGGGTCATAACCTATGTTTTTGAGACAAAAAATGAAAAAAATAATGAAAATTAATTGGCGATTTTTAAGAATAGCGCTGGATGGTTTTGGCCGTTACATTAGGTAGAGGGTTAACCTGTGCTTTCTCTATAAACTAAATTAACTAAAAGACCAACATGAAATAAATTACAAACCATCACCATGTAATACAGTGGAATCCTGTTTTATGAATAGCCCCTTTACCAATGAAAATTATTCAGTTAACAGGAGTAATTAATTAACAGGAATTGTGTCACTTTCCTGTATTCTAGAGATAAACTTAGCATTTATTCTATTGTATCTTGTTTGACAGAGCTCCATGAGGAAACGCCACTCTCGCATTAAGTAGGATGTCTGCTAACAAGAGATAGTAAAAGCTCTGTCAAACAAGATATGGTAAATTAAATGCCTGTATTGGATGTACTGGGGTCTAATAGGTCTATAAACAACGAAGAACTGCCGAGAGTCCAGGTAATTTCTCGACAGGTTACAAGATTTTTTATTCGAATGACAGGAGTTTACTCTTTAACCAAACTTCAGTTAACAGGTCAGATTTGTTCTGGAGGTATGGTAAATGGTTTTGTGTTGGGAAATTATATTCAATCAACCGGGTTATTCAGTGAAGATATATCCAATTAAGGAGGCTCCACTGTACTGGCAACAGCTATCGATAGAAATATTGAAATGATTTTTATACGGCCGCTCATATGAGCAGGACATATTATGGTATGGCAATGTCCGTCTCTGTCTGTCTGTTAGCTTTTGTTTGTCCACGCAATCACTTGAAAACAATACATCCAACAGATACTGTTTTTTTATGGTTGATTAGTCATGACTAGAGGATTGTTCCTTTCGATAACCAGCATTTTGGCATATCCAATATGACCACCACAGCAGCCATCTTCTATTTTCGGGGACTTTTGATTGTCCACACGATAACTTGAAAACTATAAATCCAACAGATGCTACTTTTTTATGGTTGATTAATCGTGACTAGAGGATGCTTCCTTTCGATATCCAGCAATCTGGCATGTCCAATATAGCTGCCAAGGCAACCATCTTGGATTTTCAGGGACTTTTGATTGTCCATTTGATAATCCAACAGATCCTGTTTTTTATGGTTGGTGACTAGAGAATGGTTCCTTTCGATAACTGGCACCAATGTCCATCTGTCTTTCCATCCATCTGTTAACTTTTGTTTTCCCACGCGATAACTTGAAAACAATACATCCAACAGATACTGTTTTTTATGGTTGATTAGTCATGACTAGAGGATGGTTCCTTTCAATAACCAGCATCAACGCCCGTCCGTGTCCTTCCGTCTGTTAACTTTTATTTGTCCATGCTATAACTTGAAAACAATACATCCAACAGATACTTTTTTTTGGTTGATAAGACATGACTAAAAGAAATTGCGGAAAGACAGAAATCATATCCCCCACTGTGAAGATATAGAAATTTTCACTGTCACGGCATCAATCAAAATGGCGGCTTTCAAAGCATCACTTCAGGGTGAATACAAGTCGAATTATCACTGGAAATGATCAATTTGTTCTAAAAACGTTTAAAGAAAAGTAAGTCTAGTGTTTTTGATCATTTCCAGCAATAATTCAGCATGTATTCACCTTGAATTGATGCATGAAACCTGCTTGTCCAAACATGGCCTGAAGGTCTGTAATAAAAGTTTTTGATTTGGTACGTCTTTTGAAAGGACGTACCAAACTAAAAACTTACATTACAGGCTTTCAGGCCATGTTTGGACTAGAAACCCGCCAGCTGAATCAGATTGCAAGATGCTATCTGTTCCGAGTGTCAAATCACTTCCGCCTTTCAATGATTCAGTGCGCTGTTTACCTTCATGCATCAATTCGAGGTTGAAACAAGTGGAATTATCAGATTCCTATAAAAACCATATAATAAAAAAAAAATATACATAGAGGATATCTAGAGTTTTTGAGTAGATACCGAAAATTATCTCACTTGTGGCCGAGACAAATGGTTGTTTTTGCTCACGCAAGCGCTCGCAAAAAATAAACATTTGTCTCGGTCACCCATGAGATAATTTTCAGTATCCACTTAAAAACTCTAGATATCCTCTATGTGTGAATATATGTATTGAACTAAACGTTAGACAAGAAAGAATAAAATCACTTTTAATTCTTTTTCAGATGGATAACATTAAAGTTGCAATCAGAACAAGACCCCTCATAGAAAGGTGAATATAAATGATAATTTTGGGTTTGGGCAAGTTATAAAAGTACTTGAATTTTAAATCGGACATTTCAAGCTTTTGAGAGTATATTGAAAATCAGAATTTCTTAGAAAGAATTAATGGAAATTCACAGGAAAATACATCTGGGTAATTGCTTGACTTGTTTTGGTCAAAATAGTACAATCAAACCTTGTTATTTGAATAGCCACTTTGCCATGAGAATTAATCAGTTAACAGAAGTATTCAATTAACAGGGATTGTGTAACTTTCCTTATTCTAGAGATAAACTTGGCATTTAGTCCATTATATCTTGTTTGACAGAGCTCCAAGAGCTCTGTCAAACAAGATATAATAGATTAACTGTTTGTACTGGAGATACTGAGGCCAAATAGTTCTATAAACAAAGGAAAGCTGGGTAGAATCAGGGTAATTTCTCAACAGATTACAAGACTTTTTATTCAATTAACAGGAGTTTACTCTATGACCTATATTCAATTAACAGGTCAAATTTGTACTGGAGGTATGGTAAATGGTTTTGTGCGGGAAAATTACATTCAATTATCAGGGTTATTCAGTTAAGAGATATTCAATTAAGTGGGCTCAACTGTACTTTAATATTGTGGTATTTGTTTTGTTGCATAAGTTGTGAATGTTTTCCTGGATTTAAAGGAAATCTTGGATTTCAGGAAATTTTTAATGTCTTCCTGGATTCTACGGCAACATTTTTTACCCTCATAAATCAGGGATGTGAGAGTTCACTAGATTAGCTGATTACTGATAATTTATTATCAAATTGCTGAAATTTTATTTTGTATAAATTAACGTTAAAATGATATTCAAGACTTTTGAACTTATTCCTAACACTTCATTCTGACAAAACTTATCGTCTAGCCCCCATTTTCATAAAGTTCTGAAAAGGAAAATATGCAATAGTTGAAGTTGTATTTTCTAATGATTAAGAACCCCAAGCTAACAAGAATTGTATTTTTCCGCGGTTCGACAGAATAGCGGAAAAATATTGTTTTGTTGTTTTGACATTAACAATTCTTGCGGAGGTGTGTCGCTGTTGTCCAATGGCAGTGCAGTGTTTATAGTTCAGCCAATAATAAGCGATCTTTTGAGGTGAGATAGCTTAGGTTTTTTGAAGGGTTTATCATTCCAGCTGCAACACCTCAGCGAACAACCAGTGTTATAAACACACAAATGTGCTGTGTATTTTTTTTTTTTTACGTTAACAACTATACAAGTGCTTTCCATTTTTGTTTTCCAGTTTTAAAAAACTGACTTTTAAACGGTGTTACCCGGCACCTATTCTCGAGATCGATGTGCCGCTTGCTTCGGAGACAGGTTTCCAGAGTTTTTCTAAATTGTTTTATCTCTGGTTTTTCCTGAGCGGCTGCTTTCTTTCAATGAAAGGATTTTTCTTTCAAATGTTTTTCTTCTCATAAGTCAGTTCAATTTTAAATGCTCTTTACATCTATATACATGTATTTATTTTGTCTACAATAAAACCGGCTCCTAGACCAGGTGTTGGGCTCTCCAGTAATTGTGTTCTAGATTATTACAAGAAGATATTTGTTATGTCATAAGAGTGCATTGTTTAAAAAACACCATATGTAAAAATTGAAATAACGTGGTTGTAAATAATCTCGTTTTGTTTTAAGCTTATTTGATTTACAAGGATTGACGAGCAATTTATGCAACTTATATTAATGTGTCTCCTTGGCCTAATGACACAGGTATGTGGGGATGACCTTTGTGGCTTCCATCTTCTCAAATACTATGTGGGGATCTTAAGCCTGCATGGAATTAGTACTCAAACGATTAGTCGACTAGTCGATGTCGACTGTGGGCAAACCAGTAGTCGACTCAATTGTGCAGTCGACTAGTCGGAGGAGTTCAAGCTTTTAGGTAAATAGTATCCCTTCTGTGCCACTGTCAGACAGTTTGAACAGCAATATTGGGCAATCAATGTATATATCTATTGCCATCTAATAGTAGTGACAGTAGTTTGTTTTAACTGGTACTAGTAGAGTGCTGAATTATTTTGGGCTATCAGGATATGTTATTAATTTGCCTTGTTGCAATTTATGGGAGAGTGCCTATAGGCACTCTCCCATAAATCGCAACAAGGCAAATTAAATAAGACTATATAATTTCACTCTTAGCATAATTAGAAGCACATTAACAGAATAATGTTCCAGTAAGTTGCTGTATATGAATGCCCAAGTGAAGCCAAATTTGGACCTTCAGCACTCTACCAGAACACCAACACTGTTATAAGGAGACAAGTTATCACCAATAACTAGTCGAAGTCGACTTGACTTTTGGGTATTGACTAGTCAACTTTGGAATTCACTAGTCGTTTGAGCACTACATGGAATGTGTCTCTCTCTGCCCAGAGGACAGCCATGTTACATCCACACCCGATAGGATGCACGCTATGACAGCATCAAGCTCACAGTTGTTGGTGACAGAGAGTGTCTGGACACCACAAAAACTTTCCCTGACCAAGGATCGATCCTGGGCCTTCTGGCATGAGAGACCAATTTGTTTAAGTCAGATCTAATTCTGTGCATTGAGGGCAATAAATGACTTATTTCAGCAGTTTTCGGTGCACATGCATTTGTAATCGCTGCAAGGCTGACATCTCACAACACTGAAGGAAATTAGTTTGTTGGCATATTCTTTCCTGACACAATCAGTACTTTACTAAACTTGAGAAATTCTCATCCTGTTAAAGATTGTCATGTGCCAAATTTCCCAAAATGGTGACAGTGTAGACTGGGCACAAATAATATAATTGTTTCCAAATTAGGCCTCATAAAGTAGATTTTCTGTTTCTCAGGCCATTTTTTGTAAAATTGCATGCAGGTTATTTTCTTCTTTTTTTTTTTTGTAATTATTTCTTTGCCATCAAAGTTCATGTTCTTGGTTGTTTTATGTCCTAGGCCTCATAATCTACAGTCCAGAACAGCATGGGTGGTAGTGTATTTCGTCCCTTGAGTGCAAGAAGGCTTTGCAATGCTAAAGCATTGCAAAGCCTTGTTGCACACAAGGGACAAATTTATCAGTTTTATTAATTTTGATAAAATATCAGACAAAACAATTTAATTTTTATTTTTTGAAGTTTGCATTGGTTACAAAAAGAGAGCATGCGGTAGCCAAAAGGTCCATGTGGGAGGACCTGAGAAGCAGATTTTTAACTTTTTTAGGTCTTATGCAGTGTTTTAATTGTTCTTTCAAGGTTTGTAGTGTTTCAGTCATATATAGTTTGGTCAAGTTTTCCTGATGCACGCAATATAGTTAGGGTCTACTTGTCTCCTCAAACAATGAATGTGACAGATAAATGAGTCACAAAAACCACAAAGGTTGCTTGTGAAAAGTAATCAGCATTGACAGTGTTCCACACGACACTGTCAATGCAGATTGCTTTTGTATCCACATTTGTACCATGATTACCTTCTCTGCTATATATAAAAACCCTATGACATAAATTTTAGCTAAATACACCAACCGTGGTGAACACGTTTCTGTGTTGAACATGCCGACAGTGGGATTTCAGTAGTTAAAATTTACACCTACAGTTAACAAGGGTCAGCCGAGTGGGAGACTAGGGTGAAGAATTCACCCGGTCATTCCTCAAGTCGCCTTGGCCTACATTGGGGCGAAATTCAAGTCACCATCCAAAAGTTATTTCCAAAAAAAACGATTCCGCATTCATAACAAAGTAAACATAGCTACTGTTAAAATCTGTCATACGGCTCTGAAAATAGCCTAAACTAGCACAAATTTTGCCCCCCAATCCCCAAAATTTGCATCCAGAACAAAAAGAAATCATGTCCTAAAGGACCTCCATACTACGCCTCTACTGCGCATGCGCAGTGACGCAGACGTCCCGAAATTGGCGCCAATTATCATTCTCTGTTTGGCCCTTCATCAGTCAACATCTCACTGATCTTTGTGCTTGTAAATCTCAGTTTAAAGGATGCCAGACACGTAATTTTTGGAGAAAATGTGATTCTAAGGAGGATAGAAGGAGGAGAGGAAAAAGAAGTGACAAAAAATAATCAGGGCTGTACTTAAAATTTTTTGATGAAATTATGTTAAGTTGCCTATTTTCGAGGCATGGGCCTCTTGTTGTCATTCTTGCTAATTGTTGCACTGCTTATTCAGTGTTTCCTCTCCCCTAGCCTTCTAAAGTCCCCCCTTGCAATTCTCCCATGCTTTTGGCATATATTTTTATACTGTACCAATGACCCAGACATAGCTGGTGCTAACTCTTAAAATATAGGGCCAAACACAAATTTTGCCCCCCAATCCCCAAAATTTGCATCTAAAACTAAAGAAAACATGTCCTGAAAGGCCCTCCACACTTCGCCCCTACTGCGCATGCGCAGTGTCAGGGACGTTCCGAAATTGGCGCCATTTATCATTCTAAGTTTGGCCCTTCATCAGTTAACATCTGACTGATCTTTGTGCTTTTAAATCTCAGTTTAAATGATGCCAGACACATAAATATTAGTGAAATGGTGATTCTAAGGAGGATAGAGAAGGAGGAGAGGAAAAGAATGTGTGACAGAATATTATCAGGGCTGTAACTTAAAATTTTTTAATGAAATTATGTTAAGTTACCTATTTTCAAGGCAGCAGCCATTTTGTTGTCATTCTGATTATTTAGTTACACTGTTTTTACAAGTGTTTTCCTCTCTCCCTGTCCTTTAAGTTCCCCCTTGCTATTCTCCCATGCTTTTGGCATAGTTTCTGTAATTATTATTACTAAAATTTCTTGGGAGTTTTAGCTGAATAACAGAATGAATTCTGTTCTTTCCCCATGTTTACGTCTTCACCTACGGGTGGTTAGGCGTTGTGTTCTGCATCTACCATCTGATGTTCTGCAGTTTCTTCCCTGGAAGTCTCTGTTTTGCATCAGATAGTGTATTTTTGGTAACTGATTTCGGGCCTGGGTGCCTGGAGTCTTATTTTAGTGTTTTTACACTCATTGTTTACATTTACAACAGCCCTCTGTGTGAGGGGGGGATTTCTAAAAAATAATATCTTTATGTTATTTTAATCATAACTAGATACATTATTATTGTTCGTAAGTGTTGAATAAATTGTTTAAAATATTTTTAAAATTTTTGTCCACACTTAGTCTTGGGATCCATTGGGGCTCAACGTTACTTTTCAGAAACTTGGGCTGTTCTGAAAAAATATTTTTTCAAAATATTTTGATTTCAATTATTTTTTCTATATTAATGGATCATATTATTATTATGTATTTTGATTGCCAGGGGTTAGTGCGAGTACCAGGACTTGTTTTCTTTTCACATTGAAAGGATATTGATCAATTGTTTTAAGAGGAAGTCTTCCTCTGACTTTATTATCATTCTATATGTGGTCAGTGTACTCGCATTAACTCCTGTTCTGTATCGTATGATTTCGATGACAATATGGGAAGCGTATGTCACGGTATGTTGTTGGGGATTTGGACACTCCGGTCCTTTCCCCGCAGGGTCACTCTACTTTATCGATTTCTATTTCAGACGATCAAGATTAGGGTGATGTATCTGTGATGTCTTCCAACAGTGTGCCTCCGTCGTCACAATTAATGAAGGGCTAGCGGAAAAGTGCTCATGTAAATACGCCAATTGCCTAAGAGGACCCTAGTAGGTTCGACGGCCTTTGACGTCCGCTAGCTCGCCCGGTGTAGCGTCCATTCACCGAATGGTTCGGCAGCCGGGTTTGTCCGTTGCGGTCTAGGAAGGAGATTTGGGTGATGCGAGCACTTTAATTACTTGAGTACTCACCCAGTGACGGCAGATTGAGGACAGATCGGAGGAAGCCTGTTAGTCCGGTTCCTGGCTTGTCCAGGTCCGTCCGGGCTGTGAGCGAGAGAGGTTCCTCTCTCGCCCAACAACATAGGGGACCGCATGTTGTGGTTCAGATATTTTACATTCGGAGCATTTGTCCGTTGCTCGGGACGCTCCGTTATATTGACAGTCCGAGAGACTGTCTTTAATGCTTCCTCATCCTCACAGCAGGGCACACGACCGCACATTGGCTACGTGACCTCGAGTATCCGATCAGTTTCGGCATTCAGTGATTCCACGGCGAATAGGTCGCGCCATCCGGTAGCCAAGGGACACGAGGCCTATACACTCCGTTCGCTCGCATATTGGAAGTATGCACGGGGTAACGATCACGGAGCTTCCAGCGGCAATGCATCGTAAGACCGCTTCTCCTCAGGCCTCAGTGACGGACGTGCTATCCGAGTTAGCACAGTTGTTTCGCAGCATCCCAGCAATTGACAGTTTCTCGGTCGAATCAGGAATTATCCGACGGCGCTGGGTCGGTGCGGTCCGCGGTTGCATCAGCTACGGACGACCGAACGCTTTATAGGGTCCGACAGGATGGCGAAAGGGATTCGAAAGATTTCGAGTTTTCCCTTTAGTAGTATCGGAAGATGCCTTTCATATCTTCTGGCATTTCTTCCAGTGATTATTTTTCGGACTTCATTGCTGCGATCTTGGATAAGAGACTTATAGCGTCATTGGACTCGGATTTTTCCATCGGTACAGGGACATTGTCCCTGACTTACCGACGCAGTCCAATATTGTCATTACAACATGTGTTTTATTTTTCGACGCTATATATATATATATATATATACAAGCCTGCTACTAAGCATGATAGTTTAGTTTCTTGTCCGCGTTGCTCATTTCTGCCATTTTATCATTTTTACAAATAGTTTATTTTGGCAGAGCAGGGCATACCGAGAGTTCATATGCGTCTAGACGGTGTGATTAAAGACTGCATATATTCTTTTTCGCCGTTTATGTCTTTTCCAATTTCAATGTTGGGAACGACATTATGTATAGTAGACTTAACTTAGACGCTTTATTATACGTAATCCGCCTTACTGAGGCGTTATCATTACGTCTTCAAGAAAAGATTTACGGGATATTATTCTCAATGTAATTTCTTTTGAGGGCAGTAGTTTGTTCACGTATAACTCCGCCCTTCAGTGGCTGATTGGAGTTGGTTAGACGTGACGCAGCCCTAGCTACATCCACACGCGTGGATAGTAAGGTTAAGAACTCTCTCAGAGTCGCTTCGTTCTCGGAGGAGCTTCTCTTCGACGGCAACTTTCCGGCAATCCATGAATTGCTCGATTTATACATTCTCTTGTCTATCTAGTGTTACAAGAGATTCAGACTGGGGCAAACATTCGGTGGTTGACTCAGAGAGTGCCGCCGCAGTTGCCGGACCCGAGTGTGGCTGTTATGACGGTTGCCAGTCAAACAGATTGGGATATATACTGATCCCTACGGATTCGAAGTGCCAGGGTCTTTGGGTTCCGCAGTCTTTTAGCTATCAGTTTAACTTCCGCGGAATAATGTTTTTTAGGCTTGCTTTATGTCATTGCATGAACATTATTCAGAAACGCATGCCCAAATTCCTGTCCTTTAATTCGACAGTAGTGGCGTATCTCCGGAACCAGGGAGGCACTCTTTCGTTTCCGTTATTCAATTTAATGGAAAGAATCCGTCTGTTGGTTATAGTACACCAAGTTCAGTTTTGGTCCGTCATATTCCGGGTCGTCTGATTGTTTTATCGGACTCCCGTTCTCTTACGGGTCGCTTGTTGCTGTCAGAATGGACTCTCAACAAACAAGTATTCAATCAGATTTGCTATCTATGGGAGCGCCCAATGATGATTTATTTATGACACAGCTTGCTAATCAATTGCAGACGTATGTGTTGGCTTGTCCAGATCTCTGAGCTAATAGTGTTAACGCTCTATTGATCTATAGGACGGAATGATAGGATACGCGTATCCTCCGGCGCTGTTGTTTTAGCAGGTATTGCTAAGATAAACAACCACAATACATTTCTGTTGATAGCATCTCTATCTTCACAGAGATCATGAGTAATTTACTCTCTTGTCTACTGTGGGTCTTAACGTGAAATCTTCCTCTATGTGAGGATCTTTTTTCACTGGGTAAATCGTGTCATCTTTATCACAACCAGCAAGGTCGCAACCTTCATGTATTCCGTTGTGTGGTCCGTATTGCATTGTAAGCACTGTACTGGACGAGCTTTGGACGCGATTTCTTACTATAGGAGATCCTCTTCTTCGCTATTCTATGCGACTAAAGTGGAGGCTCTTCCGTCGTGGTGTAGGGATCATTATGTTCATATTGTTGATCCCTCCATACTACTCATTGCTATTTTTTAGTATACTTGTTTCACAAGATCTACTGCAGCCTGTTATTATTTAGGTTATAGGTTTATGTTACCTCATACCTATGCACTCTACGATAGTTTACAATTGAGTCTTTTGTCTCTTTATCTAAGTCAGTTAGTAACTTTTTGATAAATAGACTTAGAATCTTTAGATTAAATTCCTATACGGATTTTAACTTCGGTTCTTATTTAGCTAAGTAATCATTTGAGCCTCTGGAAACAGTAGTTTTCAAATTCTGACCTTTTAGACAGTAATTCTGTTGGTTTCTCTTTTACTGTACAGTCAGTGAGTTTCATGCACTATCGATGGATGATTTTCACTTTCATAGTTTCGGAATCAATACTTCCGTTACTATTTAGGTTGGATTGTTGCATAAGAGTTAGGCTCCTATTATCCGGAACCTATTATTTTAAGGTCCTTCCGTCTTCGTATGGGCATAGGCCTTTACTCTTTCCGGGTACAGTTTATGTATTTATAAACAGATATCTGTTTATTACAAGGGCGTAAGCTTCTTCTGTCTTTGATGTCTAGTAGAAGGACGTTACGCTCCATTTTATTGTTAATGGATTCTATTAACTATCGGTACTTCTTATGGTATATCATTGACTTAGCAGTTGTGCTTAAGATTTCGGCTCATGAAGTAAGAGTTCTTCTACTTCTTGGGCTTACATTAATAGTGTCGCTATTATAGATTTTTGAAGGCCGCTCATTGCGCTCAGCCATCCACATTCATGAATTTTATCTTAGAAATATCGAGTCAATTTCTTGAGGCCTCTTTTGTTAGGTCTATTATCTGCTGCTCAGAATGTCATTCTCTTAACAGTTGCTACTATAGCTAGGTAGGCTGTCTGTTTCGGCAGTGTCTCCGTTCGGCTGCCCTCTTCGCTCTGGGCTATTTGACCCAGGGCAAGAAAAAGGGGGGGGAGGGTGTTCCCTTGGGTCACCTGTTTTACTATGAAAACAAGGGGATACCTCCTCCGGAGTTAGTAATTCTGAGCTGTTATTGGGATGGTTGTTTAGTGAGAAGTTTAAGTTTATAAAATTCATTCAAGTCTTAGTTTTTAAAGTATAGCTTTTGAATATTGCATATGTCAACGGACATGATTATGCAATTCTCAGACACTTTTAGGAGTATAAGAGTCTCTATTCTCTAGACTTACTTTATTATTGGCTTACTTTAAAAATTATTAGTATAAGGATTATATTGGATATTAATAGAGTACATGGATGTATGAAGCTCAATTTTGGAAGGTGTTGTATCTTTCTAATTTATCATAAATAAGAAAGATACATGTAAGGCCTATTACTTCTTTTCCCTACAGGGGATGACTCTATTTTATTTTATTGAGCGTATTCCATTTTGCTCTATGTCCTTGGCCCTCCAGCCTTTTTACTATTCAGCTATGTCTGGGTCATTGGTACAGTATAAAAATGTTAAAAAATTTATAGTAATTTATATATTTTTTATACTTACCAATGACCCAGACGGGGATGGCCCTCCCAGGAGTTGGGAACTCTTGCCTCCCCGCTGAGTACATAGCGCTTACCAGGCACTGGTTATTAGAATGATAAATGGCGCCAATTTCGGAACGTCCTTGACACTGCGCATGCGCAGTAGGGGCGAAGTGTGGAGGGCCTTTCAGGACATGTTTTCTTTAGTTTTAGATGCAAATTTTGGGGATTGGGGGGCAAAATTTGTGTTTGGCCCTATATTTTAAGAGTTAGCACCAGCTATGTCTGGGTCATTGGTAAGTATAAAAAATATATAAATTACTATAAATTTTTTAACTTTTGAGAAATTTCATTTCTAAAATTTCCTGGGAGAGTTGCTTGGTTACAGAATGTTTTCTGTTATTTTCCCCATAGTTACGTTTTCACCCATGGGTGTATAACGTTTGTGTTCTGCATCTTCCATCTCATGTTCTACAGATTCTCCCCTGGGAGTCTCTGTTTTGCATCAGATAGAGTGTAATTGATGACTGATTCCGGGCCAGTTTTTTCAGTGCCTGGAGTCATGTTTTCTGGTGTTTTTACACTGTTTGTTTTCATTGGCAACAGCCTTTTTTGAGGGGGGCTGTTTGCCTTTGCTGTAGTTTATCTCACTATAAGATACATTTATATTATCCGAAAGTGTCTCATTAATTATTTAATATAAATTTAAAATTTTTGACCACACTTTGCCATCGGATCCATTGGGGCTCAACGTTACTTTTCAGCAACTTGGGCTTCGCTGAAAAAAATATTTTTTCAAAATTATTTTGTTTTGCAATTGTTTTTTCATTTATTAATGGATCATGTTATTATGTATCTTTGTGTCAGGGGTTTTTGCGAGTAACTAGGACTTATTGTTGTTCTTTCACAATGAAGGGACGTTGTTCAAATTGTAATAGGAAGAAATCTTCCTCTGACTTTCATGATCATTGTATTAATTGTAGTCAGTGTTCTCGCATTAATCCCTGTCCTATATGTGAACATTGGGATGAGAAACATTGGAAACGTGTGTCACGATATGTTGTTTCTGGAGAAAGAGCGATTCCGGCTCTTTCTCCACAAGGTCACTCTACTCTCTCAGTTTCTATTTCAGAGGAACCAGAACAGGGTGATGTTTCCATGTTATCTTCAAGTGTGCGTCCGTCGTCACAAATGAATTCAGAGCTAGCGGCAAAAGTGCTCATGGAGATTAGACAAATGTCGTCAGCTAGCTCGCCCGGTGTAGCGTCCATTCACCGAATGGTTCGGCAGCCGGGTTCGTCCGATGCGGTCCAAGAGGAAATTTTGGGTGATGCGAGCACTATAAACATAATAGATGCACACCCAGTGACGGCGGATAGTAAGCGAGAACGGAGGAAGCCTTTGAGTCCGGTTCCTAGCTCGTCCAGGTCCAGCCGGGCCACGAGCGAGAGAGGCCCCTCTCTCGTACAACAACATCTGGGACCAGATGTTGTGGTACAAAATGTGTCTTTAGCGGAGCATACGTCCGTCGCTCGGGACGCTCCGTTGTATAAGCAGTCCGCAGAGACTGTTAAGGCTTCCTCTTCTCGTCAGCGCACACGACCGCACCTTGGCTGCGTGACCGCCGATATATTACCAGCTTCGCCGATGAAGGATTCTTCGACCAGGTCACACCATCCGGCAGCCAGGGATTCGAGACCGATGGACTCTGGACGTTCGCATAGGAAAAGTATGCGGGAGCCATCTGATGTGGAGCTGCCCTCGGCGAAGCAGCGAAAGACTGCGCCTCCACAGGTCTCGACGCCGGACATTCTTGTGCAGATAGCACAGCTTATCGCAGCATCCCAGCAGCCGACAGAAACGGTGTCGGATCGAGAATTATCCGACGGCGCTGGGTCGGTACGCTCCGCCGAAGCATCGGGGGCGGACGACCGGGAACATCATGAGGTCCGACCGGATGGTGAAAGGGATACGGATGACTTGGAGCTATCCCTTTCGGAACAACATAAAGCTGCCGTGGACTTCATCCGGCACTTTCTCCCTCAAGTTGTTCCGTCGGGCCAGACTGCTGCGCTTCCGGACAAGAGAATTATAGCGTCATTGGACTCTGAATTTTTTGAGCGGTTCAGGGACATCGCTCCCGAGTTTCCGTCGCAGTCCAATAATGTTGCAAGAACATTTGAATTATTGAACGATGCTATATTTAAACTTGCTTCCAGGACGGGGAAAGCAGGTTTCTTGTCCGCTAATACTCTCAACCTGCCTTTCATTAATGCAAGGAATAAATTCGATACGGCAGGACAGGGTATACCGAGAGTTCCTCTGCGTATGGACGACGAGGCGGAAGACTTAAAGCTATCATTACCGTCGTCAGCTTCTATTCCAACCGCGGTGTTGGAAACAGCTATTGCGTCTAACAGAGCCAATTTAGATGCCTTATCTTACGCAGATCACCTTACTAAGGTGTTATCACTGCGCCTTCAGGGGAAAGAGTTTCAGGATATACAATCCTCTTTAAGACTTCTTTCAAGGGCAGTAGCTTATTCCACGTGTAACTCCGCCCTTTCAGTGGCAAATCTGGAGTTGGTTAGACGTGACGCAGCCCTAGCTACATCCACACTAGTGGATTCTAAGGTGAAGAACTCTCTTAGAGTCGCTTCGGTCTCAGGAGAACTTCTCTTTGACGGCAAGCTTTCCGCTATTTATGATAAAATTAAAAAGAAAGCTAATGATTCTCTGTTGTTCAGATCTGCTCCTAAGAAGTCGGATACAGCAGACACGAATAAGACAGGCACTTCTGGGTCTAATGCGCCCAAGAGAGGTTCCTATAGAGGTTCCGGTGTGTCCTCTTGGTCTTATTCGAGAGACCGTCAGGATAGCGACTCTCGTTCGGGACGTCCTTCAGGCCGGGACAATCGGTCGGACGCCCCGAGGTCGACGAGGCGAGGTGCGGGTCGTGGAAGACGTGGTTTCTCCTACCGCAGGCCTCGCAGGTCCAGGAGGTGATGGCTTAAACCTCTATCGCGTTCCGGTTGGCGGAAGGTTGTCGAGCTTTTCACAAGAGTGGGCGTCGATTACGGACAATCCTTGGGTGAGAAGAGTGACTTCGGAAGGTCTAAAGATATCCTTCAAACGAAAGCCTCCATTAACTCGAAGTCCAAAGTGGACTCATCTTCCGTCAAATCAAAAGAGACGCTCTGTTATCAGAGGTGCAGTCTCTTTTAATGAAGAACGCGGTAGAGGTCGTAGAAAACCAGGAATCTCCGGGATTCTACAGCCATCTGTTTCTGGTTCCGAAACCAGACGGCTCGTTCCGTCCAGTCATAGATTTGAGCTGGATAAACAAGCTGATCGTCGCTCCGAAGTTTTATATGGAGACGATTCGATCGGTCAGAGCGAGTATTCGGGTGAACGATTATGCAACGAGCATAGATCTCAAAGATGCGTACTTTCACGTCATGGTACATCCGACATTCCGAAAGTATCTACGCTTCGCAGTCCTAGGAGTGGTGTATCAATTCCGGGCGATGTGCTTCGGATTGAATCTTCACTCGGGTAATGAACTCGGAAATGATCTACTTCCGAGCTCATTCGTCTGCGGTAACGTCGGCCTACCTGGACGACATTCTTCAGAGGTACGGCAACGAGTTAACGCTTCAGAACGATGTTCAGAATCTTCTTCTATTGCTCCGACGTCTCGGTTTTATAGTAAACGAGGAGAAGTCGGATCTGGTGCCGTCCAAGTCATTCACTCATCTGGGAATGAGCTTCGAGACGCACAACAATCTCGTTCGTCTGCCGTTAACCAGAGCGAAATTAGTCAGTTGTTATGCTCGCTATTGTCTGCACGCAGACAAAGTCACGGCGAGAGAATTTATGAGACTGATAGGTCTGTGCGGAGTCGCCGCGGATCTCATTCCGATGGGGCGGTTACGCACACGTCCTCGTCAAATTTTCCTGACTCAGAATTGGAGTGTGAAAATTCATTCGCTCGATGTAGACGTTCTCTTGTCAGATCAAGTGAAACAAGAGATTCAGACTTGGGCAAACATTCAGTGGTTAACTCAAGGAGTTCTGCTGCAGTTGCCGGATCCGAGTTTTACCGTTATGACGGATGCCAGTCAAACAGGTTGGGGTGCATCATTAATCCCAACGGATTCGAGATGCCAGGGTCTTTGGGATCCGCAATTCCTGTGCAAGTACATAAACATCAAGGAAATGATGTCAATTTGGCTTGCGTTACGTCACTGGATGGACATTATTCACGATGCTCATGTCCAAATCCTATCCGACAATACGACAGTAGTGGCGTATATACGGAATCAGGGAGGCACTCATTCAGTTCCGTTGTTCAATCTAACGGAAAGAATCCTTCTGTTTGCGTTAGAACATCACGTTCTTCTTTCGGTCCGTCACATACCGGGTCGTCTGAATGTGCTAGCAGACTCCCTTTCACGAAAGGGTCGCTTGTTGCCGTCGGAGTGGACTCTCAACAAACAAGTATTCAATCAGATTTGCTACCAATGGGAACGGCCAATGATAGACTTATTTGCGACACATCTCAACAATCAGTTGCAGACGTATGTGTCTCCGTGTCCGGATCCAAGAGCATTTGCAGTAGACGCTCTGTCGATCCCTTGGGACGGAATGATAGGATATGCGTATCCTCCAGCGCCGTTAATTCAACAAGTATTGCTAAAGATAAAACAATCTCAATGCAAGATTCTGTTGGTAGCATCTCTGTCGCCACAGAGACCGTGGATAAATCTACTCAGGTGTCTGTTGTGGGACCTACCGTGGAAGCTTCCTCCACGGGAGGATCTTCTTTCGCAGGGGAAATCGCGCCAACTCCATCACAACCCGCAAGGTCTCAACCTTCACGTTTTTCCGTTGTGCGGTCCTTCTTGCATGGCAAGCACTTTACAGGACGAGCAGTGGACGTGATTTCTAACTGTAGGAGGACCTCCTCTTCGCTAAACTATGCGGCTAAGTGGAAGGTTTTTCGTCGTTGGTGTAGGGATCATTCTGTAGATATATTCGATCCCTCTATACCAGACGTGGCAAACTTTCTAGTATACTTGTTTGACGAAATCAAACTGCAGCCTGTTACTATAAAGGGTTATAGATCTATGTTATCTGATACCTATGCACATCATGATAGTTTACAAATTGGATCTAATGTCTCTTTATCGAAATTGGTTAGAAACTTTTCGATAAATAGACCCAGAACTCTTAGATTAATTCCTAAGTGGAATTTAGCTTGGGTTCTCCTTAAATTGAAGGAAAAGCCATTTGAACCTCTTGGGACAGTAGATTTCAAATTCTTATCTTATAAGACAGCTTTTCTCTTAGCTTTCTCTTCTGCTAGAAGAGTCATTGAGCTTCATGCACTATCGGTGGATGATTCTCATTATCGTAGTGTTGGGAGCACTATCACCTTCACTACTAATGTGGGTTTTTTAGCTAAGAATCAGGCTCCTAATAAATATCCGGAACCTATTGTTATTAAGGCTCTTCCGTCTTCAGACGGGCGTAGGCCTTTACTCTGTCCTGTTAGAGCACTACGTATCTATAAACAGAGATCTCAGTTTATCAGAAAGGGACGGAAACGTTTCTTTCTGTCTTTGATGCCTAATAGAAAGGACATTTCAGTCCATTCTATTGCTAGATGGATTCAGTTAACTATCCGTACTGCTTATGAAGATTTATCTTCTTCTCAGCAGTCTGTGCTTAAGATTTCTGCTCATGAAGTAAGAGCTCTTTCTACTTCCTGGGCTTATGCTAATAGTGTTGCTATTACAGATTTAATGAAGGCTGCTTATTGGTCTCAGCCATCCACATTTACGAATTTTTATCTCAGAAATATTGAGTCCATTTCTGGAGACCTGCATTGTTTAGGTCCGTTATCTGTTGCTCAGAATGTCGTCCACTAAACAGTTGCAACTATAGTTATGCAGGCTTTCTGTTCCGGCAGTGAATCTGTCAGGCTGCCCTCTTTGCTCTGGGCTATTTGACCCAGGGCAAGGGGAAGGGGTGGGGGGGGGGGCGGGTGTTCCCTTAGGTCACCTGCTTTATAGTGAAAAGCAAGGGAATGCCTCCTCCAAGTCAGTATTTCTGAGTCGCTTCCGGGATGGTTTTAAAGTGTAATATTAATGTTTAAATTCATTCATGTCTTATTTTTAAAGTGTAGCTCGGTGTGAAGCATTTGTATATGTCAAGTGTCAAACGGGCTTTAATATACAATACTCGGACACTTTTAAATGACTATAAAGAGTCTCAATTCTCTGGGCTACTTTATTTATTGGCTTGCTTTAAAAATAATTAGTATAAGGGTTATACTGGATGTTAATAGAGAACATGAATGTTATTGTGCTCAATTATTAAGGGTAGTGTATCTTTCTAATTTAATATTAAATAAGAAAGATACATGTAAAGCCTAATACTCCTTTTCTCCTTAAGGGGTTACCTCTTTACTATATAGTTGAGCTTATTGGATTTTCCTCTATGTCCTAGGCCCTCCAGCCTGTTTACTATTCAGCTAAGTCTGGGTCATTGGTACAGTATAAAAATGTTAAAAAATTTATAGTAATTTATATATTTTTTATACTTACCAATGACCCAGACGGGGATGGCCCTCCCTGGAGTTGGGAACTCTTGCCTCCCCGCTGAGTACATAGCGCTGACCAGGCACTGCCAGTAAGAATGATAATTGGCGCCAATTTCGGGACGTCTGCGTCACTGCGCATGCGCAGTAGAGGCGTAGTATGGAGGTCCTTTAGGACATGATTTCTTTTTGTTTTGGATGCAAATTTTGGGGATTGGGGGGCAAAATTTGTGTTTGGCCCTGGTTTTGTTAGAGTTAGCACCAGCTAAGTCTGGGTCATTGGTAAGTATAAAAAATATATAAATTACTATAAATTTTTTAACTTTTGAAAAGTCGTAATGGCATAGTTGTTTGAACAATATGCCCCAACTGATAGCAACTAGTGCAAAATGGCTATTTAAAAACAGTGCCAGCAAAAACAATGTATCACACAAGACACGCATCGTGTTAATCAGAATTTATTTAAAGTTAACCACCGTTTCAAAAAAAAAATGGGTAGGAGGCAGTTCATCCAAAAAACGTCGAAATTGCTTACGGTTACACTCTTTTCCATTAAAAAATTGGATCTACTGAAATTTTCCCTGCAATTTGCATTGAAACTGAAAGTTTTTCTTCGAAAACGGGTTAAATGTAATAAGGCTACGATAGAAATCACGCATATTAGGATGGATAAGAATGGTTGGCCTTCAGAGCACCAATTGCATGTGTCAATGTAAGATGGTTGACAGAAATTGTCATTTTTCTGAACAGTGTATTGGTATTATTACCCAGCGCACAAGGGAAGGGAGACAGCTGAAATATTTTGTCATTTACCTCAGAAATAAACTAACTCAAATTGTTAATGACGCTTAATTTACGAAGAGTATCGAAAAAAATTTAAACTACGCTTTTCAATATAATTAGGATATTCAGAAACCATGAATAACCCAGCTTCTTATGTCTTGAAATTTACCGTATTTACTCTATATATTGGGACAGCTAAAAATAATTATTTTCACAGGTGTCCCAATTCTTAGAAAATGGGGAAAGAACACAGCCTGGTCTTGATTTGATGCTGAATAAAGTTGTGTGTGATTCATTTTCCATCACTATATATGAAAATCGCTGTACAATTTTTTTTTTATATTTTCATTTTTTGCTTTCAAAACATAGCTTATGATCCCTCATTGGAACGAGTGCATTGCACTCGTTCCAATGAGGGATCATAAGCTTTTTTTGCTTCCAAAACATAGCTTATGATCCCTCATTGGAACGAGTGCATTGAACTCGTTCCAATGAGGGATCATAAGCTATGTTTTGGAAGCAAAAAATGAACATTTTTAGTTACTCAAGAATTTTTTTTAGGAGTGCCGTCTGCTACTAGCGATGGGCCAACTGGAAACAAATCTCCTGAATGTCCCAAACTTTGGAGCACAGAAAAAATATAGTTTTCTGGAATAAATTTGTGTCCCAAATCATAGAGTGTCCCAATACATAGAGTCAATACGGTATTTTAAATACTTTAAATATTTTTTTTTAAAGAATATACCTTCTATTATAGAAAAGAACACTCTCACCATGGGTAATGCTAAATTTAAAATCCACTGCATTGAGGCAAATACAAAATCCACTGCATTGAGGCAAATACAAAATCCACTGCATTGAGGCAAATACAAAATCCACTGCATGGTAACCATAGTCATCACTGGCAGGGAAAGAGTTAAGGCATTCAGAAACCATGAAAGACACAGTTTTTTGTAAGGGGGTGGGGAGGGGGTGGGGGGTTAAGCCACATTTTTGTTGTATGTGTTTGTATAACTTTTATGTATTTTTTTCTCCACAATTGTGTCCTCTATGTACATTTATTTTGTCATGTTGTCATATACATTTTGTTTTTTTCTGACTTCTCCCTTCTGGCCCCTGACTTCTCCCTAAAGTCTCTGGAGGGAGAAGTCACTTCTCCCTAAAATCAGCTGCCAGGCTCACCCCTTACAGTGAAACTGCATCCATGTTGACCTTTGCAAACTTATCTAAATTTATCGACCATCGCCTTGAGAAGAGTGAAATTAAAGCGGCAATTATTTATTATGTTTTTAAATGAGTTTACCCCATAAAATACCAAAAATTAACAAACATGCCTTGTCTCATACTAATAAGCATCCATAACTCGAAATAGTATGTTTTTATGTTATTAAAATGAAAAAGGCCCCGTCATTTGTGGATTTCTCTTTCCATTTTGTTTTGCTGATAAAATTGACAGCGGAAGTAATGCCCACTGGTGCTCAAGTAAACTCTGTCTCATTTCCAGATAAAAGTGATAACCAGTATTTTCCTTCAAAATTATTGGGCATGTTAGACCAGGCCTGGCAATCTAGAAATCAAGGAGTGCAAAACAGATGCCCTCCTCAGATTGCTTAGGACTGCAATTGCACCTGAAATTTTCAATGCAAAAACTTGTATGCTATTTTGGTTATATTTATTCAAGGTATAATATTGTGACTGAAAAATTTTACTGCATTCACCTACATAGTGGAAAAATTGGCACACGCATCTTCTCATTATTCAAAATGTTGCATTCAATTCTAAGGTGACTGTCTTCTACACTCAAAATGTATCGAAATGCAACACAGAATGGGTCATGAATTATTACAAATCAATGCAACATTGACAAATCCTCCCCTGAGTTCCAGTGTGTTCTCTGTGCCAGTAGGCACAGAGAACACATTGGAACTCAGGGCACGAAATGATAATTGATTTTAAAGGCAGTCCAAAACAGGTATGGCATTCCAGAAAATCAAGGGGTCCAAAAAATTGCCCTCCTCAATTTTTTCTAGGTGTGCAGTAGGCGTGCAGCACTCCTGCACTCCTAAAGAATGCCAGGCCTGTGAGAGTGCATGTGTGGTGTTTCCTATTAAACATCATGCGTAATTTACTTTGAAATAGGATTTTGAGTTGAAACTGGAAAACTTTCCTTCAAGAAGGAGAACCCAGACCTATAACAAAAGGCTATAAACTATGAGTCCACAGAGTTGTGGAAACCCGAAAAGTACATAAAACATATGCCATGAAGGTGAAAATAGTGTTTTTCTCACCGCTGTCTCTCCTACAAGATCACAATGCAATGGATGCACAGTTGTTACGGAATTGGACTTCCAGCCAAAAAGTCTGCAGTTTGATCCCTCAAGGGGTAAGTAACTGTGTTGCGTCCTTGGGCAAGGCACTTCATCCGAATTGCCCACGTGGGGGCACAGTGGCACTGTACTAAGGCATACTGCACATCGATGGTGCACTTCAACCAATGCTAACCCTGCTTGTGTGGTCTTGAGTCAGGCTGTTGCTTTCCATTCTCAGTAGTTCTCTCTGGGTACTCAGGCTTTCTCCACCTGTAAAAACTGTCCAACACGAGGTGACCATTGCTGCCTAAAGTGTCATTAAACCCTAATAAATGGATGCATATTTGCTGTTTCGCCCAATTCAGATTCATTTAAAGGCCTCATGTGGCATCACAGCACTGCCAGGAATGATGATGCAAAAGTAATGTATGCATTGCTGTTTGTCAACACAAGAAAGTGATTCCAACACTTACGATGTTGTTGAGTTTTATATAATGTGTTATTAGCAGAAAACGTATTCTCCCTGTCAAATTCTTGAAAATAATCTAAACAAACTTTCATATATTTGGTTTGTTTGTAAGTATTATGAGCTGGTGTTGGTAACCTCTTGTCCTAAGAAACATGTTAAAGCTCTCCACAGACAATAATTTTTAAAAGGGTTTCATTAATATTCAGTGTACCTAAACTCTCTTTTGGAGGTACAGTGAGATGCTATTGTGTGCTTCCAATTCAAAGGTGGGTTGATTGTCATTATTGGATAGGATTCATGCCTGAAAATAAGCAGTCTGACATTTGCAGAATGAGGAACCCAAAGAGTGAATTTGATGATGCCATCCCACAGAGTGGGCCAATTTATCCTCTAGGTACCTCTTTCTGTTTAGTTTTGAGACCCTGATTCAGACTGAGGTTCACAGAGGGTAAATTTAGTGATGCTACCCTGCTATGCAGGGTAGCATCACTAAATTCACCCTCTGGGGACCTCGTCTTGCAGATGACAGTCTGCTTATTTTCTGGTTTGCTTGGATTTCAGCTTTTTACCCCACCTGAATAACAGACGACATTAGTAAAACAATTTCTCGATTAACCTGGATTAACTAAAAGCCTAAAAAAAATAGCCTTATGACTCCTCATTGGAATGAGCTAAATGAGCACATTCCAACTAATGATCAAAGGCTACATTTTTGAGCCAAAAAATGAAAAAATAGACTTTGAATGGGTTTTTATACACCCGTTTTGAAAAAAAACGGGTCGTATTATGGTATACCACTGTCCGTCTGTCTGGGCCAACATTTTTCGGGTTTAGGGGATATTATTATTAGGGGCTACCTCCAAATTAAGGTAGTGTTCGGGTTAGGAGTGGGGTGGGGTTTGGGTTAGGGGTAGCCCCAGAGTAGGGCTTAAGGTTAGGTCCTGGGGGGGGGGTGTCAGGGTTGGGGTTTTAGTTTTAGTAGTCCCTAAACCGAAAAATAGCTCCTAATCCTATTGGTTTGGCTGGGGTGGGAGTTAGGGGTAGCCCCAGAGTAGGGCTTAAAGTTGGTGGGTTAGGTCCCGGGGTTGGGTGGGGGTTAGGGTCTGGGGTGGGTTTTTAGGGTCAGGGTGGGGTAGGGTTAGGGTGTGGTTTTTGGGTGGAGGGGTGGGGTTAGGGTTAAGTATAAGTTCTTGGGTGGAGGGGTGGGGTTCTGGGTAAAATAAGGTTTTGGACATACAAAATGTTTTTTTGGTAGCCCTTAAACCCAAAAGGTTGGAGCGTACGCCTGTCCATCCGTCCGTCCGTCTGGTCACATGTCGTACGATAACTCGAGAACGCTTTGAGAGATTTTCGTGATTTTTGGGTAGGTGGTGTATATATCAATGGAGGGAAGCTCCCTTTCGTTTAGTTTCGCCGTTTGATTAGTCATTCCAGAGTTATGGGACCTTATTACTTAGAAAATTGTTGATTTTTTACACGTCATACGATAACTCGAGAACGCTTCGAGAGATTTTCACGATTTTTTGGTAGGTGGTTTATGTTGATGGAAGGAAACTCCCTTTCGGTTGGTGTCGCCGTTCGATTAGTCATTCCAGAGTTATGGGACTTTATTTTTCACATGTCAAACAATAACTTGAAAATGCTTAGAGCAATTTTCATGATTTTTTGGTTGCAAGTATATGTTGATAGAAGGAATCTCCCTTTCGATTTGTGTCGCTGTCCGATTTGTCATTCCAGAGTTATGGGACTTTATTCATCAAAATATAGGCAATTTTCCACATGTTGGACTTCGAGCAATTTTCATGATTTTTTGGTGGCAAGTATATGTAACCTGACAAGTACACATGTATACTCATATTGTGTGGTTCTCTCTTGTAATTAATAATGGGTGTATCATGCGCTCATGGCACAGCTGTTTATTTTGTTAATAATGTTGAATGGCTTGGTGTGTAACATTGGTACAGTATTAACACCGTGCGTTTGTTTTTCTCTTTCAGGGAAATCCATAAATCACAGACAGTAAAATGGGTAGTTGCAGATAATTCAATTAAAGAGAAGAGCCAGAATGGGATACCTTACTATTTTGGTAATATTATTGATTCTACTTTATATGATTAACCCTTTACCTAACATGAAAAGCAGACGACACTTGCAAAAAAAAATTCTAGAATAACTAATTTATTTCATTTTTTATCTCAAAAACATAGCTTATGACCCCTCATTGAAACAAGCTTGATGAGCTCATTCCAATTAACCTATGTTTTTGAAACAAAAAATGCAAAATTAATGAAAATTAATTGATGATTTTTGAGAATCTCGCTGGCCGGTTTTGGCCGTTATGTTGGGTAAAGGATTAATAAGGCTAGTATTAAAAATATATTTGTTTACCCATTCCCTACCCAGGTGTTGAAATTTGGGTAGGTCGGTGGGAAAATATTTTTATTTAATTACTATATCTCACTTAAAATGTCTGTATAATGAACTTAATGGACCATTAGTTGTATTCCCTTTAATTTCACTATTGTGACTAGAGTCTGAGAATATATCTTGAGGACATACCGTGAAACTACTACGACACAGAACTCCATCCATAGGTTCAATACATACATGATAACAAAGAATGTTACGAAATTATGTACAATTCTACAGTGATAATACAGCCCTGGGAATTAGCCCAGCAACCTGCAATGGCTAGGGTTTTGCCAAGGCATTTTCAGTTTTCCTAGGAAATTTTGTTGCATTCAATGCATTGGAACTCAACAAATTGATACACATTTTTGCTTAAGCAAAATTTTCTAATTCCCAGGGCTGATAAAAAGTAGAGAAAAAATGTCTTTTTTATTACAGCCAAATAATAACCCTTCAGCTGGTCACTGGTTTGATGTCGTATTCAGGTGAGAAGGCCTTGATTAACTCTGTGCTCCCTAATGCTTTCCCATCCCCATGCCTTTTCTCTCCCTCCAACACCTAGAAATGAACTGTTTGATGATATTCTGTACTTGATTCTTCCCAATTTCTCTGATGAGCATACTAATCCTGTCCTTTGTATCACCCAATAACCACATACTCTTCATTCTCCCATCCCACTTCCCGATTATGCTCCTTGTGAATCTTATTCTGTTCGACTTGTATTTTGGGCAATCTAAGAGAAAGTGTTCAATGGTCTCAGTCTCCATTACTCCTAAATTACATATTTAGCACGTCTTTTCGCCCTTACGCTCAAGTGACCTCGACCTCATTTTGAACAGCATTTGCCCCCATCTCCACAAAGAACACCACTTTAGCTGGACCCACTTATTGCCAATTTTGGTTACAATACTCCATGATTCTCTTTGATTTCAGTGTCGCTTAAATATCTTTAAAAGTCATGAAATTTTCAAACTCTTCATTTCTCTGTGTGTGTGGAGGGGGTGGGGGGGGGGGGGGTATCCTTGTGATGCTCTTGGAAAGAACTTCTCAAGTAGCCTTGCTTCTCAGGTACTGATAAGATTGGCTTGGAATACAATACATGTATAAGACCTTCCCCTCCCATCTCCAGAATGTTTATTGCCGATTAACCAGCCCAGATCATCAGCAGATCTATTCAGCATGCACTCTTGTGGTGTCTTTCCTTAAGTTGGTCTTCTGATTTTGAAAATGCGAGGCACTGCTCACTGCCATTTGAAATGAAGCGTACTATTGTTGAGTCACAATATTGGGAAACTGTTTTCAAGAAAAACAAGGATCATCTTCACGCCATTCACTCTACTGGTGGACAGTAGGGATTCAAAAGATATCAAATGATTTTTCAAATACTGTATTTACTCTATGTATTGGGACACTCTATGATTTGGGACACACATTTTTTCCAGAAAACTATATTTCTTTTTATTCTCTAAAGTTTGGGACATTCAGGAGATTTGTTTCCAGTTGACCCGTCGCTAGTAGCAGACGACACTCATAAAAAAATTCTTGAGTAACTAAAAATTTTCATTTTTTGCTTCCAAAACATAGCTTATGGTCCCTCATTGGATCATAAGCTATGTTTTGGAAGCAAAAAATTGGACGGCGATTTTTGTATATAGTGATGGAAAATGAATCACACACAACTTTATTCAGCATCAAATCAAGACCAGGCTGTGTTCTTTTCCCATTTTCTAAGAATTGGGACACCTGTGAAAATAATTATTTTTAGCTGTCCTAATACATACAGTAAATACGGTAAGCTTTTCCCAGCAATAATCAAATTTATTTGAGTTTGACGCAATCATAAGTCAACCAGATGATTGTCCATGAAATGCATGAGCAAAAAGACTGTCTGAAAGTAGCATTACTGGCCTTTGAAGTTTTTCGAATTTGTTGTTTACTTACAACTTTTCTGAAAGTGAAGTTTGATTAGTTTGAAGTCTTGGAATGTTACAGCCTATAATTTGTGCTGTATTGTACACATCTTTGTGCAAGCATTGTATTATTTGGTCTATTTCCCACGAACAGATTTTAACCCTTTGCTAGGGCTGCACGGTATTCAAAACTGAATACCGGTATCGGTATTCAAAACAATACCGCGGTATACCAGTATATCGAAAACTGTTCAGATATCTGAACATAAGTACCACATCGAGACTTGAGGCATCACTGTCGGAAGGAATCAGTATGCCTTGATGATGCGTTTCGAAACATCTTTACCCAACGCAGACGATACCAAAATTTATGATTTTATTTATCAGATTTTTCCAAAAAATACTACAAAACAATATCATGTGACCCCTTATTGGAACGAGCTCAACGAGCTCGTTCCAATGAGGGGTCACATGATATAGTTTTATTGAAAATTATTTTTTTAACTGCTGAATTTGTATATTATGCGGGCACATGCGGGCGATTCCTTGGGTAAAGGGATAATATTATTCAATCGGGGCTACGGTTAAAACTCAAGATATCTTGAAAATTAAATTGTGGGTAAATAAATATGACGATAAACCGATATTTCTGTAATAACACCGGTTTTCAATCAATATTGGTTTGGATACCGGTATATATCGGTTTATCGATATACCATGCAGCCCTACCCTTTGCCCAACACAGACAATATCAAAATTTATGATTTTAAATATTATGTTTTCAAATATTTAAAAAAAAACATGTTGAGGGGTCACATGATATAGTTTTGTTGTAATTTTCTGAAAATTAATATTTTTTTCAACTGCTGAATTTGTATTTTGTGTGGGTGGATTCGGCCGGTTCGTTTGGTGAAGGGTTAACTCCTTAACTCCTTAACCCTTTACTCAACGTAACGGCCAAAACCAGCCAGCGCTATTCTAAAAAATCGCAAATTAATTTTCATGATTTTTTCATTTTTTGTCTCCAAAACATAGGTTATGACCCCTCATTGGAACGAGCTCGACGAGCTCGTTCCAATGAGGGGTCATAACCTATGTTTTGGAGACAGAAAATGAAAAAAGTTAGTTATTTAAGAAATATTTTTGCAAGTGTCGTCTGCTTTTCATGTTAGGTAAAGGGTTAACAAAAACAAAACACATATCAAAATTTGTTGTTGTTTTTTTTTAAAATTTCTCCCCACTTTAAAAAAAATAAATTAACAAAACCAAATGTGACCCCTCAATGGAACGAGCTTGACAAGCCTGTTCCAATGAGAGGTCACATGATATAGTTTTGTCGAATTGTTTTCTACTGCCTATTTTGTATATTATACAGCAGATGGAGGTGGTTTGTTAGGTAAGGGTTAATCCTCACTAGGTTGAACCGAGGCACACTGTTGTCTTCTTCCAAAAAGTAAAAATTGCTGGTGTGATGGTGCGCAAGAGTGGCCGGTTGCTTAAAAAAACAAAAGACTGCCTTAAGTGGTTAATTCTTTTGGTCTGGAGAATGCTATGATGAGTCTTTTCTCATTGACAGAAAGCAGGACAAGTCAAAAATGTATCAAGCTTTTCATGTTGGGTTAGGGAGTGGGAGGATTCAATAGCCAATCGTCCGAACAATATGACATCATGACCAGGAACACACAGGGTATCCTGCTGCATGTACTGACATCCCTTGATTGAATACTGTCTTAGCTGGAAGCCAATTATTTAAATATCACTGCTTATGCCTCTCTAAAGACTCGCATTTTCTTAGTATGAGCTTTCTTGTGCGTTTCAGATCATGTTTTCGACATGGAGAAGACAACTGAAGATATTTATGAAGAAATTGCTCAGCCAATTGTTATGGCAGCAGTTCGTGGTTTTCATGGTATGTATTAAATATTCTCTAACAGGCCTTTAAATTCCACCAAATTCACACAGGTAACCGCTGTCCCCAATTTATATGAATGATCCCAAATTTAGGGCCTGATACACAGTATATTTTTTATGCCCCCCGACTTAAGTGTGTGTGTCCATGTGTGTGTCCGAGCCAATACCTCGAAAACTGTTAGGACCACAGTCATCAAACTTCACACAATTATAAAGGACCATGGGAGGATGTGTCACACACCATAGCCGGGTTTGTACCTTCAAGGTCATGGTCACATTTCAAGATCACACTAAAAATTGGTCAATATTCGTGTCTCAGCCATTACTCAGAAACGAATCATAGTACAATTGTTAAACTTTTTACATATGTTAAGCACAGTCAGAAGGTGTGTCACGTATAATAGTTTACGCTGCATCTGCAAGGTGAAGGTCACAATTGACCTTCATATGTTCAGGGTCACAAATCGTGTCTCAAGCATAACTCCAAAACTATTAGGGCTACAGTCATCAAACTTCACACAATTATAAAGGACCATGGGAGGATGTGTCACACACCATAGCCGGGTTCGTACCTTCAAGGTCAAGGTCACATTTCAAGGTCACACTAAAAATCGATCAATATACATGTCTCGCAATTATAAAGGACCATTGGAGGATGTGTCACACACCATAGCCGGGTTCGTACCTTCAAGGTCAAGGTCACATTCAAGGTCACACTAAAATCTGTCAATATTTGTGTCTCAGCCATAACTCAGAAACGAATAATAGTACAATTGTTAAACTTGTTACAAATGTTAAGGACAGTCAGAAGGTGTGTCGTGTATAATAGTTTCCACCACATCTGCAAGGTGAAGGTCACAAGGTGGGGTGGGATGTGTTACCTTAGTAATATTCTTGTTCTTATACTTTTTTTCATTTTTATGCCCTCGACCCTCTCAGGGGGCATTATGTTTTCACCATGTCCATTCATTTTTCCATCCATCCTTTACCTTTGGATGTCCATCCAATAACTAAAAAACTGCTTATTTGATCAAATTATAATTTTAGGGATTACTTCTCTGTAGGACTAGACAATGCTTCCTTTCAATTTTGGTCTAGCTCGCCAATTCAATATGGCCACCATGGTGGCCATATTGAATTTGGTTTCCATCCAATAACTAATGAATGCTGACTCGAATCATTTGTATTTTTTAATTATGCATTGTTGGTGCCGAGAGGAAGCTTCCTTTCGATGTTGGACCAGACAGCTGAACCAAGATGGCTGCTAGTGGCCAATTCATTATAGCTTCAATGGCAGTCATTTTGAATTTGGGTTCTTGGCCAGACATTTTTCTGAGATTTTGGTCTGTTTTAATGCAATGTTAGACCTTTTTGTCAGTGTGGACTTACAGAAAATTTCTAACCTGTTTTGCTGTACATGAGTGGAGGCTACCACCAGTATGCTGTGACTTTCATATTTCATATATGTGTTAAATATGTGACCTGTTTTTCTGTACATGCAGATGACCGGACAATTTTTGCAGATCTGTAATAAGCCTAGATTTATTGGATGCCGTGCGTTGGTGAGCTAATGGGGATGGACACACCCCCTCTTGTTTGCTTATGCATTATTGGTGTATAGAGGAAGCTTCCTTTCAACTTTGCATCAGATAACCAATTCAATATGGCCGTCATGGCAGATATCATCGGGGCATATGCCACACTTCGCGCTGCTCTTGTTGAAATGATTTAACCTAGAGATTTGTATACATTTTTGCAGCAGAATGGCAATCTAAATCCTGTGGTTTTACAGTTGTTTCTTAGCAAGTCCTGGCTGCCTATATCGGCAGCCAGGACTTTTCTGGAAACAACTGCCCAGGTTCTTGTGATTTAACATAACAAGTTTACCCAGAGAGTTGCAAGCTGGGGCACCTGTTCATTTGCAGTAAGAAAAGTTATCTGTAATTGGGGTTATCAGTAATTGAGTTTTTTCTGTCTATCGGTAATCTGTAATTAATAAATTTATATTCCAAGGCACCAATACAGCTAAGAGAAAACAGAAAATGGCATTTCAGACAGTCAGTATTGCAGAAAAATTTCTTCAATGGGGCTGAGTTGCAGCTGACTTGCCAAGTCTGCGATCTCCCCGAAGCAGATTAACCCTTTACCCAACGAATCGCCCGCATCCCCCGCGTAATATGCAAATTCAGCAGTTGAAAAAATATTATTTTTCGAAATATTTCAACAAAACCATATCCTGTGCCCCCTCTTTGGAACGAGCTCGTCGAGCTCGTTCCAAAGAGGAGTCACATGATATGGTTTTGTTGAAATTTTTAAAAAAAAATTAAAAAATTATATTTAAAATAATAAATTTTGATATCGTCTGCATTGGGTAAAGGGTTAATCTAATTTCTGTCATTCAGAATTTAAATGAATGCTAAACTGGTTTAGTGCTGGAAGCAACCATCATGCTTCAGTTGAAAGTGCTGGAAGAACCTTTGTGGCTTCACACTATGCACTAGCATGTTTGCTCTTGGCCCCTGTGATCTAGGAGATTAAGATTTAATTTTGAATCTCAAGTTGCTCTTCAGTTTCAATATCAGCTGCCCAATTTATTTTCTTTCCAATTTTTTAAAAGGAAATAATTTGGTATCAGTAGTCTACATCATCTCACATAATGTATACTTGAGATGGATTTGTACAAAAAAGTATTGCTGAAAATAATTCCGGTCACACTAGTCACTACTACCACTGTTGAAAGGAAATTTAAGGTTTTCAAACAATGTTGATGAGCTGTATGTGTGGCTAGGATTTAATCCTGGTTCCAAAAGCCGGTCCCGATACCCAGGAAATCTATAGCATGGACCTGGAAATCAGTCGTGGCACTGTGTTTGTGTATTGAACTGAAGTTTTCGGAATTGAAAAACTGCCCTAATTAACTTTGTAGGATTTTGTTGAGCCTTCCATACCTGGAAGTTTTACAGTCCTGATTCTTGACAAACCTTTTTCAAGAAATCACTGTAGCTCTCAGTGAGTTCTGAAGGCCCCCCCCCCCCCCCCCCCCCCCCCCCACACACACTTTCAATAGCAAGATGTTCACCTGCATCAATCTTTTTTTCATTTTTGGTATCACTATTCACTACCTCCATCAACATCAACCCCCATCTTCACTGCTGTCACCAGTCTCCACTGCTTTAAGCAGAGGAGACTTTCGACAGCAGTGAAAAGGGTTCTGATGTTGGAGGAGGCAGAGGTGTTAATACTAGTGATTCTGAAAATGAAGGCAAGATTGAAGCAGGCTTGTATTTTTACACTTCTCTTGGGAAAAGAACTTTTCCGTTTGGAGTTGGCAGGTTGCCAATGTAATATGCTCATTTTCATTGAAATAGATTAGTCTTGTTACTCTCATAAATTTTCTTGATATTACCCAGGATATTTTCTGGTTCCCGGTGTGGAGGGTAATTTCATTCCCATTCCCAAACCCTACAAAACCAAGGAATATTTGATAGGCTTGCCGTGATTATGAAATTCCATAGTTGATTAATCAGAGCCCAAAATCGCCGATTAGTCGACTTTTTTGACCACGTTCTTTGAACAAAGGGTCGACTAAAACGAGATGGCTGAATGGTCCTAAAGGTAGGTATAACCGGGCGTGTGGCCGTGTACATTTCAAATAACATGGTGACAGAGTCAACGATCCATCATTCTCACATTATAAGGCTTGGTGAACGTCGGAATGAACGTTTCGTTGACCATATTCTGTTAAGTTGGTCGATCGGCTGTCATACCGTTAAACAGTAATACACCCTGACACCCGAAATTCATATGAAACATAACAGTGAGCAGCCAGAAGGAACTAGGCCTGATCCGAGGGAGAGGGATTTTACAACTTTCAAGGACTATTCTGCTGGACCCTGTAAGGGCACTAAGGATGTAAAAAGTCACACACACACCGCCCCACACCCCTTCCACACACACACTCACGATAATTTATCAATGGTGGGAAACGTTGTGATTTTCGGATTTCTAACACGAAAGAGTGACCCAAGGGAGCTAACTCGTGATGCAAAATACTGAAAATTCATCAAACGCAGCGAGTTTCATTTCATGTTGTTCAAAATAAAAGATTTACGAGCAAAGAATGGTTATTGGAAACGATGTTGTTTAAAATACGGACGTGTTGTTGACATGACGAGAGCAGTAATACTTGAAAATAACTTTCATATTTTCCAAAAAAAAAAAATCATTAAAGTGGGAGGTAATTACCACAAACATTTCCAAATCAGACTTAGAAAAATGACGATATATTTGAGGGGGGGGGGGGGAGCCAGAGGCCGTCCTCCTTTACCTTCATATGGTCTACCACTGTCGTTTATACATCCAGAAAAGTTCACATCATGTATATACATCGTGATCACGTTCTGGCAAGGCTGTGGTGTCGTTATACATGCGGGGGTAAAAAAAAGTTGAATTCAAATTTAAAGTCGATCAATCTGCACGGCCGACGATTTGTCGACTTTCTGCATAATCACGGCAAGCCTAATATTTGAAACCCTACTTGTGGCTAGCCATGTGCAGTGCCAAATAATAATTTTTGCACCTCTTCCTGTTTTTGAATCACATTGTTGTACAATGCTTTCTGGGTAATATTCCCACTACATCATGCCTTGATAACTTAGTTGGAATACTTTATGCGTCAGAACGTGAGCCATCACAGTTGGAACAATTCAAGTTTACAGTCCCTATCTCCTGAGCACTACCACCCCCATTACCCTTCTCCAGCCCCAATTGGTCATCTTCAAGATGACCCTGGTTTGAGTTCAGATTTCTAATGCAGTGGAACACGGTTAACCCTTTGACCCAACGTAACGGCCAAAACCGGCCAGCGCTATTCTCAAAAATCGCCAATTAATTTTCATTATTTTTTTCATTTTTTGTCTCAAAAACATAGGTTATGACCCCTCATTGGAACAAGCTCGTTCCAATGATGGTGGTCATAACCTATGTTTTTGAGACAAAAAATGAAAAAAATAAGTTATTCAAGAATTTTTTTTGCAAGTGTCGTCTGCTTTTCATGTTAGGTAAAGGGTTAATTGAAGAGCCACTTTGCCAATGAAAATTATTCAATTAACAGGGATTGTATCACTTTCCTGTATTCTAGAGATAAGCATAGCATTTATTCTATTATATCTTGTTGACAGAGCTCCATGAGCTCTGTCAAACAGGATATAATAGATTAAATGCCTGTGATGGATGTACTGAGGCCAAAAAGGTCAATAAACAAAGGAAAACCGGGAGAGACAGGGTAATTTTTTGACAGGTTACAATATTTTTTATTCAGTTAACAGGGGTTTACTCAATAGCCTGTATTCAATTAACAGGTCAAATTGTGTACTGGAGGTATGGTAAATGGTTTTGTGTTGGGAAATTATATTCAGTTAACAGGGTTATTCAGTTAAAAGATATCCAATTAAGTGGGCTCCACTGTACATCACTTTCAATTTGAATTGAACATGTGTGATTCACAGGGCCCTAGTTTACTCAGTAGTGTAAAAAAAAAATGCTCATTTAAAATGCCCTAGTAAACTATCATACTAAACTAAGTCTCTGCCTCCTGGTAGTATGGTATATTTCAAAAAAATAATACTTTTGTTGAAAATCTCTTTTTAGAAATAATTTAGAACTACACTTGAAGTCCTTAGAACCGGGATGAGAGAGCGTTCATCTGATTATCTAATTTCAGCTCCTTTGTTATCAAGATGTTGGAGTGGGCGCGGTGGTGTTATGGTAACCGGTTCTCATTGGATCACCAAAGTCAATCAACGCCGAGCCCGGTTACCCCTTGGATGGGTGACCGTCTGAGCGATCGATTTGGACTCCCACATTGTGTCCTTGGGCAAGGCACTTTACCCCGAATGTCCACATGGGGGCACGATGACGTCGTGTACTAAGGCGTACTGCACGTTGATGGTGCGCATGTCTTCAACCAACCTAACCCTGCCAGTGCTGCAGTGCGGAGTTACGATGTTGGGGAGCTGGCAGCTGCTCGTCGTTGCTCGGTGGTTCTCTCCCGGTATTCTGGCTCCCCTACCCGTAAAACTGTCACTGACACGGTATGACCTTGGCTGTTACAGTGTCATTAAACCCTAATCAATAAATAAATAAATATCAATATGCTGACCTTGGAAGTGGAGTAGTACTTGTTTACTAATGTAAACAAGTTCCATTTCGCTGGTAAAATAGGACCTAGTAATAAAAGCTTGTCATGGAAGGCCTATAAAGTGTGTAACGTAGGTTCAGGGTTCAAACCAGGGTAATTAAAAAAAAAAAATGTCTGGTTCTAGAGGTCCTGGAAAAATGGGGTATTTTTGCTTTTTGTCTGAAAAAATATTGAAATTTCATGCTTGCTAAAAGACACAGCTACGTAGAATTAGATTCAGCACAAAAAACGAGAATTACACACAATTCTTAAATTCTGTGTTACGTTGTAGTAAGAACAAAAGTGGGATTTTTCAAATGGCTGGATCGTGGCATAACACTGAATAATCCAGAACTTTTCCAATATTCATATGCTTGAAAAATTATACTTTAGTTTCCAGATTTGCCCCAAAATTCCAGTAAAGTTTTGGAAAATACACTTGAGATCCGGTAAAGTCATGGAATTTCACCTTTAAATGGTGAATGAACCCAGATATGTATAATTGAATGGCTTGGCTTCACTTTATACTCTTGTTGATATTGCCATAGATACTGAAAATGACCTTAACCCCTTACCCAATGCAGACGATATCAAAATTTATTATTTTAAATATAATTTCTTGAAATTTTTCAAAAAATTTCAACCAAACCATATCATGTGACCCCTCATTGGAATGAGCTCAACGAGCTCGTTCCAAAGAGGGGTCACACTATATGGTTTGGTTGAATTTTTTTTTTAAAATAATATTTTTTCAGCTTCTGAATTTGCGTATTACACGGGCGGATGCGGCTGATTTGTTGGGTAAAGGGTTAAACACTGCTAAATAAGCAAAATGCTGAAATTTTATTTTCTAGAATTTTACAAGAAATTGGTCATGGAACCAGTTTTCATGCAGATTTATAGAAGTAAAATATCTGCCAAGTTAGGCCTAAAAAAGTTAAAATTATGTTTCTCAGGCCCTCCTACATGATCTTTTGGCTGCTGCATGCTCTCTTTTTGTAACCAATGCAAACTTAAAAAGTAAAAATTAAATAGTTTGATATTTTACCCAAGTTAATAAAATTTATAAATTTGTCCCTTGAGTGCAACAAGGCTTTGCAATGCTGTAGCATTGCAAAGCCTTGTTGCTCTCAAGGGATGAAATACATCACCACCCATTGCTATTCTGTTGATTATGATGCCTAAAACATAAAACAAACCAACAATATGAACTTCAGATGGCAAAGAAATAATTACAAAAAAACAAATAAAATAAAAATCTGCCCGCCCGCATGCAATTTTACAAAACCTGGCCTGAGAAACAGATCTACTTTATGTGGCCTTATATCTTGACTTTGTGTTCTCATATTTTATGACGAAACATTATTTTGACCAAATTGTAATGCAAAATATGAAGTTTTCTCCTCTTTCAGCGAGTTTAATTTCCATCATCTCTACTCTCTTAGAAGGGCGACATAATCGCCCTAGTCGCCTCATGGCTGGTCCCTGTTCTTCCTATTGAAAACCTCTTACCTGATGTGACTCTAGCCATTTAAAGTGTCGTAAAAATCCAAGGAAAACAAAACTTCTCTTGAGGCCTTAAATGTTGTATTGATTCGTGAAAATCCAAACACCTGCTGTGATCATCAATTTTTAGTTCCTAAATAATTTTTTTTGAATTTGAGAGTACTGTTAAATCATTAGTTTAACCCTTTACCCAACGTAACGGCCAAAACCGGCCAGCGCTATTCTCAAAAATCGGCAATTAATTTTCAAAATATTTTCATTTTTTGTCTCAAAAACATAGGTTATGACCCCTCGTTGGAACGAGCTCGTTCCAACGAGGGGTCATAACCTATGTTTTTGAGACAAAAAATGAAAAAAATTAGATATTCAAGAATTTTTTTTTTGCAAGTGTCGTCTGCTTTTCAGGTTAGGTAAAGGGTTAAACAATATTTATTTGAACATTATGTTATAAGTATCCATTACATAAAATAAAATAAATGTCACAATGGAAAAAAAAATACAAATTAAGCAACTCAAGATACAGCAGTACCTTATGTAACAATTTTAATGATGGCCATTTTGCTGAGGAAAGGAGGGATTCGACAGGAAGTTGATAGCTTATGTAAGTCATCTTCCAAGCGTCTGTATAAGTTAGCTCATCTAGGTGGTATAGATAAGAAGATAAACCCGTATATTGCTGTCTGGAAGCGGAGCTTCTCACTTATTTGTCAGATTTAGTAGATTTCCAAACCATCTGTACAGCCCCGAAACCCATATCAGAACACCACACCCTCACACACGCAACCAAACTTGTCTACAGTCACAAGGTATGTAACCTTTTCAGCAAATCAATTAAATGTCATCTCTACATGGCTTAGGAATTCCAAGTACACACACAAGGTATGTAACCTTTTCAGCAAATCAATTAAATATCATCTCTACATGGCTTTGGAATTCCAAGTACACACATAGAACCAATTGCAGGTGAAGAGGCGCAACATTCTTCCCTCCCCCCAGGACAGTTTGAACATTGTTAATCTTTGTGAGTGAAACCAGTACATGTTCCAAAGGAAAAGAAACTTACATTTTATTTTATTTTCTAGGGTGCAGCCTATAAGGTTTTACATGCAGTTCCAATTTTGAGTTTCCTTGGCTTACGTGTACATGTAGAAATCAAGTTCCAACATACAGGCTTTTAATCTGTTCTATAAGGTCCAGAGATAAAGGGATCAAAGTATTAAATGAAGAAATTGCTCTATTAAAAGCTTTCCGCCAAAGGCCTTCATCAGGTTTGCTAGCTTCAGAAAACACTACATACTCGGTTTAATGCAAATTTCACAAATTTTCATTCAACCGAGTATGTAGTGTTTTCTGAACCTAGCAAATCTGATGGAGGCCTTTGGCCAAAAGCTTTTAATTGATTAATTTCTTCATTTATTACAGGCTTTTGGTTGTCTTAGTGATGGAAGTTACAGTACTTTGACAGTAGTTTCTAGTGAAGTTTTGTCTGTCTGTATAGGCAGCCAAGGCTTCATTACTTTCTAGTGAAGTTTTGTCTGTCTGTATAGGCAGCCGAGGCTCATTAGACACCAATGCTAAATCAAAGTGTTACCTAGTGAAGTTTTGGCTAGTGATGAACCGATAATCGGAACCAGCAATCGGAATTGGCCGGTTATGGGGCATTGGCCGATTATGACAACCGGCAGTTAAAAACTGGCAGTTTCCGATTATTCTATATTTAACACTGACTATTAAAAAATCCCTTTGATATCTGGCCATTTCAATACAGTTTCCCCATTAAAAACGTGTGTAGTGCATAGCAGAAAATTTAGGGATTTGCAGAGCAGAGATACATTTCCCGAAGATTGTAGAGTTCATGTAAACATTAGAGAAACACATAAAGGGAGGTAACACAAAGAACACTTAATAATACATTCTGCCAAAAGTGTAAACCCTGCATCATGCGACTTCACAACACATATTAACATTAGAATTATTATTCATTTAAGACAAAAAGTATGTGTGCTCAGTATATTCCTGGTAAATATAGCCAAGTGTATTATATCCTTACACAAAACCGTATTAACACTATTTACCGGAATAAAACACAATCTTCACGAGAACAATATCGTGTGATTGTATCGTTAATAACAATCTTTTCCCCACACCCCACCCAAAATGCAAATATTATTTTGGCTAATATTGCCCAGCACTAAATATGCATACTCTGAGAACTTATGTGGCATTAAGCTTTCGTAATTGATGATTTATCAACGAAATTCTAATGTATAACAGGCATCAGCAGATTTTCTTCAGTATCCTACTTCAGCCTTCAGAATCGGCATAATCAGCATAAAAATAACTGGTAATCGGTTGATAGCAAGTTTTGTTAATTGGTTCATCACTAGTTTTGGCTGTCTGTATAGGCAGCCAAGGCTTCATTAGACACCAATATTAAATCAAAGTGTTACCTAGTGAAGTTTTGGTTGTCTGTATAGGCAGCCAAGGCTTCGTTAAACACCAATGCTAAATTAAAGTGTTACCTAGTGAAGTTTTGTCTCTGTATAGGCAGCGGAGGCTTCATAAGACATCAATGCTAAATCAAAGTGTTACCAAGTGAAGTTTTGGCTGTCTGTATAGGCAGCCGTGGCTTCATTGAACACCAATGCTAAATCAAAGTGTTACGTAGTGAAGTTTTGTCTGTCTGTGTAGGCAGCCGAGGCCTCATTAGACACCAATGCTAAATCAAAAATGTTACCTATTGAGGTTTTGGCTGTCTGTATAGGCAGCCAAGGCTTCATTACACACCAGTGCTAAAGCAAAGTGTTACCTTGTGAAGTTTTGGCTGTCTGTATAGGCAGCCAAAGCTTCATTAAACACCAATGCTAAATCAAAGTGTTACCTAGTGAAGTTTTGGCAATCTGTATTGGCAGCCAAGGCTTCATGAGACACCAATGCTAAATCAAAGTGCTACCTAGTGAAGTTTTGGCAATCTGTATAGGCAGCCAAGGCTTCATGAGACACCAGTGCTAGATCAAAGTGTTACCTAGTGAAGTTATTGCTGTCTACAGGCAGCCGAGGCTTCATGAGACACCAATGTCAAATAAAACTGTTACCTGATTATGAGTTAACAAACAGTAAGTAGAATTCTCTTGTCCTTTGAGAACACTTTCAGAACTTTTGACAAGAATCAAATGAACATTTCGTGCAGAATCAAAGCTGATTCTCATTGTTTGCCTTGTCAAAATCTAGTCGGATTCTCTCATAATATCATTGTTTGCACAACTCTTGAAAAACCCTTGAATATTTGAAAAAATTTGTGAAAACCCCTTGAGGTACAAAAATAAAAGCTTCTTTTTTTTTTATTAAATCTTTTTTTTCCACAAAACTAGGTCTTTCGGATAGACACAGACCATTTTGTTTGAAAAAAAAATGGTGAACAAATAATTTTTGATTGGGAAAAAAAGTATGGTTATTTGATCCCTTCAAAAATTGTTTTGGTCTTGAAAAATTCTTGAATTTTTTCCCCAAGATGTATGAACCTTGAAATATAAAGCTCTGCTCTTTGGTAGTGTTGTATTTTTATCATGAAGTTAAATCTTTTTAACCTGAAATCTGTTTTTCACACCAAAATGCTGTAATGTAATGCACTGTTGGCAAAGGCTGTCAGAGTATTAAACATATCACTTCATCTTAACCCTTTACCCAACGTAACAGCCAAAACCAGCCAGCATTATTCACAAAAATTGGGATTTAATTTTCATTATTTTTTTCATTTTTTGTCTCAAAAACATAGCTTATGACCCCTCATTGGAACGAGCTGAAAGAGGGGTCATAACGTATGTTTTTGAGACAAACAATGAAAAAAAATTAGTTATTCAAGAATTTTGTTTGCAAGTGTCATCTGCTTTTTGTGCTTGGTAAAGGGTTAATGAAGTAAACTTGAAAATACTGCTGCATTCTGGTTTTCTGACCTCAGATTTGCAGCAACAATGGTAATCGCGTCAGAATTGCTGTATCTCCCATGCTTAAAATGTCAGAAAAATGGGTCCAGTAAACAAATTTCATTGTATTTTACCATCCAACACTTCATATGTCAGATTGACATGCCATAAATCATCAGATCAGATGAATCCAGAATTCAAAGTGCACATTATAATTAGGGCTGCACGGTATATCTATAAACCAATATATACCGGTTTTCAAACCAGTATCAACTGAATACCAGTGTAATTACAAAAATATCGGTTTATCGTCATTATTTATTTACCCACAATTTAATTTTCAAGATGTCTTGAGTTTTTTAACTGTAGCCCTGAATGAATAATATTATCCCATTACCCAAGGAATCGTGTCCCCACATAATATACAAATTCAGCAGTTAAAAAAATAATTTTCAAAAATTTCAACAAAACTATATCATGTGACCCCTCATTGGAATGAGCTTGTTGAGCTTGTTCCAATGAGGGGTCACATGATATAGTTTTGCTGAAATCTTTGGGGAAAATCGGATAAACTAATTTTGAAAATAATAAATTTTTATATCGTCTGCGTTGGGTAAAGGTTTTTTTGAACAGCATCATCAAGGCATTCTAATTCGTTCCGACTGTGATGCCTCGAGTCTTGATTGTGGTTCATATATCTGAACAGTTTTTGATATACCGGTATACCTCGGAATTTTTTTTGAATGCCGATACCGTTATTCAGTTTTGAATATCGTGCAGCCCTAGTTTTAATTTTCAAAACATTTTCTTACAGGAACTGTTTTTGCCTATGGACAATCTGGTTCTGGCAAGACAACCACCATGTCAGGGATGATAAACTGTCCTGGAATCATTCATATGGCAATGATGGATACATTCAACTACATGGAAAAGGTAAAGTAAATTGAAAATGTTTATTGACATGTCTAACCCTTTGACTAAAGCAATGGCAGAAAACAGCCAGCACTATTCATTGAAGCACCATCAAAATTTAATTATTTTTAGCTCTTCTTGAGTGATGCTTTTGGGTAGCTTTAATGATCACATTCCATCCATTGTCCGTTTGGCGTAAACTTACTTTTTATCCCCCTGAAATTTTTTCAAGAGGATATAGCCGTGGTTCTGTCCGTATTTAGATGGAATTGGTTTCCTCTTTCTAACTAATATTCCACTTGGCCGACTGAACCCAAACTTGACATGTGGGTTAGGCATGATAAGAGGAAGAACCCTATTTATTTTGGGATCATTGTGCCAAAGGTCAAGGACGCAGTGACCTTGAACTTTAATTTCTATCAGTGTTGGTTTCCGCTCTGCAATTAAAGTTCCACATGGCCGACTGAAGCCAAACTTGGCATGTGGGTTAGACATGATGAGAGGAAGAACCCTATTCATTTTGAGATCATTGTGCCAAAGGTCAGGGTCACCGAGATCTTGACCTTCAATTTTTATCAATGTTGGTTCCCTGCAGGAATCCCGGGAAGTGAAGCGACGCCTGTTCACTGTGGTAAACAGGTTCTATTTTACGGGTAAAATAGGACACAGTGACCTTGAACTTAAACATTTACCTGAGTTGGCTTCTCAAATTGAAATTTTGCTTGCTCGATTGATACTTAACTTGGCTGATGGGTTAAGCATGATGAAAGGAAGAACCCAATTTATTTTTGGGTTATTGTGTTAAAGGAAAAGGTCACAGTGACCTTGAATTTTAACTTTTCTCGGTCAGAGTTGGTTTCCGCTCTCTAATTAAAATGTTGTTTGCCTGATCGAAACCAAACTTGGCATGTGGGTCGGGCATAATGAGAAGAAGAACCTCATGTTTTTAGCTCACCTGACTGAAAGTCAGGATGAGCTTTTCTTATCACTATTCCTCCGTCGTCCGTCCGTCGTCCATCGTCCCGCGTGAAGGTGGTGTTTGAGCCTCTTTCTCCTAAACCATTGGCCACATTTTAATTAAATTTCATGTAAGTAGTAGTTATATAGGGGTATTTTGATTTTTATGTAAATTAGGTTTCGCTCATATTGAGCAGAGGGGTGTGGAAAAAATGGCCTTATTTTTTTTAAATCTTCTTCTAATGAACCACCAGTAGCAGAGACTTGATATGTGGTATACAGAGTCCTTTTGAGGTTTAGAATCAAGTTTGTTCAAGAGAAGTTTGTGGAGCATTATTTGCCTTCGTTATGGGAGGGGCAAATATTTTGGCCATGCCTAAAATTTCTATTTTCAGAACCGTGAGGTCGATTTGAACCAAATTTGAAATGAGATGATAATGGGTCATAAGAAGTTGATTGATGCAAAAATTTTTTTTTCTCATTGCCCCGTGGGAACCTCGGGACCTAAAAATAGGAAAAACCTTAAAACTGCCATATCTCCAAAACTACGCGGCACAGAGAATTCTTATTTTGTATAAAGCTTACTGTTTTCCAGTAGAATAGAATGGTTAAAAAAATCTCTGTCAGTTTGATCACAAGGTACTTTTTTCAGGACTTTGAAAAAGTGCTGAGTCAGCACTTTTTAACACTGTAGGCAATGGGAAAAACATTAAAAAATCTTCTTCTCCAGATCCAGAAGGCAGAATCTTTTGATATTTGATATGCAACATTGTGGGGTGGATATGATTCAAGTTTGTTCAAATTGGCCCCTGGATTCATACTTGGGTTCACTATAGAAGCCTGAATTCGAACTTAGTGCATTTCAGGCAAATTTCTTAAATCTTCTTCTCAAGATCCAGGAGGCAGAATCTTTTGATATTGGGTATGCACCATGCTTAAGTGAGTGAGATTCAAATTTGTTCAAGCCAAGTCACTGGGTTCATATTTGGGCTCACTGTAGCAGCCTGAATGATAACTTAGTTCAAAATGAGGAATTTTCTTTAAAAATCTTCTTCAGATCCAGCAGTCGGAATGTTTTGATATTTGGTATGCAGCATCCTAAGGGGGTGAGATTCAAGTTTGTTAAAGCCAACTCCCTGGTACATATTTGGGCTCTCTGTGGGAGCCCGAATTACAACTTAGTTCAATATGAGGAATATTCTTTAAAGATCTTTTTTTTTTTTAGATCCACTGGTCAGAATCTTTGGATATTTGGTATAAGCTTTTCTTAGGAGGAGCAGATGCAACTTGTTGAAATCAAATCTCTGGGTTGATATTTAGGCTACCATGTCAGGTGAGCGCCCTCAGGCCCTCTGGGGCCTCTTGTTTTTAGGTCATTATGCCAAAGGTGAAGATCACAGTGACCTTGAAATTAAAATTTTATCGGGCGGAGCTGGTTTCGGCTCTGAATTATTAAAAAGAGGCATTCTCGATTGAAACCCAACTTTGAGGGGTTGAGCATGTTGAGAGGAAGAGCCCTACATATTTTTAGGTCATTTGCCAAATGTCAGGGTCTCAGTGACCTTGAACTTAAAATCTTATTGGTCCCGATCGAAACCAAACTTGAAATTTCATCAAATACAGGTAATCTTATCTGTTATTTGAATAAATAATACCAATAGTTGCTGTGTTAATTTACTGTAATATATTACCAAGGTTAAAGTATCAGGGTGATTTTTTTTGGGAGGGGGATGGGGGGAGGGGGGATTTGCCCCCCCCCCCCCCCCCCCCCCAGGTGGCAACATTTAGTTTGACTTCTTCAAAACTGGGCCAAATTCCTTGGGTAAGACACTTCACCCCCATTGCCCACATGGGGGCACAGTGGCGTTGTGTACTAAGGCGTACTGCATGTCGATGGTGCACCTGTCTTCAGCCAGTGCTAACCCTGCTTGTGTGGAGTCAGTATGTTGGGGAGCTGACAGTTGCTCGCCATTGCTCGGTGGTTCTCTCCAAGTACTCCGGCTTCCTCCACCCATAAAACTGTCGCGGTCATGATTAACCATTGTGCAGAAATATGTGACCTTAAACACCAATAAATAAATAAATACTGGGCCAAATTTGATTTGCATGTTACTTATGACCCATGTTGCAGCATAGAGCTGAAAGCATCATTAAATTCAGATAAATTTATATCTGAATTGCTGCAACACAGCCATTTTATCCTAAGGATTCATCTCTATTCATCAGGATATTGCCGCTAGGAGCAAGAACTTGGCTATGTTACAACAGTTTGTTATTCTACATATTTGCTATACATACATATTTAGGTTACCTGAGAGGTTAAACGAATCAAATACAGGGGAATGAATGATAGGAGTGGCTCAAATTCTCAACACTACTCAATCGTGATTAGCAGGTTTTGGTCATACTACTGTCAGACAGGCAATGTTGAGACAGATGTCTGTCAGGTCGTCCAAGTGCGACAACTGCTAACCAGGATCGTTTCATCCAAACCACAGCATTACGTAACTGCCATCAAAGTGCCTCAGAAATTGGACAGCAGCTGCGCTGAGCAACAGGTGTTCAAGTCAGTGGTCAGACTATCCAAAATTGCCTACGCAGCTGGAATTTGTATGCACGCCGGCCTCGAATAATTCCACATTTGACTGAACGTCACATCGCTGCAAGGCGTAATTGGTGTGGAGAACGAAAGCGCTAGGACAAATTGTTGGCAGAGAAGTGACATGTTTACCGATGAATCGAGGGTCACACTCGACTTCCACGACAGGCAAAACAAGAGTGTGGCAGTGCAGTGGCGAAACGAACGACACCATGCTCCATGAGGTAGCACGATCGTTTTGGTAGTGGATCAGTTATGGTGTGGGGAGGCATAACCATGACAAGCAGAGCAGCATTACATATCATCCAAGGGCATGTTGAAGGGTAGTACTACTGTGACAACATGTTAGCAGCTCATGTGGTGCCATTTGCACGACATCATGGCTGTCAATTCATTTTCCAAGATGACAGTGCGAGAGCACACAGGGCTCCGTGTTGCTACAGAGTTTCTCCAGGAGCAGAACATCATTACACCGCCTTGGCAGCACTGAGTCCAGACCTTTCACCAATCAAGCACACCTGGGATATGACAACACCAACAGCCCTCTACCACTGTCCAGGAACTTGCTGCTGCACTGCAGGAAGAATGGAATAACATCAGTCTACAATATTATATACCACCAGACCAACATGTTTTTATTAATATAATATTATACACCACCAGTCCAACCTGATTTTATTAATATTATACACCACCAGGCCAACCTGTTTTTATTAATATAATATACATCCCCAGGCCAACCTGATTTTGTTAATATTATACACCACCAGGCCAACCTGATTTTATTAATATAATATTATACACCACCAGGCCAACCTGATTTTGTTAATATTATACACCACCAGGCCAACCTGATTTTATTAATATAATATACATCCCCAGGCCAACCTGATTTTATTAATATTATACACCACCAGGCCAACATGTTTTTATTAATATAATATTATACACCACCAGGCCAACCTGATTTTGTTAATATTATACACCACCAGGCCAACCTGATTTTATTAATATAATATTATACACCACCAGGCCAACCTGATTTTGATTTTCTGTCGAGCACCATACCATATTAGGCACAAACTGTTTCTCCGAAAACTAAAGTTTCAGGGATTTTTGTTAAAACTTTTAAACATAATTTATGGAAAAGTAATCACTAATCACATAGTAATTGAAAACTAATAATGATCACTGTCAGTTTATAAATGTAAATGATTACTTTTGATCACTTATTAGCTCACCTGACTTTCAGTCAGGAGAGCTATAGTGATCACTCACCGTCCGGCGTCCGTGAACATGGTGTTTGCCTCTTCTCCTCCCAAACCGCTGAACCAATTTAATTGATATTTGAGATAATAGTTTGTTATGACATCGCAATTTGATTTTGTTCAAATCAAGTTGCCTCGCCTGTGGGTAGGGCCACACCCAAAAAGTGTGCTGAAATCTTAAAAAATCTTCTTCTCATGAACCAGCAGTAGCAGAGACTTGATATTTGGTGTGCAGCTTCCTTTTGAGGTGTAGACTCAGATTTGTTCAAGAGAAGTTTGTGGGGCTATACTTGGCATCGTTATGGGAGGGGCAAAATTTTTTGCCCCGCCCAAAATTTCTATATTTTTATACTGTACCAATGACCCAGACTTAGCTGGTGCTAACTCCACAAAAACCAGGGCCAAACACAAATTTTGCCCCCCAATCCCCAAAATTTGCATCCAAAACAAAAAGAAATCATGTCCTAAAGGACCTCCATAGTACGACTCTACTGCGCATGCGCAGTGACGCAGTCGTCCCGAAATTGGCGCCAAATATCATTCTCTGTTTGGCCCTTCATCAGTCAACATCTCACTGATCTTTGTGCTTGTAAATCTCAGTTTAAAGGATGCCAGACACGTAATTCTTGGAGAAAATGTGATTCTAAGGAGGATAGAAGGAGGAGAGGAAAAAAGAAGTGGCAAAAAATAATCAGGGCTGTACTTAAAATTTTTTGTTAAAATTATGTTAAGTTGCCTATTTTCGAGGCAAACGCCTCTTGTTGTCATTCTTGCTAATTGTTGCACTGCTTATTCAGTGTTTCCTCTCCCCTAACCTTCTAAAGTCCCCCCTTGCAATTCTCCCATGCTTTTGGCATATTTTTGAGAAGTTTCATTTCTAAAATTTCCCTGGGAGAGTTGCTTGGTTACAGAATGTTTTCTGTTATTTTCCCCATAGTTACGTTTTCACCCATGGGTGTATAACGTTTGTGTTCTGCATCTTCCATCTGATGTTCTGCAGATTCTCCCCTGGGAGTCTCTGTTTTGCATCAGATAGAGTGTAATTGATGACTGATTCCGGGCCAGTTTTTTCAGTGCCTGGAGTCATGTTTTCTTCTGTGTTTACACTGTTTGTTTTCATTGGCAACAGCCTTTTTTGAGGGGGGCTGTTTGCCTTTGAGGTAGTTTATCTCATTATAAGATACATTTATATTATCCGAAAGTGTCTCATTAATTATTTTATATAATTTTAAAATTTTTGACCACACTTTGCCATCGGATCCATCGGGGCTCAACGTTACTTTTCAGCAACTTGGGCTTCTCTGAAAAAATATTTTTTCAAAATTATTTTGTTTTGCAATTGTTTTTTCATTTATTAATGGATCATGTTATTATGTATCTTTGTGTCAGGGGTTTTTGCGAGTAACTAGGACTTATTGTTGTTCCTTCACAATGAAAGGAACTTGTTCAAATTGTAATAGGAAGAAATCTTCCTCTGACTTTCATGATTATTGCATAAATTGTAGTCAGTGTTCTCGCATTAATCCCTGTCCTGTATGTGAACATTGGGATGAGAAACATTGGAAACGTGTGTCACGATATGTTGTTTCTGGAGAAAGAGCGATGCCGGCTCTTTCTCCACAAGGTCACTCTACTCTCTCAGTTTCTATTTCAGAGGAACCAGAACAGGGTGATGTTTCCATGTTATCTTCTTCAAGTGTGCGTCCGTCGTCACAATTAAATACAGAGCTAGCGGCAAAAGTGCTCATGGAGATTAGACAAATGTCGTCCGCTAGCTCGCCCGGTGTAGCGTCCATTCACCGAATGGTTCGGCAGCCGGGTTCGTCCGATGCGGTCCAAGAGGAAATTTTGGGTGATGCGAGCACTATAAAAATAATAGATGCACACCCAGTGACGGCGGATAGTGAACGAGAACGGAGGAAGCCTTTTAGTCCGGTTCCTAGCTCGTCCAGGTCCAGCCGGGCCGCGAGCGAGAGAGGCCCCTCTCTCGTACAACAACATCTGGGACCAGATGTTGTGGTACAAAATGTGTCTTTAGCGGAGCATACGTCCGTCGCTCGGGACGCTCCGTTGTATAAGCAGTCCGCAGAGACTGTTAAGGCTTCCTCTTCTCGCCGGCGCACACGACCGCACCTTGGCTGCGTGACCTCCGATATCTTGCCAGCTTCGCCGAGGAAGGATTATTCGGCGACCAGGTCACACCATCCGGCAGCCAGGGATTCGAGACCGATGGACTCCGGACGTTCGCATAGGAAAAGTATGCGGGAGCCATCCGATGCGGAGCTGCCCTCGGCAAAGCAGCGAAAGACCGCTCCTCCGCAGGTCTCGACGTCGGACATTCTAGTGCAGATAGCACAGCTTATCGCAGCATCCCAGCAGCCGACAGAGACGGTGTCGGATCGAGAATTATCCGACGGCGCTGGGTCGGTACGCTCCGCCGAAGCATCGGGGGCGGACGACCGGGAACATCGGGAGGTCCGACCGGATGGTGAAAGGGATACGGATGAATTGGAGCTATCCCTTTCGGAACAACACAAAGCTGCCGTAGACTTCATCCGGCACTTTCTTCCTCAAGTTGTTCCGTCGGGCCAGACTGCTGCGCTTCCGGACAGGAGAATTATAGCGTCATTGGACTCTGATTTTTTCGAGCGGTTCAGGGACATCGCTCCCGAGTTTCCGTCGCAGTCCAATAATGTTGCAAGAACATTTGAATTATTGAACGACGCTATTTTTAAACTTGCTTCCAGGACAGGGAAAGCAGGCTTCTTGTCCGCAAATACTCTCAACCTGCCTTTCATTAATGCAAGGAATAAATTCGACACGGCAGGTCAGGGTATACCGAGAGTTCCTCTGCGTATGGACGACGAGGCGGAAGACTTAGAGCTATCATTACCGTCGTCAGCTTCTATTCCAACCGCAGTGTTGGAAACAGCTATTGCGTCTAACAGAGCCAATTTAGATGCCTTATCTTACGCAGATCACCTTACGAAGGCGTTATCACTGCGTCTTCAAGGGGAAGAGTTTCAGGATATACAATCCTCCTTAAGACTTCTTTCAAGGGCAGTAGCTTATTCCACGTGTAACTCCGCCCTTTCAGTGGCTAATCTGGAGTTGGTTAGACGTGACGCAGCCCTGTCTACATCCACACTAGTGGATTCTAAGGTGAAGAACTCTCTTAGAGTCGCTTCGGTCTCAGGAGATCTTCTCTTTGACGGCAAGCTTTCCGCTATTTATGATAATATTAAAAAGAAAGCTAGTGATTCTCTGTTGTTTAGATCCGCTCCTAAAAGGTCGGATTCAGCAGACACGAATAAGGCGGGCACTTCTGGGTCTTATCCGCCCAAGAGAGGTTCCTATAGAGGTTCCGGTGCGTCCTCTAGCTCTTATTCGAGAGACCGTCAGGATAGCGACTCTCGTTCGGGACGTCCTTCAGGCCGGGACAATCGGTCGGACGCCCCGAGGTCGACGAGGCGAGGTGCGGGTCGTGGAAGACGTGGTTTCTCCTACCGCAGGCCTCGCAGATCCAGGAGGTGATGGCTCAAACCTCTATCGCGTTCCGGTTGGCGGAAGGTTGTCGAGTTTTTCTCAAGAGTGGGCGTCGATTACGGACGACCCTTGGGTGAGAGGAGTGACTTCGGAAGGTCTAAAGATATCCTTCAAACGAAAGCCTCCATTAACTCGAAGTCCAAAGTGGACTCATCTTCCGTCAAACCCTCAGAAAAGAGACGCTCTGCTATCAGAGGTGCAGTCTCTTTTAATGAAGAACGCGGTAGAGGTCGTAGAAAACCAGGAATCGCTGGGATTCTACAGCCATCTGTTTCTGGTTCCGAAACCAGACGGCTCGTTCCGTCCAGTCATAGATTTGAGCTGGATAAACAAGCTGATCATCGCTCCGAAGTTTTATATGGAGACGATTCGATCGGTCAGAGCGAGTATTCGGGTGAACGATTATGCAACGAGCATAGATCTCAAAGATGCGTACTTTCACGTCATGGTACATCCGACATTCCGAAAGTATCTACGCTTCGCAGTCCTAGGAGTGGTGTATCAGTTCCGGGCCATGTGCTTCGGATTGAATCTAGCACCCTGGGCTTTCACTCGAGTAATGAACTCGGTAATGATTTACTTCCGAGCTCATTCGTCTGCAGTAACGTCGGCCTACCTGGACGACATTCTTCAGAGATACGGCAACGAGTTAACGCTTCAGAACGATGTTCAGAATCTTCTTCTATTGCTCCGACGTCTCGGTTTCATAGTAAACGAGGAGAAGTCGGATCTGGTGCCGTCCAAGTCATTCACTCATCTGGGAATGAGCTTCGAGACGCACAACAATCTCGTTCGTCTGCCGTTAACCAGAGCGAAATTAGTCAGTTGTTACGCTCGCTATTGTCTAAATACAGACAAAGTCACAGCGAGAGAATTTATGAGACTGATAGGTCTGTGCGGAGCCGCTGCGGATCTCATTCCGATGGGACGGCTACGCACACGGCCTCTTCAAATTTTCTTGACTCAGAATTGGAGTGTGAAAATTCATTCGCTCGATGTAGACGTTCTCTTGTCAGATCAAGTGAAACAAGAGATTCAGACTTGGGCAAAAATTCAGTGGTTAACTCAAGGAGTTCCGCTGCAGTTGCCGGATCCGAGTTTTACCATTATGACGGATGCCAGTCAAACAGGTTGGGGTGCATCATTAATCCCAACGGATTCGAGATGCCAGGGTCTTTGGGATCCGCAATTCCTGTGCAAGCACATAAACATCAAGGAAATGATGTCAATTTGGCTTGCGTTACGTCACTGGATGGACATTATTCACGATGCTCATGTCCAAATCCTATCCGACAATACGACAGTAGTGGCGTATATACGGAATCAGGGAGGCACTCATTCAGTTCCGTTGTTCAATCTAACGGAAAGAATCCTTCTGTTTGCGTTGGAACATCACGTTCTTCTTTCGGTCCGTCACATACCGGGTCGTCTGAATGTGCTAGCAGACTCCCTTTCTCGAAAGGGTCGCTTGTTGCCGTCGGAGTGGACTCTCAACAAACAAGTATTCAATCAGATTTGCTACCAATGGGAACGGCCAATGATAGACTTATTTGCGACACATCTCAACAATCAGTTGCAGACGTATGTGTCCCCGTGTCCGGATCCAAGAGCATTTGCTGCAGACGCTCTATCGATCCCTTGGGACGGAATGATAGGATATGCGTATCCTCCAGCGCCGTTAATTCAACAAGTATTGCTAAAGATAAAACAATCTCAATGCAAGATTCTGTTGGTAGCATCTCTGTCGCCACAGAGACCGTGGATAAATCTACTCAGGTGTCTGTTGTGGGACCTACCGCGGAAGCTCCCTCCACGAGAGGATCTTCTTTGGCAGGGGAAATCGCGCCAACTGCATCACAACCCGCAAGGTCTCAACCTTCACGTTTTTCCGTTGTGCGGTCCTTCTTGCATGGCAAGCACTTTACAGGACGAGCAGTGGACGCGATTTCTAACTGTAGGAGGACCTCCTCTTCGCTAAACTATGTGGCTAAGTGGAGGGTTTTCCGTCGTTGGTGTAGGGATCATTCTGTTGATATATTTGATCCCTCTATACCAGACATTGCTAACTTTCTAGTATACTTGTTTGACGAAATCAAACTGCAACCGGTTACTATAAAGGGTTATAGATCTATGTTATCTGATACCTATGCACATCATGATAGTTTACAAATTGGATCTAATGTCTCTTTATCGAAATTGGTTAGAAACTTTTCGATAAATAGACCCAGAACTCTTAGATTAATTCCTAAGTGGAATTTAGCTTGGGTTCTCCTTAAATTGAAGGAAAAGCCATTTGAACCTCTTGGGACAGTAGATTTCAAATTCTTATCTTATAAGACAGCTTTTCTCTTAGCTTTCTCTTCTGCCAGAAGAGTCAGTGAGCTTCATGCACTATCGGTGGATGATTCTCATTATCGTAGTGTTGGGAACACTATCACCTTCACTACTAACGTCGGTTTTTTAGCTAAGAATCAGGCTCCTAATAAATATCCGGAACCTATTGTTATTAAGGCTCTTCCGTCTTCAGACGGGCGTAGGCCTTTACTCTGTCCTGTTAGAGCACTACGTATCTATAAACAGAGATCTCAGTTCATCAGAAAGGGACGGAAACGTTTCTTTCTGTCTTTGATGCCTAATAGAAAGGACATTTCAGTCCATTCTATTGCTAGATGGATTCAGTTAACTATCCGTACTGCGTATGAAGATTTATCTTCTTCTCAGCAGTCTGTGCTTAAGATTTCTGCTCATGAAGTAAGAGCTCTTTCTACTTCCTGGGCTTATGCTAATAGTGTTGCTATTACAGATTTAATGAAGGCTGCTTATTGGTCTCAGCCATCCACATTTACTAATTTTTATCTCAGAAATATTGAGTCCATTTCTGGAGACCTGCATTGTTTAGGTCCGTTATCTGTTGCTCAGAATGTCGTCCACTAAACAGTTGCAACTATAGTTATGCAGGCTTTCTGTTCCGGCAGTGACTCCGTCCGGCTGCCCTCTTCGCTCTGGGCTATTTGACCCAGGGCAAGGGGAAGGGGGGGGGGGGGCGGGTGTTCCCTTAGGTCACCTGCTTTATAGTGAAAAGCAAGGGAATGCCTCCTCCAAGACAGTATTTCTGAGTCGCTTCCGGGATGGTTTTAAAGTGTAATATTAATGTTTAATTTCATTCATGTCTTATTTTTAAAGTGTAGCTCGGTGTGAAGCATTTGTATATGTCAAGTGTCAAACGGGCTTTAATATACAATACTCGGACACTTTTAAATGATTATAAAGAGTCTCAATTCTCTGGACTACTTTATTTATTGGCTTGTTTTAATAATAATTAGTATAAGGGTTATACTGGATATTAATAGAGAACATGAATGTTATTGTGCTCAATTATTAAGGGTAGTGTATCTTTCTAATTTAAATATTAAATAAGAAAGATACATGTAAAGCCTAATACTCCTTTTCTCCTTAAGGGGTTATCTCTTTATTTTATAATTGAGCTTATTGGATTTTCCTCTATGTCCTAGGCCCTCCAGCCTGTTTACTATTCAGCTAAGTCTGGGTCATTGGTACAGTATAAAAATGTTAAAAAATTTATAGTAATTTATATATTTTTTATACTTACCAATGACCCAGACGGGGATGGCCCTCCCTGAGTTGGGAACTCTTGCCTCCCCGCTGAGTACATAGCGCTGACCAGGCACTGCCAGTAAGAATGATATTTGGCGCCAATTTCGGGACGACTGCGTCACTGCGCATGCGCAGTAGAGTCGTACTATGGAGGTCCTTTAGAACATGATTTCTTTTTGTTTTGGATGCAAATTTTGGGGATTGGGGGGCAAAATTTGTGTTTGGCCCTGGTTTTTGTGGAGTTAGCACCAGCTAAGTCTGGGTCATTGGTAAGTATAAAAAATATATAAATTACTATAAATTTTTTAACTTTCCAAACCGAGAGGCTGATTTGGACCAAATTTTATGTGAGGGCTTATTGGGTCATAAGTACCTAATTTATGCTGATTTTTTTTTTCCCGTAGCCCCATGGGAACCGCAGGAGCTAAAAATAGAAAAAAATTAAAACGCCCATATCTCCAAAACTGCACGGCACTGAGAATTTTTATTTGGTGTGAAGCTTCCTTAGGACCAACAGAAAGAATTGGTAAAAAAAAAATTGCCATCGGTTTTATCATAGGGTACAGTTTCGGGAGTTTGAAAAAGTGCTGAGTCAGCACTTTTTAACACTGTAGGCAATGGGAAAAACATTAAAAAATCTTCTTCTCCAGATCCAGCAGGCAGAATCTTTTGATATTTGGTATGCAACATTGTAGGGTGGATCTGATTCAAGTTTGTTCAAATCGGCCCCCTGGGTTCATATTTGGGCTCAGTATAGGAGCCCGATTTCGAACTTAGTGCATTTCAGGCAAATTTCTTTAAAAATCTTCTTCTCCAGATCCAGCAGGCAGAATCTTTTGATATTTGGTATGCAACATTGTGGGGTGAATCTGATTCAAGTTTGTTCAAATCGGTCCCTTGGGTTTATATTTGGGCTCAGTATAGGAGCCCAAATTGAACTTAGTGCATTTCAGGCAAATTTCTTTGAAAATCTTCTTCTCAAGATCCAGCAGGCAGAATCTTTTGATATTGGGTATGCAACATTGTGGGGTGGATCTGATTCAAGTTTGTTCAAATCGGCTCCCTGGGTTTATATTTGGGCTCAGTATAGGAGCCAAAATTTGAACTTGGTGCTTTTCAGGCAAATTTCTTAAAAAATCTTCTTCTCCAGATCCAGCAGGCAGAATCCTTTGATATTTGGTATGCAACATTGTGGGGTGGATCTGATTCTATTTTGTTCAAATCGGCTCCCTAGATTCATATTTGGGCTCACTATAGAAGCTCGAATTCGAACTTAGTGCATTTCAGGCAAATTTCTTCAAAAATCTTCTTCTCCAGATCCTGCAGGCAGAATCTTTTGATATTTGGTATGCAACATTGTGGGGTGGATCTGATTCCAATTTGTTCAAATCGGCCACCTGGATTCATATTTGGGCTCACTATAGAAGCCCAAATTCAAACTTAGTGCATTTCAGGCAAATTTCTTCAAAAATCTTCTCCAGATCCAGCAGGCAGAATCTTGTGATATTTGGTATGCAACATTGTGGGGGTGGATCTGATTCAAGTTTGTTCAAATCGGCCCCCTGGGTTTATATTTGGGCTCAGTATAGGAGCCCATATTTGAACTTAGTGCATTTCAGGCAAATTTCTTTGAAAATCTTCTTCTCAAGATCCAGCAGGCAGAATCTTGTGATATTTGGTATGCAGCATCCTTAGGGGGGTGAGATGCAATTTTGTTCAAGCCATGTCCCTAGGTCCATATTTGGGCTCACTGTGGGAGCTTGAATTGTAACTTTGTTCGAAATGAGGAATTTTCTTAAAAAATCTTCTTCTTCAGATCCAGCAGTCGGAAAGGTTTGATATGTGGTGAGTAGCATCCTTGGTGGGGAGGGGGGTATTCAAGTGTGTTAAAGCCAAGTCCATGGGTCCATATTTGGGCTCCCTGTGGGAGCCCAAATTATAACTTAGTCAATATGAGGAATTTTTCTTTAAAAATCTTCTTCTTCAGATTCAGCAGTTGGAATGTTTTGATATTTGGCATGGAGCAATCTTAGGGGGCTGAGATTCAAGTTTGTTCAAGCCAAGTCCCTTGGTTCATATTTGGGCTCACTATGGGAGCCTGAATGACAACTTAGTTCAATATGAGGACTTTTCTTTAAAAATCTTCTTCTTCAGATCCAGCAGTCAGAATGTTTTGATATTTGGTGTGCAGCATCCTTAGGGGTGTGAGATTCAGGTTTGTTAAAGCCAAGTCCCTGGGTTCATATATGGGCTCCCTGTGGGAGCCCGAATTATGACTTAGTTCAATATGAGGAATATTCTTTAAAAATCTTTTTTTAGATCCACTGGTCAGAATATTTGGATATTTGGTTTCAGTTTTTATTAGGAGGAGCAGATGCAACTTGTGGAAATCAATTCTCTGAGTTTATATTTAGGCTACCATGTCAGGTGAGCGCCCGCAGGCCCCCTGGGGCCTCTTGTAATAAAAATACCATGATTACTGATTACACACATAAATTTAAATAAGTTTAAACTAAATTAATTTAAACTGAAAGTTGCAGCCATTGATCATGATTAACTGATTATGATTGCCCTAGTCCTGTACTTCTGGAACCTTTTGGCCTCTTGATATCAAAGTTTAGTGTCCAAAATACACCCAGTCACAACATAACGGTGAAATGCTTGATTAACCTGTACTGGTTCAGTTTTATGCTTTTTCTGGTTATGATTTTGGCTAACTTAATGACCCTTGAATAAGCCCAGAGGCTGCATGAAATAAAAGAGGACAAAAGTATGGGGGTGGGCTTATGTTCGAGAAGTCAAGTCTGCTGGAGAATTTGGTTGCAAAGTTGACACATAGTTGACAAAAAAATGCATTAACCCTTTACCTATCCAACTGGTCCCATACACCTACATAATTTACAAATTGAACAGTTGAAGAAAAAAATTAATTAATTTAAAACAATTTCAACAAAACCATATCATCTGACTCCTCATTGGAACAAGCTTGTTCCAATGAGGAGTCGAATGATATGGGTTTGTCAAAATTTGTTTAACCCTTTACCCAATGAATTGGCCGCATTCGCCCATGTAATATGCAAATTCAGCAGCAATTCGTCGAGCTCGTTCCAATGAGGGGTCACATGACATGGTTTTAATTTTTTTTTAAAAATTAAAAAAAAAATATTTAAAATAAATTTTGATATCATCTGCATTGGGTAAAGGGTTGAACATTTAAAAAAAAACGATAATTAAAATGACAAAATTTAATTTCCTGTACATTGTGTGAGGGGACAGGGGTCAGCCTGGCAAGAGTCTTTAGGGAGAAGTCGGGGGTCAGGAGGGAGAAATCAATGGACATGAGGGAGAAGTCAGTGGACATGAGGGAGAAGTCAGAAAAAAAACATAAAAATGTCCACCGTTATATGTCATTAAATGGCACTATGAAGTGGATAAGTAGATTGACTGTCACGTGAGCAATCTAAAATTTGAAATCTGCTGCGTCTGAACATATAATATGGCTTAGCAGGCCTGAAAATAAGCAGTCTGACATTTGCAGAATGAGGTCCCCGGAGGGTGAATTTGATGATGCTATACCACACAGTGGCCCAATATATCTCCTGGGTACCTCTTTCTGTTTAGTTTTGAGACCCTGATTCAGATTGAGGTTAACAGAGGGTAAATTTAGTGATGCTACCCTGCAGGGTAGCAACACTAAATTCACCCTCTGGGGACCTCATTTTGCAGAAGACAGTCTGCATATTTTCTGGCTTGTGGAAGTAGGGGGCCATGATGAAAATAAGTTTAAATTGGCCTCAAAGCAGTGGGTTTGAAATTTATCATTGCTTATTGTGAGTGTTTTCATCACAGAAGGTGTATTTTTAAAAAAAAATATTTAAAGTATTTCAAATAAATTTCAAGTTCAAATAAGAAGCTGGGTTTTTCATGGTTTCTGAATGTCTTAACAATTAGAGTTAATTTAATTAAATTAAATGACAAAATATTTGAGTTGTCTCCCTTCCCTTCTGCGCTGGGTAATAATACCAATAGACTGTACCAAAAAAATGACAATTTCTGCTGACAATTCTACATTGATACGTGCGATTGGTGCTATGACGGCTTGCCATTCTTATTCACACTAATATTTGTGATTTATATTGTAGCCATATTACATTTAACCCCTTTCCAACTCTAGTTTTCAAAGAAAAATTTTACAATGCAAATTACAAAGTGAATTTCCAATGGAAACAAGTTTTCAATGGAAAACAATGTAGCCGTAAGGCCTAAAAAAATTAAAAATCTGTTTCTCAGGCCCTCCCGCATAGTCATTTTGGCTGCCACATGCTCTCTTTTTATAACCAATTTAACTTAAAAAAAATTAAAATTAAATGGTTTATGTCTGATATTTTACCTAAGTTAAAAAAATTGATGAATTTGTCCCTTGAGTGCAAGAAGGCTTTGCAGTGCTTTACCATTGCAAAGCCTTCTTGCATTCAAGGGATAAAATACACAACCACTCATGCTATTCTGTAGATTATGAGGCCTAAAACGTGAACCAAGAACATGAACTTTTGATGGCTAAGAAGAAATTACTGAAATAAAAAATAAAATAAAAAACCGCTCGCCCGCATGCAATTTCACAAATAATGGCCTGAGAAACAGAAGATCTACTTTGTGTGGCCTAAGCAATTTTTCTGGATAACATGTCTATTGCAGATTTTTTTTTCTTTTTCCGTTTTTTTTTTTCAAAATAAATATCATCATTCGTTGTTTTTGTGAAGTTAGGGCAAATTGTTTGGATGATTAGACCCTGTTGAAAACTATAAAATTGGGCCAGTTTAGGCTATTTTCAGAGGCATATAATGCAAATGTGTTTACTTTGTTATGAATGTCAGAATGCGGAAGCATTTCTATTTGAAAATAAAACATAAGAAAATGCGCAGAACTGCAATATCTTCCATGGAGTTTTTGGAGCACAACTTGAATTTTGCCCCAGTGTAAGCCAAGGAGACTTTAACTGGTTGAGTACTGGAAGCCACTCTCACGGCTTTAAAGAAAAGTGAGGGTACCATTCTAAAGTCTTCATATTCTTTTCTCCAGTTTCATATTCCGTCACATGCTAATACAGTTTTGTTCATTAAAATTTGCTTTATTATAAATTATTGGAGAGTTCCTATAGGCACTGTCCTATAATTTATAATAAAGCAAATTTTAATGAACAAATTCTGACTTCCAGAAATAATCTAGCGCTCAACCAGTTAAGAATGACAAGGCGACTTCTTCGCTCTAGTTGCCCACTCGGCTAACCCTTGGTAAGGGGTTCTTTTTTATTGTAACAGCTTGCCATCATGGCTATCATCAATATTGTCATCCTTATTTAGGAACTAAGCTTATTTACAAGGATGGTATTCAGAAACTGAAATCTGAAAACTTGATAAGTGGGCATATTCACAATTATAGATTTTTTTCAGGGTCAGTGCGGTTCTGGTTAACTGCTCACTTAGTCACTTAGGAAAGAAGTTTGCAAAATCTTATTTGTTAGTGGATTCCGACAATGGAAATAAGCAGGATGCAACATGTACAAATACTCCACAAAATAATTGTCCATGATCATCAGACCAAGTATTTTATGCATCAGTTGCATTTCGGAGTTTTTCTTATTGTCTTAATCCACTAATAAAAAATATTTCTAACATTCCTCTGACTAGAGTTTTTGCTGTTCATCATCCTTGCACAGGGCTTATTTTTCGGCAAGAATCGATTCACGCAAAGATTCGTGCAACAAAACCAACAAAAATCCCTGTAGATTCTCGTTGCCCCTCTGCTAGGATTCACATGAAAAGAATTGAGTGAATTTAACCCTTTACCTAACACAGTGGCAGCAAATTAACCAATACAAGTCTAACATGACCTGAAATATCCTGACACTTTGTCAATAAAAATGTATAAATATGGCTGTCATTGGAACTGGTTCAATGAGCCGGTTTCAATGACAGCCATATTTATAAGGTTTTATTGGTGAATATTGTTTATTTTTAAATTTATTTTATGTTTTCAAATTTAAAAAGCTGTGTTGTGGAAAGGGACATGTGTTATCATTATACAGCAGGGGTTCAACCATGGTTGCCTCATGGACTCCTGGGACAACCATAGCAGGTATGGATTCCCCCAACCATTATTGAGAGAATCCAAATGGATTCTCCCAAATTTAGATGAAATTTAAGCCTTGTAGTATAAGCATGCTCTCTGTTCAAAAAGAATGGGAAGTTAATCATTAACAGAATTGATATAACTAAGTGCAATGATTCTTTTGGGTGTCTATATGGGCAAAATATTGGACACCTACCCAATGGTGTTTGAGCGGGATTTTTTCCCAATTTATGACCCCAAATTTACCATTCTCAGTCCCCAATCAAACAAATATTTAACTCACAATTGGTGTTCTGAACTAGGTGGGCCTAAGCAAAATGAATGTGTTTTGCTATTACATGAATGTGTGTTTTGCCGTGAGGAAGTGATCACTACTTTTGTAAACAGAGAGATAAACCTATCATAACATTGAAATGTTACAGTTTGGACATTTGTGAATGTGAAATAAATGATCAAACATTTTTGTCTTTTGTCATTTTATATGAATATCACCATTTATTATATGCTAGCCTGTGAATTATCACAAATTATCTAAAAGATATTTCTCAATATCCATTGACTCGATGGATATCGAGGAATATTCCTCAGTAGCTTCTTAAATGATGTCAAGCTATGCCGCATCACGTCGCCTTGAAGGAACGACCGGCTGATCTTTGTTATTGTTTTGAAATGTATGCATTTTGGGGCGAATTGGGCCGAATATTGTGTAATGAAATGTCTTGTAGCACATAACAAAAATGGAAAAGTACCCTATTTTAGTCAGTATCTGTAATTATCTCATGAGTGTGGACCTGAAAGTTTTATTTTTAAAAATAATATATTTTTATACTGTACCAATGACCCAGACTTAGCTGGTGCTAACTCTAACAAAACCAGGGCCAAACACAAATTTTGCCCCCCAACCCCCAAAATTTGCATCCAAAACAAAAAGAAATCATGTCCTAAAGGACCTCCATACTACGCCTCTACTGCGCATGCGCAGTGATGCAGTCGTCCCGAAATTGGCGCCAATTATCATTCTCTGTTTGGCCCTTCATCAGTCAACATCTCACTGATCTTTGTGCTTGTAAATCTCAGTTTAAAAGATGCCAGACACGTAATTTTTGGAGAAAATGTGATTCTAAGGAGGATAGAAGGAGGAGAGGAAAAAGAAGTGGCAAAAAATAATCAGGGCTGTACTTAAATTTTTTTGATGAAATTATGTTAAGTTGCCTATTTTCGAGGCATGGGCCTCTTGTTGTCATTCTTGCTAATTGTTGCACTGCTTATTCAGTGTTTCCTCTCCCCTAGCCTTCTAAAGTCCCCCCTGGCAATTCTCCCATGCTTTTGGCATATTTTTGAGAAATTTCATTTCTAAAATTTCCTGGGAGAGTTGCTTGGTTACAGAATGTTTTCTGTTATTTTTCCCATAGTTACGTTTTCACCCATGGGTGTATAACGTTTGTGTTCTGCATCTTCCATCTGATGTTCTACAGATTCTCCCCTGGGAGTCTCTGTTTTGCATCAGGTAGAGTGTAATTGATGACTGATTCCGGGCCAGTTTTTTCAGTGCCTGGAGTCATGTTTTCTAGTGTGTTTACACTGTTTGTTTTCATTGGCAACAGCCTTTTTTGAGGGGGGCTGTTTGCCTTTGTGGTAGTTTATCTCATTATAAGATACATTTATATTATCCGAAAGTGTCTCATTAATTATTTTATATAAATTTAAAATTTTTGACCACACTTTGCCATCGGATCCATCAGGGCTCAACGTTACTTTTCAGCAACTTGGGCTTCTCTGAAAAAATATTTTTTCAAAATAATTTTGTTTTGCAATTGTTTTTTCATTTATTAATGGATCATGTTATTATGTATCTTTGTGTCAAGGGTTTTTGCGAGTAACTAGGACTTATTGTTGTTCTTTCACAATGAAGGGACGTTGTTCAAATTGTAATAGGAAGAAGTCTTCCTCTGACTTTCATGATCATTGTATTAATTGTAGTCAGTGTTCTCGCATTAATCCCTGTCCTATATGTGAACATTGGGATGAGAAACATTGGAAACGTGTGTCACGATATGTTGTTTCTGGAGAAAGAGCGATGCCGGCTCTTTCTCCACAAGGTCACTCTACTCTCTCAGTTTCTATTTCAGAGGAACCAGAACAGGGTGATGTTTCCATGTTATCTTCTTCAAGTGTGCGTCCGTCGTCACAAATGAATTCAGAGCTAGCGGCAAAAGTGCTCATGGAGATTAGACAAATGTCGTCCGCTAGCTCGCCCGGTGTAGCGTCCATTCACCGAATGGTTCGGCAGCCGGGTTCGTCCGATGCGGTCCAAGAGGAAATTTTGGGTGATGCGAGCACTATAAACATGATAGATGCACACCCAGTGACGGCGGATAGTAAGCGAGAACGGAGGAAGCCTTTTAGTCCGGTTCCTAGCTCGTCCAGGTCCAGCCGGGCCGCGAGCGAGAGAGGTCCCTCTCTCGTACAACAACATCTGGGACCAGATGTTGTGGTACAAAATGCGTCTTTAGCGGAGCATACGTCCGTCGCTCGGGACGCTCCGTTGTATAAGCAGTCCGCAGAGACTGTTAAGGCTTCCTCTTCTCGTCAGTGCACACGACCGCACCTTGGCTGCGTGACCGCCGATATATTACCAGCTTCGCCGATGAAGGATTCTTCGGCGACCAGGTCACACCATCCGGCAGCCAGGGATTCGAGACCGATGGACTCCGGACGTTCGCATAGGAAAAGTATGCGGGAGCCATCTGATGCGGAGCTGCCCTCGGCGAAGCAACGAAAGACTGCGCCTCCGCAGGTCTCGACGCCGGACATTCTTGTGCAGATAGCACAGCTTATCGCAGCATCCCAGCAGCCGACAGAAACGGTGTCGGATCGAGAATTATCCGACGGCGCTGGGTCGGTACGCTCCGCCGAAGCATCGGGGGCGGACGACCGGGAACATCGTGAGGTCCGACCGGATGGTGAAAGGGATACGGATGACTTGGAGCTATCCCTTTCGGAACAACATAAAGCTGCCGTGGACTTCATCCGGCACTTTCTCCCTCAAGTTGTTCCGTCGGGCCAGACTGCTGCGCTTCCGGACAAGAGAATTATAGCGTCATTGGACTCTGAATTTTTTGAGCGGTTCAGGGACATCGCTCCCGAGTTTCCGTCGCAGTCCAATAATGTTGCTAGAACATTTGAATTATTGAACGACGCTATATTTAAACTTGCTTCCAGGACGGGGAAAGCAGGTTTCTTGTCCGCTAATACTCTCAACCTGCCTTTCATTAATGCAAGGAATAAATTCGATACGGCAGGACAGGGTATACCGAGAGTTCCTCTGCGTATGGACGACGAGGCGGAAGACTTAGAGCTATCATTACCGTCGTCAGCTTCTATTCCAACCGCGGTGTTGGAAACAGCTATTGCGTCTAACAGAGCCAATTTAGATGCCTTATCTTACGCAGATCACCTTACTAAGGCGTTATCACTGCGCCTTCAAGGGGAAGAGTTTCAGGATATACAATCCTCTTTAAGACTTCTTTCAAGGGCAGTAGCTTATTCCACGTGTAACTCCGCCCTTTCAGTGGCAAATCTGGAGTTGGTTAGACGTGACGCAGCCCTAGCTACATCCACACTAGTGGATTCTAAGGTGAAGAACTCTCTTAGAGTCGCTTCGGTCTCAGGAGAACTTCTCTTTGACGGCAAGCTTTCCGCTATTTATGATAAAATTAAAAAGAAAGCTAATGATTCTCTGTTGTTCAGATCGGCTCCTAAAAAGTCGGATACAGCAGACACGAATAAGACAGGCACTTCTGGGTCTAATGCGCCCAAGAGAGGTTCCTATAGAGGTTCCGGTGCGTCCTCTTGGTCTTATTCGAGAGACCGTCAGGATAGCGACTGTCGTTCGGGACGTCCTTCAGGCCGGGAAAATCGGTCGGACGCCCTGAGGTCGACGAGGCGAGGTGCGGGTCGTGGAAGACGTGGTTTCTCCTACCGCAGGCCTCGCAGGTCCAGGAGGTGATGGCTTAAACCTCTATCGCGTTCCGGTTGGCGGAAGGTTGTCGAGTTTTTCACAAGAGTGGGCGTCGATTACGGACGACCCTTGGGTGAGAGGAGTGACTTCGGAAGGTCTAAAGATATCCTTCAAACGAAAGCCTCCATTAACTCGAAGTCCAAAGTGGACTCATCTTCCGTCAAATCCACAGAAAAGAGACGCTCTGTTATCAGAGGTGCAGTCTCTTTTAATGAAGAACGCGGTAGAGGTCGTAGAAAACCAGGAATCTCTGGGATTCTACAGCCATCTGTTTCTGGTTCCGAAACCAGACGGCTCGTTCCGTCCAGTCATAGATTTGAGCTGGATAAACAAGCTGATCGTCGCTCCGAAGTTTTATATGGAGACGATTCGATCGGTCAGAGCGAGTATTCGGGTGAACGATTATGCAACGAGCATAGATCTCAAAGATGCGTACTTTCACGTCATGGTACATCCGACATTCCGAAAGTATCTACGCTTTGCAGTCCTGGGAGTGGTGTATCAATTCCGGGCGATGTGCTTCGGATTGAATCTAGCACCCTGGGCTTTCACTCGGGTAATGAACTCGGTAATGATCTACTTCCGAGCTCATTCGTCTGCGGTAACGTCGGCCTACCTGGACGACATTCTTCAGAGGTACGGCAACGAGTTAACGCTTCAGAACGATGTTCAGAATCTTCTTCTATTGCTCCGACGTCTCGGTTTTATAGTAAACGAGGAGAAGTCGGATCTGGTGCCGTCCAAGTCATTCACTCATCTGGGAATGAGCTTCGAGACGCACAACAATCTCGTTCGTCTGCCGTTAACCAGAGCGAAATTAGTCAGTTGTTACGCTCGCTATTGTCTGCACGCAGACAAAGTCATGGCGAGAGAATTTATGAGACTGATAGGTCTGTGCGGAGCCGCCGCGGATCTCATTCCGATGGGGCGGCTACGCACACGTCCTCTTCAAATTTTCCTGACTCAGAATTGGAGTGTGAAAATTCATTCGCTCGATGTAGACGTTCTCTTGTCAGATCAAGTGAAACAAGAGATTCAGACTTGGGCAAACATTCAGTGGTTAACTCAAGGAGTTCCGCTGCAGTTGCCGGATCCGAGTTTTACCGTTATGACGGATGCCAGTCAAACAGGTTGGGGTGCATCATTAATCCCAACGGATTCGAGATGCCAGGGTCTTTGGGATCCGCAATTCCTGTGCAAGCACATAAACATCAAGGAAATGATGTCAATTTGGCTTGCGTTACGTCACTGGATGGACATTATTCACGATGCTTATGTCCAAATCCTATCCGACAATACGACAGTAGTGGCGTATATACGGAATCAGGGAGGCACTCATTCAGTTCCGTTGTTCAATCTAACGGAAAGAATCCTTCTGTTTGCGTTAGAACATCACGTTCTTCTTTCGGTCCGTCACATACCGGGTCGTCTGAATGTGCTAGCAGACTCCCTTTCACGAAAGGGTCGCTTGTTGCCGTCGGAGTGGACTCTCAACAAACAAGTATTCAATCAGATTTGCTACCAATGGGAACGGCCAATGATAGACTTATTTGCGACACATCTCAACAATCAGTTGCAGACGTATGTGTCTCCGTGTCCGGATCCAAGAGCATTTGCAGTAGACGCTCTGTCGATCCCTTGGGACGGAATGATAGGAAATGCGTATCCTCCAGCGCCGTTAATTCAACAAGTATTGCTAAAGATAAAACAATCTCAATGCAAGATTCTGTTGGTAGCATCTCTGTCGCCACAGAGATAAATCTACTCAGGTGTCTGTTGTGGGACCTACCGCGGAAGCTTCCTCCACGAGAGGATCTTCTTTCGCAGGGGAAATCGCGCCAACTCCATCACAACCCGCAAGGTCTCAACCTTCACGTTTTTCCGTTGTGCGGTCCTTCTTGCATGGCAAGCACTTTACAGGACGAGCAGTGGACGCGATTTCTAACTGTAGGAGGACCTCCTCTTCGCTAAACTATGCGGCTAAGTGGAAGGTTTTTCGTCGTTGGTGTAGGGATCATTCTGTAGATATATTTGATCCCTCTATACCAGACATTGCAAACTTTCTAGTATACTTGTTTGACGAAATCAAACTGCAGCCTGTTACTATAAAGGGTTATAGATCTATGTTATCTGATACCTATGCACATCATGATAGTTTACAAATTGGATCTAATGTCTCTTTATCGAAGTTGGTTAGAAACTTTTCGATAAATAGACCCAGAACTCTTAGATTAATTCCTAAGTGGAATTTAGCTTGGGTTCTCCTTAAATTGAAGGAAAAGCCATTTGAACCTCTTGGGACAGTAGATTTCAAATTCTTATCTTATAAGACAGCTTTTCTCTTAGCTTTCTCTTCTGCCAGAAGAGTCAGTGAGCTTCATGCACTATCGGTGGATGATTCTCATTATCGTAGTGTTGGGAACACTATCACCTTCACTACTAATGTGGGTTTTTTAGCTAAGAATCAGGCTCCTAATAAATATCCGGAACCTATTGTTATTAAGGCTCTTCCGTCTTCAGACGGGCGTAGGCCTTTACTCTGTCCTGTTAGAGCACTACGTATCTATAAACAGAGATCTCAGTTTATCAGAAAGGGACGGAAACGTTTCTTTCTGTCTTTGATGCCTAATAGAAAGGACATTTCAGTCCATTCTATTGCTAGATGGATTCAGTTAACTATCCGTACTGCTTATGAAGATTTATCTTCTTCTCAGCAGTCTGTGCTTAAGATTTCTGCTCATGAAGTAAGAGCTCTTTCTACTTCCTGGGCTTATGCCAATAGTGTTGCTATTACAGATTTAATGAAGGCTGCTTATTGGTCTCAGCCATCCACATTTACGAATTTTTATCTCAGAAATATTGAGTCCATTTCTGGAGACCTGCATTGTTTAGGTCCGTTATCTGTTGCTCAGAATGTCGTCCACTAAACAGTTGCAACTATAGTTATGCAGGCTTTCTGTTCCGGCAGTGACTCCGTCCGGCTGCCCTCTTCGCTCTGGACTATTTGACCCAGGGCAAGGGGAAGGGGGGGGGGGGGGGGTGTTCCCTTAGGTCACCTGCTTTATAGTGAAAAGCAAGGGAATGCCTCCTCCAAGTCAGTATTTCTGAGTCGCTTCCGGGATGGTTTTAAAGTGTAATATTAATGTTTAAATTCATTCATGTCTTATTTTTAAAGTGTAGCTCGGTGTGAAGCATTTGTATATGTCAAGTGTCAAACGGGCTTTAATATACAATACTCGGACACTTTTAAATGATTATAAAGAGTCTCAATTCTCTGGACTACTTTATTTATTGGCTTGCTTTAAAAATAATTAGTATAAGGGTTATACTGGATGTTAATAGAGAACATGAATGTTATTGTGCTCAATTATTAAGGGTAGTGTATCTTTCTAATTTAATATTAAATAAGAAAGATACATGTAAAGCCTAATACTCCTTTTCTCCTTAAGGGGTTACCTCTTTACTATATAGTTGAGCTTATTGGATTTTCCTCTATGTCCTAGGCCCTCCAGCCTGTTTACTATTCAGCTAAGTCTGGGTCATTGGTACAGTATAAAAATGTTAAAAAATTTATAGTAATTTATATATTTTTTATACTTACCAATGACCCAGACGGGGATGGCCCTCCCTGGAGTTGGGAACTCTTGCCTCCCCGCTGAGTACATAGCGCTGACCAGGCACTGCCAGTAAGAATGATAATTGGCGCCAATTTCGGGACGACTGCGTCACTGCGCATGTGCAGTAGAGGTGTAGTATGGAGGTCCTTTAGGACATGATTTCTTTTTGTTTTGGATGCAAATTTTGGGGATTGGGGGGCAAAATTTGTGTTTGGCCCTGGTTTTGTTAGAGTTAGCACCAGCTAAGTCTGGGTCATTGGTAAGTATAAAAAATATATAAATTACTATAAATTTTTTAACTTTCAGGTCCACACGATGAATTTTTTCAATAGCCTCATAATTGATGTTACGCTTTGGCACATGACGTCGCCTTGAATGAATGATTGGCAGCTTTTATTGTCTTGAAACTGTTTGCAGTCAAATTCAGCTGAATATTGCACAGTAAAATGTCATGTAGCATAGGATAAAAAAAAGTCTACACTGTTTTAGTGAATATTTTGAATTATCTCATTCATGTGGACCTGAAAGCTTTGTTTTTCACAAGCACAAGATAAAGTTTTCAGGTCCACACAAATGAGATAATTCCCGATATTCACTAAAACAGCTTAGTTATCCTCTATAGATTCATACAGGTCTTGCTTTTTATTGTCTACAGAATCCTGACAGAGAATTTTTAATCAGATTGTCCTATATGGAAATCTATAAAGAGAAAATTTCCGATCTAATTGGAACAGAAGAAAAAACGATCCGATTGAAAGAAGATCATGTAAGTCATAGTACTTTACTTTATTTGCAGAACATGCATATATTTAAGCCAGAAAATAAGCAGACTGTCATCTGCAAAATGAGGTCCCCAGAGGGTGAATTTAGTGATGCTACCCTGCACAGCAGGGTAGCATCACAAAATTTACCCTCAGTGAACCTCAATCTGAAGAAGGGTCTCAAAACTAAACAGAAAGAGGAACCCAGAGGATAAATTGGCCCACTGTATGGGATAGCATCATCAAATTCACCCTCTGGGGACCTCATTCAGCAAATGTCAGACTGCTTATTTTCAGGCCTGCATATATTTATATACAAATACATTGAATGCATCATAGTTTCACAAAAAAAACATTTTATAGCAATATATCTACCAATATAAAATAAATTACATGTGCCGCAGGGAATGACATGATTGGTGGCTATCTATCTGCCATTACCAGTAGTTAACCCTTAAAGACCAAGTTCCGACTTTGATCACATTGATTGTAATAGAACATGTGCCCCAACATACCACCTCTGAATAACTTTGCAAGATACAGTCTAAGTATCTTGGCAGTTGTTTCTAGGCAAGTCTTGGCTGCCTATACAGGCAGCCAAGGCTTGCCTAGAAACAACTGCAAAGCCATATAATGAAGACTGTCGAAGTGTTGCCAAAATGTATAAAAATCTCCAATCCTTTAAGGGTTAAACAAAAGTGTTCTGTACTGTCAAGTAAAATGTAGTTAGGCCTATTGATATTTGTTGTTTCTTGGGCAACTTTGTAAAGAGGAGGGAGATTTTTTTTTTTTTTTTTTTTTTTTTTCCAAAGCTTTTGATTTCAAAGGGTTGTTTGGTTCATTCCCACTAGACCAATTCCCTTTAGACCAATTCCCACGAGGCCAATTCCCAAAAGACCAATTCCCCTTAGACCAACTGATGTGTTCTACTTTTAAAATAATTCTATATCAATAATTTGATATATTTATAAATATTTATAAATTTATTTAATGTTATTGATATTCAAGCCTGAAAATAAGCAGTCTGTCATTTGCAGAATGAGGTCCCCAGAGGGTGAATTTCGTGATGCTATCCCATGCAGTGGGCCAGTTTATCCTTTGGTTACCTCTTTCTGTTTATTTTTGAGACCTTGATTCAGGTTGAGGTTCACAGAGGGTAAATTTAGTGATGCTACCCTGCGGTACAGGGTAGCATCACCAAATCCACCCTCTGGGGGACCCAATTTTTCAGATGATAGTCTGCTTATTTCTGGCTTGTTGATAATTTATAGATGTTGGGTAGATTTTTCATAACAATTGTTATAGTAATCACACAATTTCAAAGGCTGTGATTCTTTTTATTATTTTTTTTATCAAATAAAGTGCTTATCAATAAATAAATGTTTTCTTAATTATCCTTGATCAACCCTTAATCAATAACAGTATGTAGTTGGTCTAAGGGGAATTGGTCTTTTGGGAATTGGCCTAAAGGGAATTGGTCTAAAGTGAATTGGTCTAGTGGGAAGACACCGGTTGTTTGTCTTCCTTAGGGAACCCCAGGAGGTGCTTACTTGCTCTGGTCAACAAGTTCTGTCTTACTTATAAAGTAGATCTGGTAGCCAGTGTCTGGAGGGGAAGTCTTCTAAAGAGGGCAGCACTGGCTCAGGGGTTCTTATACCCTCTTTGGGAAAGTGTCCGGGGTCCATGCAATTGGGAACATTCCTGTCATGAAGGTTCCAATTGGGAATTGGTTTAGAGGAAGAAACACACAAAGAATAAGAAATGTTAGATTCATATTGAGCTGAGGACATTAATACAGAATCTACCACATGTATAGTACATGTAGTAAGTTTTATAATAGTCATATGAAATTTATTTATTGGTGTTTAAGGTCACATACTTAGGTCCAATGGCTAAGCATGACTGACAGCTTTACGGGTGGAGGTAGCCGGAGTACCCGGAGAGAACCACAGAGCAACGACGAGCAGCTGCCAGCTCCCCAACATCATAACTCTGCACTGCAGCACAGGCAGGGTTAGATTGGTTGAAGACATGTGCACCATCGATGCCTTAGTAGACAGCGTCATCATGCCCCCATGTGGACAATTGGGGTTAAACGCCTTGCCCAAGGACACAACGTGGGAGACCAAAACCATTGCTCAGATGTTCACCCATCTGAGGACTAACCGGGCTCGACGTTGCTTAACTTCGGTGATCTGACGAGAACCGGTTACAGCAACACCACTGCGCCCCCAGTCACATGAAATAATGATCAGTCTTTGTAATCTTTATTATAAACTGTTGTATTTGCTACACTCGGACAGTCTACATTCTGTAGCTTAGCTGTTGTGTTTAGGAAAGATTTGGCCGTCTATGTTGCCTAGAAACAACTTACAAGGTTCTTGAGATGTAATTTGCTAAGGTTTCTAAAAACTGCCCATTGAGTCACCTGTTTTGTTGCAGTACAAAGTGATTAAAGTCAAGATAAGGCCTTCAAGAGTTAAAAGAAGAATTAAATTTTTATTTGAATGAAGACAGAAATTGGGAAATTTTTGGTTTGAATTGGGAAAAATCATGCTAAAATGCTGTTGGGAAAGAGTCTCATATTCGGACCCTGTAGACACCCAAAACAATCCCAGAATTACATGTGAACTTTTGGCTTGACGTGATTTAACCCTTTACCTAATGAATCGCCCGCATCCGCCCGCATAATATGCAACTTGAGCGGTTGAAAAAATTTAATTTTTCAAAATATTTCAACAAAACCATATCATGTGACCCTCATTGGAACGAGCTCACTGAGCTCGTTCCAAGGAGGGGATCACATGATATGGTTTTGCTGAAATTTTTTGAGACATTTAAAAAAATTATATTTAAAATAATAAATTTTGATATCGTCTGCGTTGGGTAAAGGGTTAGAAGATGTTGCTTCATGTTGAAACCATCGATGAGAAAAGTCATCTTTAATAAATAAATAAATAAATAGTATTAACAAAGGATTGTTGCTGTTATCGTTCCTTTTATATGTCATTCCAGGAAAGACAGGTTGTGGTTGATGGTCTTACTGAACAGGTTGCTACAAGTATTTCAGACATTTTTTGTCTCATAAAACGTGGCGACGGTGAGTTACCTTTCCTCTATTTTTGTCACCTGAAAATATTTTTATACTGTACCAATGACCCAGACATAGCTGGTGCTAACTCTTAAAATATAGGGCCAAACACAAATTTTGCCCCCCAATCCCCAAAATTTGCATCTAAAACTAAAGAAAACATGTCCTGAAAGGCCCTCCACACTTCGCCCCTACTGCGCATGCGCAGTGTCACGGACGTTCCGAAATTGGCGCCATTTATCATTCTAAGTTTGGCCCTTCATCAGTTAACATCTGACTGATCTTTGTGCTTTTAAATCTCAGTTCAAATGATGCCAGACACATAAATATTAGTGAAATGGTGATTCTAAGGAGGATAGAGAAGGAGGAGAGGAAAAGAATGTGTGACAGAATATTATCAGGGCTGTAACTTAAAATTTTTTAATGAAATTATGTTAAGTTACCTATTTTCAAGGCAGCAGCCATTTTGTTGTCATTCTGATTATTTAGTTACACTGTTTTTTCAAGTGTTTTCCTCTCTCCCTGTCCTTTAAGTTCCCCCTTGCTATTCTCCCATGCTTTTGGCATAGTTTCTGTAATTATTATTACTAAAATTTCTTGGGAGTTTTAGCTGAATAACAGAATGAATTCTGTTCTTTCCCCATGTTTACGTCTTCACCTACGGGTGGTTAGGCGTTGTGTTCTGCATCTACCATCTGATGTTCTGCAGTTTCTTCCCTGGAAGTCTCTGTTTTGCATCAGATAGTGTATTTTTGGTAACTGATTTCGGGCCTGGGTGCCTGGAGTCTTATTTTAGTGTTTTTACACTCATTGTTTACATTTACTACAGCCCTCTGTGTGAGGGGGGGATTTCTAAAAAATAATATCTTTATGTTATTTTAATCATAACTAGATACATTATTATTGTTCGTAAGTGTTGAATAAATTGTTTAAAATATTTTTAAAATTTTTGTCCACACTTAGGCTTGGGATCCATTGGGGCTCAACGTTACTTTTCAGAAACTTGGGCTGTTCTGAAAAAATATTTTTTCAAAATATTTTGATTTCAATTATTTTTTCTATATTAATGGATCATATTATTATTATGTATTTTGATTGCCAGGGGTTAGTGCGAGTACTAGGACTTGTCTTCTTTTCACATTGAAAGGATATTGATCAATTGTTTTAAGAGGAAGTCTTCCTCTGACTTTATTATCATTCTATATGTGGTCAGTGTACTCGCATTAACTCCTGTTCTGTATCGTATGATTTCGATGACAATATGGGAAGTGTATGTCACGGTATGTTGTTGGGGATTTGGACACTCCGGTCCTTTCCCCGCAGGGTCACTCTACTTTATCAATTTCTATTTCAGACGATCAAGATTAGGGTGATGTATCTGTGATGTCTTCCAACAGTGTGCCTCCGTCGTCACAATTAATGAAGGGCTAGCGGAAAAGTGCTCATGTAATACGCCAATTGCCTAAGAGGACCCTAGTAGGTTCGACGGCCTTTGACGTCCGCTAGCTCGCCCGGTGTAGCGTCCATTCACTGAATGGTTCGGCAGCCGGGTTCGTCCGTTGCGGTCTAGAAGGAATTTTGGGGTGATGCGAGCACTATAAAATTAACTTAATGCACACCCAGTGACGGCGGATCGGAGGGAGAACGGAGGAAGCCTTTTAGTCCGGTTCATAGCTCGTTCCGGTCCATCCGGACGGCAAGCGAGAGAGGCCCCTCTCTCGTTCAACAACATCTGGCCCCAGATGTTGTGGTACAAAATGTGTCGTTAGCGGAGCATACGTCCGTCGCTCGGGACGCTCCGTTGTATAGGCAGTCCGCTGAGACTGCTAAGGCTTCCTCTTCTCGTCAGCGCACACGACCGCACCTTGGCTGCGTGACCGCCGATATATTACCAGCTTCGCCGATCAAGGATTCTTCGGCGACCAGGTCACACCATCCGGCAGCCAGGGATTCGAGACCGATGGACTCCGGACGTTCGCATAGGAAAAGTATGCGGGAGCCATCTGATGCGGAGCTGCCCTCGGCGAAGCAGCGATAGACTGCGCCTCCGCAGGTCTCGACGCCGGACATTCTTGTGCACATAGCACAGCTTATCGCAGCATCCCAGCAGCCGACAGAAACGGTGTCGGATCGAGATTTATCCGACAGCGCTGGGTCGGTAGCCGGGGACTCGAGGCCTGCAGACTCCGGACGTTCGCATAGGAAGTGTGCGGGAGTCAACGTACACGGAGCTTCCGGCGGCAATGCATCGTAAGTCCGCTACTGCACAGGCCTCGGGAACGGACGTGCTTTCTTTAATAGCACAGTTTATCGCAGCATCCCAGCATCAACTGAATCTGTCGCATATATTTTATCCGACGATGCTGGGTCGGGGCGCTCCGCGGAAGCGGGTACGGACGTCCGAAAGTTTCATCCGGTCCGACGGGATACCGAAAGGGATTCGGAGGATTTCAAGCTTTCCCTTTCGGAACAACATATGCTGCGATGCCGGATAAGAAACTGATAGCGTCGGTGGACTTAGAAATTTTTTGGTTCGGTTCAGGGACATCGTCCCTCAGTTCCGACATAGTCCAATAATGTCACACAAACTTTCGAATTATTGAACGACGCTATATATATTATTATTTTATGCTTGCTATCCAAGCATTTCTGGTTTCTTGTTCGAAGAGTTATGGAGATGTCTTTCAAAAGTGTGCCTCTGTCGTCATAGTTAATGAAGAGTTAGCGGCAATAAGTGCTCATGGAATATGTCTATCGCTTACGGAGTGACATTCGCTAGCTCACCCGGTGTAGCGTACATTCATCGAATGGTTCGGCTGCCGGGTTCGTCCGTTGCGGTCTAGGAAGGAGATTTGGGTGATCGAGCACTTTAATTACTTTAGTACTCACCCAGTGACGGCAGATTGAGGACAGATCGGAGGAAGCCTGTTAGTCCGGTTCCTGGCTTGTCCAGGTCCGCCTGGGCTGTGAGCGAGAGAGGTTCCTCTCTCGCCCAACAACATAGGGGACCGCATGTTGTGGTTCAGATATTTTACATTCGGAGCATATGTCCGTTGCTCAGGACGCTCCGTTATATTGACAGTCCGAGAGACTGTCTTTAATGCTTCCTCATCCTCACAGCAGGGCACACGATCGCACATTGGCTATGTGACCTCGAGTATCCGATCAGTTTCGGCATTCAGTGATTCCACGGCGAATAGGTCGCGCCATCCGGTAGCCAAGGGACACGAGGCCTATACACTCCGTTCGCTTGCATATTGGAAGTATGCACGGGGTAACGATCACGGAGCTTCCAGCGGCAATGCATCGTAAGACCGCTTCTCCTCAGGCCTCAGTGACGGACGTGCTATCCGAGTTAGCACAGTTGTTTCGCAGCATCCCAGCAATTGACAGTTTCTCGGTCGAATCAGGAATTATCCGACGGCGCTGGGTCGGTGCGGTCCGCGGTTGCATCAGCTACGGACGACCGAACGCTTTATAGGGTCCGACAGGATGGCGAAAGGGATTCGAAAGATTTCGAGTTTTCCCTTTAGTAGTATCGGAAGATGCCTTTCATATCTTCTGGCATTTCTTCCAGTGATTATTATTTCGGACTTCATTGCTGCGATCTTGGATAAGAGACTTATAGCGTCATTGGACTCGGATTTTTCGATCGGTACAGGGACATTGTCCCTGACTTACCGAGGCAGTCCAATATTGTCATTACAACATGTGTTTTATTTTTCGACGCTATATATATATATATATATACAAGCCTGCTACTAAGCATGATAGTTTAGTTTCTTGTCCGCGTTGCTCATTTCTGCCATTTTATCATTTTTACAAATAGTTTATTTTGGCAGAGCAGGGCATACCGAGAGTTCATATGCGTCTAGACGGTGTGATTAAAGACTGCATATATTCTTTTTCGCCGTTTATGTCTTTTCCAATTTCAATGTTGGGAACGACATTATGTATAGTAGACTTAACTTAGACGCTTTATTATACGTAATCCGCCTTACTGAGGCGTTATCATTACGTCTTCAAGAAAAGATTTACGGGATATTATTCTCAATGTAATTTCTTTTGAGGGCAGTAGTTTGTTCACGTATAACTCCGCCCTTCAGTGGCTGATTGGAGTTGGTTAGACGTGACGCAGCCCTAGCTACATCCACACGCGTGGATAGTAAGGTTAAGAACTCTCTCAGAGTCGCTTCGTTCTCGGAGGAGCTTCTCTTCGACAGCAACTTTCCGGCAATCCATGAATTGCTCGATTTATACGTTCTCTTGTCTATCTAGTGTTACAAGAGATTCAGACTGGGGCAAACATTCGGTGGTTGACTCAGAGAGTGCCGCCGCAGTTGCCGGACCCGAGTGTGGCTGTTATGACGGTTGCCAGTCAAACAGATTGGGATATATTCTGATCCCTACGGATTCGAAGTGCCAGGGTCTTTGGGTTCCGCAGTCTTTTAGCTATCAGTTTAACTTCCGCGGAATAATGTTTTTTAGGCTTGCTTTATGTCATTGCATGAACATTATTCAGAAACGCATGCCCTAATTCCTGTCCTTTAATTCGACAGTAGTGGCGTATCTCCGGAACCAGGGAGGCACTCTTTCGTTTCCGTTATTCAATTTAATGGAAAGAATCCGTCTGTTGGTTATAGTACACCAAGTTCAGTTTTGGTCCGTCATATTCCGGGTCGTCTGATTGTTTTATCGGACTCCCGTTCTCTTACGGGTCGCTTGTTGCTGTCAGAATGGACTCTCAACAAACAAGTATTCAATCAGATTTGCTATCTATGGGAGCGCCCAATGATGATTTATTTATGACACAGCTTGCTAATCAATTGCAGACGTATGTGTTGGCTTGTCCAGATCTCTGAGCTGATAGTGTTAACGCTCTATTGATCTATAGGACGGAATGATAGGATACGCGTATCCTCCGGCGCTGTTGTTTTAGCAGGTATTGCTAAGATAAACAACCACAATACATTTCTGTTGATAGCATCTCTATCTTCACAGAGATCATGAGTAATTTACTCTCTTGTCTACTGTGGATCTTAACGTGAAATCTTCCTCTATGTGAGGATCTTTTTTCACTGGGTAAATCGTGTCATCTTTATCACAACCAGCAAGGTCGCAACCTTCATGTATTCCGTTGTGTGGTCCGTATTACATTGTAAGCACTGTACTGGACGAGCTTTGGACGCGATTTCTTACTATAGGAGATCCTCTTCTTCGCTATTCTATGCGACTAAAGTGGAGGCTCTTCCGTCGTGGTGTAGGGATCATTATGTTCATATTGTTGATCCCTCCATACTACTCATTGCTATTTTTTAGTATACTTGTTTCACAAGATCTACTGCAGCCTGTTATTATTTAGGTTATAGGTTTATGTTACCTCATACCTATGCACTCTACGATAGTTTTCAATTGAGTCTTTTGTCTCTTTATCTAAGTCAGTTAGTAACTTTTTGATAAATAGACTTAGAATCTTTAGATTAAATTCCTATACGGATTTTAACTTCGGTTCTTATTTAGCTAAGTAATCATTTGAGCCTCTGGAAACAGTAGTTTTCAAATTCTGACCTTTTAGACAGTAATTCTGTTGGTTTCTCTTTTACTGTAGAGTCAGTGAGTTTCATGCACTATCGATGGATGATTTTCACTTTCATAGTTTCGGAATCAATACTTCCGTTACTATTTAGGTTGGATTGTTGCATAAGAGTTAGGCTCCTATTATCCGGAACCTATTATTTTAAGGTCCTTCCGTCTTCGTATGGGCATAGGCCTTTACTCTTTCCGGGTACAGTTTATGTATTTATAAACAGATATCTGTTTATTACAAGGGCGTAAGCTTCTTCTGTCTTTGATGTCTAGTAGTAGGACGTTACGCTCCATTTTATTGTTAATGGATTCTATTAACTATCGGTACTGCTTATGGTATATCATTGACTTAGCAGTTGTGCTTAAGATTTCGGCTCATGAAGTAAGAGTTCTTCTACTTCTTGGGCTTACATTAATAGTGTCGCTATTATAGATTTTTGAAGGCCGCTCATTGCGCTCAGCCATCCACATTCATGAATTTTATCTTAGAAATATCGAGTCAATTTCTTGAGGCCTCTTTTGTTAGGTCTATTATCTACTGCTCAGAATGTCATTCACTTAACAGTTGCTACTATAGCTAGGTAGGCTGTCTGTTTTGGCAGTTTCTCCGTTCGGCTGCCCTCTTCGCTCTGGGCTATTTGACCCAGGGCAAGAAAAAGGGGGGGGGGGGAGGGTGTTCCCTTGGGTCACCTGTTTTACTATGAAAACAAGGGGATACCTCCTCCGGAGTTAGTAATTCTGAGCTGTTATTGGGATGGTTGTTTAGTGAGAAGTTTAAGTTTATAAAATTCATTCAAGTCTTAGTTTTTAAAGTATAGCTTTTGAATATTGCATATGTCAACGGACATGATTATGCAATTCTCAGACACTTTTAGGAGTATAAGAGTCTCTATTCTCTAGACTTACTTTATTATTGGCTTACTTTAAAAATTATTAGTATAAGGATTATATTGGATATTAATAGAGTACATGGATGTATGAAGCTCAATTTTGGAAGGTGTTGTATCTTTCTAATTTATCATAAATAAGAAAGATACATGTAAGGCCTATTACTTCTTTTCCCTACAGGGGATGACTCTATTTTATTTATTTTATTGAGCGTATTCCATTTTGCTCTATGTCCTTGGCCCTCCAGCCTTTTTACTATTCAGCTATGTCTGGGTCATTGGTACAGTATAAAAATGTTAAAAAATTTATAGTAATTTATATATTTTTTATACTTACCAATGACCCAGACGGGGATGGCCCTCCCAGGAGTTGGGAACTCTTGCCTCCCCGCTGAGTACATAGCGCTTACCAGGCACTGGTTATTAGAATGATAAATGGCGCCAATTTCGGAACGTCCTTGACACTGCGCATGCGCAGTAGGGGCGAAGTGTGGAGGGCCTTTCAGGACATGTTTTCTTTAGTTTTAGATGCAAATTTTGGGGATTGGGGGGCAAAATTTGTGTTTGGCCCTATATTTTAAGAGTTAGCACCAGCTATGTCTGGGTCATTGGTAAGTATAAAAAATATATAAATTACTATAAATTTTTTAACTTTTTTGGGATGTAGCCATGTCTCTGTCTGTCTGTAGACAGAGTTGATTCCATAAGAAAGAGAACATGATTGTGCATGATAAGAGAAAAAGCTTTTTTGGGGGATCAAATTGCCAAAGATCAAGGTCACAGTGGCCTTCACTTGAAATTGGTTTCTGATCCATAACTTTATCGAGGTTACTGTATCAATGGTTTTTCAAGGGGTATTAGCACCTCTAGTCTAGAAGTTGATGAAAATATAAGCCTTAAATTCTTCCCACCTAACGATGGCAAATGCTGTGCCCAAATAAGGTAATTTCGCCCAAATTATGCAGAGTTTGAAATTTTTTTTTTGCAGTGTTTAGACAATATATAGTTTGGCCAGGTTTTCCTGATGCTTGTAATATAGCTTAGAGCTTACCTTTGAATCAAACAGTGCAACAGATAAATAAGTTTTTAAAAAAACCATGGAGTTCGCCACAGAAAAGCAATCGGCGTCGACAGTGTCATATACAACACTGTCGACGGCGATTGCTTTTTTGTGGCGAATTCTATATGATCATGTACTTAAAGCTTGAGATCTATTATATTCATGTTTGTGGCATTTTTCAGTAAATGCCATGCGTAATTTAGCTTACATTCAAATAGGCCTTTGGCTCAACACTGGGAAACTAAGAAGCCTTCACGAGTTAGTCAAGTAAACTTACGTCAAAGGATGGTGGGAACTGTGATAATGGTGAAGACCTATAACCAGGGATTGTAAACTATTTAAGATGGGGACCTAAAACCTAATATTTGCCGTTGTGCCCAAATTAGACTGATCTAAAGGTCTGAAGATATGTATAGCCTAACTATGCTGCAGAAAGGTTGCCGCATAATCTTTTGTCACATAAGATGAAATAGGATGATAAATGCAGAGTTTATCACAGAATTATGAAAAATATATATATCAGTGACATTAGCTCCAGTTCCAGCAAAAAACAATAATAATATCAGTGACATAATCACTCGAACAAAAAGCAAGTATTTTCCCAAGTTAACTGTAGAGCTGAAATGGTTGGCTCATTTTCGTAACCGACTGAGAGCTATAACCAGATAATATCCGGTTATCCGTGGCCGTTATTTCACCAAATATGGGATCAAAACTATAGGAATTGGAAAGCAGTATTCTCAACTATTCTGCTATTTATATAAATTTCTTTCATTACAAATTATTTGGAGAGTGCCTATAAGCGCCCTCCAATAATTTGTAATAAACAAATTTTGATGAACAAATTCAGACCACCAAAATTAATCTTGCCTCAGACATTGTTCACATCGCCATGCCTGTTGTTTTGAGAACAATAATTTCTCTCCCCTCTGTTCCCCTGATTTGAAAATAAGAAGTGTGACAAATGTTCTCCTGAAAACACCTATTTTAAACCATAAAGGAAGAGTAATCTTTCTGAATTATCACTACATACGGCACCCTGTGAATCTGGATGCTTAGCACGGATTTCTAGCGAAGTTTTGGCAACTTCTCGAGGCAGCCAAGATTTCAATACAAGACTCCTGTGGGGCCTTGGTCCAATTCATGGAATGGCTTTGAATTTGTTTAAGGCCTTGAAATTCCTGAAAATGTGTTGGGAGGCCTATTCACAAAATAAAAATACTAATGCAGGCCTGGCATTCTTAAAAATGCAGGAGGGCTAAAAATCGTGCCCCTCGCATGGCCAAGGGGAACGATTAGATCTCAACTCAATCTTACAAACAGCTAAAAGTGTCAAAATGAAGTTTTTCTATTAATGAATTCTGCCTTGTGGGTTTTGTACATTTTATTTGGTGCTGCTAACAAGGTAGTCCTGTGAGATGGCTACACTGCCCCTCCCACACCTCCTGGCCTCGGCAAGGCCCGGAGGTGTTGGAGGGGCAGTGTGGCCGTCTTACAGAGACCACTAACATAGCAGAGATCTGAAAAGATGTGGGTTTCAGGAATAGGCCGTTATGGTAATCATTTTTTTTCGTAGGCCAGGAGGGCTAGTTTTCGCCCTCCTTAATTAAGACGAGCAGTAGGCGAGCGAATAACTCGCTCTCCTGAAAATGCCAGGCCTGCTAACGAAGCACATAATAATAATAATAACTATATAGTTTTATAAGCCAGAGTTTGTGAAGGCGTAGTACTAACTAGGACCCTCCTGTCCTGTCATTACCGCCTCCTCCCACTTCCATGCAAGGGAATTGGCAGGAGGGGGTAATGACCAGAGGGTCCTAATTGTCCCCCCCCCCCCCCCCAATTTTTGGGGGACTATTAAAATAGCTGGTGTGCTTGCATCCATCCATCAGTCCGTTCGTCCATTCGTGCACGTGTCCATCCAACTTTCTCGATGATAACTTTAGTTATAGTTGACCAAATCAAATGAAATGATATGTAGGTGTATCAACATAAAATACAGGTCAAGTTCGAATTGGGGTTTTATCTAACAATTTTTGCCAGAGTTATGCCCCTTATTCAACTTTGAAAACTCGATTTTTTTTAGTTTCCAACTAATAACTTAAGCTGTAATTGACCGAATCCGATAAAATTTGATGCGCAGGTGTATCAACATAAAGAGATAATGTCCCTTTTTGGATTTTGAAAAATTCCATTTTTTGGGGGGGGGGGGGGGAGGCGGGGAGGGGAGGGGAATGTGTGGACGAGCAGCCTTTTGTTAAGTATAATGAAAGCAGGGCCTTGAAAATCCTTGAATGGGCTATTGTGGAGCCTTGAAAAATGACGAAATATATTGAAAAACAGTCTTGAATAGCTTTAAATTTTATCAGTCCTTGCTCGCAGGAATCCTGCACTAGAAACTACTGCCAAGGTAATTTGACTACAGTTAATAGTATTAAAGGATAACTTATGGTACATAGTGAAAAATGACTCATACTATGAGTGCCAGTTGGTCTTCTGAACTCTTTCCTAGGAGAGCATTATTTGCTCTTCTGTGATTTTTCAAAATGGACCTGCAGAGCAGCATAGTGTTTATACCATAATTGTTGTGTGTATTCAGTGTTACCCATTACAGTACAGACAATTGAGAAATATTCATGGTTCGTGTGGAACTTGGATTAAGCTTAAGAACGTCATTTAAGAATGCATCTGATTGGATGTTACTTTTCTGTGTATCGTTATGACATGAATGAAATGTTTTGACTCAAAAGAGAGTCAAGCAAGAATGTTGTCAGAATGCTAAGGTGATATTTTTATGCCCCCCGACTTAGGTCGGGTGTCATATAGTGATTGAAGCATGTGTGTGTCTGTCCGTGTGTGTGTGTGTCTGAGCCAATAACTCAAAAACAGTTAGGGCCACAGTCATCAAACTTCACACAATTATAAAGGACCCTGGGAGGATGTGTCACACACCACAGCCGGGTTTGTACCTTCAAGGTCAAGGTCGCATTTCAAGGTCACACTAAAAATCGGTCAATATTCGTGTCTCAGCCATAACTCAGAAACGAATCATACTACAATTGTTAAACTTTTTACAAATGTTAAGGACAGTCAGAAGGTGTGTCACGTATAATAGTTTCCGCCGCATCTGCAAGGTGAAGGTCACAGGGGGGGGGGGGCATGTGTTACCTTAGTAACATTCTTCTTGTTCTTTAAAAATATCAGAATCATTCACTTAATTGAAGTTTAATCATGGTATCACAACACGAATTGGGTATAATTGTGGCAGGGCTTGATTAGCTGGATTTGCATAGCATTTTGCTACCAGAATCAGTTTCCAAATTTTGCTATTCAATAAAGATTTGTCTGAAGTTAATTTTCATCATCAAGTAATCAGTTTTCCTAAATGAATAGTAAAGTGCTATTCAAAATTAGTGTTGTACGGTTAACCGGTTTTATAAGTCGGTTTCGGTTTTGCTTGAAAACCGAAACCGAAAACGTGTAACTGGTAAATGAGTACGGTTTCGTTTTTTTCCTAAAATGTCGGGAAGAGATGTTTTCTTCATTCAGTTTGCACTAACAATGTCTGAAATGTCAAGCTTTGTCAGGAAATAACAGTGTCATCAACGCATGCCACATTCTGGGTGCAAAGAGGCCACTGCAGCATGTCCAGATCACTCGAGAATTATGTATGACAAGTTGTCAATCACAAATCGTTGACGTAAAAATGGGTTGTGTTTTCTGTGAGAATGACAAAACAGACAGCCAACACGCCTACATTTCACTGATTACAGGAAATACCTTGCGCAATTGGCTTCGTTTTTGAACAGGTTTATTTGACATAGTCAATCAGTTTAATTAAAATTACTTATCTACAATCTGTTGGACAGGGAATAATATCATATCAGAAAAAGGTCTTGGTATTTCATTGTCGTATTCAAAAATAACATTTGTCACGGATTGCCCCACCACGTGCATCGGATGTTGTCTGTTGCCTCCCTTGATGTGCTTATCTGGGAAGAAGTTTTACTGCAATTCAGTTTTGGGACGTTCCGACCCGAGAAGATTTGTCCTGAAGGCTTCGGCCCACTAAAACCGCAAGTTCTTTTTCTATTTAGTTCAATATATGAAGGCCAAAACGTCTTGAACTGAAACGTCCCGAGGCCGAAGCGTCCCAAGACCGAATCGTCCATATCCACGGGATAAAGCTGCGTTCCGTAATATCGCTGTCAACGTGCCACGGTTGCATTCCCATACAACTTACTTTAAGGGGGCCAACCAAAGGAACAAATCAGCGGTAGAAATAGAAATTGGAATGGCAAGAGGCAAACGCTAAAAAGTTACAATATATAACAGTACACCAGTGAATTTGTGAAATCAATTCCGTTGAGCTAAAACCATTGCGTGCGCGAGGTGGGGGGTGGGGGGGGGGGGGAGGGGAGACAATAGGTAGTTGGTAAAGTGGTTCGTTTTGAAGCCCACCCAGCTACAAACAATATGACTTTCCCATTCCAGGCTGACATGAAATGATTGCTGATTATTTTACTAGGGCGGGTGGTGGCACTAGTCACCACTGTGTGTGTGTGTGGGGGAGGGGGGTATTGAAAAGAGTGCATACATCAGTTCATTGTCAAATATGTTAGGATGGGTGTCTAGGTGACCCACTTGGCAACGCTTATTATTTGCAATGCCTGGTAGGGTCATTGTTAGGCTGCCCAGGGCCCACCTAGGAGTGAGCACTGAACAGAGCACTGGGAAATTGTGAATTAGCTCTTTTCACACCCATGTGTTAATATCAATTCATCATAGACTCTCTATGCCTGAACTTAAAGACCAGAGGTGGAGGGGGGGGGCATGTGCCTAGAATTGGTGAGTGGTGATATTCTACGAACACTGTTACATTTTATTTTCTTTTATATTATTTTGTTTTGATAATGCCTGCCATTTATACACTAAGCACAAATGCTAGTCAATGCCAATTAAATCATCATTGAAAATATGACAGTATGGGCATTATATCGACACTACATAGTTTCTGTTGGAAACTGCAGATGTCTTACTATAAAAAAACGAAAACCGACCTATAAACAGAGTTTTTTTTAAATAACCAAACCGAAACCGAACCGAAACAAGAAAAATAAAACCGCACAACACTATTCAAAATTTGCAGATTAATTGTGAGACTTGAATCAGTGCCCCTTGGTGGAGTTTTTCCTGTATTTTCAAAGGTGCACATGAAATAGAAGAAAAATTTCACCACGGGATATTGATTCCAGTCCCCCAAACTGTTCCCGATTTTGAAATCAAAATCTTAATGTATAGGTTTTTGGTGATAAAATCATGGAGGGGTTTGCGATCTAGCTTTGTCCAAGTATTTCTTTGAGAGTTATTGCCCTTGATGGACTTAGAATTTCTTGGTAATCACATTATCATTATCGTCATCACATTTCAAAATATGTTTTTAAAATATTTAATAAGATTTTTTTCCTAATTTAATATATAGCATTTTGGTGATAATATCATGAATGGGATTGTGAACCAGTGCTGGCCAAATATTTTTTTAGCAGGTTATTGCCCTTGTTGGACTAAAGTGGCAGGGGATTGGCCATTCCCTGAGTAGAACTTGTTCTTATAGTTGCTTATGCATTGTTTTCATTTACTTTTATATGAGTTCTGATATTAAGTTTCTTTCAGAATGGTGTATATAAAGGATTAAAAATTCTTTTTTTATTCAATTTTTGGAAGTTTTTCTGAGGGATTGTGAAATCAGTTTTCACATAATCAGCCTAATGGAAATAGACCCTTAACGCTTAAGGGCTTGGACAAGTGTCCTGAATTACCACCCTCCCACAGCCTTTATATGACCAGTGGCATAGCTGTGATTTCTAGTCATGTCTTAACAGGCCGCCAGAACTTGTCAAGAAACCAATGCCTACCTAATTTGTCTGTTAACAGAGTCTCTTCATGATGGCATGTTAAGGGCACCTGTTCTGAGGTCATAAAAGTCGGAAATAGGCCTCTAAGGGTTAAAAGGCTGAGTAATTTTCCAGACTATCCACTACACTTCTATGGCTGCACGATATTCAAAACAGAATACTGGTATCGGTATTCAAAAAAATACCGTGGTATACCGGTATATCGAAAACCGTTCTGATATCTGAACAGAAGTACCACAATCGAGACTTGAGGCACAGTCGGAACGAATCAGGATGCCTTGATGATGCGGTTCGAAAAACCTTTGCCCAACGCAGATGATATCAAAATTTATTATTTTAAATAGTTTATCGACTTTTTCCAAAAGTTTCTGCAAAACAATATCATGTGACCCCCTCATTGGAACGAGCTCGTTTCATTGAGGGGTCACATGATATAGTTTTGTTGAAATTTTTGAAAAAATTATATTTTCAACTGCTGAATTTATATATTAGATGGGCACATGCAGACGATTCCTTGGATAATGCGATAAAATTATTCATTTGGAGCTACAGTTAAAAAACTCAAGATGTCCTGAAAATTAAATTGTGGTTAAATAAATAATGATGATAAACTGATATTTTTGTAATTACACCGGTATTCAATCAATATTGGTTTGAATTCTGGTATTTATCTTACAATCAACATGTATTTTGTCTGTATTAACTCCGCAACTGTCGTGTTTCCGACCCCCTGATACAGATGTTTGTATTGAGGGGTTGTTTTCGCGTGAGTTCCATTTTTATACGCCCGTTTGAAAAAACGAGACGTATTATGTTATGGCGTTGTCCGTCCGTCTGTCCATCCGTCCGTCCGTCCATTTGGTTTCCGAACAATAACTTTAGTATTTGTTTTCCGAGCGGCTCCAAATGTGGTATGTGGTTTAATCACAACAAAATACAGGTCAAGTTCGAATATGGGGTCGGTCCGAACATTTTTCGCCTGAATTATGGCCCCAGTTGGACTTAGAATTCGTCAAATATTTGGTTTCCGGATGATAACTTTAGTATTTGTTTTCCGATCGGCTCCAAATGTGGTATGTGGTTTAATCACAACAAAATACAGGTCAAGTTCGAATATGGGGTCGGTCCGAACATTTTTCGCCTGAATTATGGCCCCAGTTGGACTTAGAATTCGTCAAATATTTGGTTTCCGGATGATAACTTTAGTATTTGTTTTCCGATCGGCTCCAAATTTGGTATGTGGTTTAATCACAACAAAATACAGATCAAGTTTGAATATGGGGTCGGTCCGAACATTTTTCGCCTGAATTATGGCCCCTGTTGGACTTAGAATTTGTCAAATATTTGGTTTCCGGATGATAACTTTAGTATTTGTTTTCCGATCGGCTCCAAATTTGGTATGTGGTTTAATCACAACAAAATACAGGTCAAGTTCGAATATGGGGTCGATCTGAACAATTTTTGCCTGAATTTTGTCCCCTGTTGGACTTAGAATTCGTCAAATATTTGGTTTCCGGATGATAACTTTAGTATTTGTTTTCCGATCGGCTCCAAACTTGGTATGTGGTTTAATCACAACAAAATACAGGTCAAGTTCGAATATGGGGTCTGTCTGAACAATTTTTGCCTGAATTATGGCCCCTGTTGGACTTAGAATTCTTCGTCAAATATTTGGTTTCCGGATGATAACTTTAGTATTTGTTTTTCGATTGGCTTCAAACTTGTTAGTCTTTTTCTCAAATGACCGTAACATATATATATATGCCAGTATAAATTTCTCGCACTCTAAAAAAATTGCAAATGTGTTAAAATGGTACAATTTGAACAGTTCACGGGCGTATGATGCAATGCCCAGCGGTGCTCTTGTTTTTCTTTTTGTTCATCCGCACGAATAAATAGTTTGTTATATATTCGTCTACATTCTTGACTTTTCCCCAATATATTGTAAGATAAAATGATTATTACCATTATCAGGGGTCAGCCTGCCAGCTGATTTTAGGGAGAAGTGACTTCTCCCTCCAGAGACTTTAGGGAGAAGTCGGGCCAGGGGGGAGAAGTCAGTGGACATGAGGGAGAAGTCAGAAAAAAACATAAAACACATATGACATCGTGACAAAATAAATGTACAGAGAGGACGCAATTGTAAAAAAATAAATAAAAGGTAAACAAACATACATACACACACAAAACTAAGTCATGTAGGTTAAAATCCAACCCCCTCCCCTACAAAAAATTGTGTCATTCATGGTTTCTGAATACCCTAACTCTTTCCCTAACAGTGATGACTAGGGTTACCATGCAGTTAATTTTGTAGTTGCCTCAATGCAGTGGATTTGAATGTTGGGGAGCTGACAGCTGCTCGTCGTTGCTCGGTGGTTCTCTCTGGGTACTCCAGCTTCCTCCACCCGTAAAACTGTCACGGTCATGATTAGCCATTGTGCATAAATATGTGATCTTAAACATCAATAAATAAATAAATAAATAAATAAATAGTGGATTTGAAATTTAGCATTTCCCATTGTGAGTGTGTTCTTCTCCGTAATAGAAGGTATATTCTTTTAAAAAAAATATTTAAAGCATTTAAAATAAATTTCAAGTTCACATAAGAAGCTGGGTCATTCATGGTTTCTGAATGTCCTAATTGAATTGAAAAGCATAGTTTAAAAAGTTTTCGATATCCTTCGTAAATTAAGCATCATTAACAATTTGAGTTAATTTATTTCTAAGGTAAATGACAAAATATTTCAGTTGTCTTCCTTACCTGCTATGCTGGGTGATCATACACTGTTCAGAAAAATGACAATTTCTGCCAACCATCTTACATTGACATGTGCGATTGGTGGTATAAGGCCTGCCATTCTTATCCATCCTAATATGTGTGATTTTTATCGTAGCCTTATTTCATTTAACCCCCTTCCAACACAAGTTTTCAAAGAAAAACTTTCGATGCAAATTACGGGGCGAATTTTAATGCAACAAATTTTTCAGTGGAACAGAGCGAAACCATAAGCAATTTCGACGTTTTTATGGATTAACTGTCTCCTACACATTTTTTTTTCGGTTTTCAAACCGTGGTTAACTTTAATAAATTCTAATTAACTCACTGTGTGTCTTGTGTGATTCGTTGTTTTTGCTGGCACTTTTGTTTTTAAATAGCATTTTGTGCTGGTTGCTATCAGTTGGGGCATATTGTTCGAACGACTATGCCATTACAACTCCTTTCAGAAATATAAAATTGGGCTAGTTTAGGCTATTTTCAGAGCCATAACAGATTTTAACAGCAGCCGTGTTTACTTTTTTTGTGAATTCGGAAGCTTTTTTTTTTTTTTGGAAATAAAACATAAGAAGATACAATAAACTGCCATGTCTCCCAAGGACGTTTTGGAGGGCGACTTGAATTTCACCCCCAATGTAAGCCAAGGTGACTTGAGGAATGACAATGCGACTTCTTTTCCCTAGTCGCCCAATCGGCTGACCCCTGATATGGATGTACAAAATATGTATCCAAGTCTCGCTCTGGGTTCTAAGGGCGGATCACGACTAGTCTTCGACTCGTCGTGATCTGCCCTTAGAACCCGGAACTTGACTCAGATACATATTTTGTACATCCATGTAATGGTAATAATCTCTATAAATCGGTTTATCGATATACCATGCAGGTCTATACACTTCACCTTTTGAGTCTTGTGGTTTAGCAGTGACTTCTGACCAAATCTTGACGTTCTCTCATATTAATATTTTGAGTGCAGGGTATTGAACTGAAAATATGCCAGAATGATAGTTATGTGTTTGTCTTTCAGAAATCAGACATACTGCAGAGACTAAGCAGAATGATCGTTCCTCAAGAAGCCACTGTATTTTACGAATTGTGAGTATATTGTAGGGTTACCTTGGCTGAATTAATCACCCTGGCATTGCACCTGTTTTATTTGAAGGACATCTGTACATATTAACTCGACACTGCACAAATTTAATGAAAAAGAAATGCTGGATTTTTTTCAGACAAAATATTTATTTTTTTGGATGTACTCCATTTTAGGTTGTACAAGTTTGCATTCCGACGAGTTTTGTTTCTGTGGGTCTTTTCGGTGATTGATACATGTATTGGTGATCTAGGTTATTGAAGACCATTGCAGTAATATTTAACCCTTATTTTTTAAGTATAATTGGGGAATTTGATGGAGATTTGACCCCAAATGAACTTTTTATGCCCCTGAAAAAAAATTTCTGAGGAATATTGTGTTTGACATTTCCGTCTGTCTGTCCATACCTCTGTCTGTCCGTCCATCCAGAAGTTTTTTGTGTCTGCTCCATAACTGAGTTGCTGCATTGAATTTTGTTGAAACTAGACATACATGTTGCTTATGGGGAGGCGATGTGTTGCACACAAAAATGTTTTGTTCGATTGAGGTCAAGGGCACACATCAAGGTCGTCTGCCTATCAAGAAGATTTTCGCGTCTGCTCCATAATTCTGAGATGCTTTGTTGGATTTTGTTGAAACTTGGCATACATGTTGCTTATGGGGAGACGATGTGTGGCACACAAAATGGTTTTTAGCTCACCATCGAAGTTGTGTGAGCTTGTGTCATGACCCGAGGTGCATCGGCATCAACACTTGTGTTAAAGTTATTGTACCAGTCCACTTTGACTTTCAGCCCTGTTGCTATGCACCTCATACTATGTTTCTATGGCTTACGATCACCCACAGACTCTTACCCAGTGACATTTTACTGATTTTTTGGTGTTTTTGCAATCGTAGACTTTTTTGTTAGTGTGGACTTGGAAAATTTCTGACCTGTTTTGCTGTACATGAGTGGAGGCTACCACTGGTATGCTGTGGCTTTTATATTTCATGTATGTGTTGAATGCATCAATATAAGATGACATTAACCCTTGGCTGGACATTTTTCTGAGATTTTGGACTTTTTTAATGCAATGTTAGACTTTTTTGTCACTGCGGACTTAGAAATTTTTTGACCTGTTTTGCTGTGCATGTGCATGACCGGACATTTTTATACCCCACGCAACGAAGTTGCTGGGGTATAATGTTTTTGACTGGTCTGTCAGTCCGTCAAAATATGTATTCAAGTCTCGCCTACAGAACAAGTTTGGGTTTTGTTCCACTCCACTGATTTTTACCAAAATTACGGCCCCATAGACTTTGAAAAGTTCATCAAAATTACAGTTTTCCGGGCTTTTTCTCTGCTTGAATTCTTTCAATACCGTTGAAACTACAGAACACTGTTTTCTGCAGTATTCCTAGAATCTATGCTTATTTTTAAAAAATGATTAGAGCTTGAAATATCGGGGCGCGTGGGGTATGTGAGCGTGCTCACTGAGGTTCTTTCATTTTAAGATTTGTAATAAGCCTAGATTTATTGCATGCCATGTGTTGGTGAGCTAATGGGTATGGACACACCTCTCTTGTTTTTGTTCGCAGGAGGTCAAGGTCACAGAACAAGGTCAACTGTCCGTCATGAAGATTTTCGCGCCTGCTCCATAATTCTGAGATGCTTCATTGGATTTTGTTGAAACTTTGCATACATGTTGCTTATGGGGAGATGATGTGTCACGCACAAAATGTTTTTTTTTTCGCTGGAGGTCAAGGTCACAGATGAAGGTCAACTTCCATGAGGAACATTATCGTGTCTGCTCCATCACTCTGATATGCTTCGTTAGATTTTGTTGAAACTTGGCATACATGTTGCTTATGGGAAGATGTGTCGCACACAGAAAATGTTTTTGTTTGATGGAGGTCAAGGTCACAGATCAAGGTCATTGTCACATCTGGGACATAGCCACTTCCGAGTGACAATCTCTTGTTTCTGGTTGTAAGCATGAGCGTTAATGTAAGCTTTAGAATGATCGTTTATGTAAGCTTTAATGCAGATTGTGGTGCCTTAACTTCTCAATATTGTGTATTTTTCTTTTCAAATACCATCTTCAAGTATTAACCCTTCTGAATATACAAACTGTATGGAATTTTTATTTCTTTTCAGTCAAACTATTTCTCAGGGACGGGGAGGGATGGGGTTAGTTAATTGTAGGCTGTAAAAGTTTGTGTTAAGGTGAGTTTTGTTTCTGTGGGTCTATCCAGGTCATTGATATGGTAGACTTGATAACTGAATGGTTACTGAAACCATTGCAGTAATGTTAAACTTGTGATAATAACAATCTATCCCATTAAAAATTATTTGGGGGGATATAAATAATAAAAATGCAGCTTCAAGAAGCTTAGCTTTCTTGACATTGGGTTGGCTATATCAAGCAAAGATGTAGGTGAGTCTGAAATGTAACATCCCTCTTGTTTCATTTTGTGTTTGTCTGGTAGTCGTTTAAGATTCCTTTTTTGTAAACCTGGTTGAACTGTGATTTAAATTATTTTTTCAGATCATCGAGAGTAAACTTAAAGGAGAAGAAGATGATGCTGTGAATGTCTCGCATCTTGTAAGTAATTTGTTGACTTGAACCCTTTACCTAAGTTAACAAATCTCCCATGTAGCTCAGTGCAGCTTATACATTGAGCGGTTGAAAACAAATTATTTTTCAAAAGATTTCAACAAAACCATACCGTATCTTGTGCTCCCCCCACCCCCCTATTGGAATGAGCTCATCGATGATGGAGTTTAGTTGAAGTTTTTTAGAAATTCAAAAAGAAATACAATTAAAAAATGCTTGTGTACGTTGGGTAAAGGGTTAAAATTAGAATTGTAGTACATGTCTGCAGCATTTATGGTAGGGGACCAGTAGCATTGTTTCCATGGCTCCTTGAATTATTTGATAGTGGTGGAATATTTAAATCCCTTGCCAAGGATCTGAAAAGCCCTTGAAGATTGGATAATTTCTTCAAACCCTTCAAAAATAAGATACCAGGCCATCAAAGGATTTCCATTCAGTGCTAGTTAGCTTGTTTCATAACAAGCTGAATATTATGAGTACTGGAACTGATGGAATGAATTTTCTCTGCCAAATTCCGGCTTGGAATTGAACAGCTTGCATCATAACCTGTTAGCAGATTGCACTATGTAACATGCCGACAACCTATTAGCAGATTACACTGTGTAACATGGTGGTGACAACCTATTAGCAGATTACACTATGTAACGTGGTGACAACCTATTAGCAGATTACACTGTGTAACACGGTGGTGACAACCTATTGGCAGATTGCGCTATGTAACATGGTGGTGATAACCTATTAGCAGATTGCACTATGTAACATGGTGGTGACAACCTATAAGCAGATTGCACTATGTAACATGGTGGTGACACTATGTAACCTATTAGCAGATTGCACTATGTAACATGATGGTGACAACCTATTGGCAGATTGCACTATGTAACATGGTGGTGATAACCTATTAGCAGATTGCACTTTGTAACATGATGGTGACAACCTATAAGCAGATTGCACTATGTAACATGATGGTGACAACCTATAAGCAGATTGCACTATGTAACATGGTGGTGACCACCTATTGGCAGATTACACTGTGTAACATGGTGGTGACAACCTATTGGCAGATTGCGCTATGTAACATGATGGTGACAACCTATAAGCAGATTGCACTATGTAACATGATGGTGACAACCTATAAGCAGATTGCACTATGTAACATGGTGGTGACAACCTATTGGCAGATTACACTGTGTAACATGGTGGTGACAACCTATTAGCAGATTACACTGTGTAACATGGTGGTGACAACCTATTAGCAGATTACACTCTGTAACATGGTGGTGACAACATATTAGCAGATTACACTCTGTAACACGGTGGTGATAACCTATTAGCAAATTACACTGTGTAACATGGTGGTGACAACATATTAGCAGATTGCACTATGTAACACGGTGGTGATAACCTATTAGCAAATTACACTGTGTAACATGGTGGTGACAACATATTAGCAGATTACACTCTGTAACACGGTGGTGATAACCTATTAGCAAATTACACTGTGTAACATGGTGGTGACAACATATTAGCAGATTGCAGTATGTAACACGGTGGTGATAACCTATTAGCAGATTACACTATGTAACATGGTGGTGACGACCTATTAGCAAATTACACTGTGTAACATGGTGGTGACAACATATTAGCAGATTGCACTATGTAACACGGTGGTGATAACCTATTAGCAGATTACACTATGTAACATGGTGGTGACAACCTATTAGCAGATTACACTGTGTAACATGGTGGTGACAACCTATTAGCAGATTACACTATGTAACACGGTGGTGACAACCTATTAGCAGATTACACTGTGTAACATGGTGGTGACAACATATTAGCAGATTACACTCTGTAACACGGTGGTGATAACCTATTAGCAGATTACACTGTGTAACATGGTGGTGACAACATATTAGCAGATTGCGCTATGTAACACGGTGGTGATAACCTATTAGCAGATTGCGCTATGTAACATGGTGGTGATAACCTATTAGCAGATTGCACTATGTAACATGATGGTGACAACCTATAAGCAGATTGCACTATGTAACATGGTGGTGATAACCTATTAGCAGATTGCACTATGTAACATGATGGTGACAACCTATAAGCAGATTGCACTATGTAACATGGTGGTGATAACCTATAAGCAGATTGCACTATGTAACATGATGGTGACAACCTATTAGCAGATTACACTGTGTAACATGGTGGTGATAACCTATTGGCAGATTACACTGTGTAACATGGTGGTGACAACATATTAGCAGATTGCGCTATGTAACATGGTGGTGACAACATATTAGCAGATTACACTGTGTAACATGGTGGTGATAACCTATTGGCAGATTACACTGTGTAACATGGTGACAACCTATTAGCAGATTACACTGTGTAACATGGTGGTGACAACATATTAGCAGATTGCGCTATGTAACATGGTGGTGACAACCTATTGGCAGATTACACTGTGTAACATGGTGGTGACAACCTATTGGCAGATTACACTGTGTAACATGGTGGTGACAACCTATTGGCAGATTGCACTATGTAACATGGTGGTGACAACCTATTAGCAGATTACACTGTGTAACATGGTGGTGACAACCTATTGGCAGATTGCACTATGTAACATGGTGGTGACAACCTATTGGCAGATTGCACTATGTAACATGGTGGTGACAACCTATTGGCAGATTGCACTATGTAACATGGTGGTGACCTACAGGAAAAAGTCCTGTGATGCTTTTCCACCTTCTCTGTGTATATTGTGCCAGCCGTGTTGTTTGCCATAACTTAATTTCTGCCAGAATAAATAGAAACAACTAATCCATGGTCTTGCTTTAATGAGAATGTGCATTAGTTTTTGCCATTTATTTCGACAAATATTCTGTTGAGGTATTTATTTTAGCAGGAATTGTATTGCGATGTAAATGAGAGAATAAAATCTCGAACTGATTACATTATAATCATTGTGGACGGGCTAAAATCTATGGGTGAGCGTTTTTCCACACACGTAATTCAAAAATAATCCTCTACGACACCTAGCAAAATTTCCACCAATAACGCACCGGGGTAATCACGGTGCTTCATTGGTGGAAATTTTGCTAGGTATCATAGCGAATCATCTTTGAGTTATATGCGTGGAAAAAATTACAACTTGTGGATTTTGCCCTGTCCACAATGACCTTACTGTATGACAGTTTACAGATTTGAAAGCATCTGCGACAAGCACAGGGGGTATCAGCTGTCTTAGAGAGTATGAGCATTCAAGCGAAGAGTCTTCCCACAGCAACATTTTAAAACAGTGCTATCAAATAAGGTGATAAGACGCAACTTTTTGGTGAACTGTTTGTAGTTCCAGACAAACAACTTTTCAGTTATCTGTTTTTTTCATTTCGATAACCACCAGCAGAACGATAAAATCGTTCCTCTCAAATTTTATGGCCGGGTAAATGAGATGCCACTCATCTCATATATATTGATGCAGTGCACAATCTTTGAGTTGACTGGAGTTGCAAAAGCTTATCAAGTCTGACTGGTAAAACATGTAGGATTAGGAATTTAATTTATGTTGTACAATGTACTTTATCGTAGCCTTTAACATATTTTACAATTGAACAGGCCTTAAAATTTGTCTCGATTCACAAGAATCAGTTTTGATTCTCGCAAGCTCCTGTTACGAGAATCAATTTTCAATTTCTTAAATATTTTAAAATTGAGAGTTCTGTTAAACTCCTGTGAGTGCAACATGTACATATGCCATAGTAAAAGGCAAATGTCATAGTTTTTTTAAGAGCGTTTAGCCTTTAAGGACCCAGTTTCCATTTTATCGAGTTTCTCACACATGTGCATGTAGAATACATGTTTCAACATACAGGCTTTTGGTGGTCTGGCTGATGGAAATTGCTGTATCGTGGAAATGGTATCTAGTGAAGTGTTGGCTGCCTATATAGGAACAAACTTGCTCCAAAACAGGCAAACATTGTCACACTGACTCACATCAATTATATGAGACAGAGTAAAGCATGCAAGTTACTTGCTGACATACTTATTTACTTGCATGATCATCAGTGGCTGGAAATGGTCATTCTTAACCTTTTCCCATTGCGGGTAGCAGGCGATACTTGCAAAATAAATTCATGAATTACTCAAAATTTTCAATTTTTGTCTCAAAAACATAGCTTATGACCCCTCATTGGAATGAGCTCAATGAGCTCATTCCAATGAGGGGTGGTCATAAGCTATGTTTTTGAGACAAAAATTGAAAACATAATAAATTTGAATGGAGATTTTTGTATATAGGCCTAATCGATTTTGTTTGTTACGTTGGGTAAGGGGTTTATGCTGTAAATCATCAACGGTATGGGAATTATTCAGATATCTATTTGCACAAGTGATTAATCGGTTCACCAAGTTAATCGACATGATTAATTCATAAAGAAAACCCCTTAACCATTTCAGCTCTAAAAACTAGATTGAGCCTGACTGAAATGTGGGGGGAGTTGCTTGAAAAGTTTCAAGAACTGCTGCAATAAATGTTCGGTTATCTTCCATGTAACACCTTTGGTATTACTGAATTAAAATTTTATTGAAATAAAGTTTCTTTGGTCGTAATTATGTTGGAAAGTTACAGCACCGGGTTATGAGGGCAAAAATGGAACCTTGTGAGAAAACGATATAAAAAAAATATATGATCTTGTGAATACATTTTTCATGTTTTATTGCTTTCAGAACTTTGTTGACTTGGCGGGTTCAGAAAAAGCTGGAGAAAACTCAGGGGATCGATTCAAAGAAGGATGTTCAATTAATTTGAGTCTACTGGCACTGGGTCGTGTTATAAGCAGGTTGTCAGAAGGAAATGTTGATGGGTAAGAAAGGAAAACGGTTGTTAATTATGTATTTCACAGTGAATAAACCATAAAATGGATTACTGAAGCAAAATTTCTATTTTTATCTTAGTTTCATTGGCTAGAAGGATGCATATGCAGTAGTAATTCAATGTATTTGGTTGTCACCACCATATTTGGTATACAACTAGTGTCCAACCGATTACCAAAAATGGTCGCTGACCGATTACCGGTTATTTGGGCTCACAATCTGCCAATTCTGATGCCGGTTCCGATTGTAATACCATGCACTACTAGATAAGTCGAGTCTCGAAAGAACTACATTAAAATGAACATTGTTCACAATGTTAAAATTTGTTGACTGGAGTGCGTACGACTGGGAATTTTACTGCGACCTGAGTCGTAGTAAAATTACCAGTCGCGCACACTTGGGTGGTAAACATTGCTCTTAGAGCCATGTTTACAGCCCAAGTGCATGCGACTGGTAAGTTTACTGCGACCTGAGTCGTAGTAAAATTACCAGTCACACACACTTGGGTGGTAAACATTGCTCTATTAGAGCCACGTTTACAACCCAAGTGCATGCTACTGGTAATTTTACTGCGACCTGAATCAGTAGAGTGCAACCTTCATTTTTCTGGTATGAATTGACGATTGCTGCATGTACGCTCATTAAGCTTTACATATTGTTTAACCTGGATATCCCTAAAGGGGCATCTAGAGGGATTAAGAATACACCGTGTGGTGGTGTTTCAACTTTATAGAATGGTATCATTGACATCATATTACATTAACAATTGAACAATTGCAGAAGATAATAAAATGCGGTAATTGAATCATCACAAAATGCTTGGCAACAATCGGTTGAACCGATGTTCCAGGAGCCATTGCCGTTGTCATCCGATTGCCCACAATCGGCCGATTGTGGTGGCCGGTTCCGATCATCGCTTGAACACCACCCCTCTTGCCAGCCTTCAAGAAATGCTGATGATGCCACTGGCAAATTATTTTGCAAGAAAAAGCTGCTTAATCATCTCAGTTCACTGAAATGTGATAAAAAAATTCTAAATTTTATGCAGTGAAATGTTGTAAATTAATCACACTTGAAATTTGTACACACTCTTGACTGTCACTGTCTGTCTAATTGCCAAAGTTAATGACCAGAAGATGTGTAAATTCTCAGTCTGACAAGTGATAAGGACAGCTTGTGGGAGGCATTGCACTCCTCAGTATTAGCAATAGGTGATTGATTTACTTAACTCATTTGAGTTATGGTAAGAAGACAGTAATAGCAGCCAATCCGTATGAAATGGTGGCCAATGGCGCACCTTAAAAATGTTTTATAGCAATAATTATCTGCATTAGAAACTGCATTAAATTCGGGAAGCAAAATGGTCTCGTATTTATTTCTTCTGTCGGTATTTATTTCCTGAGAAAGGTTGTTAAGCAGTCTGTAATGATTGTCAAACAGAAAAGGAAAATAGTTTAGGAATCACAGGGCTTATATTTCATCTAAATTTGTGAGAATCCATTTGGATTCTCGTGAAAATGGTTGCGAGAATCCATACCTACTATGAGTGTCCCAGGATCCCATGACGTCACCAAGGTTGAACCACTGTTGTATACTGACAACACATGTTAACCTTTTACCCAGCACACCTTTTTAATTAATTTTTAAAACTAAATTTGATAATTTTTAAACAATAAATAATAAATAGATGATAAAATAATTAAATGAACAATATTTACCAATAAAATCTTACAAATATGGCTGTCATTGGAACCGGCTCAATGAGCCGGTTCCAGTGACAACCATATTTGTAAGATTTTATTGACATAGTGTCAGGATATTTCAGGTCATGTTAGCCTTCTGCTGGTTAATTTGTTGCCGCTGTGTTAAATAAAGGGTTAAATTGACTCAAGTCTTTTCATGCGAATCCTAGCAGAGGTGCAGCGAGAATCTACATGGATTCTCGCCGGTTTTATTGTGCGAATCGATTCTCGGATTCTCGTCGAAATATAAGCCATGGAATCATTTAGTTATTTGCTTGCATTTGAGATCTTAAAACTTCTCATTCTGGAGAGATGCAATTAGTTGTTCCTTTGAGAATACTATTCAGGGTTTGTTCTACATATGTCAAACTTTTCCAGGTACTGCAGAATGGCCCTTGCAAACCTGTGCCTAAGTGGAACCCAACGATCTTTTTATGCAGTTTTCAGAATTATGATGACCCATCGCCATTTCCACATACTCTTAGAGATCAGTTGCTTGATAAGCCTTAACCTAACACAACCAGCCAGTGCTATTCACCAAAAATGTTTTGGGTTGTTTGTTTCATTCAATTTTTGCTGCAAAAAAACTGGATTATGACTTTTCCCCTCCATGGAGGAGCTCAGACATCATTCCATCGATTGGCTGTAACGTTTGTTTGAAAGATTTTCAGTTATTCCAAGAAATTGTTTCATCTCATCCTCTATGTTGTTGAAATTGTTGGGATACTCTGTCAAATTACAGTAGAATCCTCTTAATTGAATATTCATTTTGCCAGTGAAAATCATTCAATTAACAGGAGTATACAATTAACAGGGATTTGGTCAGTTTCCTGAGTTCTGGAGGCAAACTGAGCATCTATTCTATTATATCTTGTTTGACAGAGCTCATAGAGCTCTGTCAAACAAGATATAATAGAATAAATGCCTGTATTGGATGTAGTTAGGCCAGAAAGGTTGATAAATAAGGGGAATTTGGTACGTGTCACAGTAATTTTATCGACATATTATAAAAATTTATATACAATTAACAGGAGTTTAATCTACAACCCATATGCAATTAACAGAGCAAATTTGTACTGAAGGTATGGTAAATGGTTTTGTGTTTGAAAATTATATTCAGTTAACAAGGATATACAATTAAGAGATATCCTATTAAGTGGGCTCCACTGTAATACCAATTCCTCATACTTTTGGAGACTTCTTAATTGAATTCCAACTTCGTATGTGAAAAATATTGGACTAAAAGAAAACATTTTACCTGTTGAATCGGCCAGATTTCCTCATTTAATTTACAAAATCAGCAGCTGAAAAAAAGATTTCAACAAATGTTGAAATTTTTTAAAAATTTGAAGAAAAAAATATTTAAAATAAGAATGATATCATGTGCTTTTGGTTAACACTTAATCCTTTACCTAACGAATCGCCCGCATCCGCCCACTTAACTGGTTGAGGGCTACATTTTTGTGGTGGTCTGAATTTGTTCAGCAAAATTTGTTTTATTACAAATTACTGAAGAGTGCCAATCTGCACTCTTCAATAGTTTGTGATAAAACACATTTATATAAACAAAATATTTGTTTGCATTTGACTGAATATGAGGAATGAGGAAGGAAAATGTTGGCTTTTCCGCCGGTACCCTCATTTTTTTGAAAGCCCTGATAGTGGATTCTAGCACTCAACCAGTTAATTTGCAAATTGGGCAGTTAAAAAAAATTAATTTTTCAAAATATTTCAACAAAACCATATCATGTGACCCCTCATTGGAACGAGCTCATCGAGCTCGTTCCAATGAGGGATCACATGATATGGTTTTGTTGATATTTTTTGGAAAAATATAAAGAAAATAATAAGGAAAATAATAAATTTTGATATTCTCTGCATTGGTAAAGGGGTAAATGGTTGAGGGCTAGATTTTTTTTGGTGGTCTACATTTCTAATTTAAAATTTGTTTCATACAAATTATTGGAGAGTGCCTGCAAGCATTCTCCAATAATTTGTAATAAAGCAAATTTATATTAAAATATTTGCATTTGACTGAAAATGAAACATGATAGGAAAATGTTGCCTTTTGCTCTCGTACCCTCATTTTTTTGAAAGCCCCGATAGTGACTTCGACCAATCAACCAGTTAAGTCATCAGATTGATTTTATGTTAATTACTACCGTATGTACATGGGGTGCGGTGGCTCAGTAGGTAGAGGTGCAGAATGCAAGCCGAGAGGTCCTCGGTTCAAATCCCACCTGCGGCAACCTCATTGCGTCCTTGGGCAAGACACTTCACCTCCATTGTCCACGTGGGGACATGGTGGCGCTGTGTACTAAGGCTTACTGCACGTCGATGATGCACTTGTCTTCAACCAATGCTAACCCTGCTTGTGTGGAGTTAGTATGTTGGGGAGCTGACAGTTGCTCGCCGTTTCTCGGGTTGTTCTCTCCGGGTTCTCCGGCTTCCTCCACCCGTAAAACTGTCATGGTCATGATTAGCCATTGTGCAGAAGTATGTGACCTTAAACACCATTAAATACTAAATACTACCACATGTACAGGCATCCAACAATAATGTAAAAACACTTTCAAGATAAATGCTTCCTTTCAGTAGAGTTATCAAGGAAGAATATACTTGGGACAACATTTTCAGGGCAATATAAAAGGGTCTGTTTGTGACTGTATTGAGTACTAAAGGTTTTAACCTATTTTGACTAAATTTGTATATTTTGTATTACCTCCCATCAAAATGAAGTTTGCGGGGGATCTAGCAATGGGGTCTGTCCGTCCATTCATAACAACTTTAGACCTCTGTATCTCGGTCAGAGAATGTCGGATTTGAATGATCATTTTTTTGCTGATGGACCATCATGGGGGAAAGGATATTCACAAGTAACAGGGACCACTAACACAGCAGAGATCTGAAGAGATGTGGGTTTTAGGAATAGGCAGTTATAGTAATTATTTTCTAACCCCAGGAGGCCTAGTTTTCGCCCTCCTTAATTTTTTTAGGGCGAGCAGTAGGCGAGCGAATAAATCGCTCTCCTGAAAATGCCAAGCCTGCTTGTATGCTATTTGAGACAAGCGAAAATAAGGATTGTGCTTCATGAGTGTCCTATGACTGAAACAGCAAATTCATATTCTGTTTATTATAGGATATCCATTTGTGAAAAAATTACTAATATGTGTGGTTAGTACATCAACAGCAAGTAAGAATTCTAATATTCTCTTTTTTTCTTTTATTATTTCAGATATGTCGGTTACAGAGATTCCAAACTTACTAGAATTTTGCAAAATGCTTTAGGAGGCAATTCAAAAACTGCCATTATTTGTACTATTTCACCAACGTCTGTGGAAGAAACTCATTCTACACTAAGGGTGAGTACTTAAATAGTGGAGCCCACTTAATTCGATATCTCTTAACAGAATAACCCTGTTAACTGAATATATTTTCTCAGCACAAAACCATTTACCATACCTCCAGTACAAATTTGACCTGTTATTTGAATATAGGTTATAAACTCCTATTAATTGAATAAAAAATCATGTAACCTGTCGAGAAATTACCCTAAATTTCCCCAGTTTTCCTTTGTTTATAGACCTATTTGGCCTCAGTACATCCAATACAGGCATTTAATGTCTTGTTTGACAGAGCTCATGGAGCTCTGTCAAAAAAGATATAACAGAATAAATGCTAAGTTTATCTCTAGAATACAGGGAAGTGACACGATCCCTGATGCTTGAATACTCCTGTTAATTGAATAATTTTTATTGGCAAAGTGGCTATTCAATTAACAGGGTTCCACTGTAATCCTAATATCTCTGTAATGTCTGAAATATCTCTCGCAACATAATGTCACACTCTTTATCTAACACGAGTGACAATAATTGCAAAAGCATTTTTTATCAACTAAATGTTTTTCTGTTTTTAGCCTCTGTGAAATTTAGAAATTTGATTCCATTCAGCATCATTCAAATGTTTTGATTTGGTTTGAGTCGTGCTAAATTCAAGTGTTTGAGTGTTGTATGCCACTTACTAAAGCTTTCAAAAAATGAGGGTACCAGAGCAAAAGTCAACATTTTCCTTGCATATATTTCATATGCAGTCAAAGGCAAATAATATTTTGTTCGTTCAAATTTATTTTATTACTACTAATTGGAGAGTGCCTATTGGCACTCTCCAATAATTTTTAATAAAAAAAATTTGAATAACAAATTCAGACCACCAAAAATAATCTAGCCCTCAACCAGTTAAAAGTTTCAAATTGTTGAAATGTTCTCAGAATCCTACCAAATGTCTCCACTTGAACTCTTCTTCTGTCATTTCTTGTATAGGAGACTCCCTTTTTGGATTAAACCAAGCCTAGAAATTATAAGAAATCTGTCATTTGCAGAATGAGGTGCCCAGAGGGTGAATTTGCTGATTCTGCCCCATACAGGGCTAGAATCCCCCAATTTATCCTCTTGGCATCTCTTTCTGCTCAGGCATGAGATCTTGATTCAGATTAAGGTTCACAGAGGGTAAATTTTGTAATGCAACTCTGCTGTGCAGTGTAGCATCACCAAATTCACCCTCTGGAGAACTCATTCTGCAGATGAAAGTCTGCTTATTTCCATGCTTGGTCCAAACAGACTACTGCTGTTGAATACAATACTTTGAGCAGTGCTATATTGAATGGTTGTAAGATGCAATATCTACAACATGAAAAGCGGTGATATTCAATTCAAGATTCAATTCGTTTCAATTCAATTGGTCTTCACCCTTGTGTAAAGTTTCATAGAAATCAGGCCAGAAAATAAGCAGTCTGACATTTGCAAAATGAGGTCCCCAGAGGGTGAATTTGATGATGCTCTCCCATACAGTGGGCCAATTTATCCTCTGGGTACCTCTTTCTGTTCAGTTTTGAGACCCTGATTCAGATTGAGGTTCACAGAGGGTAAATTTAGTGATGCTACCCTGCTGTGCAGGGTAGCATCACTAAATTCACCCTCTGGTGACCTCATTTTGCAGATGACAGTCGGCTTATTTTCTGGCTTGATAGAAATCCATCAAAGCATTACAGAGTTATGGTTTCGGACAGACAAATAAAGTCGGAGAGATGGAGGGATGGACTGTTGGACAGACTGATGGATGGAAGGATGGCCCAACCGGATTTAATATGCTTCTCTATCGGGGACATAAAAAAAGAATTCTTGCTTCTCGGGCAATTTTTCCTCAACTTCATGATGAGGGTCATTTTTTTCTTCTCTCTTTTTTTTTAGTTATTCCACAAAAAGATTAAGAAAATATATGAAATTAGAAATTTAACTCATTGAACTATTTTTCAGAAAAAAACGATGTATTATTTATTTGAGGTGCGGGCTGCAAGCCGAGAGGTCCTCAATTCGAATCTCGCCTACAGAAACCGTGTTGTGTCCTTGGGCAAGACACTTCACCCCCATTGCCCATGTGTGGGCACGGTGACGTTGTGTACTAATGTGCACTGCACATCGATGGTGCTCTTGTCTTCAGCCAATGCTAACCCTGCTTGTATGGAGTTAGTATGTTGGGGAGCCTGGCAGTTGCTCGCTGTTGCTCAGTGATTCTCTCCACCCTGTAAAACTTCCAACACGAGGTGACCCTGGCTTTCGAAAAGTTCTCTGCCTGATTCGACCATAAAATTGAAATTCATAGGGTCACAGAAATTTGTTTGGCAACCTTTGTGGATGCTGGTTGGAGGTGTCTGTTTCATAAGGTAACATGTTAAATACAGTCATGTACTTGAGTAAATGCTCAACAAAAAGATTGAACATGATTACCCTAATTGACTGCACTGACATTTAGTAGTATAACAATATTTTATTTCAAAAAGACACTTCAAGCAAACATGATACTAAAGAAATAGTGAACATAATTTAAGAAGTGTGGAAATTGGATTCAGCAGCAAGCCAAAGCTTATGTAAGCTGTCTCCACCAGTAAATGAGTACAAACTGTAGTTCACGTGACAGAAAATAACATGTTAGATACAGGTTAGAGAATCCTCGCAGTTTATAGCTGTTATGATCCTCAAAATGTCCTTTTCCTTTGTGCCACCTATCGTTAATCATTATCAATGAAGTTAACCTGTCAATGAATGGACGCTACCATTGTAAATAGCGAGGAGAATTTTCTACAGCAGCCTTGCAGCCCTTTAGAAGTTATCTTATGAATAAAATGGATGCTACCATTTTTTTATTTTGTGGATACCCCAGATCGCTCAGTATGAAAATGTGAAAACAGGTGAATTACCTTTTACCCCAGACAGGGCAGGGGAATGGGCAGTGATTGGGAGTGGGGACAGACATAGTCGAGTCAACAAAAATTTCAAACTTTACCCCAGAGAAACTTGTGAATGTTCCAATTTTGACGGGCGTATGTTGCCCCGCTATGTGGTGCTCTTATTTATTATTATTATACAGTGGAGCCCACTTAATTGGATATCTCTTAACTGAATAACCCTGTTAATTGAATATAATTTCCCAACACAAAACCATTTACCATACCCCCAGTACAAATTTAACCTGTTAATTGAATATTGGTTATAGAGTAAACTGTTGTTAATTGAATAAAAAATCTTGTAACCAGTCGAGAAATTACTCTGACTCTCCCCAGTTTTCCTTGTTCATAGACCTACTTTGCTTCAGCACATCCAATACATGCCCTTAATCTATTATATCTTGTTTGACAGAGCTTAAAGAGCTCTGTCAAACAAGATATAATAGAATAAATGCAAAGTTTCTCTCCAGAATACAGGAAAGTGACACAATCCCTGTTGAGTACTTTTCATTGGCAAAGTGGCTATTCAATTAACAGGGTTCCACTGTGCTCTCATTTTGTTTAAAAGTGGGTTATACTGGATTGCATCTGTCTCGGTCTTTATGAGTTTATAGCTAAGCTGATAGTGGGCTGTTCTTGATGAAGTAGTACATTGATGTCCAGCAACATGTCTTTTCAGACACATATCAAGATATGCTGTCCATGCATTCCACTTATCAAGTTATGTCCCTTTGTTTCGTTGAGAAATAGATAATTTTTGTCTGTACGAGTTCATAACTCAGCTGTTAGTGGACCAATCTTGATGAAATCCTGTGTCGATGTCCATTATGACACATATCAAGTTATGCTGTTCCTCATTCCACTTGTAAGTTATATCCCTTTTTTCTCATTTGAGAAATAGACCTTTTTTGTCCGTATGAATTCATAACACAGCTGATAGTGGTCTGATTTTAACGACATCTTGCATGGATGTCCAGCATGACATGAATTTGCAGGCACGTATCAAGTTATGAAAAAGTTTACTTTATATGGGGTGGACAGTGTAAAAAGAGTTGTTTTAAAGAATTTTGACAATTGGATTCATGCCCATGATCTTTTTTGATTGGGTTCATTTGGACACAGCCCCACACCTCAACTTGGCATCTGGAGGAAGGGGTGAGGATGGGGTATGTATGCCAATGGCTCTTTTCAGTCTCTTGTTTTTGAAATGTAGTGAATTCTTGCCAATAAAATACACAAAAATCGCCATCTAGAATAATGAAAAAAAGTGTATGTATTTTATCCAGCTTTGTATAAATTATTTTAACAAAAAACGGAAACATGTCCAAAAAGATATTCGCCAGATTCAGGTTTCTTTAAGCTGGACCTCAATTATTAATTACCCCTTGTTAATAGAAGAGATTTTTAGTCGAGTTGTGATGAAGTCAAACTCCACTTAAGTTTGATGAATGGCAGGCGGGCGGTTGGTTGAGCGGTTTTTGTAAACAATTGGTTTCCGGATGATAACTTGATAATGGTTCAATCCACGTTCATGAAACTTCATAGGTCGGTTGGTATCGGTGAGAGGAAGAACCCTATTAATTTTGGACTTGCTTGGTCAAAGGTCAAGGTCACAGTGACCTTTAACATAGTAAATTATAAACAGTTGGTTTCCGGATGATAACTTGACTACGTTTCAACCCACATTCATGAAACTTCATATGTATGTTGGCCTTCGTGAGAGAAAGAACTCTATTTATTTTGGACTCACTAGGTCAAAGGTCAAGGTCACAATGACCCTGAACATAGTAAATCAAAACAATTGGTTTCCGGATGATAACTTGATAATGGTTCGACCCATGTTCATGAAACTTCATAGTTAGGTTGGCGTAAGTGAGTGGAAGACCCCTATTTATTTTGGACTCACTAGGTCAAAGGCCAAGGTCACAGTGACCTTGAACATAATAAATCGTAAACAATTGGTTTCCAGATGATAATTTGACAATGGTTCCACCTACGTTCATGAAACTTCATAGGTAGGTTGGCATTGGTGCAAGAAAGAGCCCTATTTATTTCGGAATCACTAGGTCAAAGGTCAAGGTCACAGTGACCCTTCACATAGTAAATTGCAAACAACTGGTTTCCGGACGATAAACTGATAATGATTAAACCCATTTTTATGCTGTCACAACTCGACATTGGATCGATGATCCTATCGGCATTTTTATTTTTGTCTTTAACATTAAAACCATTTTTCTTTCAGTTTGCATCAAGTGCCAAAACAATCACAAATAAACCCCAAATTAATGAGGTGATGTCAGATACTGCTCGTCTGAATCGTTGTAAGAGTGAAATAAAACAGCTGAAGGATTTGGTTGCCAGGGTAATTGCATAATATATTCCAATTTGATTGTAAACCCATTCATTGTTTTTAATAATGTTTCATTATCAAACTTTGCTGATATGGCTTCAAACTTGGCTGATATAATGTTTATCTCAGCCAACATGAACCAAGCTAGAGTTGTCCCCCTTGGTGAATTACTAGCGCAACCAATTTGTTTACATCAGTTGACAGATATTTGCTGAATGCAAGCAGGAAAATTGGCATTGCCAGGCATGGTGGAGTGGTTTGAAGCACTTTTGAAGAATTAATGGTGACAATAAGTGTTTGATTATGTGGATGGAAAGAAGAAAGAAGAGATTTATACAGAAAATTTATTGCAATGTCATAAGCGGAGACTCATTGAAGTGGAGAAATACTTTAGCTTTCTGGACATTGCAGATTCCCTAGTGGTGAAGCAGAGACATTAGGATAATTTAACTAATAGGAGAGGAAACTTCAACCTTCATGAAAAGAATGAGAAACACAACTTTCAGAATATTTGTAATTATTTGTTTTGATTTTATAAAAAAGCGGTTATTCAGGAAATTAAGTTTTCCAGCCTTTTACAGAATTCTGTTTTTTCATTACTCTTTTCCGCCTTTCCTTTTCCTTGTTGTTGTAGTTATTTGTACTCTGATTTTTACAGTGATTTTTATGGTAAGTCCGAGGTCTTTCATTCTTTGCCATTGAATTTAGTAGTGAACTGTCTGCTATTGATATGAAGTTACCTCAGTCCAATACCTCTGCCAACATGAAACTAGGAAAGTAATAACCTTTAAATACAGGTTATATAAATAGCTGCACTCTGTCCTGTCAAATCAGATTTTTGTCTGCTGTTTTTCCTTAGATGTACCCTGGAACATCAAGTACATAGACCTGACAAGGAGTCAGGCTCAAAGTCATATGGTAATAACTGCAATGAGAAAATTGTACACAGAATGTTCGTTTCTGGTGCTTGTTTCTCCATTGAAATCTTCGAAGTTTGGTTACTAATCACAATGACTGGTTGCTCAAATGGGGAAGTGCTCATATGGAGACACATGTTACAGAGGAACAAACAGTAGGGGTGTGGGATAGTCAAACAAGCAATCACAAATTAAGAATTGGGAAGGAAGCTTCCCATCCAGAATATGATTCTACTTGGGTATCCTCAAGAAGGGTTTCCAGAGACCTCAAAGATTGGCATTTTAAGGATAATTAAACCTCTTCACACTCTTGTCAAAAAGTCAAATGTTATTTTTTCCTAAGGGAATGGTTAGTAGGTTTGAAGTGCGTGGCTACAGGAGTGACACATTTGTGTATGTTGTCCGCAATATGTTCCGTAATGTGATTTTCCCAGTATACTGGGGGTGCCATGGCTCAGTAGGTAGAGGTGCAGGCTGCAAGCAGAGAGGTCCTCTCTTCGAATCCCACCTGTGGCCACTGCGTTGTTCCCTTTGGGTAAGATACTTCACCCCCATTGTCCACGTCAGGGCACAGTGGCATTGTGTACTAAGGTGCACTGCATGTCGATGGTGCACTTGTCTTCAACCAATGCTAACCCTGCTTGTGTGGAGTTAGTATGTTGGGGAGCCTGACAATTGCTTGCCGTTGCTCGGTGGTTCTCTCCGGGTTCTCCGGCTTCCTCCACTCGTAAAACTGTCCGACATGATGTGACTCTGGCTGTCAAAAGTGTCATTAAACCCCAATAAATAAATAATAAATAAATTACCAGTGTACTGATTAAAGTCAACATACTGTTCACTAAGTAGTCAATCGCCGGTCATTTGCCTAGGCAAAAAAAAATTAATGGTTTGGTTCCGGTTACCCGACCGACTCGAAGTTTGCGCCCCGACCCTATCGATTTTTTTTATTGAAATTTAAAAGGAAACAGAAAAAACCCACACAAGCACCAACTTTTACAACGACACAAAATATGCTGGGTGACTTTTTGGTATACCGTTTTAAATATATAATCGGTACAATGTTCAAAACTGTAATCGGCAAATTAAATCATAATTGGTAATTGTATTCCGAAGTTGTTTTAACTCTGGCATCCAAATTTCAACTTGTTTGTCATGGTTTACAAGAAGTGAATTTACTTCATTGGTACAGATTATTGTTGGTTTAAATTTGGGTCTTTCCCTTTTTAGCACCCTGTCTAACCTCGCAGACTATGATACCTTTCTTTATTACTTTTCATTCAAGACTGTTCAAGTGGTTTGTTTCGACAATCACCATTATTACGAAAAGGATAGAACATTGTTTACTTCTAATTTGTCAGAAACAAGTTGAGGTGAAAAGCCACAACCATGTGTACTGCATTACACTAAGTATTCGTAGTCAGTCACATTGAACATTCGACCATTCGCATTCCTGCTATTTAAAACCAGGAATTTTTTTCTTTGGAAACTCCAAGGGATTCCATGTAGTTTTACACTCGAACATCAAAGTGATTGGCTGTTTGTACACGGTGATGTCATGGTAGCATCTTGCCTTCAAAATAGTGTGCATGCACGCAAGTGCTTGATAATGGATACTGAGGTCCTCTCGGACTCTTGTAGTCAGTTTCTTCCAACTGGGAATTCAACCAATTCAGTATTGTTTGATAGAGCTCATTAAGCTCTATCAAACAAGATTGAATTGTTTAAATTCCTATTTCGATTGTGGGAAAAATGATCTGTTTAAAATTTTGATATTTTGACATCAGTATGCAGAGGGTTAGGCAAAGAGACACATATTGGGTAAACTGAGGTAAGAAAAGACTAGGACAAGAATGAGTACATTCTTGGAAGAAGGGTTTTGGGGATTTAAAAATAAGGCCATTAAAAAAAAGTATGTTTTAAGGCACCACCCACGTCCTTAAATTTCTGCTGCATAAAAACTTTTCGTAAAATTTTTTACCCAGTCATTATTTTGGGCTTGTAATTTTGAGCACCTGTACACATTTGCCCATAGTGCTTCAGCTTCCTGTTCACATTTTCCTCTATTTTGCTTTGGATTTCTCCATTCTCTGATTTATGGTTTCTTTGTTGGTACACGTAAGAACTTTGGAGAAAAATGCCTCTTTTATCGTTTCAAATAAGCACTAGGCTGTACATAATCCTGCAATAATCTTTGGCATGTCATCAACAGCCAAGTTGATTGAAGCATTTCGCAATATATGCGATAAGGTAACACTAGTCCGGAGTTTGTAAAAGGTTTCTTCCAGAAATGTGAATGTATTTTTTAGGGTATCTTTTTCAGATTTCAGAATAAAAATAAAAAATAAGAAGCTTCCCACCCTCATCAAAAATTTGAAAATTTGAGGCGCAATTGCTGGAGAACATGGACATCTTTTTTTAATTGCCTAAGATAAAGGAACATCAGTAGTATTTGCTTTGCATTCAGAGAAAGGTGTTTATACCCACTTTTGAAGATAATTATCTGTCTGGCATGATACAAGGGACTGTGAATACAGAATTCACCGACAGTAGTTCAATCTTTATGAAATCTTGCATGGATCTCCAGTATGACATGCGTATCAAGTTGTGCTGCTCACACATTCCACTCATGAGTTTCTTTCATTGAGTGACCCCCCCACCAGATAAAAAGTTTACATGGTTAGGTGGTGTAAAATGAATTTTGAAATCCGGAATTTGACTGTTGGGCACACATGTTAACCAACTAAATTATTTTTGAAACATGTTTTGTAACATGACTTATTTTTTCCAAGGATACCATACTACCAGCAAAGGGAGCCAAATTTTAGCAAAAATTTGTTCATAATTGTTTCGTTACAATTTATTGCGTGCTGGCACTCTCCGATAAATTGTAATAAAGCAGTTTTGCATTTTTGTGTTTCTGCTGCTGAGCAAACAAGCTAATGTATACAGTGTAAAGCCATTAAAGTCGCTTTCAGCCCTTTTCAGTACAATCATGATAGTGGCTTCTAGCACTCAACCAGTTAATAATCAGAGCCAAGACAATCTGGGAAAGGTCAGAAGATCAAATATTTTTGCACATGTTCCAAGAAACTTGGCAGAATTGACCAATCACAGAGTGTATAATAGGAGTATTCAAGAAACAAGAATTCGGCTATTGACCCTTTACCCAACGCCGACGATTTCAAAATTTATTATTTTAAATATCATTTTTAAATTTTTTTCAAAAAGTTTCAACAAAACCATATCATGTGACCCCTCTTTGGAACGAGCTCGACGAGCTCGTTCCAAAGAGGGGTCACATGATATGGTTTTGTTGAAATTTTTCGAAAAATAATATTTTTTTTAGCTGCTGAATTTGCATATTACGCGGGCGGATGCGGACGATTCGTTGGGTAAAGGGTTAAGCTTCATTCTCGCGACAAACTGTGTGTATGTTCTGTTATATCTTGTTTTACAGAACTCAATGAGTTTTGTCAAACAAGATATATTATTAATTACACAGTGTTTCAGCAGGATGTATGGGACGACTACTACCCTTCTGAGATCCGTATTTCCTGAGGCTGAAAACCAGTGGAAATACGAATCTCAGAAGGGTAGTACAGCCCTGTACATCCTGTTAAAAAACACTATGTGGTGAATTTATTTCCCAGCCTCTTCAGTGTGTCAATTTTTGTTTTCTTATATAATCCACAAACGACATTCCAGTGACGAAAACCTTGATAAAAAAAAATTGAGAAACTGAAAGAAACACATGTTTCTTTATTATTTAACAAGACCAATAAAACTTCAGAAAGGAACAGTTGAAACCTAAAACAACTTGAAAATGTCAATCGGTAAACTGGAAAGGAATAGTTGAAGACTTGAACATGTCAACTGGTCAACTGTAACAGTCTATTTCTGCTGAAAAATGATTTGGACAAGCAGACGAAGGATTTTATTTGATTTGCTGTTATTTCCCTTCAATTCATTTGGGAGTCTTCTATTCAAGGGCATTAATAAATGATGCGTTGTTATTATTGTGAGGCACAAGTTGATTATTAGTGCTTTATTCAATACATAGTGGTGCATTGTGCATCTTGGAGAATCGGGGATGCCATATTCAAACTTGTACAAGTGCTTTACTAAGTTTCACTGAAGAGACAATTCATATAACAAGATTGCATGCTTTTAGAATCCGCAACGATCTGTAGTGTAGAAACACCACAACAGAATCCCTATTCTCGACAGTAAAATTGGATGTTGGGGGTATGTACACATTTTATTTCCAGTTTTCAGAATATTTTTATGAAACAATATTGTTCTCAATTTGTTTTTGAGTCTGAATGTATTATTTATTACTGACGAAAAATGTTTGAGGCGATGGGTGAAAGGGAAATCAGTAAAGTGTACAATAGAATGTCTCTACAGTCTGTTTATATGTCAAGTGATATTCTCATACACCTGTTGAACTTTGTACACCCTGTTGGAGTTGAATGTAGTGCACTGGATGCATTGGTTACTGACCAATCAGGTAGCTTGTATAATTTTAAAAGGATAGTACCCTTGCAGGAAACCCGGAAAGTGAAGCCGTGCCTGTTGACTTTTGTAAACAGGCTCTGTTTTACCGGTAAAATAAGACCCAGTCACCAATGCTTGGGAGGTGCAAACCCTCTCTAAAATGGGCAACATGGCTTATTAATGCTCACCTCTGGTCTTGAGTTGATACTCATGTTGTGGTCATGATTAGCCATTGTGCAAATATGTGACCTAAAACACCAATAAATAAATAAAAGGATACACACATGTAATAACTACTGCTCAAATGACTAGTGAATTCCAAAGTCGACTAGTCAATACCCAAAAGTCAAGTCAACTTCGACTAGTTATTGATGATAACTTGTCTCCTTATAACAGTGTTGGTGTTCTGGTAGACTGCTGAAGGTCCAAATTTGGCTTCACTTGGGCATTCATATACAGCAACTTACTGGAACATCATTCTGTTAATGTGCTTCTAATTATGCTAAGAGTGAAATTATATAGTCTTATTTAATTTGCCTTGTTGCAATTCATGGGAGAGTGCCTATAGGTACTCTCCCATAAATTGCAACAAGGCAAATTAATAACATATCCTGATAGCCCAAAATAATTCAGCACTCTACTAGTACCAGTTAAAACAAACTACTGTCACTACTATTAGATGCCAGTAGATATATACATTGATTGCCCAATATTGCTGTTTAAACTGTCTGACAGTGGCACAGAAGGGATACTATTTACCTAAAAGCTTGAACTCCTCCGACTAGTCGACTGCACAATTGAGAGTCGACTACTGGTTTGCCCAGAGTCGACATCAACTAGTCGACTAATCGTTTGAGTACTAGTAATAACAGAAAATACAGGCAGTTTGTCACTAGGATGAAGCTAAATTGGTCTGTAATGCTTAAGAATTTGAGGATATCGAGTAGAGTTGTATTTTTTTTAAATCACAGCTTGTGTTATTCAGTTAAGATGGATTTACTTTGTAACTCATATGCAGTTAACCCTTTACCTAACAAACTGCCCACATCCGCCCGCATAATTTGCACAATTCAGCAGTTGAAAGAAATAAACTTTTCAAAATATTTCAACAAAACCATATCCTGTGGCCTCTCATTGGAAAGTGCTCATCGAGCTCGTTCCAATGAGGGGGTCACAGGATATGGTTTTGTTGAAATTTTTCTTTTTTAATTTAAAAAAATGGTAAATAATAAATTTTGATATCGACTGCGTTGGGTAAAGGGCAAATTAGGCAAATTTGTACTGAAGGAATTGTAACTAGTTTGGCACTCTAAATGAAGAGCAATTAAGAGTGTTATCCCAATAGGAAATATTCAGTTTAATGGGATCCACTTTACTGCAGGTCTTCTTAATATGTCAAAAAAAATTTGGTTTACATGAAAGCATTTGTAAAAGATTTCAGACATAACTTCAAATGTCTTTTTATTATTGTAATTATCTTGGCTAGGGACCAGCCGTGAGGGCGACTAGGGCGATTATGTCGCCCTTCTAAGCCCAAAGTCGCCTAGAAAAATAGTTGGGGCGATTACAAGTCGCCCTCTAAAAATTGGCCAAAATGAGGAAAGGCTGAACTGAGTGATGCGAGGTTTACATAAAAACGATTATTTTCAAGAACCGAATGTGCTTGAGTGTGATAAATGGGCACTTTAATTCATCGAATAAACGACCATTTATTTGAAATCACACGACAATCAATTGTCCATTGTCGCTTTTGGCAGATTTTTTATTTCTATTTTGTTGTGTTTCAGTCATAGCTTCAAGTGTTGAAACGAAAATAGGTGACTTAAGCGACTCAACAAAATAACCCAGTTTGAAAGTATGTAACCTCGCTAAGGATGCCGAAAATGTATACACAACGGACATATTTTATAACACTGTATTTTTATTCGTTTTGCTGACAACTGTTAACTGTTGGCCTTCTATTCCTAGAAAAACATGAATGGAATTGAAACACATGAAAAAAAGCTTTAATGATGACAAGAAAAGCTTTGTGCAGGGCACAAGTGTGCATGTGGATGATCTAGAAATAGGGTCCCCCTAAACACCGGAATGACACGAAATGAAGCGGCATGACACGGGAATGCCATAAAAATGATGCATAATGACATTTCTTTTACAAAATACTTGACCCCAGAATGTATTTTGTTTATTAACTAACAAAGTACCTCCCATGCAACCTTCTTACATCTGGTCTTGTTCACACTTTCAGACTTAGGAAATGATTAGCTTAGTAGACTTGGGTGAAAGGCAACCACAGGAGGGTGCTGGGGGATTGGCATGAAGAAGAGGGGAGGGGTCATGAAGGAGAGGGTAGCAGTGGGGGATTTTTTTTAACCTGGCATAGATGCATCATAGACAACTGGACCTTGATTAATCAGACATTAATGGAGCACTACAAATTGAAAATATGAAGGGGTGGCAGGGGAGTGGTACATGAATGTTCTTAATTTTCCCCACTAGTCTATGAAGTCTCCCTACATGACTGCAGTCTCCCTATTTTTTCTGGAGGGAGACATAAAGTCTCCCTAAAATTCCCCCCAGGTTGGTTCCTGATCTTGGCAATAATCACAGCCGATTTCTCTACATTTTTAGACAGAAGCAGAAAAGGAGCTGAAGGATCAGAAATATATATTGGAGATAGAAAGATTGAAAAGGTTGATTTCATTTGTTCCACCTGTTGATGAAGATGCCTCAAATGCTCTTGAACGTCGGGTAAGTTTTTTGTTTCAACCAATCTTTGCTAAGGGTAGGAAGATTTTTTTCAAAAATTTGTTAGATCTGGCAAATTTCATACTAGAAAGGAGAGAGATCAATAGTGTATACCTCATTCCTTTCTGATATCAGAATATGATGAGTTGTCATCTGTGCATTTTTGCACTCATATGTACATTTTCTGGCTTCCATCCAATTTCCAACTTTGTTTTGCATTCAGTTTTTTATATCCTCTTTTTATAATTTAATCAGGAACTGGCAAAGTATCTAGTTCCATTTTCCGAACACTTGTCGATTTTTATTACCAGAACTTGAAATCAGTTTCATTTATTTGAAAATGTTCAGGTAATTATTTTATCTTATGGCGACGATAGCAAAATTATTTTAATTATTGTTTATTTAATTTTTAGCTCAACTTTGACGTAAGTCAAATTTGAGGTTATGCCATGGCCTGTCGTCCGTCTGGCCATCTGTCCGTCACCAATTCAGTACGGCTCGGGCTAGAGGCCGTATTTATGAACCGATCTTCACGAAACTTCTTGGGTACCTTTGTTATCACCTTGGGACAAGAACAAGTGTTTTTGGGTGCAGTCCGAAATTCAAGATGGCTGCCAGTAGCCATTTTGTACCAAAATTACGTACAATCAATTTTTGGTACAGAACTTCTATATGAAGGTTCTGATTTGAATAAATTTTTGAATGAATGTTTAGTAACATGGAATACATTACATATAATACAGGGTTTTTTTCTCATGCAAAAATTATGCAAATTAGATGAACTTTGATTTATTCAGTGCTACTTATACACAGTAAGTGCACATGTCAATACGGCTTGGGCTAGAGGCTGTATTTATGAACCGATCTTCACAAAACTTCTTGGGTACCTTTTTTATCGCCTTGGGACGAGAACGAGTGTTTCTGGGTGCAGTCCAAAATTCAAGATGGCTGCCAGTGGCCATTTTGTACTGAAATTAGGCCCAATCAGTTTTTTGTACACAACTTCTATACGGCACAGGCTAGAGGCCGTATTTATGGACCAATCTTTACGAAACTTCTTGGGTACCTTTGTTATCACCGTGGGACGAGAACACATGTTTTTGGGTGTGGTCCGAAATTCAAGGTGGCCACCAGCAGCCATTTTGTACCAAAATTAGTGCAATCAGTTTTTTGTGCAGGACTTCTGTATGAAAGTTCTGATTTGAATAAATTTTTGTTTGAATGTTTAGTAACATGGAATACATCACCTTTAATACAGGTTTTTTTCTCTTGCAGAAATTATGCAAATTAGATGAACTTTGATTTATTCAGTGCTACTTATACACAGTAAGTGCACATGTCAATACGGCTCGGGCTAGAGTCTATATTTATGAACCGATCTTCACGAAACTTCTTGGGTACCTTTGTTATCACATTGGGAAAGGAACGAGTGTTTTGGGGTGCCTTTGTTATCACTGCTATGAGAACAAATATTTTTGGGTTCAGTCAGACCCACTCTGGGACTCAAAGATTTCTTTTCTAGTTTAGCATCTGTCGCCCACCTTTACAATACTTTACCTTTTCATTTGTTACAGACTACAGTCAGCATTTATGTACAGACCGTTACAATACTTTATATGTACCTTTGTTATCGGGTCATTACCTAGATGTTTGTCATTGCTGTGTCACATACTATACATGTACATGTCTTATACAAGTTGAGGTACAGTGTCATTGACACTTTCATTCAAAAAATTTCAACAAAACTGTAGCATGTGACCCCTCATTGGAACAATCGTATCGAGCCCATTCTATAAGTAGTCACATGATATTGTTTTGTTGCAAAGTTTCAGAAAATATTTTTTTTTTCAATTGCTTAATTTTTACGAGGACATATGTGTCAATTCTTCAAGTTAAATGGTTAACCCTTCTATACAACCCGAATAGGATACAACACTTGCCAAATATTTATTGAATAATTAAAATTGCTAATTTATTGTCTAAAAACATATCTTGTGACCCCCTCATTGGAAGGAGCTTACTAAGCTTCTTCCAATGATGGTTCATGTGCTCTATTTTTGAGAAAAAATTAATGAGCTCATTCCAGTAAGTGGTCATATTCTATGAAACACGAAGGAAAAAATCGGGCCATCAAATGTCCATTGGCACAACCATTAGAGTAATGAATAGATTGTTCCTTGAATTTTGTGATCCCCTTCCCCCACCCAGGCTGCAAGGTTTTGACTGGGTCATTAATATTGGAAAAAGATAAAACCGTGAGCTCTTGATGAGAGCTGTAAACTCATATTTTGGCCTTTGAAACAATCACTCATGTATTTACTTGACGTTCACTCAGCTAAAATGTGAATTTAAGCTATTAAATAAATATTTGGCAAGAATGAATTTCTGCAAACGAAATGGAGGATGTATGATGCAGGGCCATATCCAGGACATTTTTGGTACTGGTATACCGGTTGAGTGCCCAAATCCAGACTGCCAAACTCTGTGTTCATATATAATCTCCATCCCATAGTCTGCTGAAATGGTTGAAATTCAGCAAAAATTATTCCTGACTTAAACCAACATGAATCCAATCCCTTGAATCCTGAACTTGGATGCTTCAGCTGGCTAAAAATATGCCTGGGGCAAATGCACTGTAAAAAAAAAAAAAAACGCATGGAACAGGTGTGCGGAAAGCATGTGAAAGTCATACCAGAAAATAAGTGGTCAGACAAGGACAATGTCAGGTACAAAAATGCCAATGTCTGACTGAGGTTTAAAATCATCAGTCAAAATGTCTGATGCCAAAATTATCAATGAAGTTCAGTGATCAGAACATCATGCATGCTGGAAATCATGTACATAACTAGCAAGCCTAAAATTAATGATTATTGTGATTTCCGGTACTGGGAGGCTGAGAGAAGTGTGAAGAAAGTGACTGTACAGCTCATCAGTATTAACAGCATGTGAAGAAATACGATTTGATACTGCCTTACATGTATCTAAATTATGTCTGAAGGGTAATTCAGTTCCAGTGCAGAATGAAACCAATCATACCTTGTTTGGCAGGGCTCATTGAGCCCTGCCAAACAAGGTATGGTTTGGATGAATTCTGAGCAGTTTTAAGATGAAGGTACATTTTCACCCAAAACCACATTATTTTGAATACTCAAACTCCATTTTGTAATATGTCAGATTTCATTCTTAAATGACAGACATGATTCATTTGGCATCTGACATTTTGTCTGGAAGCACGGTGAAAATTATTTTCAGGCTTGGTGAAGGCATTCAAATTTTGTGTCTTTTAACTGGTAGACTGTTAAATTACTTTTCAACAGTGATTTATTTCAAAGATACAATACTGCCAGCAAGGGAAGGCTCAATTTAACAATATTGTTTCTATGGCTTAAAAATTACCCACAGGCCCTTACCCAGTGATATTTTTTTTATTTTTAGAGTGTTTTTGCAATGTTTGACTTTTTTGTAAGTGTATGGAAAATTTCTAACCTATTATGCAATACCTCTACATGAGTGGAGGCTACCACTGGTATGCTGTGGCTTTTATGTTTCATATATGTGTTAAATGCATAAATTAAAGTCAACATTAACCCCTGACAGACATGTTTTGCAGATTTGGACTTTTTTAATGCAATGCTTGACTTTTTTGTAAGTGTGGACTTAGAAAATTTCTGACCTGTTTTGCTATAGAGGTACATGAGTGGAGGCTACCACCAGTATGCTCTGGCTTTTATATTTCATGTATGTGTTAAATGCATCAATATAAGATGACATTAACCCTTGACCAAACATTTTTTGCAGATTTGTAATTAGCTGATGTTTATTGCATGCCATGCGTTGGTGAGCTAATGGGAATGTTTTTCCACTACTGCACAAATAACAAGTTTATGCATACAGCGTAAAACCACTAAAGTGGCTTTCCACACCTTTCAGTAGAGCTCTGATTCTACTTCTAGCACTGAACAAGTTAAAAACATTGTGTTAAGTACTGTAATCCTACTTTTAGTTTCTGTCTCTACGGCCTTTGGTTATGCCTACGGCATATATGGACAGGTGTCCACAAATTATCCCTGGATGTAGCCCTGTGATGAGTTGTGATTTGATATAAAATTTCTCTACTGAGTTCACTAAAGTCTGAGCTGAGGTTTACCAATCAATTTTAGTGAACAAGGTTCAGAAATTTCTTATCAAATTGTGGCGAGTTTGCTATTATTTTTATCACATGATGTGTAATTGAACCCTTTTCTTGACTGGTAGAGAGCTGGAAGCCCATATTTGGGCTTTATGATGAAGTGCAGGTGCCACAACTAAATGTCTTCATATTCTGTGGATATGCTTCATATTTTATTTCAAGTGCAGTTATATAGTCTGCATGGAGTTGCCTTGTTCCAATTTATGGGAGAGTGCATATAGGCACTCTCTCATAAATTGTAACAAGTCAAAGCTATGTGAACAACTTTTGATGACTGAAAATGATTTAGCACTCTACCAGTTAACGTAACACATAAACTTGGCCAGCACTGTTCACAAAAATCTCAAACAAAATTGTATTATTTTATCAATTTGTGCCTCAAAAACAGCTTATGGCCTCTCATTGGAATGAGCTTGTTCCATTGGAGGTTCATAGATGAAAAATGAAAATATTTAGTTATTCAGTATTTAAATGGTTCTGCAAACGTCTTTGTATTGGGGCTACAGTTGATGGAAAATAAGAAAGATTAATTCATTTTTTCCTTCTGAAACCAATTCACACACAGTGTCACATTGACGTTATCTTCTTGCATCATTCCCACATTAGTCTGTTATGCGTGATATTTTCGGGGGGGGGGGGGGGGGGGGGGGGGGGGCATGGTGGCTCAGTAGGTAGAGGTGTAGGCAGGCTGCAAGCTGAGAGGTCCATCGGTTCAAATCCCACCTGCATTGTGTCCTTGGGCAAGATACTGCGCCCCCATTACCCATGTGGGGGCATGGTGATGTTGTGTTCTAAGATTTACTGCACATCGATGTTGCTGCTGTCTTCAACCAATGCGAACCCTGCTTGAGTGAAGTTAGTATGTTGGGGGACTTGCTCGCTGGTTCCTCCACCCTGTAAAACTGTAGTGATCATGATTTTCCATTGTGCAGAAATATATGACCTTAAACACCAATAAATAAAGAAATATTAATATGGTGTTTTCCATAATGTGCTATTTGATGGTAATTACATGATGTGATAAAGGTTTTCCTGTATTCTTATTAGTGGGTTGGTTGTTGCCATTCTCCTTTGAATGTAAAGAAAGATGTAAAGAATGAAATCGAGAGAACTATTACTGTCGATGATGTGGCAAATGAATTATATGCTGCTATTTCTTATGTCCCATGACTCCATTACCTCTGCAAAGTAAGCCAGGATCACCTTGTTTTGGACAATTTTTACTGGTAGAGGAGGCTGGAGTACCCAGTAGTACTCAAACGATTTGTCGACTAGTCGCTGTCGACTCTGGGCAAACCAGTTGTCGACTCTCAATTGTGCAGTCGACTAGTCGGAGGAGTTCAAGCTTTTAGGTAAGTAGTATCCCTTCTGTGCCATTGTCAGACAGTTTGAACAGCAATATTGGGCAATCAGTGTATATATCTATTGCCATCTAATAGTAGTGACAGTAGTTTGTTTTAACTGGTACTAGTAGAGTGCTGAATTATTTTGGGCTATCAGGATATATTATTAATTTGCCTTGTTGCAATTGATGGGAGAGTGCCTATAGGCACTCTCCCATAAATCGCAACAAGGCAAATTAAATAAGACTATATAATTTCACTCTTAGCATAATTAGAAGCACATTAACAGAATAATGTTCCAGTAAGTTGCTGTATATGAATGCCCAAGTGAAGCCAAATTTGGACCTTCAGCACTCTACCAGAACACCAACACTGTTATAAGGACACAAGTTATCACCAATGACTAGTCTAAGTCGCAACAAGGCAAATTAAATAAGACTATATAATTTCACTCTTAGCATAATTAGAAGCACATTAACAGAATAACGTTCCAGTAAGTTGCTGTATATGAATGCCCAAGTGAAGCCAAATTTGGACCTTCAGCACTCTACCAGAACACCAACACTGTTATAAGGACACAAGTTATCACCAATGACTAGTCGAAGTCGACTTGACTTTTGGGTATTGACTAGTCGACTTTGGAATTCACTAGTCGTTTGAGCACTAGTACCCAGAGAGAACCACCGAGCAGCAGCAGCGAGCAACTGTCAGGCTCCCAACATACTAACTCCACACAAGCAGGTTTACCATTGGTTGGAAGCAAGTGTACCATCAATGTGCAGTACACCTTATAACACAATGCCGCTGTGACCCCATGACATGGGCAATCAGGATTAAGTGTCTTGCCCATGAACACAACACAGTTACCCCTGGTGGGAACTGAATTAAGGACCTTTTTGTTTGAAGTCCAATGCCATAACCACTGAGCCAATGCTTTCCCCTCCAACTTAATAAAATGGATAAACTACTCTCCATGTTATTCTGTAGATAATCAGGCTGAAAACTTTGACGGAAAAGAAATAATAGTTTAAAATTAGAAATAAAATAAAGAAAATGCCTGCCTCATGCACATTTTAAAAAAATGGCCAGAGAAACGAGATTTTACTTTGTGTGGCCTTTTTAAAGTGTCATTTTAAATTATTTTTGCTTTCAAAATGTTAAGATATTCAGAAATTTTTAATTTTATTTTCAGAAGAAAAGAAGGGAAACCTGGCATCATGCCGGTATGACAAGTAAGTTGACAAACATTTTAGCCTTCATTTTTTTTCTACCTGGAGGACTTGGATGTTTCAAAGTTTCTTCTGCTCTCTTTGGGAAATGGTTCAGGGCCAATGCAATTGGGAAAAACACTCCAATTGGAAATTGGTTTTGGAAAAGAAATATTACCTTTGAATTGAACTGATTTGTTTGTTGTGGTGTAACTTTTTTTTCAGCATCCAAGGTTGCATCATGTCAGACAATTTTATGGGTGGAGGAATCTACAGAGAACCATTGAGGAGTGGCAAGTAACTGTCAGCCTTACAGCTTTCTATGCCCAATCAGCAGTTATGGAGGCCATGTTCTCCACTGATGTGCAGTACATCTTAGTACACAGCACTACTGACAGGCCTCGATTTCTTTCTGAAAATTGATTAGCAACATTTTTGTAGCCCAGGTTGAGCCAAGCATGGTTCAACCCGGGAGTTAGAAAATTTTAAAAACTTGACGAGTTTCTGGCATCTTGGATTGTAGTCCAAACTTAGCTTTGAAGGTCATAATTTAATTATGTTGGTACGTCCTTCAAGGACGTACCAACATAAAAAATTAAATTACAGCCTTCAAGTGCAAGTTTGGACTTCTGGGATTGTAAATTAGTCTTTCAAACTCAATTTTCCAGTTGAATGAAGAGAAATTGTTTTATTATGTTTCTCACTTGTATTCAATTGCTTGAGGAGACCAGGTAAAAAATCTCTTGCTATGATTTAGAATGATCCCACCTTTAATATATCTACAAATTCATATAATTATATCCTGCATTACCGTTGTGTGTGTCCTCTAGACCATCTGAACATATGAACCCACTTTCAATGTTTCTAATTACCCCCCCCCCCTCCCCCCCCCCCTCCCCCAACGGAGCCTTTTGCTGGAAATCAATTATCTAACTCAAAAGTGGCGCTACAGGCACCATATGGGTCTGAATATAAAATCCGAAAGCTTTATGCACGTCTAGAAACCCTACCGGAACATATGAACACACTTTCAACATTTTGAATTAATAGCCATAACAGCCTTTTGCCAGAAACCTATTCTTTAACGACAAAAGGGGTGTCACATGAGGCAGAATAAAAAAATTAAAACCTTCATGCTCATCTAGAGACCGTGCTGGAACATGAACACACTTTCAATGCTTCAAATTAAAACCTCTAGGAGCCTTTTGCTGGAAATCGATTCTCTAACGACAAAAGTGGTGCTATGGGCACCATATGGGACCTAATAAAAAATCTGAAACCTTTATGCACATCAAGAGACCCCACTAGAACATATCAACACACTTTCAGCGTTTCAAATTGAACTCTGTAGCGCCTTAAGCTGGAAACCAATTCTGTAACAACAAAATTGGCACTACAGGCAAGACCTGGGGGCCGAATCAGAAATCCAAAACCTTTAGGCACAACTAGAAACCCAGCTGGAACATATGAACACATTTTCAGCATTTCGAATTAACACCCCAAGGAGCCTTCTGCCGGAAATCAATTCTCTAATGACAAAAGTGGCGCCACATGGGATCGAATCAAAAATCTGAAACCTTTCTGCACACCTAGAGACACTAGCAGAACATAAGAACACACTTTCAGCATTTCAAATTAAAACCTCTTGGAGCCCTTTACCAGAAACCGATTCTCTAATGACAAAAGTGGCACTACGGACACCACATGCGGCCGAATAAAAAATCCCAAACCTTTATGCACATCTAGAGATCCTACCGTAACATATGAACACACTTTCAGCGCTTTGAATTAAATCTCCCAGGAGCCTTTTGCCAGAAACCGATTTTAATGACAAAAGTAGCTCTACCTTAGCCACTTGGGTCCAAATAAAAAATCTGAAACCTTTATGCGCATCTAGAAACCCTACCTATCTACCTACCTATAAACACACTTTAAACAAATAAAATTACATATACTAGGAGCCTTCTGTTAGAAAGCAGTATTTTAGCTCAGTCTTCAAGTGGCGCCACAGGCACCACCTGGTGACACAAATTCAAACTAAACCTACTTTTAGCTTAGTCACAATAAGCTATTGCCATCATGCATGTGGAATTCTGTTAGTCTGTTCACTTTTTCTTTTAGCACAGGGTACACCCTGTAGTTCTTGTCCGATCGTCACAAAATTTCATATACAGGTATGAGGTCATGTCTGTATGAGAACATCCCCTTTTGGTCATCATCAGTCAACTGTGATGGTTGCTCAAGCCCAAAACCCAAGCCCAAAACCTCAAAACCCCAAAACCTTTAGCACAGTCTACAGGTCATATTTAATATGGAGGGATTTCATTGTAACTTAGTAGGATGACTGTAATGTCTAGATGAGAACATCCCCTTCTGGTCATGATCTGTCAACCGTGATGGCTGCCCAGGCCCCAAACCCAAAAACTTTTAGCACAGTCTACAGGTCATATTTAATATGGAGGGATTTCTTTGTAACATGGTAGGATGACTCCGGATGATGTCTAGATGAGAACTTCCCCATTTGGTCGCGATCTGTCAACTGTGACTGCCCGGGCCCAAAACCCTAAGCACAGTCTTCAGGTCGTATTTATGGAAGGATTTTATTGCAACTTGGTAGGTTGACTCCATATAATGTCTTGATGAGAACGTTCCCATTTGGTCACGATTGGTCAACTGTGTCGGCTTCAGGGGCCCGAAGCCTGAAAACCGTAGCACAGTCTACAGGTCATATTTATGAAGGGATTTCATTATTACTTGGTAGGATGACTCCGTATGATGTCTAGATGAGAACTTCCCCATTTGGTCACGATCTGTCAACTGTGATGGCTACCTGAGCCCAAAACCTGAAAAACCTTTAGCACGGTCTACAGGTCGTATTCATGGATGGATTTCATTGTAATTTACTAGGATAACTCCATATAATTCCTGGATGAGAACGTCCCCTTTTGTTTGCGATCGGTCAACTGTGATGGCTAAAGGGGCCAAGCCAGAAAATAAGCAGACTGTCATCTGAAAATGAAGTCCCCACAGGGTGAATTTAGTGATGCTACCCTGCACAGCAGGATAGCATCACTAAATTTACTCCCTGTGAACCTCAATCTGAATCAGGGTCTCAAACTAAACAGAAAGAGATACCCAGAGGACAAATTGGCCCACTGTATGGGATAGCATCATCAAATTCCCCCTCTGGGGACCTCATTCTGCAAATATCAGACTGCTTATTTTCAGGCCTGAAAGGGGCCTAAATCCCAGAAACCTTTAGCACAGTCCACAGGTCATATTTATGAAGGAATTTAATTGTAATTTGGTAGGATGACTCCAAATAATGTCCAAATGAGAACATCCCTTTTTGGTCGCAATCGTTCAACCGTGACGGCTGCCTGAGCCCAAAACCTGAAAACCTTTAGCACAGACTGTCGTATTTATGAAGGGATTCCATTGCAACTTTGTAGGATGACTCAATGTAATGTCTAGATGATCACGTCCCCTTTTGGTTATGATCGGTTAACTGTGATGGCCTGAAGCCCGAAAACCTTTATGAAGGGATTTCATTGTAACTTAATAGGATCACTCGTTTTGGAATAATTTCACTCAAACTTAGGAACTTTGGTTGACATACATTAATTGTGAGGACCACATTAACTCACTCCTCAAGTCTTTAGTACAGTCTCCACCTCAGATTATTTTTATTGAAAAACATAGCATACAGGGAACAGAAATTAACCCTTTACCTAACATGAAAAGCAGATGACAATTGCAAAAAAAATTCTTGAATAACCATTATTTTCATTTTTTGTCTCCAAAACATAGGTTATGACCCCTCATTTGAACGAGCTCGATGAGCTCGTTCAAATGAGGGGTCATAACCTATGTTTTGGAGACAAAAAAATGAAAAAATAATGAAAATTAATGGGCAATTTTTGAGAATAGCGCTGGCCGGTTTGGCCGTTACGTTAAGTAAAGGATTAACATATTCTCAATTATCACAATTCTTATCTTATTTCATAATTCTTTCATAAACATTGAACATTATCCTTTTCATGAAACACAACACACAGGCAAGTTCAGCGACAGTGTCATTGACACTTTCATTGTCATCTCAATACCATACTTAAGTATGGTAAGTTTCAAAATTATAACTAAAAAAAGGACGTATGGACGGCGATCATCACTATATCCCCGCATTTTTAGTTGAGTTGTGACAAAGTCAAACTCGACTTATAGTTTGATGAATGGCTGGCGGGCAGGCGTAAACAATTGGTTTCCGGATGATAACTTGATAATGGTTCAACCCATGTTCATGAAACTTCACAGGTAGGTTGGTATCGGTGAGAGGAAGAACCCTATTAATTTTTGACTTGTTTGGTCAAAGGTCAAGGTCACATTGACCTTGAACATAGTAAATTGTAAACAATTGGTTTCCGGATGATAACTTGACTACGGTTCAACCCACTTTCATGAAACTTCATATGTAGGTTGGCCTTCATGAGAGGAAGAACCCTATTTATTTTGGACTCACTAAGTCAAAGGTCAAGGTTACAGTGACCCTAAACATGGTAAATCAAAACAATTGGTTTCCAGATGATAACTTGATAATGGTTCAACCCTTGTTCATGAAACTTCATAGTTAGGTTGGCATTAATGAGAGGAAGAACCCTATTCATTTTGGACTTGCTATGTGAAAGGTCAAGGTCACAGTGACCTTCAGCATAGTAAATCGTAAACAGTTGGTTTCTGGATGATAACTTGATAATGTTTCAACCCATGTTCATGAAACTTCATAGATAGGTTGGTACCAGTGAGAGGAAGAACCCTATTTATGTTGGACTTGCTAGGTGAAAGGTCAAGGTCACAGTGACCTTCAACATTGTAAATCGTAAACAATTGGTTTCTGAACGATAACTTGATAATGGTTTGACCCACATTCATGAAACTTCATAGTTAGGTTGGCCTAGGTGAGTGGAAGACCCTTATTTATTTTGGACTCACTAGGTCAAAGGCCAAGGTCACAGTGACCTTGAACATAATAAATCGTAAACAATTGGTTTCCAGATGATAATTTGACAATGGTTCCACCTACTTCATGAAACTTCATAGGTAGATTAGCATTGGTGCAAGAAAGAGCCCTATTTATTATGGAATCACTAGGTCAAAGGTCAAGCTCACAGTGACCCTTCACATAGTAAATTGTAAACAATTGGTTTCTGGACGATAAGTTGATAACTTTTGCACTGTCACAACTCGACATTGGATCGGTGATCATATCAGCATTTTTTAAAATGCAGGGATAATTAATGTTATAACCTGTATGCAATTAACCCTCTGTACACCGATGTTGATTGATCATTATTTAATGCTGTAAATTTTTTCTATAATTCAACTAGGAATTCAACCATTTCTGTTGCATTGTGCTCTTTAATTCCCAGGAACATTGTGAGGAAAAACTCTGTTTAAAATTTTGTTATTTTTACATCAATGTTCAGCGGATGAACAAACCGGAGCATGGTGGCTCAGTGGTTATGGTATTGAACTTCAAACCAAAAGGTCAACGGTTCAATGCCTGCCAGAGGTAACTATGTTGTGTCGTTGGGCAAGGTACTTAACACTTTACCTAACACTAAAAGTAGACAACACTTGCCAAAAAAATTCTTGAATAATTAAAAAGGGGTCATAACCCATCTTTTTGAGACAAAAAATAATGAAAATTAAGTAGTGATTTTTGTAAATAGTACTGGCCGATTTTGGCTGTTAACGTTGGTAAAGGTTAATCCCTATTGCCCACATAGGGGCATTGGAGCTCTGTGTACTAAGGTGTACTGCACATTGATGGGGCACTTGTCTTCAACCATTGCTAACCCTACTTGTGTGGACTTTGTATGATGGGGAGTCTGACAGTTGCTCACTGCTGCTCTGTGGTTCTCTCCAGGTACTCAGGCTTCTTAACCCTTTACCCAACGCCGATGATTTCAAAATTTATTATTTTAAATTTAATTTTTTTTAAAAATTTCAACAAAACCATATCATGTGACCCCTCTTTGGAACAAGCTCGTTCCAAAGATGGGTCACATGATATGGTTTTGTTGAAATTTTTCGAAAAATATAATTTTTTCAGCTGCTGAATTTGCATATTACACGGGCGGATGCGGGCGATCCAAAAAAAAAAAACCAAATAGGCCAAGAGAGTACTAAAGGTATGACAGATGATTTTGTCTTTGAATTACAATACAATTAATTGAAAAAAAGTAATTCTTGTTTCTCAGATTATTTTTCCAAAATTTTTGACAAGGGAGGGTTTTTTTTGTTGTTGTTTTCCTTCAGTTTTTTAATACTGATTGAGGCGCCTATTAGCCCAAGATTTTTTTTTCAAATCGCCAAACTAGTTTATTCTGTTTAGCAATATTCAGGTGTGGACCACTGAAGAATTCACAACCTTTTATTTTTAGGACCGCTTCTTCCAATAATCAAACAGGCATCGCAGCCTGAAGTCGTATCTGAACAGGCAACAGATAATTCAGAGAGTACAGACTCTGCACATGGAGAGAGAAAGTTCTTCAGTAAAATCATACGCTCTCCTGTTCCTTTAAGAAGACATCTTACAAATTCATTGTCAGAAATTACAGAAGAAACTTGTATGGAGATTGAAACAGTAAAACGTAAACCCAAGATAAGTTTCAAGGAAGAAGTTGAAGAGAGATTTGAAGGTTCATTTTCTTCAGATAAATCTGACATTGAAAGAGAATTAGAAGAGCTAAGAATGGAAAATACAGTCTTGGACGAAGATAATTTTCGTTTGACGCAGAAAGTCCAATCGCTGAAGCGTAGACTTGAGACCATGTAGGTATTCCAACAGTATCCTTTTGTTTCTTATGCCAGACTTCCCACCATTGCTCAAATGGGCCAGAAACAATTTGGTGCTAGATTTTTATCCAGGCTGGAATTTTTTATACCAAAACAGAGATAATTAATATGGCTTAATCCTTTACCAAACATGAATAGAAGACACTTGGAAAAATATTTCTTGATTAAGTGATAAAGTGCCGGAAGCCCATTTTTGGGCTTTATTCTGAAGTGCAGGTGCAGATGCTTTAACTTAAGGCCTAAAAAAGTTAAAAATCTGTTTCTCAGGCCTCCTGCATGGCCCTTTTGGCTACCGCATTCTCTCTTTTTAAAACCAGTGCAAACTTCAAAAAATACAAATTAAATGGTTTGTCTGATATTTTACCCAAGTTAATAAAATTGATAAATTTGTCCCTTGAGTGCAACAAGGCTTTGCAATGCTTTATCATTGCAAAGCCTTCTTGCACTCAAGGGACGAAATACACCACAACCCATGCTATTTTGGACTGTAGATTATGATGCCAAAGCCATAACATAAAATAACTAAGAACTTTTGATGGCAAAGAAATAATTACAAAAAATAAAAAAATAAAATAAAAAACTGCCTGCCTGTTTGCATGCAATTTTACAAAAAATGGCCTGAGAAACAAAATCTACTTTATAAGGCCGAAATACATCATTTTTGGTAGATGAGTATCATATTACCTTTATCCCTTTACCGAACGAATCGGCTGCATCCGCTCGCGAAATATGCAAATTCAGCAGTTGAAAAAATATTAATTTTCTGAAAATTGCAACAAAACTATATCATGTGACCTCTCATTGGAACGTGCTCATTCCAATGAGGAGTCCCATGATTATGATTTTGTGGAAATATTTTGAAAAATTTGAAAAAATAATTTTTAAAATCACAAATTTTGATGTCGTCTGCATTGGGTAAAGGGTAAAAGTTAAATAGTTTTGTCTGTTAGGATTTGCCTTGCTACAGACACTCTCATGAACTGTAACAAGCCAAGACACAAATTTTGATGACCAAAAATAATTCAGCACTCTACCAGTTAAGAATTTCCGTTATTGCCTGAAAAACAACCACCCCACCCAGGTGAGTTTTTGCCAAGGCCAATTTGGAACCCGCCCCTTTTGGGCAATTTTGAAAGAAAAAGTGCATGACTGGCAATATAAGGGTATTTTATGGTGCGGAGAGCAGTGTAGAACAGAGCAGCTGATTTTAACCCTTTACCCAACGAATCGCCCGCATCCGCCCACATAATATGCAGATTCAGCAGCTGAAAAAATATTATTTTTCGGAACATTTCAACAAAACCATATCATGTGACTCCTCTTTGGAACGAGCTCGTTCCAAAGAGGGGTCACATGATATGGTTTTGTTGAAAATGTTTGAAAAAATTTAAAAAATGATATTTAAAATAATAAATTTTGAAATCGTTTGCGTTGGGTAAAGGGTTAACAGGAAGAATGTAATCAAGGACACACTGTTATGAAAAGATCATGCTTTACAGAATACATCTGAGCTTGATAATTTGATTTTCGTGTTGGAGCATCTGGCAAATTTTCATAAATTTGTTCCTTTTCTTACTCTGAGTTGGGGGCGCGGTGGCTCAGTAGGTGCCGGCTGCAAGTCGAGAGGTCCTCGGTTCGAATCCCACCTGCGGTAACCACATTTTGTCCTTGGGCAAGACACTTTACGCCCATTGCATGATGACATTGTGTACTAAAGCATACTGCATGTCGATGGTGCCCCTGTCTTCAAACAGTGCTAACTCTGCTCGTGTGGAGTTAGTATGTTGAGGAGCTGACAGTTGCTCCGTTGTTCTCTCCGGGTACTCCAGCTTCCTCCACCCATAAAACTGTCGAGGGCATGATTAGCCATTGTGCAGAAATATGTGACCTTAAACACCAATAAATAAATAAATAAATACTGTGAGTCATACATATCCCCAGCATGGAAGCAGTTCAGATCACAGTATTCACTTCTCATTCTCTTCTTGCTCTGATGCTTGATTTGATTCATTTAACTGGAGGAGTGCTGGAAGCCCATATTTGGGCTTTGTTCAGAAATGCAGGCGCCAAGACTTATATGAAATTATTTGTGAATGTGGTGAGCTCAGAAGTTAGAGATGAATGCTGCAAGCTGAGAGATCCTCGGTTCGAATCCCACCTGCAGCAGCTGCGTTGTGTCCTCGGGTGAGACACTTAATCCCAGTTGCCCACACGGGGGCACGGTGGTGTTATGTATTAAGGCATACTGCATATTGATGGTGCACTTGTCTTCAACCAATGCTAGCCCTGCTTGCGTAGAGTTAGTACATTTAGTGAGTCTTGACAGTTGCTTGCCATTGCTCAGTGGTTCTCTTGCGGTTCTCCGGCGTCCCACCCGTAAAACCGTCTGAGACATGGTGACCTTAGCTGTTGATAGTGTTGTTAAACCCCAATAAATTAACAAATAAGTGAAATTATTTAGTGTGTCTGGCTTTGCCTTGTTATAATTTAGGAGAGAGTGCCTAAATTACAAGAAGGCAAAGACATGTGAACAAAGTTTGATGACCAAAAATAATTTAGCACTCTACCAGTTAAGGACCGTTTTGAAATCAAATAACCCTTTAATGACTAAAGGAAGTGTATTAAATAAAGCACCACAGAATACATGTGGAAAATAAGAGAAAAGATTTTTCTTGCATTGTAATTTTTTCCACCACAGATTACCGGATACACCCCCCTAATTATGGCTCATGAAAGCTTGATTTTTTTTATTTTAAGTTGGAAAAGTACTGCTCTAATGTCTCTCTGTTTTTGATTTAATGCATGAATGTCAGTTTTTAAACACCGATCCACAGGCAAGGTGTTCAAATGAGCCATCCAGGTATTAAATCTCCATATACCACACATGTTTCTCATGCTCCACAATTAGGTGGAGCAAACTCATGAATAATTGTTTTGTTTTTACAGTGCAGAAGACAACAGGTAGAGTTAGATCCCTTGGGCCATTATGTGAAACACGTAAACAGATCGAGGGATATTTTGTGAACAGATTGGCTCTTATTGTATTTTTCTCAAGTTGTTTGATTTAATTTTTTGACCATTTAATCTATAACAGCAATATATAATCAAATTGTCAAACATCTGATGATATTTGTGACTATTTTCAGGTTTTTGGGCTCGATTTTTATATCAAGGCGAGCGAAAAGCTTTCAATTAAACCATATGCCCCAAATCAGCGGCTGGCCAAAGTGTTATTATTACCCCGATGTTTTGTGTTCTCTTAGACCTTGGATGTTGCATGTGTCCTTGGCCATGGCTATTTGTCCTAGGCAGTCTCACCAATCCGAAGACAGAATTGATCGGGATATAAGGACAATTGAAAATATCTCTGGATGGGAGTGCAGTGACTCAGTGGTTAGAGCTTTGGACTCCAAACTGAAAGGTTGATGGTTCAATGCTGACCAACTGTACCTGCATTGTCTTTAGACAAGACACTTAATCCTGATTTCTCACATCGTTGCAGTGTGCTGCTGTGTACTGAGACACACTGCATGTCTATGGTGCACTTTCCTTCAGCTGCATCTAACTCTGTGTTGAGTTATTATAACGGGGAATCTGATACTCTGACTTCCTCCACTTGTACAAATCTCACACATGATTTGACCCTGATGCTGAAACCCCAGTACAGTGGAGCCCACTTAATTGGATATCTCTTAACTGAATAACCCTGTTAATTGAATATAATTTCCCAACACAAAACTATTTACCATAACTCCAGTACAAATTTGACCCATTAATTGAATATAGGTTATAGAGTAAACTCCTGTTAATTGAATAAAAAATCCTGTAACCTGTCAAGAAATTACTCTGACTCATGGAGCTCTGTCAAACAAGGTATAATAGAGTAAATGCTAAGTTTATCTCTAGAATACAGGAAAGTGACAATCACTGTTAACTGAATACTCCTGTTAATTGAATATAATTTCCCAACACAAAACTATTTACCATAACTCCAGTACATATTTGACCTGTTAATTTGAATATAGGTTATAGAGTAAACTGTTAATTCAATAAAAAATCTTGTGACCTGTCAAGAAATTGCTATTACTCTCCCCAGTTTTTCTTTGTTTATAGACCTATTTGGTCTCACTACATCCATTGCAGGCATTTAATCTATTATGTCTTGTTTGACAGAGCTCATGGAGCTCTGTCAAACAAGATATAATAGAATAAATGCTAAATTTATCTCTAGAATACAGGAAAGTGACACAATCCCTGTTAATTGAATACTCCTATTAATTGAATATTTTTCATTGTCAAAGTGGCTATTCAATTAACAGGGTTCCACTGTTTAACCCTTTACCTAACATGAAAAGCAGACGACACTTGCAAAAATAATTCTTGAATAACTAATTTTTTTCATTTTTTGTCTCAAAAACATAGGTTATGACCCCTCATTGGAACGAGCTCGACGAGCTCGTTCCAATGAGGGGTCATAACCTATGTTTTTGAGACAAAAAATGAAAAAAATAATGAAAATTAATTGGCGATTTTTGAGAATGGCGCTGGCCGGTTTTGGCCGTTACGTTGGGTAAAGGGTTAACAAATAATATAGTGGAACCCACTTAATTGCTATCCCTTAATTGAATAACCCTGCTAACTGAATGTAATTTCACTCCTCAAAACCAATTACCATACCTCCAGTAAAAATTTGACCTGTTAATTGAATACAGGTTATAGAGTAAACTCCTGTTAATTGAATAAAAAATTGTGTAATTCAATATCTGAATAAGAGTTTGTGTTTGAGTTTGTTTCTTCAACCCAGTAGACCTAGGGCTTTCAACTTGCAGCTGGGAGTTATTTAGGACCATGACTTTAGTACTTAACACTTGAAGGCTTATTTCTGACTTTTCTGACCTCAGAACAGGTGAAGGTAAGGCTAAAAAAAAATAATGTTTTGATTCTCAGACCCTCCCTCGTTGGATTTGAACCTCCTCATTAGACATTTTTATTGTCATGTTTTTTTAAGAATTTGTGTAAACTTGGAATGGTCATTTTTTCACATTTCTCGAAATATAATTATTTAGCTGTGTTTGCAGTGAATTGTTTTTTCTTGTTGCAGTTTATGGGAGAGTGCCCAGAGGCACTCTCCCATAAACTATAACAAGCAAATTCTGATATACTGGATCATGATTTAATTATTTATTTATTTGCTGGTGTTTAAGGTCATATATTTCTGCACAATGGTTAATAATGGCCGCAACACAGATATAAACTCACTCAAGTTTAACCAGTCATTTAGAGCCATGTTTCCCATTTTAAAGGACTTCTACCCCAAGCATTGGTTACTCACGGAGGCCTATTCTAATGGACCATGTTTGACAGATCTATACCATTAAAAAGAACAATAAAATAGAAATCCTTTTAGCTGTTATTATATCAGTTAGTTATAAAAGGTATACTATAATTACACTAAAATACAAACTTTTCTCTTTTTCAAGTGGAAAGACAGGAAAAACATTTACTGAGTATACTCAACCCTTTACACGAAAAAAAAAAAATAAAAAAAAAAATCCTCCCTCCCTCACTGATTTGAAAAAAAAATTGCCTGAGAATCAATTCATTTTTTTTATTTGGCCTAACATGCCATGAGGAGGTCCTGCTGACAATAAACACATTACTTAAGCAGTGATTTCTAGTCAAGTCTTTGTGGTCTTAACAGGCAGCCAAGACTTAACTAAAAACCACTGCTAAGCCATTAAATGTATAGAGACTGGAATGGTTGGAATTCAAGACACTTGTCCAGTCCTTTTTTTCTTCTTTTTTTTTGGCATGAAAATTTAGTTAAATTTCTGCTCTAAAAAATTGTGTTAAAGTAATTTTTTTTAGGTCAAAGAAATGGTGAGCTTATGTGGTGACTGCGGTGGTGTCTGCATCAGACATACATGTCCAGTTTTGTAAAAATTTGTGTTTAGGCCATTTTCTCAAATTCCAATGGGTCCAAGGCTTTTATATTGCATATATGAGCTGTAGGGGGCTATCACAACAGTATCCTAACCCTAATACTGTGACTTTTTGTCCAGTTTACCTAATATTGTCAGTTCAAACTCAATTTCTGTTGTAAGAATGAGCATTTGGGACAGTATTTGTGCAGATTGTGGTGAGGCCTTAATTTCACATTATTGTGTATTTTTATTATTTCAATAACATATTTAGGTGAGCTCTGTCAAATATGATTTAATAGAATAAATGTGTTTCTCCAGATTATGGGAAAGATTTAATTTTTAAGTTAATTAAAAACTCTGATTAACTGAATATTTTTCACTGGCAGTGACTACTTAATTAACCCTTTACCCAATGAATCGCCCGCATCTGCCTGCGTAATATGCAAATTCAGCTGTTGATAAAATATTATTTTAAAAAAAAATTTCAACAAAACCATATCATGTGACCCCTCGTTGGAACGAGCTCGTTGAGCTCGTTCCAACGAAGGGTCACATTTATTGTTTTGTTGACATTTTTTGAAAAATTTGAAAAAATTATATTTAAAATAATAAATTTTGATATCGTCTGCGTTGGGTAAAGGGTTAACAGGCTTTTACTGTATTCACAGCCATAGTTGCTGAATGTGACCATAAACACCAACAAATCAATAAGAATTCTTATATATCAACAGGATAGAAAGCCTAATTAGAGGTAATAAGCTTTGTGTCAAGTCTTTTTCAAAATTTCTGTTTCAGAAAGAATGCTGATGATATTGAAAATGCAGAACTGGAAGCATTCCGTGCGAATGAGAAAATCATGTTTGATGCAGAGAATGCAAAATTGATTGAGGTTAGAATTAATGTTTATTGCTACTGAAGGTAACTTTTGATGCCTATGACTGGCTGCAGCACAAGTTAACTAGTCAAATATAATTATGCTGCCCACATTTTAGAGATTTCCGACCTCAAACTTCGCATTTTGGTTCCTGTTATAGTGGGCAGGGTTCGCACAGCCTTGAAAAGCCCTTGAATTTTAGTCAATCTCCTTGAATTTGAAATATTCAGAACATGCCCTTGAAAAGTACCTGAAAATCACTGACTACTTGAATGTCCTTGGATTTTTCCTGCAATCACTGCAGCTTGTTTAGTTGAGTCCAACCTTTTGCCAAATTTTCAATTTTATTTGGTTTTAATTTTCTGAAAAAGGTGTGGAAAGAAAACATGAATATCGGTAATAACTGGTGGAGTGCTGGAAGCCACCCTCTGTTTTAACTGAAAAGTGAGAGAACTTTAATCAGGCCTTTATATTCTTTGCACAGACTCTGCATGCACTCAGTAGCAAATGACACTTTCTTCACATCATTTTTCTTTATTATATATTCTTTGCACAGACTCTGCAGGCACTCTCCAATAATTCGCAATACATAGAATCCTCTTAATTGAATGTCCATATTGCCAGTGAAAATTATTCAATTAACAGGAGTATACAATTAACAGGGATTTAGTCCGTTTCCTGTGTTCTGGAGGTAAACTGAGCATTTATTCTGTTATATCTTGTTTGACAGAGCTCATAGAGCTCTGTCAAACAAGATTTAATAGAATAAATGCCTGTATTGGATGTAGTGAGGCCAAAAAGGTTGTTAAATAAGGGGAATTTGGTGCGTGTTAGAGTAATTTTTTCGACATATTAACAGGAGTTTACTCTACAACCCATATGCAATTAATAGATCAAATTTGTACTGAAGGTATATACAGGCATATACAATTAACCCTTTACCCAACGCAGACGATATCAAAATTTATTATTTTAAATAACATTTTTTCAAATTTTTCAAAAAAATTCAACAAAACCATATCATGTGACCCCTCGTTGGAACGAGCTCGACGAGCTCGTTCCAACGATGGGTCACATGATATGGTTTTGTTGAAATTTTTTTAAAAATATTTTTTCAACTGCTGAATTTGCATATTATGCGGGCGGATGCGGCCAATTCGTTGGGTAAACGGTTAAGAGATATCCAATTAAGTGGGCTCCACTGTAAAATAAATATTGAATAAATTGTAACCTCCAAACATAATCAAGCAGTCTACCAATTGTGCAAGAAATAGATTTTAAGTGCAGGTGAGATTCTTGAAAAATGACAATCCCATCAGAATATAGCTGCTTGATCAATGCTTATTTGTTTTTGAAATGCCCTTGAATTTTGTCCATGAGTGTATGAACTTCGGTGGAACATGTCTTGAGAGACGGCCGTTTCTTCCCGATAAAAGTGGTCTCTCAACAGGTGATCTTTCTTCATGACAGGTTTCATTTCTTGATGTCAAGACTAGGGCTGCAACAATTAATGATACGCTTGAATCACAATACATTGCTCACGATTCAATACGTATCATTGTTCATTATGTATCGTGATTTTTTTTCTTATTTAGGGCTTAACGACACATTAACAGCCAGGGTCATACCATGTCGGAGACAGTTTTATGAGTGGAGAAAGCCGAAGTACCCGGAGAGAACCACCGAGCAACGATGAGCACCTGTCAGCTCTCCCACATCGTAACTTTGAACTCTGCAGGGTTAGATTGGTTGAAGACATGTGCCCCTTCGATGTGCAGTACGCATTGGTACACAGCATCATCGTGCCCCCATGTAGGCAATCAGGGTTAAGTGCCTTGCCCAAGGACACAACGTGGGAATGTGAATCAGTCTCTGAAATGGTCACCCATCCAACTACTAACCGCGCTCAATGTTGCTTAACTTCGGTGATCTGATGAGAACTGGTTTTCACGACGCCACCGCACCCCCTGTGTATTGCGATACAATAAATATAAATAATATCAGGCAAAACAACTTTATGGGTTTTGAAATCTCTTCCGAGAAACCCTGTTTTTGAATACCAAAACTGGCTGAGATAAATACAAATGTATGTAAGGGATTATTCAGTAAACCAAAATTTGGTGAATTCCCCCTATTTTACTCATATTTATTTGCCTAATCCATTGTATCTTGTTTGACAGAGCTCTCTGAGCTCTGTCAAACAAGATATAAGGGATTAAGTGTTTAGAACATATTTTCTGAGAGGGGAAAAAAGCACTGGAAAATGGGTCATAAAATAAAAGCCATAAATTTCTGAATGTCATTGGTTATCACATTTATTGTTATTTATTTATTGGTGTTTAAGGTCACATACTTATGCACAATGGCTAATTGTGACCGTGACAGTTTTACGTGTGGAGGAAGCCGGAGTACCTGGAGAGAACCACCAAGCATCGACGAGCAACTGTCAGCTCCTCAACATTCTAACTCTTTTCAAGCTCGGATCAAGCAGGGTAACAGCAGTTGAAGACATGTGCACCATCGATGTGCAGTACATCTTGGTACACGACGGCATCGTGCCCCCATGTAGGCAACCGGGATAAAGTGCCTTGCCCAAGGACACAAAGCGGGTCGACCCGGACGGGGATCGAACTCGGGACCTCTAGCATAGAAGTCCAACAGACTACCACTGAGCCACCACGCTCCCGGTTATCACATTAAGAACATACAGACTGTATAAACAGTGTATACAATATTTATTATACAAGTAAGGTACTCAAGATGAATACATGCAGCCCCCAAAGTAGGCGACATCTGTATTTGCATGAGATATCATGTGTGTCATGATACATATATCATGCACACTGAATTGTGATACGTATCGTACCATTAGGGAAGCATATCGTCGCAGCCCGAGTCCAGATGTTCGAAACTGTTTAGTACAAAACTGACATCATTCTGTAGACTTGGTTGTTTATTACTTTAATTTATTACTTTCTAAAGTGTGATTTACTGGGATTTCCGGGTTTGATTATAAACGATAAATTCACAAGTGAATTATGCAATCAACAATTGGGTCATGTATCCATGCGTGCAAACGAAGATGCTTTGCCGTGGGTGTAATGGGGACTTCATTGTTTTTTTTTGTTTTTTTTTAACCCTTTACCTAACATGAAAAGCAGACGACACTTGCAAAAAAAATTCTTGAATAACTATTATTTTCCTTTTTTGTCTCAAAAACATAGATTATGACCCCTCATTGGAACTAGCTCAATAAACTCGTTCCAATGAGGGGTCATAACCTTTGTTTCAGAGACAAAAAATGAAAAAATAATGAATATTAATTGGCAATTTTTGAGAATAGCGCTTGCCATTAAGTTAGGTAAAGGGCTAATTAATATAATTATCGTTAATAATGAAAAGTAATAAACAGAGTAATCGCTGGACTGGACTGGTTACGTGAAATAATTTATGAGAGGCAAGGGATTATATTGTAAAACACTCGTGCGCATTCGCGATTACTCTCTATTACTTTTTACTTTCACACAGGATCGATCCAGAGTGCTGTGGCTCAATCAGTCTTTAGATTCTGAGGTGACCCTTCACACCTGCATTTTATGATCCTCGACAAAATTTGGGGGGAGCTAATAGTCGCAGCTTTGTCCATCTGTCCATCCGCCTGTCCATCCAGGCCCAGCAATATCTCGGCATTAAGTGGATGGATTTCAAGGAAATTTGATATAAGGGATCCTTGTGACAAGTCGCTCCTGCACATGTTATAAAAAAAGTTGCCCACATATTTTTCACCAGTGTTAACGATCCTTACTTCATCAATTTTTCATGATTTTTTCCCGTATGTAGCAATATCTTACCAGTGCGGCGTTGAACAGTTGGACTGTTGAATCGATCCACAAAATACAGTACATGCAAGATTAACGCTGATTGGCTACTTGTCTGCTTGCCTGCTTATTCAGGCTTATTTCAGCAGCCAGAGTCATAACATAACTTGTTGAGATGGCATAGTCATATTTCACTCAACCCTATGGCTCTCACAAAATATGACCATGCCATTCCAACTCGTCATGTAAAACACCCTCCGATTCAAACACATATCACGTTTTGTCTATATATTCAAACTTAAGAAGAAGGATCAGCAGGCCTGGCATTCTTTAGGAGTGCAGGAGTACTGCATGCCTGTTGCATGCCTAGAAAAAATTGAGGAGGGCAATTTCTTATCAACCTACCTTAAAATTGTTTACTACAGGCTTGCACGACAGTGGAAGACCCTAACTCTCTATTTTGATCTTTCCCAAGAGATTTGGGAAAGAAAAGTGGTGTAAAAGCACCAAGAAAAAATAACCCCAAACTGGGTCGAGTGCCATCGGCGCACATCCAGTAGGGGACGCTCCTCTCTTAGTACAATTCCATGACTTCCGGAACCAGTGCGTAAGGCAGTCACCAATGAATCATTCTTTTTTTCGTCCGCCATGTGGCAGGACGTCTATTTCGCATTCAGTAACAGTGATAATTCAGCTCGTTGATAATGGTTTCCTGTGACTGGAATTGTGGATCTGAGGATCGTATAATAACAGGACTGTGTTTTATATATTCTCATTATTATTTTCAACCACATTTTCATTGTATTTTATATATTTCGCGAACCGTGCGGTTCGTACATAAAATTTTTCAATTGATAAATTTTATTATTATTATTATTGGAGTTAGGTGTCAATGGGGGAATGTATGGAAAGGATTTCTCCTCCCTGTTGAGGGCAGAATTTCTGTTTTTTGGCTCCCTGTTGGCTGTCTGGTTCCGTTGTGTTCCCGCCGGTACTTTTTCTGCCACCTTTCTCTCGTAGATGGGGGTGTTCTACTTTCTACATCTGTTGAGTTCACCTTTTTCTTCTACTGCTCTTACCTCTGTTGTGTCCAGTACAGTTCCTTTGGGCCAATGCCTTTTGCCTTCGCTTATGGTGCGTTCTCGAGGCCATTCCTCCCGCACCTGGGGGGGGGGGGGGGAACACTGTCGTTTTGGGGCCTCCCAACATGACCACAGACGTGAGAGTTATGCCCCCTCCGTGGGGGATGTGCAGTTTTTAACCGTGGTGGATACTGTGGGAGCTGTTGAGTTGTCTGGTGAAGAGATGCCTGGTTCCGGGACTATGGTCCCTCTCCAGTCGACATCTGAGGCTGTCACTGGGATTGTGACTCCTCCTTTGGAGACCGAGCTTGGTTGCTTTCTCCCCTTTTCCACCAGTTTCAGCAGCTCCCGCCGTATCTGCTGCTACTGCTGTTCCGTCTGCAACGTCATCATTCACTGTTTCAGCCGGCCTTGGCTTATCCCTTCAGGGGTCTGCAGAGATGTCTGGTAGTGTAGACATGGGGTATCGGCCTCGGCCTTCCCTGACTTCAACTCGGCGAAGTTGGAAGTGGCTGCCGACCGAACCCCCTGCTGTGGCCTCTCAGCCATTGAGCACAGCAGTTTTATCCCTGCAGGGGTCTTCAGAGATGTCTGGAAGTGTAGACGTGGGGTATCGGCCTCAGCCTTCCCTGACTTCAACTCTGCTAAGTCTGAAGGGGCTGCCGGCCGAACCCTCTACTGTGGTCTCTCAGCCGTCGAGCACCGCAGTTTTCTCATTGGATTTGGATGTTCATGATGGGGCCACCATGAACTCTGTGGCATTTCCGTCCACGCACTCTGGTCCCATGGCCAGTTTTGCGGGACCAATGCCTTTTGGGCAGCCTGGACCTTCTGTCCCTCAGAGGTCCACGGCGACTCTCTTGAGTTTCCGCTCTGTAGATCCTCGGGCTATGTCATACCCCTATACACATCTTCCTTCAGATGTTTCGGCTGCAGCCCGTCGTGTATTTGAGGATCGTGACCCTTTCGCTGGTTAAAAGAGTCGGGAGTGAAGCAACTTTGCTGGTTCGTTCCCATGTCGAACCGACCTACACGGTCAGTGAGCTTAGGGAGGCCCTCTCCTTGCTCACTCAGGTTCTGTCCAAGAGCCTTTCCGTTGCTTCCAGTGAGGCTACGAGTGGTTTCCGGGTGCCCCCTGTGGCGCCACCTACCAGTATTGGAAACGGGCCGCTTTCTGATCCCCCTGGTGTGTCAACACCATTGGAGACGTTGTCTGGTTTGCTCATGTTGGGCTACGTGTCTTCCAACTCAGGAGATGAGTCTGACATACCTGACGTCGAGAGCCAACAGTCTTCTGACTTGCGGGAATCTCTTGACTTTGTGTTTGGGTTCCTTACAGATCTCAAACCGTCAAACCAGTCGAAGTGTCGGTCCGGCCGTGATCATCGGTCGCATGCCTACAGCCTGTGGAGCATCCTGCTTCTGGGCACCTTTGACCGTGCCTGTCGGTACAGGTGTTGAAGTGTTTACAGCTTTGGACTCGAAGCTGAGTTCCAAGGCTATGTTACGTTATCGTTCCTATGATTCTGCCAATCCGTCAGTCTGCCAGACTTTGATGGTTTTGGATCAGGACTCCCAACTCCCAAGTCAGCTGTTATTCATATGGAGACTCTGGAGTCCGTGTTGGGCCCTATCGAGAGAGATGCTGGACATGCTTTCTCTCTCAGATCACGTCATCTCTGCTTTGCTGCTTATCTGCCCCCAGATAAGTTTGACGATGTACAGGCTCATTTGTGTGTGCTGTCCAAGGCGCCCATGCATCTTACTCACACGCATGTCTGTAACACGGCTAACTTGGAATTAGTTTGCAGGGAAGTTGTGCTGGACACAAGCCGTTCCCTTTCTTAGCGTGCTGCTCTTTGATCTGCTTCTTCTGCGGGTCCGCAACTACTCCATGGTTCTGTGGATGACACCGTATGTCATTCCATAGATCAGCTGCTGCTTCGTCATCTTGATCAGCCTTCTGTTGGAGGCAGGGGCCATCCAAAGCCTAACAAGCGCTCTTCTGCTTCCTCTGCGAAGCCAAGGGCTGATCATCCTCCTGCCGCTTCTACTTACTCATGGGGTAAGGGTGGTGTAGGCAGTCGTCACCTCGATTCGTCCCAGCGTGAGGCATCCAACTCAGTTGAGAGTGCCTCTTCCAACACAAGTCCCTCTCAACATTACACGTTGGTAACTTATGATCACAGAGATAGGCAATCTCCTGTCAAAGGGGGCGATTGAGGTTATCAAGAACATTCATTCAGTGGGATTTTTATTCCTGCCTGTTCTTGGTGCCGAAGAAGGGCGGCCGACTCTGACTGGTTATCGATCTGAGTATCCTGAACCAGTCTATCATTGCTCCTAAGTTCAGTTTGGAGACTTTCAGGTTGGTTTCGCCGCTCCATTCACCAGGGTTTTTTCGCTTCCAGCATCGACCTGAGAGACGCTTATTTTCACGTTCCGATTCATTGGACATTGCGAAAGCATCTCAGGTTCGCTTTTCTGGGGCGAGTTTACCAGTTCAAGCCCATGCCTTTCGGCCTCAACCTGGATCCTTGGGCCTTCACCCGCCTGATATTGCATGTGTTAGCCTTACATCGCACACAGTCCAAGGTGACTACTTCGGCATATCTAGACGATATCCTCCAGAGGCATTCCAGTGCTGCCTCTCTTGAGTCAGATGTCGACACACTGTTGAGCCGCTCACTTCGCTAGGGTTCAGAGTCAACAAGGAGAAGTCGGACCTGGTTCCTTCTTCCATACTCAGCTGAATACGGTGGCGGTTCCCCGGGCAAGGGCTGTGATTCTCTCAACTTTTACCCCGACTCTGTCCCAGTCCAAGTCCGCAACAGCTTGGAGTTTTCCCCGGCTGCTCGGTCTCTGCAGTTCGGTGACGGATTTCATTCCTCTAGGTCGGCTGCATGTCAGACCTCTCCAACACTTTCTGCTCAGTCGTTGGAGGTCCGAATGTTGATCCTTTGGATCTGGTGCTTCAGTTACCTGAGTCTCTTCCTCGTCGCCTTCTCTCCTGACGGATGTTCAGTGGATTATGCAGGGAGTTCCATCGGACTTCTGATGGCAGTCACCAGCGATCTCAGATGGGGTGTGACGTTGGATCTAGGTCTTTCCCTTCACGAGTCATTGGACCAGGATCAAGCAGCTCTTCACGTCAGCCAAAAGGAGCTTCTTGCTCTTCTGAGTTTCTGGCAGTGGATCCCCACCTTTCAAATTGCCAGGTCCTTCTGTTGTCCAACAATTCGACAGTGGTTGCTTACATTCGGAACCAGGGCAGCACACACTCTGTTCCCCTGTATGAATTGGTTCGGGATCTTCTACTGCTCGCTCAGGACATCAACACCAGAGTGGTGGTTCGTCACATTCTCGGTCATCTGAACGTCCTAGAGGACTCCCTGTTCCGACAGGGCAGGGCCATTTCCACCAAGGGGATGCTCCACAGGGCCGTGTTCCAGTCGCTTTGCGATCTCTGGGGTCGTCCGCACATCAATCTCTTTCCAACTCAGTGGAACCGTCAGGTGGACACTTTCATGTCGCGCCATGTCCAGATCCTCTGGCTTCCGCCGTGGACGCTCTGTCACTCGATTGGAACAGTCTTGTTGGCTACGCCTTCCTGCCAGTTCCGATTCTGCCTCAGGTTCTAACCAAGATACGAACCTGCAGTTATCGAATCATTTTAATCGCTCCCCTGTCGCCTCAGTGGGTGTGGATCAATCTGCTCTGCTCTCTGTTGGCGGCGGTTCTGGCACATCTCCCTCTACGTTGCGACCTTCTTTGCCAAGGTCACCTGAGGAGGTTTCACATCGACCCAACTTCATTGTGCCTTCACGCATATCTTTTGTCAGGTCCTGTCTCCTCCGTAGAGATTTTTCGAGATGAGCAGTGGAGTGCTTTTCTTCAAGGAGGCACTCCACTCGTTTAGCCTATGCAGCTAAGTGGAAGGTCTTCTGTCGTTGGTGTGCAGATCACTCTGTTTATTATGCCAATCCTTCAATTACACAGATTGCAGAATTTCTGGTAAATTTGTTTGATTCTCGGGGTCTGCAGCCTGTTACCATCAAAGGGTACAGGTCCATGCTTTCGGAGACCTTTTCGTATGTGGGACAGCGTCGTATCTGCACTAATCCATACCTCTCCAAGCTTGTTCAGCACCTTTCCTTGAAAAGGCCTAGTTCTTTGCAGCTTACCCCAAGATGGAATCTTTCTTGGGTGTTGCTGTGCTTGGGGGGAGGGTGCTGTTCAAACCTTTATCCCAGGTGGATATGCCTTTTCTCACATACAAGACAGCTTTTCTGATGGCTTTTGCCTCAGCCAGACGGGTAAGTGAGCTTCACATCCTCTCGGTTGACCCGGCTTTTTTCAGGAGCTCTCCCAACAGTGTTATGTTTACCACTGATTGCTCCTTTCTGGCCAAGAATCTGATACCAGAAACTACTCCGCCTCCTATCTGTATCAGGGCTCTTTGCTCTGTTCGGTTTGTGCAATTCGCATTTATCTCAATCGGACGATGTTCGTTAGGAAGGGTAGGAAACAATTTTTTCTGTCTTTTATTCCTGGTCGACAGAAGATCTCTCCTCAGTCCATTTCTCGATGGATTTGTCTTGCTATTCGTGCAGCTTACGCTCGTCAAGCGACTGGCGATTGTTTTACCTATCGTATTTATGCCCACGAGGTGCGTGCATAGTCTACCTCTTGGGCTTATACTAACTTTGTCATGTTGTTGGATGTTATGCTGGCAGCCTACTGGAGACATGCTAATTTCTCCACTTATCTGCAACAGTTGCAGGAGCAGGCAGAGGACCTTTGTACTATGGGCCCTCTTTCTTCTGCTCAGGCTGTTGGCTACCCCAGCCATTCGGTTTCTTACAAGGTCAGTTCCAGCTCTGTGCTGTTACTGCCCTTTCTGCCTGTGTGTCGCACCATACACCTCATCTCTCATTGCCTTTTACTAATGTTTGTGATGCTATGGTTTGATAGGCCTAGGGACCTCTTCCTCTGTCCACGGTTCAAGTGCAATTGAGTTATGTGTGGGTTGGTTATGTGATTCCCTCCATCCTGTTGTCTATTCAGCCTGTAGTAAGCAATTGTAAGGTAGGTTGACAAGAAATTTAAAATTTTTATACTGTACCAATGACCCAGACTTGGCTGGTGCTAACTCTAACAAAACCAGGGCCAAACACAAATTTTGCCCCCCAATCCCCAAAATTTACATCCAAAACAAAAAGAAATCATGTCCTAAAGGACCTCCATACTACGCCTCCACTGCGCATGCGCAGTGACGCAGACGTCCCGAAATTGGCGCCAATTATCATTCTCTGTTTGGCCCTTCATCAGTCAACATCTCACTGATCTTTGTGCTTGTAAATCTCAGTTTAAAGGATGCCAGACACGTAATTTTTGGAGAAAATGTGATTCTAAGGAGGATAGAAGGAGGAGAGGAAAAAGAAGTGACAAAAAATAATCAGGGCTGTACTTAAAATTTTTTGATGAAATTATGTTAAGTTGCCTATTTTCGAGGCATGGGCCTCTTGTTGTCATTCTTGCTAAATGTTGCACTGCTTATTCAGTGTTTCCTCTCCCCTAGCCTTCTAAAGTCCCCCCTTGCAATTCTCCCATGCTTTTGGCATATTTTTGAGAAAGTTCATTTCTAAAATTTCCTGGGAGAGTTGCTTGGTTACAGAATGTTTTCTGTTATTTTCCCCATAGTTACGTTTTCACCCATGGGTGTATAACGTTTGTGTTCTGCATCTTCCATCTGATGTTCTGCAGATTCTCCCCTGGGAGTCTCTGTTTTGCATCAGATTGAGTGTAATTTTGATGACTGATTCCGGGCCAGTTTTTTCAGTGCCTGGAGTCATGTTTTCTGGTGTTTTACACTGATTGTTTACATTGGCAACAGCCTTTTTTGAGGGGGGCTGTTTGCCTTTGCTGTGTAGTTTATCTCACTATAAGATACATTGTTTTTTCATTTATTAATGGATCATGTTATTATGTATCTTTGTGTCAGGGGTTTTTGCGAGTAACTAGGACTTGTTGTTCTTTCACAATGAAGGGACATTGTTCAAATTGTAATAGGAAGAAATCTTCCTCTGACTTTCATGATCATTGTATTAATTGTAGTCAGTGTTCTCGCATTAATCCCTGTCCTATATGTGAATATTGGGATGAGAAACATTGGAAACGTGTGTCACGATATGTTGTTTCTGGAGAAAGGGCTATGCCGGCTCTTTCTCCGCAAGGTCACTCTACTCTCTCAGTTTCTATTTCAGAGGAACAAGAACAGGGTGATGTTTCCATGTTATCTTCTACAAGTGTGCGTCCGTCGTCACAAATGAATTCAGAGCTAGCAGCAAAAGTGCTCATGGAGATTAGACAAATGTCGTCTGCTAGCTCGCCCGGTGTAGCGTCCAATCACCGAATGGTTCGGCAGCCGGGTTCGTCCGATGCGGTCCAGGAGGAAATTTTGGGTGATGCGAGCACTATAAACATAATAGATGCACACCCAGTGACGGCGGATAGTAAGCGAGAACGGGGGAAGCCTTTGAGTCCGGTTCCTAGCTCGTCCAGGTCCAGCCGGGCCGCGAGCGAGAGAGGCCCCTCTCTCGTACAACAACATCTGGGACCAGATGTTGTGGTACAAAATGTGTCGTTAGCGGAGCATACGTCCGTCCCTCGGGACGCTCCGTTGTATAGGCAGTCCGCGGAGACTGCTAAGGCTTCCTCTTCTCGTCAGCGCACACGACCGCACCTTGGCTGCGTGACCGCCGATATATTACCAGCTTCGCCGATCAAGGATTATTCGGCGACCAGGTCACACCATCCGGCAGCCAGGGATTCGAGACCGATGGACTCCGGACGTTCGCATAGGAAAAGTATGCGGGAGCCATCTGATGCGGAGCTGCCCTCGGCGAAGCAGCGAAAGACTGCGCCTCCGCAGGTCTCGACGCCGGACATTCTTGTGCAGATAGCACAGCTTATCGCAGCATCCCAGCAGCCGACAGAAACGGTGTCGGATCAAGAATTATCCGACGGCGCTGGGTCGGTACGCTCTGCCGAAGCATCGGGGGCGGATGACCGGGAACATCATGAGGTCCGACCGGATGGTGAAAGGGATACGGATGATTTGGAGCTATCCCTTTCGGAACAACATAAAGCTGCCGTGGACTTCATCCGGCACTTTCTCCCTCAAGTTGTTCCGTCGGGCCAGACTGCTGCGGTTCCGGACAAGAGGATTATAGCGTCATTGGACTCTGAATTTTTTGAGCGGTTCAGGGACATCGCTCCCGAGTTTCCGTCGCAGTCCAATAATGTTGCAAGAACATTTGAATTATTGAACGACGCTATTTTCAAACTTGCTTCCAAGACGGGGAAAGCAGGTTTCTTGTCCGCTAATACTCTCAACCTGCCTTTCATTAATGCAAGGAATAAATTCGATACGGCAGGACAGGGTATCCCGAGAGTTCCTCTGCATATGGACGACGAGGCAGAAGACTTAGAGCTATCATTACCGTCGTCGGCTTCTATTCCAACCGCGGTGTTGGAAACAGCTATTGCATCTAACAGAGCCAATTTAGATGCCTTATCTTACGCAGATCACCTTACTAAGGCGTTATCACTGCGCCTTCAAGGGAAAGAGTTTCAGGATATACAATCCTCTTTAAGACTTCTTTCAAGGGCAGTAGCTTATTCCACGTGTAACTCCGCCCTTTCAGTGGCAAATCTGGAGTTGGTTAGACGTGACGCAGCCCTAGCTACATCCACACTAGTGGATTCTAAGGTGAAGAACTCTCTTAGAGTCGCTTCGGTCTCAGGAGAACTTCTCTTTGACGGCAAGCTTTCCGCTATTTATGATAAAATTACAAAGAAAGCTTCGGATTCTCTGTTGTTCAAATCTGCTTCTAAGAAGTCGGATACAGCAGACAAGAATAAGACAGGCACTTCTGGGTCTAATGCACCCAAGAGAGGTTCCTATAGAGGTTCCGGTGCGTCCTCTTGGTCTTATTCGAGAGACCGTCAGGGTAGCGACTCTCGTTCGGGACGTCCTTCGGGCCGGGACAATCGGTCGGACGCCCCGAGGTCGACGGGGCGAGGTGCGGGTCGTGGAAGACGTGGTTTCTCCTACCGCAGGCCTCGCAGGTCCAGGAGGTGATGGCTTAAACCTCTATCGCGTACCGGTTGGCGGAAGGTTGTCGAGCTTTTCACAAGAATGGGCGTCGATTAAGGACGACCCTTGGGTGAGAGGAGTGACTTCGGAAGGTCTAAAGATATCCTTCAAACGAAAGCCTCCATTAACTCGAAGTCCAAAGTGGACTCATCTTCCGTCAAATCCGCAGAAAAGAGACGCTCTGTTATCAGAGGTGCAGTCTCTTTTAATGAAGAACGCGGTAGAGGTCGTAGAAAACCAGGAATCTCCGGGATTCTACAGCCATCTGTTTCTGGTTCCGAAACCAGACGGCTCGTTCCGTCCAGTCATAGATTTGAGCTGGATAAACAAGCTGATCGTCGCTCCGAAGTTTTATATGGAGACGATTCGGTCGGTCAGAGCGAGTATTCGGGTGAACGATTATGCATCAAGCATAGATCTCAAAGATGCGTACTTTCACGTCATGGTACATCCGACATTCCGAAAGTACCTACGCTTCGCAGTCCTAGGAGTGGTGTATCAATTCCGGGCGATGTGCTTCGGATTGAATCTAGCACCCTGGGCTTTCACTCGGGTAATGAACTCGGTAATGATCTATTTCCGAGCTCATTCGTCTGCGGTAACGTCGGCCTACCTGGACGACATTCTTCAGAGGTACGGCAACAAGTTAACGCTTCAGAACGATGTTCAGAATCTTCTTCTTTTGCTCCGACGTCTCGGTTTTATAGTAAACGAGGAGAAATCGGATCTGGTGCCGTCCAAGTCATTCACTCATCTGGGAATGAGCTTCGAGACGCACAACAATCTCGTTCGTCTGCCGTTAACCAGAGCGAAATTAGTCAGTTGTTACGCTCGCTATTGTCTGCACGCAGACAAAGTCACAGCGAGAGAATTTATGAGACTGATAGGTCTGTGCGGAGCCGCTGCGGATCTCATTCCGATGGGGCGGTTACGCACACGTCCTCTTCAAATTTTCTTGACTCAGAATTGGAGTGTGAAAATTCATTCGCTCGACGTAGACGTTCTCTTGTCAGATCAAGTGAAACAAGAGATTCAGACTTGGGCAAACATTCAGTGGTTAACTCAGGGAGTTCCGCTGCAGTTGCCGGATCCGAGTTTTACCATTATGACGGATGCCAGTCAAACAGGTTGGCGTGCATCATTAATCCCAACGGATTCGAGATGCCAGGGTCTTTGGGATCCGCAATTCCTGTGCAAGCACATAAACATCAAGGAAATGATGTCAATTTGGCTTGCGTTACGTCACTGGATGGACATTATTCACGATGCTCATGTCCAAATCCTATCCGACAATACGACAGTAGTGGCGTATATACGGAATCAGGGAGGCACTCATTCAGTTCCGTTGTTCAATCTAATGGAAAGAATCCTTCTGTTTGCGCTAGAACATCACTTTCTTCTTTCGTTCCGTCACATACCGGGTCGTCTGAATGTGCTAGCAGACTCCCTTTCACGAAAGGGTCGCTTGTTGCCGTCGGAATGGACTCTCAACAAACAAGTATTCAATCAGATTTGCTACCAATGGGAACGGCCAATGATAGACTTATTTGCGACACATCTCAACAATCAGTTGCAGACGTATGTGTCTCCGTGTCCGGATCCAAGAGCATTTGCAGTAGACGCTCTGTCGATCCCTTGGGACGGAATGATAGGATATGCGTATCCTCCAGCGCCGTTAATTCAACAAGTATTGCTAAAGATAAAACAATCTCAATGCAAGATTCTGTTGGTAGCATCTCTGTTGCCACAGAGACCGTGGATAAATCTACTCAGGTGTCTGTTGTGGGACCTACCGCGAAAGCTTCCTCCACGGGAGGATCTTCTTTCGCAGGGGAAATCGCGCCAACTCCATCACAACCCGCAAGGTCTCAACCTTCACGTTTTTCCGTTGTGCGGTCCTTCTTGCATGGCAAACACTTTACAGGACGAGCAGTGGACGCGATTTCTAACTGTAGGAGGACCTCCTCTTCGCTAAACTATGCGGCTAAGTGGAAGGTTTTTCGTCGTTGGTGTAGGGATCATTCTGTAGATATATTCGATCCCTCTATACCAGACATTGCAAACTTTCTAGTATACTTGTTTGACGAAATCAAACTGCAGCCTGTTACTATAAAGGGTTATAGGTCTATGTTATCTGATACCTATGCACATCATGATAGTTTACAAATTGGATCTAATGTCTCTTTATCTAAGTTGGTTAGAAACTTTTCGATAAATAGACCCAGAACTCTTAGATTAATTCCTAAGTGGAATTTAGCTTGGGTTCTTCTTAAAGTGAAGGAAAAGCCATTTGAACCTCTTGGGACAGTAGATTTCAAATTCTTATCTTATAAGACAGCTTTCTCTTCTGCTAGAAGAGTCAGTGAGCTTCATGCACTGTCGGTGGATGATTCTCACTATCGTAGTGTCGGGAACACTATCACCTTCACTACTAATGTGGGTTTTTTAGCTAAGAATCAGGCTCCTAATAAATATCCGGAACCTATTGTTATTAAGGCTCTTCCGTCTTCAGACGGGCGTAGGCCTTTACTGTGTCCTGTTAGAGCATTACGTATCTATAAACAGAGATCTCAGTTTATCAGAAAGGGACGGTCGGAAAGGCTGCTTATTGGTCTCAGCCATCCACATTTACGAATTTTTATCTCAGAAATATTGAGTCCATTTCTGGAGACCTGCATTGTTTAGGTCCGTTATCTGTTGCTCAGAATGTCGTCCACTCAACAGTTGCAACTATAGTTATGCAGGCTTTCTGTTCCGGCAGTGACTCCGTCCGGCTGCCCTCTTCGCTCTGGGCTATTTGACCCAGGGCAAGGGGAAGGGGGGGGGGTGTTCCCTTAGGTCACCTGCTTTATAGTGAAAAGCAAGGGAATGCCTCCTCCAAGTCAGTATTTCTGAGTCGCTTCCGGGATGGTTTTAAAGTGTAATATTAATGTTAAAATTCATTCATGTCTTATTTTTAAAGTGTAGCTTGGTGTGAAGCATTTGTATATGTCAAGTGTCAAACGGGCTTTAATATACAATACTCGGACACTTTTAAATGACTATAAAGAGTCTCAATTCTCTGGACTACTTTATTTATTGGCTTACTTTAAAAATAATTAGTATAAGGGATAAACTGGATGTTAATAGAGAACATGAATGTTATTGTGCTCAATTATTAAGGGTAGTGTATCTTTCTAATTTAATATTAAATAAGAAAGATACATGTAAAGCCTAATACTCCTTTTCTCCTTAAGGGGTTACCTCTTTACTATATAGTTGAGCTTATTGGATTTTCCTCTATGTCCTAGGCCCTCCAGCCTGTTTACTATTCAGCTAAGTCTGGGTCATTGGTACAGTATAAAAATGTTAAAAAATTTATAGTAATTTATATATTTTTTATACTTACCAATGACCCAGACGGGGATGGCCCTCCCTGGAGTTGGGAACTCTTGCCTCCCCACTGAGTACATAGCGCTGACCAGGCACTGTCAGCAAGAATGATAATTGGCGCCAATTTCGGGACAATTTCGGGATGTCTGCGTCACTGCGCATGCGCAGTGGAGGCGTAGTATGGAGGTCCTTTAGGACATGATTTCTTTTTGTTTTGGATGCAAATTTTGGGGATTGGGGGGCAAAATTTGTGTTTGGCCCTGGTTTTGTTAGAGTTAGCACCAGCTAAGTCTGGGTCATTGGTAAGTATAAAAAATATATAAATTACTATAAATTTTTTAACTTTCAAAGTAAATTTCCTTTCTTATTAAACATTTTGTATTTTGCACTCCTTGATTTTCTAGATTGCCAGGCCTGGATCAGTTATAATTTAATCTACTAGATTAGAGTTCCATAAGGCTGTAGGATTAAATTATTACAGCTGGACATTACTTACTAAATAGAAAATTGGCGCTCAATGGTTAGAGAACTGGACTTTAAGCCAAAAAGTTGACAGTTTGATACCTAATCAGCAGTAACTGCATTGCGTTCTTGTTGCTGATTGCCCACCTGGAGGCACTGTGTACTAAGACATACTGTAGGCTTATGGTGTTCTTGCCTTCATTTGTTGCTAACTTTGCTGTTGATTCTCATTGTTTTTCTTAAGAGAATCATCTGTGCAAATCATTTCTTATTCACACATTAATTTTAAGCCCGAATATCTTCTTTTCCGGGCACTTTTCCCTCAATTTCATGATGAGGGAGGGAAATTATTAATTTTTATCTTTTATGTTGTTAATACACGAAATAACCTCTGAAATGAGTTGAAATTATTAATTTACTTCTTGACACTATTCTGGGGGGAGGGGGGGGGAAACATGATTTCCAGCATTTGTGCCCATTTTTCCCCATACTGCAGTTGCAAATTTAACCAATTATATCTTGTTTGACGGAGCTGAACTCTGTCAAACATGATATGACTGGTTAATTTCTTAGTTTTACAAGAAAGTGGAGCACACTTAATTGGATATCTTTCAATTAAATATCCCTGTTAATTGAATATAATTTCCAAACACAAAACCATTCACCATACCTTCAGAACAAATTTACCCTGTTATTGGCATATAGGTTGTAAAGTAAACTCCTGTTAATTGAATAAAATATCTTGCAATATGTCATGGAATTACCCTGACAGTCACTAAATTACCCTGGTATATCACCCAAGCTAGCATCAGTACATCCAAATGCAGGCATTTAATCTATTATATCTTGTTTGGTCTGTCAAACAAGATATAGTAGAATAAATTCTCAGTTTAAGTCAATAATACTCCTGTTAATTGAATACTCCTGTTAATTAAATAACTCTCACTGGCTAACTGGCTATTCAATTAACAGGGCTCCACTGTACAAGATAGTGTCATTGAAGAGATTTCCAGGTGAAAAAAAGTGATCAGCCAGATTTACAAAGATGAGGGAGGTGCCTGAGAAACAACAATTGTCTTTTAATAGTCTTATTGAAAAATACTACAATACAGTGGAGCCCACTTAATTGGATATCTCTTAGTTGTATAACCCTGTTAATTGAATATAATTTTAAAACACAAAACCATTTACCATACCTTCAGTACAAATTTGATCTGTTAATTACATATGGGTTGTAGAGTAAACTCCTGTTAATTCTATATAAATTTTTGTAATATGTTGAAAAAATTACTGTGACACGCACCAAATTCCCCTTATTTATCAACCTTTTTGGCCTCACTACATCCAATACAGGCATTTATTCTATTAAATATTGTTTGACAGAGCTCTATGAGCTCTGTCAAACAAGATATAATAGAATAAATGCTCAGTTTACCTCCAGACCACAGGAAACTGACCAAATTCCTGTTATTATATACTCCTGTTAATTGAATAATTTTCACTGGCAAAATGGATATTCAATTAAGAGGATTCTACCGTATTTCTGAAATTTTGGATATCATAAATCTTGTTTTATATTCCAGGCTATATCACATCATGAAGAACAAAAGAAACGACTTGAAGAACAATTATATTTCAAGGATAAAGAACTTGATGACTTGAGACATTTGTACTCGGGTCATGGGGATGAGTATGCACTTTTAGAATTACAACTAAGAGAAATGACTTCCAAGTCACAGTTATACAAGAGCACCGTTGAAGAGTTACATGTAGAACTTTCTGAACTGAGGGACAAGCAGTCTTTTCTTGAGCAGCAAGTAGATCAGTTAGGTGACTGTCTTAAAGAGAAAAATATTGAAATTGAACAATACAAAATTACTTTGTCAGACTTCGAATCTAATCGTAGTAATAACTCAGCCGACATTCATGAGATGAACAAAATTCAGGAAGAGTGTATGGATATGTTACAAGAGAAGTGTAATGAAATTCAAGAAAAGAAGAGCAGTATCGGTAATTTAGAAATGGAGAATAGGAACTTAAAAGATGAATTGGAAACAGTTTTGGAAGCCAATAGGATGTTGTGTAACCGAGAAGATGTAATAGCTCAGTTAGAAGAGTCTCTCCATCAGTCTGAAAATGAGAATCGGATATTGACTGATCAGATCAAAGAGCTGTCTACAAAGTCTGCCAACAAAATGGAAGATGGAAGTTTGTCATCAGATGTTGAAAGTAGAATGAATAATAGCTTTACTCAACAACTGGAACAAATGAAAAGTGAAACGGAATGCATTGCTCCAGAAATTCAGGAACTGGTTGCAAATCCAGACTTGTTTGTTCAATTAAAAACTTCTTGCATTGAAATAAGATCAGAAAATATGCGGCTCAAAATGGAGTTGGCACAGTTTCAAAATTCTAGTTATGTTAAATTTGATGACAGTGAAGAAGGTAAACCGGTGATTGGTCATGAAGGAGCCGCCAGTCCTCGATTGAATGAAAGTTCCAGACTGGATTCCAGCATTTCTCTTTCAAAGAATGAAAATTCCATTCCTTCGAATTGTTTATCTGGTGACAGTGATAACAATGAGGTACAAGTATTGAAGGAAGAAATTGAGAAATTGAAATGTAAAAACAAAGACCTTGAAACAGAGTTACTGTCTTCAGATAAACCTGAACAAGATAATAGTGTTGTGTTGACTTTGAATGAGTATATGGAACTAAAGAATAAATTGATCAGTCTAGACACAAGTAATACAGTGAAAAACTTACAAAGTGAAATTGAACTTTATAAAGCAACTATTGAGAACATGAAGATGCAGTCGAATTGCCTGAATGATTCTCCAGATGAGCAAAGTGAACTGAAATTCCTAAAATCAGAAGTTCAGTTCAATGAAGTAAAAGTCTTGGAGCTTGAAAAGGAGCTTACAGAAATTCATGACAAATACAAAAGAGGCAAAGAAGAGTTGGTCGAAAAGTACACAAATGAGAAGGAGGAGTTGTTACAGTGCTGGAAGGAGGAGATTGAGGTTTTAACATCGAAGAACAATGATCAGTCGGGAAAGACTGATGATGATCTCTTAGAGAAATTGTCAGTGAAGAATGATGAACTAGAGAAGAAACTTGCTGAAACATTTATACTTGTCGAAGATGCTAAGAATGAAAAACAACAGCTAGCAGTTCGAATAACAGAGTTAGAATGTGCAGTTAATCAATTAACGGGTATGGATATAGCTGATTTGGAATCATTAAGAGAACAGTTTGAGTCGATAGAAGAGCAGAAATGCGAGCTAGAAAAGAAAATTGCTCACTATGATAATGAATGTGATCGAATAAATAGTTTGCAGCTTCAGTTAACAAATGCTGAAAAGGAAAATGGTGAACTACACAAAGTGTTATCTGATCTAATGACTAAAAACAGTGAATTAGAACAAACAGTTAGTCATCATAAAACTAATGATTTACCATACAAAAACAATGAGTTAAATATAACTACTGATGAATTACTATGTCAAGATGATAGTGAATTAAAATGTACGTCTGCTTTATTACATTGTAAAATAAGTGAACTAGAACACACAACCACAGAATTGGAGAGTAAAAATAGTGAATTAGAATGTACTTCTGTTGAATTAGAATGTAAATTAAATGAACTGGGGGATGCCAGTGCTGAACTGGAGCGTTTCAAAAGTGAATTATATGTAATCACTTCTGAGATTCAGTGTCAGCAAACTGAGTTAGAAAACACTTCTGGTGAAATAAAAGATAAAAATAGTGAATTACAGTGTATAATATCTGACTTAAATTGTAAAACTACTGAGTTAGAACATAAAATAACTGAATTGGAAAGTAAAAATAGTGAACTAGACTGTGTGACTGCTGACTTACACTGTAAAAATTGTGAATTGGAACATATTGTTGCTGATCTACAGGACAAAAGTATTGAATTGGAACATACAGAAGCTGAAATACATTGTAAAAACTGTGAGGTGGATCACATCAATTCAGAAATTCAGTGTAAGAAAGATGAGCTGGAGCACACAATTGTAGAATTTTTGTGTAAGAAAAGTGAGTTGGAGCATATTGTTATTGAATTGGAATGTAAAAACAGTGATGTAGAATCTGCTAGTGCTGAATTATTGTGTATAAACAAAGAACTTGAGCACACAACTTCTCTACTGGAATGTAAAAATGACGAGTTAAAGTATGTAATCTCTAAATTAGATAATAAAAATAGTGAGGTTACAGAAATTGTTGCTGAATTATCAGTTACTGAGGATGAGAAAAAGAATATCACATCGGTTTCATCTGTATGTTCAAACATCACGGAAATTGAGAAATTTGAATCAGAAAAGTGCATTGATGAGTTGAGGATGACCATTTCATCCAAAGACGAATTGAATGAAGAGCTAAATAGTGAACTTACAATTGCAATTAAAAGCCTGGAAAATAAAGAATTTGAGTACAAACATTTAAAAGAGCAGTATTTAGTACTTGAAAATAAAATGGCAGAACTTTCTGACAAAGATTTTGATTGTGATATTTCTCACGAGTTAAAAGATAAGAATAAATTGTTGGAGGAAGAAGTAGGGGAGAAAAAGAAAAACATTGATTCACTTGAGGATGAGATAGAGAAGCTGCAGAACTGCCTTCATAGAACAGAGAGTGAGAAAGTTCAATTACAAGAAAAGGTGGATGAAATGGATGATGCCAGAGTATTGATGTATGAGCTGGAACAACTCCAGGAAGTAAATGCCGAGTATGAGAGCAAAATCAAACAGGTCAGTTACAGAAGGCCTAAAAAAGTTAAACTGTTTCTCAGGCCCTCCTGCATGGTCATTTCAACTGCCGCATGCTCTCTTTTTATAACCAAAGCAAACTTAAAAAAATAAAAATTAAATGGCTTATGTTTATTTTATCCAAACTAATAAAATTAATACATTTGTCCCTTGATTGCAAGAAGGCTTTGTAGCGCTTCAGCATTGCAAAGACTTTTTGCACTCAAGGGACGAAATTCAGCACCACCCATGCTGTTGTCCAGATTATGAGGCCTAAAACATAAAACAAACCAAGAACATGAACTTGGAGGGAGGGGGGGTGGGGGATGCTAAAAATAATTACAAAAATAAAAAAAACGCCTGCCCGCATGCAATTTTACAAACAAACAAAGATGTCCTGAGAAACAGAAGATTTATTTTGTGGGGCTTAATATGGTCAAATTACTTTTTGATCCAATTTCTCGATCCGATTTACTGCTGCTGGGGAGGGGGGGGAACAGCAGATTCAAATTGTCCAACTCAACAAAAGGAAAGTGTTCAGCCATCCTACAAATTAGCGGCAACATTCAGCAATGCTGCCATCTATTTTTCCAAAGTGTCATCACAAATTCTGTGGGAAGGGGGGGGGGAAGTCAGTAAAATAGATCTTCTGCTTTTCATGCCATTTTTTATAAAGTAGCATGTGGGCAGTCATTTTTAGCTCATCTGAACAAAGCTCAAGGGGAGCTTTACTAGTCACTTTACGTCCAACCATCGTCCGGCATTAACTATACATTATCAACTTCTCAGAAACTACTGGACGAAATTGAATCAAATCTGGTGTACATGTTCCTTGTATGTCAATTTAAGTTTGTTCAAATAAAGTTGCCACGGCCGCAGGGGGCACCACAAGTGACTGATAGTACCCATATATTTGAAAAAAATTCAAATTTGTTCAAATGGGGTCTGTGGGTAAATATTTGGGCTCTGTATTGGAGCCCAATTTGTAGCTTAGTGCAGTGTGTGAGGAAATTTCTTTAAAAATCTTCTTCAGATCCACCAGTCAGAATCCTTTCATATTTTATAGACAACATCTCTGGTTGCCAGACTCAACTTTGTTCAATTCGAGTCTCTGGGTTAATATTTGGGCTCTCTATTGGAGCCCAAATTTTAACTTTGTGCACTATGAGGAAATTTCTTCAGAAAATCTTCTTCAGATCCACCCATAAGAATGCTTTCCTATTTAGTATGCAACATCTCTAGGGGGTGGTCAGATTGAAGTTTGTTCAAATCAGGTCCCTGGGTAAATATCTGGGCACTCCATTGGCATCCAAATTTTAGTTTTAACTTAGTGCAATATGAGATTTCTTTAAAAATCCCCTTTCTTAGATCCACCAGTCAGAATAACTTTCATATTTGGTATACTACATCTCTAGGTTTATCAGATTCAAGTTTGTTCAATTCGAGTCCATGGCTTAATATTTGGGCTCTCTGTGGGGTGGGGGACAGGGGCCAGGGAGGTGGAAGTTAGGTTAGGTTAAAGGTTGTTAAAATCCATTCCTTAGTGTTTTACCATAAAATTTGCTTTTCAAACTGCAGTGACATAACAACCCTTGGAATTTTGGCAGTGCTTGTCTACAGCTGATAGAATTGGAATCTATCATGAAGACCTATGATAATAATAATCTGACATGGACACAAGACTTATGAATAAATTCATGGCTTCATTCCTCTGTAGTGTTGATGAACCATGACTAACTGAATGTTACCCAAAATACTTCTTTGAACCACTTTGTCTGGTGAGCGATTAAGACAAAGCTTTTCTGGCCTGTTGTTTTATTTTATTTTGATTATTATTTCTCGGCCATAAAAAGTTAGTTGTTGGCTTGATTTATGTTTTAGGCCTCATAATCTACAGAATAGCATGGGTGGTAGTGTATTTCATCCCATGAGTGCCATTTTTTGTAAAATTGCATGTGGATGGACGCTTTTTGATTTTATTTCATTTTTTATTTTTGTAATTATTTCTTTGCCATCAAAAGTTCAAGTTCTCTGTTTGAGTTATGTTTTAGTCCTCATAATCTACAGAATAGCATGGGTGGTGGTGTTTTTCGTCCCATCAGTGCAAGAAGGCTTTGCAATGCTAAAGCATTGCAAAGCCTTGTTGCACTCAAGGACAAATTTATGTGTTATTAACTTGGGTAAAATATCAGACATAAACCATTTAATTTGTATTAGCTCACCTGAGCAAAGCTCAAGGGGAGCTTTACTAATCACTTTCTGTCCGTCGTCCATCCGTCCGTCCGTCCGTCGTAAACTTTACATTATCAACTTCTCCTCACAAACTACTGGACCAAATTCAACAAATTTTGCTGTGCATGTTCCCTATCATATGTCAATTCAAATTTGTTCAAATAAAGTTGCCACGCCCACAGGGGGCACCACAGGGGGCATAACTCTGATGGCACCCATGAACTTCTTTTCCAAAATGAAAAAAAATCTTCTTCTTCAGATCCACCAGGCAGAATTCTTTCATATTTGGTATACAACATCTCTAGGGGGGTCAGATTCAAGTTTGTTCAAATCGAGTCCCTGGGTTCATATTTGGGCTCCCTATGGGAGCCCGAATTTTAACTTAGTGCAATATGAGGATTATTCTTAAAAAATCTTCTCAAGATCCAGCAGGCAGAATCAAAATTTGATATTTGGTATGCAAATAATTTGGGGGGGGGGGGGCGATGTGAGATTCAAGTTTGTTCAAGCCATATCTCTATGTCCATATTTGGGCTCACTGTGGGAGCTTGAATTGTAACTTTGTTCGAAATGAGGAATGTTCTTTAAAAATCTTCTTCTTCAGATCCAGCAGTCGGAATGTTTTGATATGTGGTGTGTAGCATCCTTAGGGGGGTGAGATTCAAGTTTGTTAAAGCCAAGTCCCTGAGTCCATATTTGGGCTCCCTGTGGGAGCCCGAGTTATAACTTAGTCAATATGAGGAATTTTTCTTTAAAAGTCTTCAGATTCAGCAGTCAGAATGTTTTGATATTTGGCATGCAGTATCCTTAGGGGGTGAGATTCAAGTTTGTTCAAGCCAAGTCCCTGGGTTCATATTTGGGCTCACTGTGGGAAATAAATGAGGAATTTTCTTTAAAAATCTTCTTCTTCAGAACCAGCAGATGAAGATGAATGCTTTTGATATTTGGTATGCAGCATCCTTAGGGGGGTAAGATTCAAGTTTGTTCAAGCCATGTCCCTAGTTCCATAAAATTTGTCTCATGACTTCATTCCTTTGTAGAGTTGATGAACCATGTCTAACTGAATGTGACCCCAAATACTTCTTTAAACCACTTTGTTTGAATTACTTTGCCCGGTGAGCGATTAAGGCCCCATGGGGCCTCTTGTTTTTTTAAGTGTTGGTTAGAAAAAGAGAGCATGCGGCAGCCAAAAAGACCATGCAGGAGGACCTGAGAAACAGATTTTTACCTTTTTTGTCTTTATGAACTTGTGTTTAACTAGTAGGGTTAAATATACAACACTAAATATCTTAATGATATGATAAATATCCGTTAATAATTAGGTTATTAAAAAAAATACTGGGTTCTGAAGCACCTCCCTCATCACTGAAAAGCTGCCTCGTGACTCCTTTTTTTATACCTGGAAATCTCTTCACTATTTTGTACTTGTTGGATAAGACTTTTACGAACAATTTCTTGTTTGACAGCTTCACTGAGCTCTATCAGACAAGATATAGTTGGTTAAATTTACAACTGCACTATGGGAAATTTCCGCTGTTGAAAAAAAAGTTTTTTCCACTTCATATTGTAAGTAGTTAAATTCTAATTCCAACTGTTTTCAGGACTGTTTGTGGATTCAATTTTTTTTTTTAAATAAATAAAAAGCCTCCCCTCCTCTCCCCCCCCCCCCCCCTTCTCCCCTCATCATGAAATTGAGAGAAAATTGTCTGAGAAACAAGAATTTTTTTAATAGGACTTACTTGATCTTGTTTGATGGTCAGTTTCATAGACAATGCTGGAAATGAACAAAATTGACAGGTGCAGTCTTAAGCTCCCGTGAAATCAGAGACGAGAGTAATTTGCATCCGTAAAATGTTAGTATATGAATTCCGGAGGGAATACTGTCACCAGACACCAGAAACCTTAACCGTTTGAACCTGAGCGGCTGTTTATCTAGCCAGGAGCATGATACGACATAACATACGACATCGACTTTTTTTTTACCCCTGCATGTATAACGATACCACTGCCTTGCCAGAACGTGATCACGCTGTATATACATGATGGGAACTTTTCTGGATGTATAAACGACAGTGGTAGACTATATGGAGGTAAAGGAGGGCGGCCTCAGGCCCCCCCTCCCCCTCCCCCCTCCCCTCAAATAAATCGTCATTTTTCTGAGTCCGATTCAGAAATGTTTGCGGTAATTACCTCCCACTTTAATGATTTTTTGGGGGGGAAAATATGAAAGTTATTTTCTAATATTACTGCTCTCGTCATGTCAACAACATGTCCGTATTTTAAACAACATCGTTTCCAATAACCATTCTTTACTCATAAATCTTTTATTTTGAACAACACGAAATGAAACTAGCTGCCCTTGATGAAATTTGCGTAGCCATTTTCAATCATGGGTCAAGATTCAGCTAACTCTAGTTTTGTAACACAAAATATTTAATCTATTTTGCATCACAAAACTAGAGTTATCTCCCTTGGGTCACTCTTTCATGTTGGAAATCCGAAAATCACAACGTTTCCCACCATTGATAAATTATAGTGAGTGTGTGTGCGGAAGGGGAGGAGGGGGGGTGACTTTTTACATCCTTAGTGCCCTTATAGGGTTCAGCAGAATAGTCCTTGTAAGTTGTAAAATCCCTCTCCCTCGGATCAGGCCTAGTTCCTTCTGGCTGCTCACTGTTATGTTTCATCTGAATTTTGGGCGTCAGGGTGTATTACTATTTAACGGTATGGCAGACGATCGACCAACTTAACAGAATAAGGTCAACGAAACATTCATTCCGACGTTCACCAAGCCTTATATATGATGGATCGTTGACTATGTCACCATGTTATTTGAAATGTACACGGCCACACGCCCGGTTATACCTTCCTTTAGGACCATTCAGCCATCTCGTTTTTGTCGACCTTTTGTTAAAAAAAACGTCAAAAAAAAAGGTCCAAAAAGTTGATTTTGGGCTCTGATCAATCGGCTATGGAATTTCATAATCGCGGCAAGCCTACAATCAGTATTTTCAACGTGCAGCCTCAAGGCTGCACGTTGAAAATATTGATTGGTCTACCCCAAATAATGAATATGGACTCTTCTGATTTTTCATTGTACTGCATGGCAGATACCACTGGCGTCCAAAGGGTTAAATGTATAAGGAATTGCTGAATTATGACAGTAACTTGCCACTGGCCACAGTGTGCTGCTTTCTCAAAACAACACACATTTATATGCCCTCACAGTATATTAGTGCTCAACAATATTTTTCAACGAGTGCATTTTTTAGCTCCCGTAAAATAGAAATCACAGGTGCTGACGGGAGCAATTGCACTCGCACCCGTCTCACTTGCAGGACTGTTCACAGCCCTTGCAATTGGCGTCGGCATTCGGCAGTGCCGAGGCAAAAGCCGAGGTGTTTTTGTTTTGCGTCGGCAGAAATAATGCAGACGCCAAACAGTGTGTCTGTGTGCATTAAAACTTCAAGAAAAACAGAGCATGGGCGAAAATTATCAGATGAACAGATGCAGATTAAAAAGATTATGCCTTTTTGACAAAACATCCTGTTAAGTTAGAAAAAAATATCCCACCATTATCTAGACAAAACTCCATCTTAATAATAGAAAGAAACATGGATCGTGTCCCGGAGCGGAACATCATTTTGTTGAAAAGACGAAAGACGTTTCCGTCGGAATTGATTCGTTTATCCAGGAATAATTGGACCTAGGAGATTTCGGCCTTCTATTTTTAAGAGGAATTTTGCTGTAAAAAATAAACGAATTATTCTTAGCAAAAGCCAATTAAGTATTTTAAAAATGTTAATTTGATTTATTCATCGGTGTGGATCTGTCAAATAAAATGAGTGTGTGTTAGTTGCGGTGGTGAGGGTTACGGTACATGTAACGATGTTGGGGAAATTCGGAATACAGGAGAAGCGACCCAAAACAAAGTCGATCCATGCGAGAACTCGGTCCAACACAAATTTGGTTCATAAGAAAACTAGGCCCACGTAATTATTCAAGCTTAGCTCATACAAAATCGGATCGTGCGAGAACACCCTTTTGAGATCCTGTGAGAGATATCTACTGAAAAAAGTTAACAGAGTTCCTTCTGCTTCTTGCTTCTGCAATTTTAAGTAAACATGAGGCACCTTTCAAAACAAAACAAAAAAAACATCGTCACGAAATTGGAGTGTAAAACGAATCAGGGACAGCCCGCCCCAGGGACAACCCACCCCAGGCCGATTTTTGGGGTGGGTTGTCCCAATTTTTTTCTGATTTTTGGGGGATATTAATATATAAAAAAAGATGTTCACTCACATTTTTATCGAAAATTATCCACAATCCACATTGATCCTATTAACACATCCCAGAATGACTAATAATAGTTTTAAACTGAATTGGTAGCATGTAGAGACCAGTCAGAAGTGGCGTGTTGTTTTAATCATGTTGTTTCAGTGCAGTATCCTCCAAGAGGAATGATATTTGTTTGATGCGCAAAAATTCAAATGACAAGTTTTGGCGTGATATGGATTCATCACAGCGTTGCTCTCTTTTGTCTGTCTATAAGACTAAGACAATAAATGTGTTGTTTTAGCTGTTAACAATCTTCATGTTGCTTTTGTTTGAATTAAATCCGTGGCAGTAGTGAAGACTTCTGACTTTCTTCATTACGCTAATTGAATTCAACAGAGTAACGAAATTTAATAAGCAAAGGGGTATACATCAACGGCAAAAAATACGAAACAGAGGAATATCGTGTACTTTCGCAACCCCGTTCAGTGTCACAAGTGTCAGAAATTGGGCACTTGTCACACAAATGCAACGGGGAACAACAATGTATGAAATGCGACGCATCGACAAACACATCGCGAAGGCATGCAATGTCACAAACTCTTGAAAGCCCCCCGAGAACACGCCCTCCTCACCTTATTCCACGTGCATCCTAATGGCTGGCTCTATTTTATTCCATTGGCATTTTGTCTACGCACCTCCAATATCATAATCAAATAGCTGATAACTGCGGCATGTGAAAAACTTGGGGCGGGTTGTCCCAGTCGGTTTGGGGCGGGTTGTCCCATTCCTGTAAAACAGACACGATTCGAATCAGAATTAGAGGGTGGGAACAAATGCAGGAATGTTAAGGTATATGTAAGGGTGGTGTCAGGGTGGCATCACCGATCTTCAATTTTGGAAGTGGGATGGGCAACACAAATTAGAGGGTAGGATTGAATCTGGGAATGAAGAGGGTGGGGGGGGGGGGGGGGGGGGGTACACAAGTCAAAGTGGAACTGATAACAAACTTTGTGATTAGTTCCACTTTGACTTGTGTACTCCCCCACCCCCATCCCCCCCACCCCCCACACACACGTTATATTATTTATTAATAAAACAGATACCGATTTTTTTGTTGATAAAATTTTATTATTTTTTTGTTTTAATCCGTTCATGACATAACGATAATAATATTATAAATGATCAATACGGAATACAATGAATTAACATTATGCGTGTCACATTTACTCAAGAACAATGTCAAATTAGGACCACTCAAACTTTGAAAGAATTCGGTGACAGATTTTATACGCATAAATAATTTACAAACTGAAAGTGATGGAGTCCCCCCCTCCTCCCCCAGCACCTGATCTCGGAATGGAAAAATGTTCACATCTGACGTGACAATTTTACCACGCAATTTTTTGTTACCTGGATGACAGTGGTAAAAACTTTGTCAAAACCGTCTCGGGTGACGAATCTTCCCAGGGACGCCCGTCCCGATACACGTGGTGTTAATCTTTAAGTGGAAGTAAACAAGGCCACCTGACATGCAGTATGGGGTTGATAACCTCGACCAAATTATTGAAATTATGGAAACGAAAGTGTCAAAATTAATCAAAATTTGGATCTTTGTTGAGGTAGACTGACAGGATTTGAGGTGACTGGGTTTTTAACCCCACTTTGCCTCTGAAATGTTATTCCCCTTTTTCGCGATAGTGATAAGTGTTCAAACAATGACGAACAACGCAAAACTTACCACACGACGTATACAAATCTTATTCAGGAACAACAGACTTCAAATCGACACACTCACACAAAAGCTGCACTCATCATAATGCCTCTAATGCTCTCGTAAGTCTTGTTTTTGTTAACAATAATCATTTTGAAAAAGTGCCGACGCAAAGTGTTTTTTAGCCGACGCAAACTGCCCACTGCCTCAGCATTTTTTTTGCCAAGGCAAATTATCTGAATTGCAAGGGCTGTGTTCATAGAGCCATATGAGTGTATAATAGGTATAAAGACTTACGAATATAAGATTTAACCCTTTACCCAACGAATCAGCCGCATCTGCCCGTGTAATATGCAAATTCAGCATTTGAAAAAATATTATTTTTCAAAAACTGTCAACAAAACCATATCATGTGACCCCTTGTTGGAACGAGCTTGTTCCAACGAGGGGTCACATGATATGGTTTTGTTGAAATTTTTTGAAAAATTTTAAAAAATGATATTTAAAATAATAAATTTTGATATCGTCTGCGTTGGGTAAAGGGTTAACTTATGATTGTAAATTCATTGGGTTGAGAAGATAGGAAGAAAAAACTTCACCCTCTTGTCTGTTTTTTCAGTGCAAAATTGCCTGAGAACGCAGCTTTTTTTTTTTGCCTTTTGATAGAGAGAGACAGATTTAATCATTTTTGGAGGCTTTCCACTGTAAATCAACATTTTGAACAACAGAAGATGCACTCGATCTGTTGGACAGGAGGAAATGTGAAATTAAAAAGCTACAATTTGCATCATAACACACATGAGTATTCACACCAATGCAGGATTCATGAGAGTGCTATAAGTGGAGTTAATAGAGTAAACGCTTATTCAAACCAACGGTAGGTGCAGTAGATACCAGCGGAAGATGTATGGAATCATTCCTCAGAAACAGAACATTGTACCATAATATAGGATATGATTTTACACCACTCAACTATCTGTTAATGTATTAAAGTGCATTACTAAAGCAAGCAAAATATCTCATGGAAGACCGGCCATGTCATTAGATCATTCCCTTCAGAGATTAGAAAATGTCTTAGCCTTTTACCCAATGTAATGACCTGCGTTAATCACAAAAATCATTCACTTCTCATTTTTTGTCTCAAAACATAGCTTATGACCTCTCATTGGTACAAGCAGAATGAGCTCATTGAGGTTGTTCCAGTGAGGGGTCATAAGCTATGTTTTTGATGCGAAAAATGAAAAGAAAAAAAACTAGCTATTCAACAATTTTGTTTGCAATTGTCGTCTGCCTTTTGTGTTAGGTAACAGGTTAAATTTACAGCTTTGAAAATTGAATTTAAATTGGAAAATGCATGTACATGTCTATTTAAAACAATTTGTACACATTTTGTTGTTGAAAGGGGAATATCTGTTGGCTTTCTTTGTACATAACAGATTATTATGCACACAATAAAATTAATACCAAATCAAGTGATGTGATTCCTGTGATAAAATAAGAAATGGCCCCCACAAGATCATTTAGCTGTTGCAAAGCATTATTGTGCCAGCGATTTGTAGCTATGATCCTGCGAATATTCAAGATTCAATTCGATATCGATACCATACGTCTGCTTCAAGATCAGTCCCGAATCAGTCTCAAGATTTGATTTTTAGGATCTCTCAAACTAACTTCAATTTGTTACATTTCTGACAAAAATTTGATAAAACAGACAGTCAATTATTTAATTGAGTAATTGACAAAGATTATTTGTTAGGTAAGTAGTGAATTTTGTCCGTAACATTTTCCAGTTAGTTTTTGAAAGCTTAACTTGTTACTATTCACGTTCTTGAGAATGTGAATAGTAACAAATTAAGCCTTCAAAAACTAAAACTTTGGATAGTAGGCGGAGGTGTATCAGCAGCGGTGCTATGGAGAATATTTATTGGTGTTCAAGGTGTCAGTCAGTCGTGTAAGGGTCATCACAGTATTTCATAACTTCCGTTTGGTGCAATATGAAATAACTTGTCTCTTAAGATTCAATTCGAGATTTGATTCGATATCGCAGACACGATTCAATTTGAGATTTGATTTGAAAAAAATGTGTGATTTGCAGATCCATATTTGTAGCTCTCACAGATTTTTCAAAAAGCCAGGCCTGGATATCGTGCAAAGGAATTTGAATACCCCCAAGCCTTATTCTGGACTAAGCATACTAAAACCAGTAGTTCAGGGTGTCAAAAACAACAGAAAGTGACATGAAGACTGAACAAAGAAAAACAAACATAACATTCTAGATTTTTTTGGGGTGCGGACCGAAATTTCAAGATGGCCACCCATGGCCAATTAGACAAACTTTGATTTACTCACTGCTACTTATACACAGTAAGTGCTCATTTCAATATGGCTCTGGCTAGAAGCATCTAACTGTCACCCACCTTTACAATACTTTACCTGTACATTTGTTACAGGCCACTGTCAGTATTTATGTCCAGACCTTTACAATACTTTACATGTTCCTTGTTATCAGGTCATAACCTAGATGTGTGTCATTGTTGTGTCACATACTATACATGTACATGTCTTACACAAGTTGAGCTACAGTGTCATTGACACTTTCAGTCTAATACTGATTGTTTTGATTAATAGACAAGCCTCTTTTATTCTATTCTATTCAAAACAGATCTATGGCTTACTGCCGCCATTATCATTGGTTGTGATAAAATCAAAGGAAGTGTCGCAGTACTGACTTTTGGTCAGTGCTTGTATAGTACTTTGCTTTAGAAATAAGCCATACGAATGTCTGGCAATTGTTTCGGCATTGACTATTATATACAAACAATGGGAAGAGTTGTTAAGGTTAATGAGCATCATTAGAATAAAAAAATTGGCTCACATTTGTTTTGCGATTTATTTACTGAAGAATGTTAGCCTGTTTATGTGACCCTGTAATTGGCTTAATCGGGGTTTCTGCTAGGGGGAAAATGTGTGGGTCCGGTAGCTTAAAGAAAGTGAAACTCAGACGCCGAAGGCGTCTGCCACACGTGCCAAAGGCATGTGCATATAGAGGGGGGTATGGGGGGTTCTCCCCCTGGAAAATTTTGATTTTTAGGTGCTCTCTGGGGGCATTCTGGTCGCTAAAATGCTGAAAAATTGAAGATGAAAATATGTATTCTTTTCTCCTACAATTCTCTAAATTCCCACGGGACACACAATACTACATCTGGTCGGAGGTTTCATAAAAATACAAATCCGAAACAACACAAAATACACGAATCCTGACAGTGACTTCGACGCTTGAACTCAATTTTTTTATACAACCCGATACGTGCCAACGTAAATAATTGGAAATGCAGAGAGAACGAAATATTAAAAAAGAACCATGATGCGGACGTCATGCACGTGCCATTACATCATTTATCGCTCGAAATAAAAGCCAGTGATTTTGGACCAAACACGACAATTTGAGTCCGAAATTTTATGGGCGATGTGTAGGATTTGAACTTTGTTTCCCACTCTCGTCTGGGTGTTATAAAGTATCAGGTTGTCGCCAATAATAGTAGGCATAGTATACAACATAATTATGCCTATCTTACGTGGAAACAAAGGATCCTGAGTGTCGTTACGATGCAGCATTGTACTCGACATTTTTACCACCAGCTTTTCTGACTGATCATAGTATAATCGGCGGGGGGAATGGGTCCGTTCGATGGACCCACAGCCGGTCTAGCGGAAACCCTGGCTCAATATTCACTGAAGCTTCTTTGTTACAAACTACCATGCTTTTATTTTATTTAGATAAGGTTCTTCTGCAAAAGCAAATACATGCGGTATCGCAAAGTACGAGGAGTATTGATTCTGCATTGTCACATCTAACAAGTATTGTCAGTTCATAAATACTCGATATTTACTCATATCGCGGTATTTAAAAAAATACCGTACTCATTATTTCAACTTGGAATACCGTGAAGTCCTAGAAGTGACATTCACGCATGCATTTTCCAGGTAATAAAAATCATCATCAGCAAACTTTAAATATACCCGATGCTTCATTAATTATATGTTTGATACAGGCCTGAAAATAAGCAGTCTGACATTTGCAGAATGAGATGCCCAGCGGGTGAATTTGATGATGCTATCTCATACAGTGGGCCAATTTATCCTCTGGGTACCGCTTTTTATTTATTCTTGAGAGCTTGATTCAGATTGAGGTTCACAGAGGGTGAATTTAGTGATGCTACCCTGCTATAGCAGGGTAGCATCACTAAATTCACCCTCTGGGGACCTCAATTTGCAGATGTCAGTCTGCTTATTTTCTGGCTTGGTTTGATAACTATTCCTATAATTAGTGTTTGAAATTTAATATTATTGCGTCTGTGGAAATATTGCTCACGCGTGGAAAGTGACAAGTCCACAGTGGCCGTGCTGTAATCCTTTTTTTTTCAGGACACCTATTTCAGATTTTGTAAGCAATAGAAAGGCAAAATGGAAGCGATATATATACCGGTGTTATTGTTGAGGCAAACCTCTCTTTAACCCTTTGATATTTTTTCCTGAATGGTGCTTAGTGACAGGCGTTGAGCTAAATGTTATTGTAGCTTAAAATACTAATATAATCCTGCTGTCCAGACTTCTTAATCATTAATGTGAAAAATATCTTGTTATTTGTAATTTCCGACGTTTGACGTCGCGTTTTGAAAAACGTTGAAGAAACTGAATTCCCAGTGACGTTTGATCGTCAGGATAATTAAAATTAAAGTCTCAAAGGGTTAAATTTCAAGAAGACTAAAAATACTTTGATATTCTGTGTTGAGAACCCTTTCCATAACAGTAGATTTCCTTCTTGTGTCCTCACATTTCTTCTGGACTGCGAGTGGAAGGAAAAGTCTGATATCCACACACTCATTAGCCAAATAACAATCATTTAGTACTGAAATGGTTAACCAGATAATTGGTTTGAAACCAGTTAGCTATGTAACCGATTAGAAAAAACATCAACCAGTTATCTGAAATATCGGTATTGATTGCTATTCCGCGTTTAAAGTGTAGTAAATCTGCCATTTCTTATCAACCTACCTCAATTGTTTACTACAGGCTTGCACTACAGTGGAAGAACCTAACTCGGATAAAATACTCTCTATTTTAATCTTTCCCAAGATTTGGGAAAGAAAAGGGGTGTAAAAAACACCACGAAAAAATAAGCCAAAACTGGGTCGAGCGCCATCGATGCACACCCAGTATGGGACGCTCTTCCATAGTACAAATCCAAATACAGATCCATACAAATGCATCTGATGAACATCTACTCAGCTGGCCAAGCAGAAACCCTGTATCCAGATGTAAATATCTGGCCAGTATTAGAGGGAATCATAAGTGACTACAGTTAAATGCATAACTAGGTTAGTACAGTGGAGCCCACTTAATTGGATATCTCTTAATTGTATATCACTGTTAATTGAATATAATTTTCAAATTCAAAACCATTTACTATACCTTCAGTACAAATTTGATCTGTTAATTGCATATGGGTTGTAGAGTAAACTCCTGTTAATTGTATATAAATTTTTATAATATGTCGAAAAAATTACTGTGACACACACAAAATTCCCCTTATTTATCTACCTTTTTGGCCTCACTACACCCAGTACAGGTATTTATTCTCTTATATCTTGTCTGACAGAGCTCTGTGAGCTCTGTCAAACAAGATATAATAGAATAAATGCTTCGTTTATCCCCAGAACACAGGAAACTGACCAAATCCCTGTTGATTGTATACTCCTGTTAATTGAATAATTTTAACTGGCAAAATGGATATTCAATTAAGAGGATTCTACTATACTTGTTTAATAGCAGTAGTTCATAATTTTCCAAGAAAAACAGTTTGGCAAAAGAATATTAATCTTTTGATTCTCAAGCCTCGTCGCATTCGTTTTTTTGGCCTGTGTTTGCCATTTTTATTTCTGAGGCAAAATCAAAATGTACAAAACTACCATGTGATTGTAGCATTATCACATCGCAATTTGCGATGCATTATGTCATATACATTGATGCAGTATTGTTATTCTCTTCGTGAGCTGCGACACAATTCTCATATGTATGCAAAATAAATATATATTTAACTGGTAGAAGACTAGATTATTTTTGGTGGTCTGAATTTGTTCATCAAAAATTGTTCTATTACAAATTATTGGAGAGTGCCAACAGGCACCACGCCAACAGGCACGCTCCAATAATTTGTAATAGAACAAATTTGTATAAACAAACTATTATTTACGTTTAACTGAATATGAAACATGGGTAAGGAAAATGTTACTTTTGCATTGGTACCCACATTTTTAGCCCCACTGTTTACAGTGAGGGCTATAGTCATGACTTTCATCCATCTGTCTATCCATCTGTTAACATTTAGAGTTTTGGTTAAAGTTTGTGGTTAAAAGTTAACCTAAATGTTTTTTATTTGTTATTCTTTTAAATTTATATTACTATTGATTGTATCATTCTCATTATTTTTTTTTTTTTGTTTCATGTTATTTTGGGAAATATTTAACCCTTTTTTGTATGGCAATTTAACTTACAACTTCCAGGTTAAAGTTTTTGGTTACAGTTTTTTTTTTTTGGGGGGGGGGGTGGGGGGTGGGGGGGCAGGGAAAAGGGTTTTAAAATTAGACCTTTAATTCTTCAAACAGTTTAGTGGAATGTCACTGTTTCTTATTTGGGACAATGTCTACTATCTACTGAACATTTCTACAGTGATTTTCATTAATATCGGCATGATTTTAACCCCTTTTAAACATGTTTTCAGACTTACTTTCTTTGTATTTAAAATTAGACTTTGCCACATACTTTCTTACTCTAATTCTTGCATGGTCAATACAACTTAATGCTTGCATTTACATCAATGATTTCTTTTATCGGTTTTACGAAACATTTAACCCTTTTTTGCCAATCAATTTTACTAAGTATTCCCAGCTTAAAGTTTCGGATTAAAGTTCTGCTTTTCAAGGTTCTACCTTTCATTCTCCAAACACTCTGTTACAATGTCATTTCCTTTTTTCTTTTCGGGCAAGGTCTATTGAAGCTGTACACAGTGGTTTCAAATAATATTGGCATTAATATAACCCTTTTCACAATGCTTTTTGAACTTACTTTCTCTAAATTTCAAATCAGGCTTCTACCACATACTTTGTTACTTCTTATCCCCTCCCACAAGGAAAGGATATAGCACAGAGCTCACTCCATCCGTCTATCTGTCAGTCCATCCATCCATCAGTCTGTCCGTCTGTCCAAACTTTCTTTATGCCATAACTTAAACAAAAGTTAACGGATTTCAATTCTTTTCAGTACATGTCTCATGGTCTAGTTTGATGACCACAATTATCCAATGAAAATTTTTGAAGTTATTGCCCTGCCCAGCCTCTGCCAATTAGGCTTCTTTTTTCCCCCTCCAATATGCATTTTGAACTATTTACAGTTACAACTTGCAGAACTTTTTTAAAACTCACGTACCCTAACCACCCCCTCCCCCCCCCCCCCCCCCCCCCCCCCGGGTCAATTAGGCACTTTTTTTTTCTTTCGTCAAAAATGCATTTTTTACAGTTTTGCTCAAAGTTCGTGGTTAAAAACCCAGACAAATACCAGCCTTCCCCCCCCCCCCCCCCCCAGTACCAGTTAGGCATTTTTTTCTCCGTTTGCTCAAAATGCATTCTGAAGAATTTAGACTGACCACATGCAGAGAAAAAAGTGGACTCCCCTAACACCCTGCACCTCCCCCCCCCCCCCCCCACCCCCACCTCCTCCTCACCCAATGCCATTTAAGCAATATTTTTTCTTTGGTACTAAATGCATTTTTTAACAATTTTAGAGTAACTACATGCAGAAATTTTTTTACTCCTATAAACTCCCCCCCCCCCCCCCACACACACACTCCCTTGTGGTGACAATTAGACATTTTTAGCCACACTGTTTACAGTCAGGCTCATTTATAGTCATCAATTCTGTCCATCCATCCATCCGTCCGTCCGTCCGTCCATCAAATACCAGCCCCTACCCCTCAGTGCCAGTTAAGCATTTTTTTTTCTCTTTACTCAAAATGCATTCTGAAGGATTTAGACTGACCACATGCAGGAAAAAAAATTCAGTGATTCTTTTATTGGTTTTAGGAAATATGTAACCCTTTTTTTTGCAGTCAGTTTTACTTAGTATTCCAAGCTTAAAGTTTTGGATTAAAGTTTCGCTTATCAAGGCTGTACCTTTCATTCTTCAAACACTGTGTTTCAGCATCATTGTTTTTTCATTTGGGGCAAGGTCTACTGAACCTGTATACAGTGGCGTCAAATAATATTGGCATTAATTTAGCTCTTTTCAAAATGGTTTTCGAACTTAGTTTCACAAAATTTAAAATTAGGCTTTTACCACATACTTTGTTACTTTTTATCCCCCACGAGGGAGGGATATAGCTCCATCAGTCTGTCTGCTCCATCCGTCCATCCATCCATCTGTCTGTCTATCTGAACTTTGTTTGTGGCATAACTTGAATAATAGTTAACAGATTTCAATTTTTTTCAGTATATATCTATAGCAACAATGTCCACATCAAGTTCGATGACCACCATTATCCAATGAAAATTGCTGGGAGTTATTGAAGTATTGGGAGATATTACATGCAAAAAGAAAATGGACTATAGCCCCCCCCCCCCCCCCCCCCCCCCTCCTTTTTTTTTATCACAAGAGCAGATAGGACAGATTCATTGGGTAAACGGTCAACAGAAAATAGCTCAGATTATTTTGTGTCTAAGCATTGCCATTGCTAGGACAGTCGGTCTGCATGCATGACATCACTTCAGTTTTGAAAGGCCTGATTGTGGTTTCTAGAACTCAATCAGTTAAAAAAACTCCTTATTATTTTGTTATCTTCTTTTTAACCCTTTACCTAACCTGAAAAGCAGACGACACTTGCAAAAATAATTCTTGAATAACTAATTTTTTTTCATTTTTTGTCTCAAACACATAGGTTATGACCCCTCGTTGGAATGAACTCGACGAGCTCGTTCCAACGAGGGGTCATAACCTATGTTTTTGAGACAAAAAATGAAAAAAATAATGAAAATTAATTGACGATTTTTGAGAATTGCGCTACGTTACGTTGGCCGTTACATTAGGTAAAGGGTTAATTGTTCTATATTGATTTCGGTTGTGTGATCGCAGTTACAAAAAAAAACAAAAGTATCAGGGAAATCAACGTGGATGCTCTAGTATTTAATTTTAGGTTCTCACAATTAGATTTTAGACATCGTTGACCATTCCATCAGGAATAAAAAATAAAAACCTCCCTCCCTCATTCATTTTAAAAAAAATAACAATGCCTGAGAATCAATTATTTAATTTTGGTTGGCCTTATGGGAGAGTCCGCAGACTAATACAACAGCAATTCAAGGAAGAATATTTGTAATGAGGTGAATGCCTGATTTCTTTTCAGGCAATGATAGGCCAATGAAATGATCATTTATCCAACTTGTACAGACCTGTTCAAACTCATTTCTCTCTTGTGATATTTAGGCCACACAACTAAATATTCTATTTCTCAGGCCATTTTTTGTAAATAACTTCTTGATACCAGTGTGCAATGAACTGTTCTTTGAACCCTTTACCTATCGAATCGCCTGCATCCGCCCGCGTAATATGCAAATTCAGCAGTTGAAAAAATATTATTTTTCAAAAAATTTTGGCAAAACCGTATCATGTGATCCCCTCGTTGGAATGAGGTTGTCAAGCTCGTTCCAGTAATGGGTCACATGATGTGGTTTTGTTGAAATCTTTTAAAAAATTTGAAAAAATGATATTTAAAATAATAAATTTTGATATCGTCTGCGTTAGGTAAAGGGTTAAATCAGTGCTGCGTTTCAGCAACCCTGATTTGATTTAATGAGAAAGTCACAGATTTAGAATTAATTCTCAGAAAACCCATTGAATTTCATCCTTGCTTTCTCAAACACTTGTCATTAACCTTTTAAACCCTGGAGGTATCTTCCATGTCAGTTCAATGGCAGCAATTAGAATAGTTCATATTTTGGGGTCTAAACTAATCAATATTTTCAACGTGCAGCCTTAGGGCTGCACGCTTAAAATATTAATTGGTCGACCCCCACCCACTCAATTAGCAACCAGTTTACCGAATACAGTTATGACGCATCATGTTCCTGGGCCGAAAAAAAACCTTAGGTTCAAGGAGTTAATATTTTTAAAAAAGGGAGAAAACGCATTTTTTATTTTTTTGGGCCTTAGGCCACACAAAAGTAGATCTTCTGTTTCTCGGGCCATTATTTGTGAAATTGCATGCGGGCGAGCGTTTTTTTATTTTATTTTTTATTTCAGTAATTACTTTTTTGCCATCAAAAGTTCATGTTCTTGGTTCAAGTTTTAGGCCTCATAATGTACAGAATAGCATGGGTGGTGGTGTATTTCATCCCTTGAGTGCAAGAAGACTTTGCAATGCTAAAGCATTGCAAAGCCTTCTTGCACTCAAGGGACAAATTCATAAATTTTTTTAACTTGGGTAAAATATCCGACAAAAACCATTTAATTTTTATTTTTTTTAAGTTTAAATTGGTTATAAAAAGAGAGCATTCGGCAGCCAAAAGGACCATGCAGGAGGGCCTGAGAAACAGATTTTTTATTTTTTTAGGCCTTGAAAAGATTTCATTTCTGTTTGTTTTTTCAGCTACAGAATTCAGTCTCTCAACTGAACCAACAACTAGCAGAAAAAGAAGAGCTGATTAAAATATCTGGAAACCTTCCAGTAAATGAAGACTTGATAAATAAGATAGAAGACTATGAGAATGACATTGAAAGCTTGAGATTAAAACTGGAAAAAACGGAGAATCAAGTTGAAGAAGAAAATAGAAAATTCATGGAAATGAGAATTAAATTTGAGGATTCTGAAAAACAAGCTGGTGAACTGCATCAAAACTTTTTAGAAATGCAGTTAAAATTGGAAGAATCTCAGAAACATGTTGATGAATTAAATCAAAAACATTTGGAATTGAGATCAAAATTTGAAAATTCCGAACAACACAATGTTGTATTGAATCAGAATTTGGAGGAAATGAGGTCAAAATATGAGGAATCTAAAAAGCAGGCTGATGAATTTGTTAAAAAATTCACGGAATTGAGAGAGAAAATTGACATCTCTGAAAAGCATATTGATGAATTAACTAAAGTTTACAAAGAAACTAGAATGGAATATGAGGAGTCTGAGAGGCAGGCAGAGGAATGGAACAAAAAATATTTGGCAATGAAACAGAAATTTGAGGAATCAGACAAACTTGCTGCAGAACTCAGTCAAAATAAAATTGAACTGAACTTGAAATTTAATGAGTGGGAAGAAAAGGCAACTAAAGAGAATGATAAAGACAAAGAAAAGCTGGAAATGAAATGTGTTCAGTCTGAGAAAAAGATTGAAGAACTTGCAGCAAAGGTGATATTGATGCAATCAGATGCTGAAGAATCAGCAAAAAAGTGGAGGAATGACTTGGGTGAACAGGAAGAGTTTGTGAGAAAACTTAAAGAAGAAAAATATGATGTTGAAAAAGAGGTTACGAATCTTAAACAGCAACTTAACAGTCAAATGGTTGCTATGGAAGGTGAGAATGATAAAACAAATATAATGAGAGATTTGAAATCACAGGTGCTGGAGCTTAAAGAAGAAAATTTTAAGCTATCAACTTCTTTAGAAGATCTTATATCAGAAAAATGTAAACTGACTGACAAGTTTAATGAATGGGAGGAAAGGGTAACTGAGGAGAATTGTAAAGACAAAGAAAAGCTGGAAATGAAATGCGATCAGTCAAAGAAAAAGATTGAAGAACTTGCTGCTAATATGATATTGATGCAATCAGAAGCTGAAGAATCAGCAAAAAAGTGGATGAATGACTTGAGTGAACAGGAAGAGTTTGTGAGAAAACTTAAAGAAGAAAAATATGATGTTGAAAAAGAGGTTACGAATCTTAAACAGCAACTTAACAGTCAAATGGTTGCTATGGAAAGTGAGAATGATAAAACAAATATAATGAGAGATTTGAAATCACAGTTGCTGGAGCTTAAGGAAGAAAATTTTAAGCTGTCAACTTCTTTAGAAGATCTTGTTTCCGAAAAATGTAAACTTACAGACGAGATTGTTAATATACGAATGGAGGAAGATTTGAGGCGGCAGAAGTTAGATGAAAATCTAAAAACCGTAAGTACAAAGCAGTCATCCAGGCCTTGATTTGTTTTCCGAAAATTGATTGGCAACATTTTTGTAACCCAGGTTGTAGGTCCCTAGACCCTCAGGGCCAACCATGGTTTGATATGGAATGAGAAAATTTTAAAAACTTTACTTGAAAGACACAATTTCAAGGATGTATGAATGTAAAAAATTAAATTTTGGTTTTCAAGACCAAGTTTGGACTACTGGGATTGTAACTTAGTCTTACTTTGAAACTCAATTTTCCAAGTGAATTGAGAAATTATTTTATTCTGTTAGTCACTAGTATTCAAGTGCTCGAGGAAACCAGGTAAAAATCAATTGCTGTGATGTAGGTTGATCCCATCTTTAATATATCTACAAATTCATCTAATTATACCACCCACTTGAAAAGTGGGGGGTATATAGTGTTCACTTGGTCCGTCCGTTTGTCTGTACGTCCATACGTCTACGTCCATACATCAGTCTGTCCGTCCGTTACGCTTTAGGGGGTACACATCTGCTATCCGCAACTCCTCCTAAACAGTGAACGGATTTCATTGAAACTCAGACATTCTTTTACATACATTGAAGATGTGCACCTCCTATTTTCTTTTCAGATATTTTCATTTTTACAGTTTCCCATATTGAAAAATGAACTTTTGTCAAATTCAGTTGACATTCTGTACAGATCTGCTATCTGCAACTCCTCAGATATTTTCATATTTACAGTTCCCCATATTCAAAAATGGTCTTTGTCAATTCAGGGTTTAGTAGAGAGTGGTGTAGATCTGCTATCGCTACTCCTCTTAAACCATTGAACAAATTCCATTGGAACTCGCAGACCTTCTTTTACACACATTGAAGATGTGCATCTTTTATTTTTCTTTCAGATATTTTCATATTTCGATGTCTGTCAGTCTGTCTGTCCGATACGCTTTAGGGATGTTCACATCTGCTATCCGCAACTCCTCTTAAACCAGTGAACGGATTCCATTGAAACTCTCAGATATTCTTTTACATACATTGAAGATATGCACCTCCTATTTTCTTTTCAGATATTTTCATTTTTACAGTTTCCCATATTCAAAAATGAACTTTGTCAAATTCAATTGACATTCTGTACAGTTCTGCTATTTACATCTCCTCTTAAACCATTGAACAGATTTCATTGAAACTTTCAGACATTCTTTTACATACATTGCAGATGTGCACCTGCTATTTTCTTTTCAGATATTTTCATATTTACAGTTTCCCACATTCAAAAATGGTCTTTGTCAATTCAGATTTTAGTAGGGAGGGGTACAGATCTGCTATCTGCAACTCCTCTAAACCATTGAACAAACTCCATTGGAACTCTCACATTCTTTTACATTCACTGAAGATGTGCACCTCCTATTTTTCTTTAAGATATTTTCATATTCTGACATATGTGTCCATCCATCTGGTATACTATAGGGGTGTTATGCTTTGGGGTGGGGGTGGGGGTGGAGGTACACATCTGCTATCCGCAACTCCTCTTAAACCAGTGAACGGATTTCATTGAAACTATTAGACATTTTTTTTACATACATTGAAGATGTGCACCTCCTATTTTCTTTTCTACAGTTTCCCATATTGAAAAATGAACTTTGTCAAATTTAATTGACATTCTGTACAGATCCGCTATCCGCAACTCCTCTTAAACCATTGAACAGATTTCATTAAAACTTTCAGACTTTCTTTTACATATTGTGAAGATGTGCACCTCCTGCTGTTTTGTTTTCAGATATTTTCATTTCTAGGGTTTCCCATATGCTTTGTCAATTCAAGCTTGCGTGGGGGGGGGGGGGGGGCATATATAGAGGATATCTAGTGTTTTTGAGTCGATACCGAAAAATTATCTCAAGTGACCAAGAAAAATGTTTATTTTTCACGAGAGCTTGTGCGAACGACAATAGCCATTTGTCTCAGTCACAAGTGAGATAATTTTCAGTATCCACTCAAAAACACTAGATTTCTTTTTTATTATACACTTTTACTTTTTATAAGAATCTGATCATTCCAATTGATAATTTCACACGATTCAACCTTGAATTGATTCATGAAAATAAGCAGCTTGTTGATATGTGGAAATTATTTGATCGATACTCGGAACAGGTAGTGTCTTGTGATCTGATTCAGCTGGTGGGTTTCATGCTTCATTTCTAGATGAATACGTGTTGAATTATTGTTGGAAATGATCGGCTTCTGCTCAAAAACACTATATTTTCTTTTATGGCCACAAAATAGTAAGGACATGAACCACAGCAGAGAGCTTGTTTGCTCGAAAGACAACCAGAGACAAATTGCCATATTGGCACACGGCTTTTATTACACTTAATAATTACATAAATATTGAAATGGTTTCCGTTCATTTAAAGTTTAACGCCTTGACTGATCGACATCAAACTTTCAGAAGTTGTTTTTAGCATTAAAATACAGGTCAAGTTCGATATTGGTGTTTCTCAGTCCATCCGCTGCAGAGTTATGGCCCTTTGAAAACACAATTTTTGAAAAAAAATTGGTTTCTGTTCATTTAAAGCCAAACGCCTTGACACCAAATTTTTCAGATGTTGATTTTACACACGTGTTTGAAAAATGGGATGTATTATGTGAATTTTCTCTCCACCTGTCTGTCTGTCCATCCATGGACACATTTCGTTTCTGGACGATAACTTTAGTTGTAATGGTTTGAGCCGAGTTAAATTTGGCATGTGGATTTAGTATGACAAAATACAGGATGGGTTCTATTTCCGTTTCTAGCGCCCCATTTGCAGTTGAGATATGGCCCTTTATTTATTGGAATTTAGCCCAACTTTTCGTTTCCAGACGATAACTTTAGTTTGCCTTGACTGATTTATTTCAAATTTTCAGTTTTTTGTTTTTGAGACCACAAAATACAGCTCAAGTTCACTTTTGACCACAATTGCATGTACCTTTCCAGAGTTATTCCCCTTGAATGATTGCAAATTTGTGGATTTTGTGGTTTCCGGATGATAACTTTAGTTTGCCATGACCGATTTTTTTCAAATTCTCAGATTTTGTTTTTGACCACAAAGCACAGCTCAAGTTCACCTTTGGCCATAATCGCATGTACCATTCCATAGTTATTCCCCTTGAATGATTGCAAATTTGTGAATTATGTGGTTTCCGGATGATAACTTTAGTTTGCCTTGACTAATTTGTTTCAAATTCTCAGATTTTGTTTATGACCACAATGCACAGCTCAAGTTCACTTTCGGCCAAAATCGCATGTACCTTTCCAGAGTTATTCCTCTTGAACTTGTGCATTTTGTGTTTTCGGATTATAAATTTAGTATGGCCTAATTGATTTTTTATACGCCTGTTGAAAAACCGTCGAATTATGGAATCAGTCTGTCTGTCTGTCCATTTGTCCATCCATTTGTTCATCTGTTGGTCTTTCCGTTCGTCAACATTTGGTTTCCAGATGATAACTTTAGTATTTTTTTTTCGATTGACTCCTAAACTTGGTATGTGGTTTAATCAAAACAAAAGACAGGTCAAGTTCGAATATGGGGTCAGTTCGAAGTTCCTCGGAATTATGGACCTTGTTGGACACAGAATACATCAAATATTTGGTTTCCAGATGATAACTTTTATTATTATTTGTTTTCCGATTGGTTCCAAACTTGGTATGTTTAATCACAACAAAATACAGGTCAAGTTCGAATATGGGGTTGGTCCAAACAATTTTCACCCTCACCCCCATCCTTACCCCAACCCTTCAAAAATACAAAACAGGCGTATATTATCCCGCTACGCGGTGCTCTTGTTCCAGTTTATTATTATTTTCTTATTCTATAACCTAGATTCAATCAACAGATCAATTTGGTACTTGAGGTATGGTAAATGGTTTTGTATGGGAAAATTATATTCAGTTAACAGGGTTAATGAGTTAAGAGATATGCAATTAAGTGGGCTCCACTGTATCTCATTTTGCAAAATTTTGTTTGTTGTTTTCTTCCAAACTTAAGTATTATAAATTTTTAGGAAAAAGAAGACCTGAATAATGCATTGAAAGAAAAAAGGAGAGAAATAGCCAACTTGAATTCAGCCTTGGAGGAAAGTAAAAATTCAGCAGATTTTTTCAAAGAACAACATGAAAATCTACAAAGTGTTTTAGCAAGAATCCAGAAAGAACAGAAAGAGGTAAAATTGTTGCATACAGTGGAGCTTTTTTTTATTAGCTCAACTTTGGCGAAGCCAAATTTGAGCTTTTGTCATGGCCCATCATCCGTCGTCCATCTGGCCGTCTGTCCGTACGTCAGCAATTTGATACAGCTCGGGCTAGAGGCCGTATTTATGAACCGATCTTTACGAAACTTCTTGGGTACCTTTGTTATGACCGTGGGACGAGAACGAGTGTTTTTGGGTGCGGTCTGAAATTCAAGATGGCCACCAGCAGCCATTTTGTACCGACGATGCAGAAATCTGTTTTTTGTACAGAACTTCCATATGACAGCTCTGATTTGAATAATTTTTTGTATGAATGTTTAGTACCATGGATGCATCACATATAATAAAGGTTTTTTTCTCGTGCATAAATTGTGCAAATTAGACTAATTTTTATGTTTTTTGGTGTTACTTTCAGAACTGTAAGTGCAAATGCCAATACGGCTCAGGCAAGAGGCCGTATTTATGAACCGATCTTTACGAAACTTCTTGGGTACCTTTGATATCACCATGGGATGAGAACGAGTGTTTTTGGGTCCGGTTTGAAATTCAAGATGGCCGATGGCAGCCATTTTGTACAAAATTAGGTGCAATCAGATTTTTGCACAGAACTTCCATATGAAAGTGCTGATTTGAATAATTTTTTGTGTGAATGTTTAATACCATGGGATACATCACATATAATACTGGTTTTTTTCTCGTGCAGAAATTATGCAAATTAGATGAACTTTGATTTTTTCAGTGCGACTTACACACAGTAAGTACACATGTCAATACGGCTCAGACTAGAGTCTGTATTTATGAACTGATCTTCACGAAATGTCTTGGGTACCTTTGTTATCACCTTGGGACGAGAACGAGTGTTTCTGGGTGCGGTCTAAAATTCAAGATGGGTGCCAGTGGCCATTTTGTACCGAAATTAGGTCTAATCAGTTTTTTGTACACAACTTCTATACAGCTCAGACTAGAGGCCATATTTATGAACCAATCTTTATGAAACTTCTTGGGTACCTTTGTTATCACTGTGGGATGAGAGCAAGTGTTTTTTGGTCCAAAATTCAAAATGGCCACCAGCAGCCATTTTGTACCAAAATTAGTGCAATCAGTCTTTTGTACAGAACTTCTGTATGAAAGTTCTGATTTGAATAAATTTTTGTATGAATGTTTAGTAACATGGAATACATCACATATTGTAAGTTTTTTTTTTTTCGTGCAGAAATTATGCAAATTAAATGAACTTTCATTTATTCAGTGCTACTTACACAATGTAAGCACACATGTCAATACGGCTCAGACTAGAGTCTGTATTTATGAACTGATCTTCACGAAATGTCTTGGGTACCTTTGTTATCACCTTGGGATGAGAACGAGTGTTTCTGGGTGCGGTCTAAAATTCAAGATGGGTGCCAGTGGCCATTTTGTACCAAATTAGGTCCAATCAGTTTTTTGTCACAACTTCTATACAGCTCGTATTTATGAACTGATCTTCACAAAACTTCTTGGGTACCTTTGTTTTCACCTTGGGACAGGAACGAGTGTGTTTTGGGGTGCCTTTGTTATCACTGTGCTATGAGAACAAATATTTTGGGGTTCAGTCAGACCCACTCTGGGACTCAAAAGATTTCTTTTCTAGTTTAGCATCTGACTGTCTTCCACCTTTACAATACTTTACCTATACATTTGTTACAGGAAACGGTCAGTATTTATGTACAGACCGTTACAATACTTTATATGTACCTTTGTTATCAGGTCATTACCAAGATGTTTGTCATTGCTGTGTCACATACTATACATGTACATGTCTTTGTCTTGACAAGTTGAGCTACAGTGTCATTGACACTTTCATTATATCTCCCCCCTCCCAACCTCCTCAATTTTTATTTTGGGCTGTGCCATCTGTGCTGTGTCCAAGCCTGAATATAGGCAACCTGCCATTTGCCAAATGAGGTCCCAGAGGGTGTGTTTGCTGATGCTATCCCATACAGTGGGCCAATTACATCTTTCTGTTTTAGCTTGAGACTTTGATTCAAACTAAGGTTCACAGAAGGTAAATTTTGTGATGTGACCCTGCTGTGCAGGGTAGCATCACCAAATTCACCCTCTGGGGACCTCATTTTGCAGATGACAGTCTGCTTATATTCAGGCTTGGCTGTGGCAAGACACTGAATCCAAGATGCCTACATGGGATCATGAAAGTTCTGTGTATACATGTTGTTGGTCTACTTGCCTTCAACTACAGCGGGGGGTGCAGTGGCATTGCGGTAATTGGTTCTCGTCAGATCACCGAAGTTAAGCAACGTCGAGCCAGGTTAGTCTTCGGAAGGGTGACCGTCTGAGCTATCGATTCAGACTCCTGCGCTGTGTCCTTGGGCAAGGCACTTAACCCCCATTGTCCACATTGGGGCTCAATGACGCTGTGTACTAAGGCATACTGTATGTCGATGGTGCACATGTCTTCAACCAATCTGGCCCTGTCTGTGCTGCAGTGCGGAGTTATGATGTTGGGGATCTGGCAGCTGCTCGTCGTTGCTTGGTGGTTCTCTCTGGGTTCTCCGGCTTCCTACCAACTGTAAAACTGTCACGGTCATGATTAGCCATTGTGCATAAGTATGTGACCTTAAACACCAATAAATAAATAAATTCAACCACAGCTTATTCTTCTTGTACCAGGTTAGTAAGTTAGTTGGATAGTTCTGTCACAATGATCCTGGTTGTTGAACATATATTAAACCCCAGTAAATAAATAGAGGATATCTTTGCTGTTTTAGTAAATATCGAGAATTATCTAATTAGTGTAGACCTGAAAGTTTTATTTTTTCATGATCGCCTGCGCGATTACGGAAAAAGAATATGTTCAGGTCCGTACGAATGAGATAATTCCCTATATTCATGAACATTGTGTAGATTTTCTTTTTATTATATGCTACGTGATATTTTACTGAGCCATTTTCAGCCCAATTTCACTGCAAACACGTATGTTTCAAAACAATAACAAAGATCAGCTGATCGTTCATTCAAGTCGACGTCATGCACTGAAACGTAATGTCATTTAGGAAGCTATTGAAAAAATTAGTGTTGGCCTAAAAATAGTATTTTTCACTAGCTCAAGCACTCATAAAAAATAAAACTTCCAGGTCTACACTCATGAGATAATTACCAATACTGACTAAAATAGAGTAGATTTTCTTTTTATTATATGCTATGAGCCATTTTATTTGACTCCAAATGTTTATATTTCAATACAATAACAAAGATCAGCTGACTGATCGTTCCTTCAAGGCGACATCATGCGCCGATATATGCCGTCATTTAGGAACCTACTGGTGTATATTTCTTGATATCTATCGAGTCGATAGATATCAAGACGAGAAATGTCTTTTAGATAACTTGCGACAATTCACAGGATAGCATATAATTAATAAGCAAACTCATTACTAGGCCTAAGAACGGTGATAACTTGATATTTAATCAAAGGATGTTAATTCAAAATTTATCGTTCATTCCATATTGAGCAAAAAGCAGGCTTGGCAATTTCAGGAGAGCGATTTTTTAGCTCTCCTTAATGCCCTCCTGAAAGAATTAAGGAGAGCGAAAAATTGCCCTCCTAAATATTTTGGTCTGGGATGATTGAGATTACATGTATTATGCTCACATTAAATTTTTGTTGTAAAGCAAAAATGTAATTTAACTTTGAAGTCACATAACATCACGTAATTTCATTTTGAAAGTGGTTTAGTGGTAAAAGGTAATGGCTGCAATCATACCCAAACACAGTTGCAATCATTTGAAGCAAAATGGGTCACAGAAATATTTTTTTTTCTGTCAGTTTCAAGTTCAACAACTTACATCACAGTTTGAGGGGTAATTATTCAAGGAATATTGACACTATAATATACTACTATTACTACTATCCTGTCACTTGAAGCACTTGCACCAGGATGTGACTGTAGATTCAAGCAGACCTGTTGTCCAAGAAAGTCATATGCCTACCACTACCACCTTCAACCCCCCTTGGGGGGTTGAAGGTGGTAGTGGTAGGCATATGACTTTCTTGGACAACAGGTCTGGGTACACACACAGGTCTTGTCAAGTGTGTGTTCGGTTGTTGAGTGAGACATCTGGATGTCTAAGAGATTTCGCTTTACCTTAGTAAAGTTAATAAAATCACTGATGTAGTCTGTTGGTTTCAGTTTCAATGAGTTCGTTCAACTGGATGCTTAAAATGCTGTGTAAAGCTAATTGCTCTCCTAAGCTGATTGAGGAGAGCGATTTTTTGCCCTCCTGCATTTTTCAGAATACCAGGCCTGAAAAAGCGTTTAATAAGTTGCCTTCTATGATAACTAGTTTTTATCAGCAATATGTTTTTTGTCGAATGATTTGAAACTCAACAGTTATTCAGGCCTGGCATATTTTTATACAGCAACCAATGGCCAGACTAGCGGGTGCTAACTCAAATTAATCCAGGGCCAAACACAAATTTTTCCCCCCAATCCCCAAAATTTGCATGCAAAACCGAAAAAAATAAGTCTTAAATGGTTCTCCATACTTTTGAGATCTGCGCATGCGCAGTATCCAAGAAGGTACCAAAATTGGCGCCAACCATCATACTTTGTTTGGCCCGAAAGTCAGGAACAATGAACTGACATCTGTGCTTTTAAATCTTCTTTTTTGAGGATGCCAGACACAAATCAATGGTAAAATTGGTGGATCCGAGCCTGGAAATGGATGATGGAAGTGAACAACTGTGGTTTCAAATTCCTAATTCATTTTTAGGACCGTTTTGTGAATTGACAAAAGCAAAATGGGGAAAAAAAAACTTCCCAATTCCACTCACCATAAAACCAAGGGTAAATTGCCTGAGAAACGAGACATTTGTTTATAGTCTTAAATATTAATTTTTCAGCAAAAAACTGTTTCATTGAAAAGTTATGAACAAGCCGTAAAAGATTACAAAGATATGAAGGAGCTGATGTTAAAGGTGGCAATGCAGTTGAAGCAAGAAAGAGCAGACAACAAGAAAACGATTGAAGAGAAGGATGAACTTAGGAAAAACTTAAAGGAGTTTGATAGACTCAAATCAAAACTTGGTATATATTTACATTTCGTATGTTAACCTACTCAGGGTTTCACAACTTTATTTTGGGGTCCTGCAAATATTCGAAGGCTGTTGCAGTAATCATGTTTATAGAAATTAATTAGAGCTGAATGATATGGTTGACCGATTAATCGACTGACTAATGATCAATGTCTTGATCAATAAAAAAAAGTAATTGAGCGCTTAACCGTTACTTTTGAACTACGGTATTATATGTGTTAAAATTTGCTCCAAAGCAGGCAATCATTGTCACACTGGCTCACATCAATTATATGAGACAGAGTAACGCATGCCAGTTACATGCTGAGATACTTGTTCACTTGCATGATCATTATACTGTATCAGTAGCTGGAAATGCTAATTCTCAACCCTTCACCAAGGACGGGTAGCAGACAATACTTGCCAAAGAAATTCTTGAATCAGTAAAGATTTTCAATGTTTGTCTCTAAAACATAGCTTATGACCCCTCATTGGAACGAGCTCAATGAGCTCATTCCAATGAGTGGTCATAAGCTATGTTTTGAGACAAAAATTGAAAACAATAAAATTTGAATGGACATTTTAGCTTAATTTGACAAAGACAAGCTATTGCCATCACGCATGTGGAAGACTGGTCTGTGAGTCTGTTCACATTTTCCTTTAGCACAAGCTACACGCCGTAGTTCTTGTCCGATCATCACAAAATTTCATATGCAGGTTTTGGGGTCCTGTCTAGAAGAGAATGTTCCCTTTTGGTCACGATCGGTCAACTGTGATGGCTGCCCGGGCCCAAAACCTGAAAACCTTTAGCACAGTCTACAGGTCGTATTTATGAAGGGGTTTCATTGTAACTTGGTAGGACGCCTCTGTATAATATCTAGATGAGAACGTACCCTTTTGGTCATGATCTGTCAACTGTGATGGCTGCCCAAGCCGAAACCCCAAAACTTTTTGCACAGTCTGCAAGTCATATGTAATATGGAGGGATTTCATTGTAACGTGGTAGGATGATTCTGTATGATGTCTAGATGAGAAATTCCCCATTTGGTCGCGATCTATCAACCTTGACGACTACCCGAGCCTAAAACCTGAAAACCTTTCGCATAGTCTACAGGTCATATTTATGGAGGGATTTCATTGTAACTTGGTAGGTTGACTTCATATAATGTCTAGATGAGAACGTCCCCTTTTGATCAGCTGTGACGGCTACAGGGGCCCGAAGCCTGAAATCATTTAGCACAGTCTACAGGTCATATTTATGAAGGGATTTCATTGTAAATTGGTAGGATGACTCCAAGTAATGTCTAGATAAGAACTTCCCCTTTTGGTCGAGATCATCCGGTTGTGATGGCTGCCTGAGCCCAAAAGCCCAAACCCTTCAGCATAGTCTATAGGTCGTATTTATGGAGGGATTTCATTGTAACTTGGTTACTTTGACTCCATATAATGTCTACATAATAACGTCCCCTTTTGGTCAAGATTGGTCAACTGTGATGGCTGCAAGGGCCCGGAGCCTGAAACCCTTTAGCACAGTCTACAGGTCATATTTATGAAGTGATAGCATTGTAACTTGGTAAGATGACTCCAGATAATGCCTAGATGAGAATGTCCCCTTTTGGTCACGATCATTCAACCATGACGGCTGTCCGAGCCCAAAACCCCAAAAGCTTTAGCACAGACTACAGATCATATTTATGAAGGGATTTCATTGTATCTTGGTGGGATCACTCCAGATAATGCCCAAATGAGAACGTCTCCTGTTGGGTGTGATTATTCAACCATGATGGCTGCCCGAGCCCAATACCCAAAAAACTTTAGCACTGACTACAGGTCGTATTTATGAAGGAATTTCATTATAATTTGGTAGGATGACTCAGTATAATGTCAAGATGAGGACGTCCCCTTTTGGTTGTGATCGGTCAATCGTGATGGCAACACAGGCCTGAAGCCTGGAAACTTTAGCAGTCTACAGGCCGTATTTATGAATGGATTTCATTGTAACTTGATAGGATGACTCGTTTTGGAATAATTTCACTGTAACTTGGTAACTTTCGTTGACACACATTAACTGTGAAGGTCACATACATTAAACCCCTGTAATTAGTCCTCGGCAACGGCAATTGCCAATGAGTTGCAGAGGGATTTCAGATGTTTCCTCGGCAGTATTTTTGCCGACGACAATTTGTGTGACGTCAGTAATGACGATTAAAACAGAGTACAGCAATAGAAGAGTAGTAGTCCAAGCAAATTTCTCGTTGTTCTCGAACATGTTTGTGGCCTTTATGTGGATATACTGGAGTGCATGTGGCACAATATTATACACCTTTGAGATATCTCTTTAAAATGTGAGTTTATTACCCAGAAAAAATATTCAACATCTCCAAGACGCACCCAGTTGTACGTCCATCAACGCATACAGACACACAGTGCTTCCCCAGTAGTTATTTACATGAAATAGTCATTTTGTAAAAATTGCCGAGGAAAACTCGATTTTTGCCAAGGATACTCATTTCTGGGATGTGGATTCCTAGAATTTTATTCACCATAACAACAACTTGCCTTGCGGATTACCCAAAACAGATCTGCTCGCAAAGTTGAGCATTTTGCAGAGGTCATTCTACAGTGTACTAACTAAATACTGTATATCTAGGATCAAAACACGTATGTTAGCGTACCACCCACACACAACAAACCATAAATTGCATATCTGTGTCATTCTTACACTATTGGCTTTAAGTAATGATATCGAAACAAAGCCAGACCCAGATTATAAAAGAATCAACAAATCCACAAAATACTTGTGTTGGGCCTGTAATGAAACAGTTAATTGTGAAGACAAAGGAGTGGTTTGCGAATCATGTAACCAATGGTACCACACCAACTGTCAAAATATTGGAGACGAGTCATATAACATGCTGAACATCAGCAATGTTAGCTGGCATTGTTTAATCTGCATTAATCAAAATTACTCCTCAACCATTTTCTACCTGAACTCACTGGAACAACAAACAACTTCAGTATTTTAATAAATGACCCCTTGGTAGATGGAAGCCTTCAATCGCCCACAACAAATTCCAGTAAAAAGCCTTTTCATACATCCACCCCCATAGCTAATAGAAACTACCACAAGAAAATAAAGTGTTGAGAGTACTTACCATTAACTTTCAATCAGTTGCTAACAAGCAAGCCACACTGTTGAATGTTATTGATAGATCAAAGCCAGACATTATAATTGGCATGGAAACCTGGTTAGAGCCCCATATAGGTGACAGGGAATACAGTAGAATTCTCTTAATTGAATATCCATTTTGCCAGTGAAAATTATACAATTAACAGGAGTATATAATTAATAGGGATTTGGTCAGTTTCCTGTGTTCTGGAAGTAAACTGAGCATTTATTCTATTCATAGAGCTCTGTCAAACAAGATATAATAGAATAAATTACTGTATTGGATGTAGTGATGCCAAAAAGTAAACTGAGCATTTATTCTATTATATCTTGTTTGACAGAGCTCATAACAGGTTAAATTTGTTCTGGAGGTATGGTAAATGGTTTGTGTTGGAAAATTATATTCAATTAACAGGGATATACAATTAAGAGATAGCCAATTAAGTGGACTCCACTGTACTTACCATTAACTTTTAATCAGTTACTAACAAGCAAGCCACACTGTTGAATGTTATTGATAGCTCAAAGCCAGACATCGTAATTGGCACAGAAACCTGGTTAGAGCCCCATATAGTTGACAGGGAATACTTCCACCAGGATACACAATCTATAGGAAGGACAGGATGGGTAGGAAGGGCGGTGGAGTATTCCTCCTACTATCATCCAAGGACAGCAGATGAGGAAAGTTTAAAAAACATCTCCAGTAGTATAAATAGAACTTGTAATATACCAAATGCCTTCTTGCTTATTAGTGGGGATTTGAACCTTCCTGGTTGGGACTGGAAGAACAAACTACTTAAGCCTGGCAACCAAAACCCACAATATCACTACCAATTTGCAGATATGCTGGACAGTGAGGGCCTGGTTCAACTAGTAGAAGAGCCCACCAGAGGAGAGAATACATTAGATTTAGTAATGACAAATTACCCTAACTCAATCACAAGTGTAGAGATAATTCCTGGCATTTTGACCATGATATAGTGTACTGTGAAATCGACGTGAAATCGACATTCCAGCTAAGAAAACACAGGAACCTCGTAAAGTGGCCATTAATAAAAATGCGAACTGGAATAGTATAAAAAGTGACATCACTCAAGTAACCCAGAAATTAATTAACATGATTGACACAGCATCTTCGGATCAACTATGGCATCTTTTACCCCCTGCACACTGATATCGAAATATCTAAAGTTCAGGGTGCAAATATTTCCCATAATGCAACTAGAAATTTAACCAATTCAATCTTGTTTGACAGAGCTCAATGAGCTCTGTCAAACAAGATTGAATTGGTTAAATTCCCAGTTGCATTATGGGAAAAATGGCTACTTCAAATCTGGATATTTTGACATCAGTGTGCAGGGGGTTAAAGATGCTTTAAACAACAGTATAAGGACCCATATTCCTCACAAAACTTAGTCCACCAAAAAGCATAAACCCTGGATAACACCACAACTAAATCGACCACTGAAGAAAAAGGATCGATTATACAAAAAATTGATAAAGTCAGGCGAAAGCACAATTAAAAACACATTAAAAGTATAAAAAGTAACTGTCAAAAACAGGGGGCGCGGTTGCTCAGTAGGTAGAGGTGCAGGCTGCAAGCCGAGAGGTCCTCGGTTCGAATCCCACCTGCGGCAACCGCATTGTGTCCTTGGGCAAGACACTTCACCCCCGTTGCCCACGTGGGGGCACGATGACGCCGTGTACTAAGGCGTACTGCACGTCGATGGTACTCATGTCTTCAACCAATCTAACCCTGCCTGTGCTGCAGTGCGGAGTTACGATGTTGTAGAGCTGGCAGCTGCTCGTCATTGCTCGGTGGTTCTCTCCGGGTACTCCGGCTTCCTCCACCCGTAAAACTGTCACGGTCATGATTAGCCATTGTGCATAAATATGTGACCTTAAACACCAATAAATAAATAAATAAATATAACTGTCAAAAACAGCTGAGACAATCATATTGGCACTACATTGAAGGAATTATTTTGCCATCAGATCCAGATAACAAATGTACTATGAAGGGGTTCTGGACATATATAAAGACCCAAAAGACTGATAGCCAGGGGATTTCAGCATTAAAGAGTGGGGGTCAACTTTTTACATCCTGTAAGGACAAAGCCTGCATTCTTGATGATCAATTTAAATCTGTATTTACATCTCGTGAATCTCTTACCACAGCAGAAATAGTACAGCACACCAAGATGGATCCTAATAATTCACCATACCATAAACTGGACGACATACAGATTTACGAAGAGGGTATCCTAAAACTTCTTAATAATATAAATCCTTCTAAAGCTGCAGGGCCCGATCGATAACATCCATGCTAGGGTTCTAAAAAAACTTGCCAGTGATTTAGCGTCCCCACTATCAATAATTTTCAACCACTCACTTGCCAATGGTCAGGTTCCAAAGGACTGGCGTACAGCCCATGTTGCCTCCATTTTTAAAAAAAGAAAGCGATTCGAACCAGCAAACTACCGCCCAGTCTCCCTTATCTGTATAATTTGCAAACTCATGGAACATATTATCTGTAGCTCTATTATGACACATGCAGACAACAACATATTATATCATTTACAACATGGTTTCAGACACTCACGGTCGTGTGAAACCCAATTACTAATGGTAAACAGACTGGCATCCTTGTCATGGACTTCTCCAAAGCATTTGACAAGGTGCCCCACATACTACATTTGCATAAATTGCAGTACTATGGTATCCAAGGGAAAGTAAATAGTTGGATTGAGGTCTTCCTTACAGATAGGGAACAATCAGTTGTAGTAGAGGGAGAGAAATCGGATGCAGTGGGTGTTGAATCCGGGGTGCCCCAGGGTTCTGTCCTGGGACCATGTCTCTTCCTTTTCTACATTAATGACCTAGCAAATAAGCTAGAATCATCTGTCCGTCTATTCGCTGATGATAATATTGCACATTTAACTGTCAAAAACAACCACGACACTGACACTCTCCAATTCGATTTAAATAAAATGTCTGAGTGGGAAGAAATTTGGAAAATGGCATTTCACCCTGATAAATGTAATGTCCTCTCAGTGCACAGAAAACGCCACCCTTTCGTCCATAATTACACTCTCAGTGGACATACACTTACACATGTGAACTCAGCTAAGTATCTTGGCATCACTCTATCATCAGACTTACGCTGGGATTCACACATCATAAACATCGTGGCAAAAGCTTGTCGAACATTAGGGTTTGTTAAAAGAAACTCAAAAATAAGTAGCATAAAAGTAAAAGAGCAGGCATATAAATCACTCATTAGACCATCACTGGAATATGTATCGTCTGTATGGGACCCTTACACCCGAGCCAACATCGATAAACTTGAAATGGTTCAATGGCGCTCTGCCAGGTTTGTTTTGGGACGCTATTGTCAGACATCAAGTGTGTCCGCCATGCTTCGGGAGTTGGACGGGCCAACTCTGGAAGCAAGGATGTAGATCAGCCCGCTTGGCAATGCTGTATAAGCTAAAACAAGGCCTAATGGTGAAGAGTGATGATGAGCAACTTACCTCGATAACAAAAAAACCCGCAACTCACATTCTGAAAGTCTCCAAATCCCTTCCTGTAAGGCAACTTACAGGAAAGAGAATTTCTATCCCCGGACAATTAAGGATTGGAATGATCTACCCTATAGTGTTGTGGCTGCAAAAACTGGAGTCATTCAAGACTCGGCTGGCCTGCATCCACTCTTATTCCCCCCATTCTTATAACTAAATAACATTGTCCCCATCCCATCCCCTTCCCCCTTCTATCACCCTTTAAATCTCTTTTCTTTACTTTATACTAAAACTGTGCACTCCAAAAACATTAACAGAATCACCAACAAGTTGACGGTGGTCAATTAGAAAGTTGAAGTTATTGTCGGCAAAGGGAGTTTTTGCTAATTACAGGGGCTGTACATGAACTGTGAGGGCTACATTAAACCACCCCTCAGTTCTTTAGTACAGTCTACACCTCATATTATTTTTATTCAAAACTTAGCATACAGGGAACAAAAATTAACATATTCCCAATTATCACAATTCTTGTCTTATTTCATAATCCTTTCATAAACATTGATCATTATCCTTTTCATCAAACACAAACAGACAAGTTAAGCTACAGTGTCATTGACACTTTCAGTGTATATGGCGCTGGCTGGTTTTTTTTGTCCATTATGTTGAGTAAAGTTTTAATTATATAAATCATCAACGGTATGGCAATTATTCAGCTCTCTATTAGGGTAAGTGATTAATCAGTTAACCAAGGTTAAACCATCCGATTAATCGATCAAGAAAACCCTTTAATCGTTTGAGCTCTAAAATTAATCTAATTTTATTAAATTTCATCTGATGAAAAAATGCTTATATTTTTTCAGGAACGGTAAATGGGTCTCCTTAAGAAGCATTTGCGAGAACGTCACAGGAACTTAACAACCGTTCTCGCAATTTGCAAAACCCTGCTACTGCACGGTTCTCAAGATATCGAGCCGTATAGATTTTTCCCACAATTCGACAAGGAATTTAACCATTTCATTCTTGTTTTACAGAGCTGACTTGGTTAAATTCCTATTTAGCCTCTCACAGGGTACCATGAGGGGACTTATGGATTGCACTCCATCCATCTGTCGGGCAGTCACTCAATCTGCCTGTAAGTCTGTGTGTCCTGTTACCACCTGTATCTCGGAGACACTTTGACGCTTTTGTTTTTAATTTTCAGCAGTGATCAGACGACATGTAAAATTGATGCACATCAATTTTTTTTTTAAATCAAGATGGTTGACAGGTGGCCTTTTTTTGTTGGAAATTATGTGTAATTACTTTTCTGCCTAGAACATCTGAATGACATTACCAATTTCAATAATTTTTTGTATAGGTTTATAAGATAAATAACACATCATACAGGGTTTTTCTAATGCATAAATTATGCAAATTAGACAAAAATGTGTGAGCACATCTTGAGGCTGAGAAAAAATTTAGCATTTACCAGTTAAGTTACTCAGATTTACCACCATTCAAGATACAACTTTGGCAAACCGGTTATCCATTCACGTAGATTTAACTCTTTCGCGTGCAGTGGGCCAATGGGTTTGTAGTGTTAGTTTACCTCCACATTTTGACGATGTGCAAAAGGGTTAAATTTGCGTAACCACCGCACTAACAAAACAAGCATTCTGGTCAAATTTTTCACACTGCCAGTATTTCTTCAAGAGTTACTGCCTTTGTTGGACTTAGAATATCTTGTCATCACATTACCATTTCTTTGTCATCACCTTTCAAAAAGAACCGCTCAAGATATTTTTGTAGATTTAATATATAGCATTTTGGTTATAATGTCATGAATGGAATTATGAACCAGCCATGTCAAAATAGTTCTTTGAGAATTGTTAGACATAGGTGGTTGGGGATTGGCTGTCCCATGTCATTGCACTTGTTCCCTTCTTAACCCTTTACCTAACATGAAAAACATGACCTTGACTTTATCTCCATGTTGTGGGCATGATTAGCCATTGTGCAGAAGAAGTATGTGACCTTAAACACCAATAAATAAATAAATATCTCCCGTGTCCGTTGAAATGCTGCAGTTAGAAGAGGCCACACATTGAAAATATTGATCTCTCTCACTCTCAGCTAAACGGGCATCCTACTAAATGAGAGCATGATGTACCATGCCCCAGGGCCGATAAAGCAGCCTCTCATGTTCAAAGGGTTAACCCTTTACCCAACGTAACGGCCAAAACCGGCCAGCGCTATTCTTAAAAATCGCCAATGAATTTTCATTATTTTTTCATTTTTTGTCTCAAAAACATAGGTTATGACCCCTCTTTGGAACGCGCTCGACGAGCACTAATTTTAACTAATTTTGAGGGAGCGCGGTGGCTCAGTAGGTAGAGCTGCAGGCTGCAAGCCGAGAGGTCCTCGGTTCGAATCTCACCTGCAGCAACCGCGTTGTGTCCTTGGGCAAGACACTTCATCTCCATTGCCCGAGTGGGGGCACGATGACGCTGTGTATTGAGGCGTACTGCACGTCGATGGTACGCATGTCTTCAACCAATCTAACACTGTGCTGCAGTGCGGAGTTACGATGTTGGGGAGCTGGCAGCTGCTCGTCGTTGCTCGGTTCTCTCCGGGTACTCCGGCTTCCTCCACCCGTAAAACTCACGGTCATGATTAGCCATTGTGCATAAATATGTGACCTTAAACATCAATAAATAAATAAATAAATATGACCCCTCATTGGAACGAGCTCGTCAAGCTCATTCCAATGAGGGGTCATAACCTGTGTTTTTGAGACAAAAAAAGAAAAAAATTAGTTATTCAAGAATTTTTTTTGCAAGTGTCGTCTGCTTTTCATGTTAGGTAAAGGGTTAAGACAAGAATTTGGTATTGATAAAGTCTACTAAATATTGGATATCATTTGAAGTTAGAGAGTCTTTTGTTCAATTCCAAGAAATTGTACAGGTCTTATTGTCAGAAACAAGTAAATTTGTGCCTGTGACACAATAACCCTATTAATTGAATATAATTTCTCAACACAAAACCATTTACCATCCCTCCAGTACAAATTTGACCGGTTAATTGAATATAGGTTATAGAGTAAACTCCTGTTAATTGAATAAAAAATCTTGTAACCTGTCGAGAAATTAACCCGACTCTCCCCGGTTTTCCTTTGTTTATAGACTTACTTGGCTTCTACATCCAGAGCTCTGTCAAACAAGATATAATAGAATAAATGCTAAGTTTATCTTTATCATACAAGGGGCATGGTGGCTCAGTAGGTAGAGGTACAGGCTTCAAGCCAAGAGGTCCTCAGTTCAAATCCCACCTGCAGCAACTGCCTTGTGTCCTTGGGCAAGACTCTTTCACCCTCCATTGCCAGAGTAGGGGCACAGTGGCTTAGTGTAGTAAGGCTTACTGCATGTCGATGGTGCACTTTCTTCAACTAATGCTAACCCTGCTTGTGTGGAGTTGGTATGTTGAAGAGCATGACTGTTGCTCGGTGGTTCTCTCCGGGTACTCCGACTTCCTCCACCCATATGAGGTGATCCTGGCTGTCAAGAATGTCGTTAAACCCAAATGAATATAATAAATAATCATTAATATACATGAAAGTGACACAATTCCTGTTAATTGAATACTCCTGTTAATTGAAAAATTTTCCTTGACAAAGTGGCTATTCAATTAACAGGGTTCCACTGTATTTCTCTCAGATGATGCCAAACATCTATAAAAACACATAAAAAACAAAAATATAAATTAGTTTAGTGAAGTTTGAGTTTAAACCTTTACCTAATACAAAAAGCAGACGACACTTGCAAATAAAATTCTTGAATAAGTAATTTTTTTCATTTTTTGCATCAAAAACATAGCTTATGACTCCTCATTGGAATGAGCTAGATGAGCTGATTCCAAAGAGGGGTCATAACCTTTATTTTTGAAACAAAAAATGAAAATTAATTTGCAATTTTTGTGAATAGCACTGGTCGGTTTTGGCCTTTACTTTGGGTAAAAGGTTAATGTTATTGACCTTGCTGCTTATTTGCTTGATTGGTTCTGGTGAATGTTTATGTTGCCTAATAAAAATGGATCAGTTTTGGTTTTTAAGAATGAACAATTCTTAGTGCCATTTGGTAATCATGTTTTATGTTTTTCAGACCAAATTGATGAGATGGAAAGCCAGCGTGCCAAAGATAGAATAGACATAATGGCAATGGAGAGAGAGATGGAGAAGAAAGATAATACGTAATTCACTCGTTATTCCAATGCATATTTTCTGTAATGATTTTATAAAGTGCTAATGTACATGGGTCATGGAAATTCATTGGGTTTTTATCCCCCAGAAATTTAAATTTTGGGGTATATAGCCGTGACACTGTCCATTGATCTGTCCATATGTCCATTTGTAGACAGAGTTGATTTCCACTCTCTAACTAAAATTCCGGGGGCGCGGTGGCTCAGTAGGCAGAGGTGCAGGCTGCAAGCCGAGAGGTCCTAGGTTTGAATCCCACCTGCGGCAACCGCATTGTGTCCTTGGGCAAGACACTTCACTCCCATTGCCCAAGAGGGGGCTCGGTGGCACTGTGTACTAAGGCGTACTGCACGTCAAAGGTGCACTGGTCTTCAACCAGTGCTAACCCTGCGTGTGGAGTTAGTATGTTGGGGAACTGACAGTTGCTGGCTGTTGCTCGGTGGTTCTTTCCGGGAACTCCGATTTCCTCCGCCAGTAAAACTGTCATTGTCATGATTAGCCACTGTGCAGAAATATGTGACCTTCAGCACCAGTAAATAAATAACTAAAATTCTGCTTGGCCGACTGAAACTTGGCATGTGGGTTAGGCATGATGAGAGGAAGAACCCTATTTATTTTGGGATCACTGTGCTAAAGGTCAAGGTCAGTGACCTTGAACTTTAATTTTCATCATTGTTGGTTTTAGCTCTGTAATTAAAGTACTGTTTGGCCGACTGAAGCCAAACTTGGCATGTGGGTGAGGTATGATGAGAAGAAGAACCAAATTCATTCTGGGGTCATTGTGCCAAAGATCAATATTGGTTTCCGCTCTGTAATTTTGCTTTTGCTTGGCCAACTGAAACTGAACTTGGCATGTGGATTAAGCATGATGAGAGGAAGAAACCTATTTATTTTGAGGTTATTGTGTCAAAGGTCAAAGTCACAGTGACCTTAAACATTTATCAGAGTTGGCTTCTCTAATTGAAATTTTGCTTGCCCAATCGACACTAAACTTGGCCTATGAAACAATAATGAAAATGCATGATGAAAGGAAGAACCTATTTATTAGCTCACCTGAGCGAAGCTCAAGGGGAGCTTTACTTATCACTTTCCGCCTGTCGTCCGGCGTTAACTTTGCATTATCGACTTCTTTTCACAAACTACTCTACCAAATTGAACCAAATCTAGTGTACATGTTCCCTATCATATGTCAATTCAAGTTTGTTCAAATCAAGTTGATCCGCCCCTTGGTAAGGCCACGCCCAAAAAGTGAGCCTAAATCTTAAAAAATCTTCTCAAGAACCAGCAGTAGCAGCTTCCTTTTGAGGTGTAGACGCAGATTTGTTCAAGAGAAGTTCTAGGGGCTATATTTGCCATCGTTATGGGAGGGGCAAGAATTTTTGCCCCGACCAAAATTTCTATTTTCCAAACCGAGAGGCTGATTTGAACCAAATTTGATATGAGGTTTTATTGGGACATAAGTAGTTAATTTATGCCCAAAAAAATTTTCCCATCGCTCCATGGAACCACACGAGCTAAAAATAGAAAAAATTAAAACGTTCATATCTCCAAAACTGCACGGCACTGGGAATTTTTATTTGGTGTGAAGCTTCCTTAGGACCAACAGAATGGAATGGTAAAAAAAAAATTGCTATCGGTTTTATTATAGGGTACTTTTTTGTGACTTTGAAAAAGTGCTGAGTCAGCATTTTTTAACACTGTGGGTAATGGGGAAAACATTAAAGAAGAATCTTCTCCCAAACCACTGGTCCAAAGGCTTTCATATTTCACATATAACATCATTGGAAGATTGATTCACATATTTGTTGAAATCAATTCCCTGGGTCCATATTTGGGCTCTCTATGGGAGCCCAAATGTTCAAATTAGTGCAATATGAGGAATATTCTTTAAAAATCTTCTTCTTCATATCCACCTATCAGTATCTTTTGATATTTGTTATGCAGCATCCTTAGGGGGTGAGATTCAAGTTTGTTCAAGCAAGGTCCCTGGGTTCATATTTGGGCTTACTGTGGGAGCCCGAATTATAACTTAGTTCAGTATGAGGAATTTTCTTTAAAAATCTTCTTCAGATTCAGCTGTCAGAATTTTTTTTATATTTGGTATGCAGCATCCTTAGGGCAGTGAGATTCAAGATTGTTCAATCTAAGTCCCTGGGTTCATATTTGGGTTCCCTGTAGGAGCCCGAATTATAACTTAGTTCAATATAAGGAATATTTTTCAAAAATCTACTTCACATCCACCAGTCAGAATCTTTTGATATTTGGTATACAGTATCCTTAGGGAGGTGAGATATAAGTTTGTTAAAGCCAAGTCCCTGGGTTCATATTTCTTTCCTGTGGGAGCCCGAATTGTACCCAATTTTCTATTTTCCAAACTGAGAGGCCAATTTGAACCAAATTTGACATGATGGCTTAGTGGGTCATAAGTACCTAACTAATGCCAAAAACATTTTTCCTGTCACCCCATTGGAACTGCAGGAGCTAAAAATATTAAAAAATTGAAACGCCCATATCTCCAAACTTGGCGATATGTAGTTTTGCCCTTGAGGGGTAAAAAAATGTACTGTCCCTATATTTTTTTTATTTTATTTTTAACTTCATGGCTTCATTCTTCTGTAGTGTTGATGAGCCATGACTAGGTGAATGTGACCCAAGATACGTTTTTGAACCACTTTGGCAGGTTTCTGATTAAGGCCTCTTGGGGCCTCTTGATTTTAGGTTATTATGCCAAAGGTCAAGGTCACAGTGACCTTGAAATTAAAATTTTCTCAATTAGAACTGCTTTTGGCTTTCCTAATTATTAAAATTATGGCCTGTGGGTTGAGCATGATGAGAGGAAGAACCCTACATATTTTTAGGTCATTGTTCCAAAGGTCAAGGTCACAGTGACCTTGAACTTGAAATTTTATTGGTCCTGTTTTAAACCAAATCGACATAACACCAAATACAGGTAATCTTATCTGTATTATTTCAGTGAATAATACTGACAGTGTCTGTTAATTTAACGTAATATATCACCAAGGTTACTTATCAGGGGGATTTGCTACCTTTGATGGTTGCCTGTAGTTGTTTTTTAACCCTTTACCCAGCGCAGACGATATCAAAATTTATTATTTTAAATATCATTTTTTGAAATTTTTCCAAAAATTTCAACAAAACCATATCATGTGACCCCTCGTTGGAACGAGCTCGACGAGATCGTTCCAACGAGGGGTCACATGATATGCTTTTGTTGAAGGTTTTTGAAAAATAATATTTTTTCAACTGCTGAATTGGCACGTTACGCGGGCGGATGTGGCCGATTCGTTGGGTAAAGGGTTAAATAAACCAGGGTCAAGTTGGAGAAATGTGGGTTTATTTTATCAAGTCATTGAAAAGCAGACTGAAAATCCGGGAATTTTAGAATATTAACGGTCTAATTCAGACTTTAATCTCTTTTACAACAAGGCAGGTGCCCAACTTGCACTCTTTGGATAAATTTGCAGATCACATTCACTGCTTTGGCGGACTCCCCCGCAGTTGTTTCTTGGCAATTATTGTCTCCTTGTATAGGCAACCAAGGCTTTCCCAGACACAACTTTAAAATCACAGGATGTGGACTGTCGGATTGTAGAAAAGTGTATAAAAATCTCTACCATCATAAGGGTCAATTTTGTAAATGTATGTTGGCAACCAAAAGGAGTAAAAGCGCAAAAGTCATCTGGCCTATCTGTTGACCTGCTATTAAGTACCCCATGTTCTGAATGTAATTTTAAAAGTATTAACCCTTTACCTAACGAATCGCCCGCATCCACCCGCGTAATATGCAAATTGAGCAGTTGAAAAAATTTAATTTTTCAAAATATTTCAACAAAACCATATCATGTGACCCCTCATTGGAACGAGCTCATTGAGCTTGTTCCAATGAGGGGTCACATGATATGGTTTTGTTGAATTTTTTTGAAAAAATTAAAAAAATGATATTTAAAATAATAAATTTTGATATCGTCTGCGTTAGGTAAAGGGTTAACCTCTTCCAATCAAGCATTACAAATAGTCACAGAAATTATTAACCCTTTATCCAACGTAATGCCAAAACCGGTCAGGCACTATTCTCAAAAACAGCCAATTAATTTTCATTATTGTTTCATTTTTTGTCTCAAAAACATAGGTTATGACCCCTCATTGGAATGAGCTCGTTCCAATGAGGGGTCATAACCTATGTTTTTGAGACAAAAATGAAGAAAAAAAATAGTTATGGCCATAAAAAAAAGAACCTCTGTTTCTCAGGCCCGCGCGCATGGTCATTTTTGCTGCGCATGCAACCTTTTTATCACTTCCAAAAATCTGTTAAAATTCAAGTTAGTATGCTCATTTTGGTAAATCGATAGTACCAATGCTTGCATTAGCGAATTTTAAATACCAGACACTCTGCATTTATTCTGCAGCATACTTTGATAAAGTGGGTGGGTTTTAGTAATACTCAAGTCAGAAAATGTTTTATACCGTAAAAAGTAAGTATAATGACAGACAGAGCGGCAGTGTCATTCAGACTGACAACAATTACAAAGGGGAATGGTTGATTTGCACCAAGGTTGATTTGCACCAACTCTGAGAAACTCTGCAGAGTCACGTGCAGTGTTGAATGGAACACGTTCTCCAGACATTGTTTTGTGTTTTTTTTTTGTAAATGGTCATCATTGTGTTATTTGAAACTGTGTTGCGAGTTGACCAGTTATGGAATTAAGTGAATTTTGGGAGCAGGATAATTGTTTGAATCAATAATATATCAAACAATAATCTTTGATTGATATAAAAGTAACATTTTCATTTGAAAATAAATTGTATATTATCAGCTGTGTGCAGTCGAATTGGGAAAAAAAACACGCAAACATTTATTCGTTTTGTATTTAAATTTTCAGGAAAATATGATTTGTGGATGAACTGCTCGTTCAAATAGGTTGTTATAATAACGAATATATTGGGGAAAAATTCTGATTCACGATTTTCTAAGGCAAGTTGTGAGGGAATTTTTCCCAGAGACGTTCTGTCCCTGTAACGTTTCGCCTCGTGCCGTGGAATAATTTTCACGTTTCACTGAGAGAAAAAAACATTCCAAACACCCTTCATTTATTACCCAACACCCCTCCAGTGAAAAACAAATGTGTCTGCGTGGACCACCAAGACGTTGGGTGGGGGCGAATCACCACAAACAATCTCTCGTGAGAAATAAATTTTTTTAAAAAAAGCCACCCGCCCGCATCCTTTTTGGGGAAAAATGGCCTGAGAAACAGACAATCAACTTTGTATGGCCTATTCAAGATTTTCTTTTTGCAAGTGGTATCTGCTTTTCATGTTAGGTAAAGGGTTAAAACTTTATTGAAAGTCATGGAATTTTTTTTCTGACCAGGTGTATGAACCCCGGGTCCCCATGGGAACTCCTGGAAGTAGTGCTGCACTTATTTACTGCAGTAAACAAGTTCTGCTTTACTGACAAAATAGGACCCGGAACCAATGCCTGGGATGGGAGTCCTCTAAATTGGGCGGTGTAGGTATAAATGCAGAGAATAAAATCTCAAATTTTGAGATAACCTATTTCCTGTCCATCTACAAGCCAGAAAATAGGCAGACTGACATCTGCAAACCGAGGTCCCCAGTTGGTGAATTTAGTGGTGCTATCCTGCATAGCAGGGTAGCATCACTAAATCTACCCTCTGTGAACCTCAGTCTGAATCAGGGTCTCTAACCTAAACAGAAAGAGGTACCCAGAGGATAAATCGGCCCACTGTATAGGATAGCATCATCAAATTCACCCTTCGGGGACCTCATTCTACAAATGTCAGACTGCTTATTTTCTGGCCTGTTCATCTGGATATAATAAAGAGGTCCGATTACAGTATAGCCATTGTGGATGGGTCAAAATCTGTTGCTGGGCATTTTTCCACGCATATAATTCAGAGATGATCTGCTATGACACCTGGTGAAATTTGCACCAATGAAGCACCAGTGTAATCCCGGTGCTTCATTGGTGGAAATTTTGCTAGGTGTGATAGTGGATCATCTCTGAATTATATGAATAGAAAAAATGATAACCCGTGGATTTTGACCCTTCCACGATGACCCTACTGTATGACAGTTCACAGATTTTGAAAACTCCTTCGGCAAGCACAGGGTCATCAGCCGCCTTAGGGAGTTTGAGCATTGAAGAGAGTGGTCTTCCCACAGGAACATTTTAAAACAATGCTATCAAATAAGGTAATAAGACACAACTTTTTCGACGAACTATTTGTAGTTCCAGAAGAACAAATTTTCAGTTATCTGTTTTTTCATTTAGATAACCACCAGAGGAACGATAAAATCATTTCTCTCAATTGTTATGGCCTGTAAATGGTTGGCTAAACTTGACTTCATTCCAATGTGAAATACCATATGCACAAACATTGGAGAAATAAAAATTGCTATTACCCTCCACATTTGAAGGTCCTGACTCGCATTCCTTCAAATGGGACACACTGTATTATTTTGTATTCACTCTTCTCAAATATAATCAAATTTTTTACATCACACACATCAACACAGATACATCACTGTTAAAGTTTAAACTTTCTGCATCACTGACAACAATTCGACATCCTGCAAAGATTTGATCCACCCCAGGTTCATACTATTTACTTATTTATTGGTGTTAATGTCACTTTCAGACTATCACTTGAACGTCACTAATAAATTTAACCCTTATGGGCCTATTTCCGACTTTTACAACCTCAGAACAGGTGCCCTTAACATGTCATTATGAGTAGGTCTTGGTGACAATAAACAAATTACATAGGGAGTGGTTGCTAATCAAGTCTTTGTTGCCTTAACAGGCAGCCAAGACTTAACTAGAAATCACTGTTAAGCCATAGATTGTGGTCAGCTGTAAATTCAGGTCCATTGTCCCAGCCCGTCACCCTTTGAACCCTAGTGGTATCTTCCATATCAGTTCAATGGAAACAGTGGTAAGAGTCCATATTCTTTATTTGGGGGTAGACCAATTAATATTTTGAACGTGCAGCCTTGGGGCTGCACGTTGAAAGTATTGATTGGTCTACACCACACCTTCACTCAAAAAGCATCCTACTTAATGAAATTATGAAGTATTATGTTACTGGGCCGCCGCTTTTCCTCTGGGGTTCAAAGGTCAGGATTTTGCCATAGATGAACTTGTATAGTTTGGCAAATCAATTGACCATTTTTCAAATACATCTAGTTGATAAAACTTGCAAAAAGATTACTTGAATAATAAAAATTTTCTTTCATTTCTTGCAAAAACAAAACATATAACCCCTCTGGAATATGCTAATTCCAGTGAGGAATCATAACTTTTAAAGGCCTATTTCCAACTTTTACAACCTCAGAACAGGTGCCCTTAACATGCCATCGTGAGTAGGTCCTGCTGACAAAGAGCAAATTACATAGGTAGTGTTTCTAGTTAAGTCTTCGCTGCCTTGACAGGCAGCCAAGACTTGACTAGTAATCGCTGTTAAACCACAGGTTGTGGTCAGCTGTAAATTCAGGACCATTGTCCATGCCCTTAACCCTTTGAACCCTAGTGGTATCTCCATATCGGTTCAATGGCAGCAACAGGAAGAGTCCATTTTCTTTTTTGGGGGTAGACCAATTAATATTTTCAGCCCCAAGGCTGCACGTTGAAAATATTGATTGGTCTTCACCTCACCTTCACTCAAAAGTCAACCTACTTAATGAAATTCTGAAGTATTATGTTACTGGGCCAGAAAAGTGGCCTCTGAAGTTCAAAGTGTTAAGAATTAAATCTCTGCACACTGATGTCAAAAATATCAGAATTCAGATGGCAAATGTTTTTCTTGTTGCAACTTGAAATTTAACCAATTCAGTCCTGCTTGACAGAGCTCGTTGACCTCTTGTCTTATTTGATCAATTTCTAAAGTTCATGGAATTCTTTGTTGTGATTATGTTCAATGTGCGACTTGAAGTTTGACGTATTGCCATTATCTGTGAGTACTTTTTTCACTCCTTTGTCACAAATGCACATTTTTACCTGCGTCGCCAGCGGCAGAGCAGGTCTATTAACCGCTCGACTCCGTCCATCCGTCAGTCTGTCTGTCCATCCATCAGTCCGTCCGTCAGTCCGTCCGAAACAAACACTTCTGTTTTTTTGGCTTCTATGAAAGGGAATGATTTTATATTTGGTCTGCTGCTTCATTATGATGAGTTGTATCGTTTATCTAATTTTCAGATCTGATGTGCAGCCACTTCCTGTTTACCAATACTTTGAAATTTTACTGTACCCACTGAACATTGAAATTTTTCGTCAAGGTTTTCTCGGCTTCTATGCAAGGGAATGATTTTATATTTGGCCTACTGCTTCATAATGATGAGTTGTATCGTGTAAGCAATTTTCAGATCTGCCGTGCAGCCACTTCCTGTTTGCCGATGCTTAGAAATTTTACTGTACCCACTGAACATTGAAATTTTCCGTCAAACTTTTCTCAGCTTCTATGCAAGGGATTGATTTTATATTTCATCTGGAGCCTGATCATGATCAGTTGTATCGTGTATGCAATTTTCAGGTCTGCTGTGCAGCCACTTCCTGTTTGCCGATTCAGTTGCATGCAGCGACGCAGGTCCAGACCCGGTATTGGTCTTGGCTTGTTCGATTATATTGTTGAAAGTGTGTAGTTCACCGACAACATTTTGTCTGATGATGACAATGTGTTTGCCATTTTTCGAATGAGTACCACAAAGAAAGCTTTTATAAATCTGAATTTATGTCTGGGAATCCAATATATCGAAAATTTTGATAACTTTCAATTGCTTCAATATGGTATTTCAGTATTCACACAATACCGATACCCTACCAAATTTCTAGTATACCACATAATACACTATAAATATGTAATTTGTTCTTTTAGGATTGAAGGATGGCGGGAGTCATTTGATATGAAGAATGTAGAGATTTCTCGACTAAAAACTGAAATACGCCGACTTCAGGCAGGACCAGATGATACATGTAATTTAACTTGCGTCACTTTTTTTCTATTTTTGATGATTTTTTTTTTCAGATTCTCAAGATGTTCTCAAACTCCTACCAAGTGTCACCCTTTTGAAATGCTTTTTCTGTTATCAGATCATGGGTTTGAACGATTAACCAAACTTGACTTTATAGTGGAACTCTGTTAATTGAAAAGCCACTTTGCGAATGAAAATTATTCCGTTAACAGGAGTATTCAATTAACAGGGATTGTGTGACTTTCCTGTATTCTAAAGATAAACTTAGCATATACTCTATTATATCTTGTTTGACAGAGCTCCATGAGCTCTGTCAAACAAGGTATAATAGATTGAATGCCTGCATTAGATGTACTGAGACCAAGTAGGTCAATAAACAAAGAAAAACTGGGGAGAGTCAGGGTAATTTCTCTACAGGTTACAAGATTTTTTATTCAATTAACATGATTTTACTCTTTAACCTGTATTCATGTAACAAGTCAAATTTGTTCTGGAGGTATGGTAATTGGTTTTGTGTTGGGAAATTATATTCAATTAACAGCTTTATTCTGTTAAGAGATATCCAGTTAAGAGGATGCCACTGTTTTGCCATGTTGCAGTCATGATTAGCCATTGTTCAGAAATATGTGACCCTAAACACCAATAAGGCCACATAAAATAGATCTGTTTCTCGGGCCATTATTTGTAAAATTTCATGTGGGCGAGCGAATTTTTATTTTTATTTAGCTTCTCTGATAAGGACTTCCATTTTTATATGCCCGTCATTTGATGGACGTATTATGTTATGGCGTTGTCTGTCTGTCTGTCCATAAACAATTTTTGTGTCGCCTACTCCTTCAACATTTTACATGCTATATTGTTCAAACTTTGCACACATGGTGATCACCAATTGCTGTTGTGTATGGGACAAGAGCAGGTAACTCCTTTTTGTATTTCCAGAGTTATGCCCCTTTTAGTACTTAAAACATTACAGTATTGTGTCGCCTTCTCCTTCAACATTTTACATGCTATATTGTTCAGACTTTGCACACAAGTTGATCACCAATAGCCATGAACATGGTGATGGTATTGTGACGCCTGCCAAAGGTGTGCTACCGTTGTTGCGCTCTGATGAGCAAACAGAGCTAGCTGCTAAGGTGCTCATGAATATTAAGCAAGGGATAAGGTCACTAGTTAGTGTTCTTAATCCCTTGCAAACAGCTAGCTCGACTGGTGAAGCAGTTACCCATCCGTGGGAGCCATAACACCAGGTATGTCCATTGGGGTCGAAACCAGTATTTTTTTAACAGACCTAGTAAAACAAAAGGTTCAGATTTGGGTAAATTTTCAGTGGTTAACTCAAGAAGTTCCTCTTCAACTGCCGGATCCGGCTTTCATGATTATGATGGATGTGAGTCAGACGGGCTGGGGCGCAACCCTAAGTCCCGCAGACTTGAAGTGTCAGGGTCTTTGGGACTCTCGGTTCCAAGAGAAGCACATAAACATCAAAGAGATGATGTCAGTATGGCTATCACTACAACACTGGATTTGACAAATAGCGAACGTCCACATTCAAATTCTGTTGGACAATTGGACAGTGGCTGCTTACCTCAGGAACAAAGGATGGCACTCACTCGATTCTATTATGCGAATTAATGGAGAGGATTCTCCTGTTCGTTCTGAATCATCATGTTGATCTCTCAGTCTGTCATATACCGTGTCGTCTGAACGTATTTGCAGACTCGCTCTCTCAGAAAGGTCGCCGGTTACCATCGGAGTGGACTCTCAACAAGCGAATATTCAGACAGATTTGCTACCAGTGGGATCGTTCCATGATAGATCTTTTTGCGACTCACCTAAACAATCAGTTACCGACGTTCATGTCTCCATGCCCAGATTAAGCGTATGCAGTAGACGCTCTGTCGATCTCTTGGGACAGGATGATAGGATATGCTTATCTTCCAGTTCTGTTGATGTTAAAGATTAAACAGTCTTACTGCAAAATCTTGCTAGTAGCACTTCTGTCGTCACAGTAACCACGAGAGGACCTTCTATATCACGGGAAACCCTGCTCACTGCATCACAACCCGGAAGGTCTCAACCTTCACGTATTTCCGAATGTTTTCTGTGTGGTCCTTCTTGCACAGAAAACATTTTACAGGACGAGCAGTGTACGCAATTTCTACCTACAGGAGGACTTCCTCTTCGTTGAATTACGCAGCAAAGTGGAGGTTTTCTTCCATTGGTGTACGGATCAGTCAATCGACATATATGATCCGTCCATCCCACATATTGCCAACTTCTTGGACTACCTGTTTGACGAACTCAAACTGCAGCCCATCACTATTAAGGGGTATAGATCTATCTTATCAGACACATACACTCGTCATGATAACTTGGCTATTGGATCAGATACTTCTTTATCCAAGCTAAAGCTAAACGGCAAATGTGAACTCCAGAAATTAATAAATGTGGATCCGAGATTAGTAATTGATAAAGGTATATGATTAATATTTGAATCTGCCCTCCATATACAATGGGACCTCAAATTATTTATAATAAATTGGATGATTGTCGCTCGTAAACCTCATTTCACTGTGCACTTTCTTGTCCGACTAAATGTTTTTCGGCCTTTTTTGCAACTTCTCCCGGTTATCAGGAACAATCCAAGAACACCCAACGGTCATGTAATACACCACTGTGAAGCTTATTCATTCCCCTTTCTATTGATACTGGGTATTGTTGGATACGTTGTGTGAATCAAATTTGAGGGGGGGGGGGGGAAAACGAAGATGAGTGCTATCGTTTTCGAAAAGCGAGTTGTTTACCTTGTTAATATTTATATACCATTACAGGGGCACGTCAGCATAGATTCAAAAATGGTATCAAATATCATTTTTCTTTCGATTTTCCAGCTTGTGCCGAGTACCTGTGTTGCCAACCTACAGAAATCGGATCTGACCCCTTCAACCACTTTTCGATATCTGGGAATGTAATTTTAGACCCATCTGAATCTTGTCCCATCTTACTTGGTGAGAAATCACCTCATAAGAGCATTCTGCCGCTATTTTTTCATGCAGTAACAGTAACTGCGTAGGAGTGTATGACACGTCTGGGTCTGTGTGGAGCAGCTACAATCTGATTGTGCTTTGACATCTCTTCACCTAGCCCCTTCAGTTTTAGTTCCTAGAAAAAGTGAATGCTGCTGTCAATACGTTGGATGATGTAATTTATATTTCCCCTGCTGTCAAGGAGAACTGTCAAATCTGGACAAATGTAGAGTGGATGCTGCAGGGGGTCCCTATGGTAACTACTCCAGGCCAGGCATTTTCAGGAAAGCGAATATTTTTATACTGTACCAATGACCCAGACTTAGCTGGTGCTAACTCTTAAATTCTAGGGCCAAACACAAATTTTACCCCCCAATCCCCAAAATTTGCATCTAAAACCGAAAATTACATGTCCTATATGGTCCTCCATACCTTTCCTCCACTGCGCATGCGCAGTGTCAAGGAGGTCTCGAAATTGGCGCCAAAAGTCATTTCTTTGTTTGGCCCTTCATCAGTTCACATCTGACTGATATTTGTGCTTGTAAATCTCAGTTTAAATGATGCCAGACACATAAATATAAGAGAAATGGTGGATCTAAAGAGGAAATAGAAGGATGAGAGGAAAATTCAGTGGCAGGAAATAATCAGGGCTGTAACTTAAATTTTTTTTATGAAATTATGTTATGTTCCCTAATTTCGAGGCATGAGCCTGTTGTTATCATTCTTGTTATGAAAGTTCCACTGCTTGATCAGTGTTGCCTCTCTCCCTTTCCTTTATTTCCCCCTTGCTATTCTCCCATGCTTTTGGCATATTCTCTGTAATAATTATTACTAAAATTTCTTGGGAGTTTTGGCTTCGTAACAGAATGAATTTCTGTTCTTTTCCCCATGTTGACGTCCTCACCCTTAGGTGTTTAGGCGTTGTGATCTGCATCTACCATCTGATGTTCTGCAGTTTCTTCTATGGAAATCTCTGTTTTGCATCAGATAGTGTTTAAATTGGTAACTGATTTCGGGCCATGTTTATCAGTGCCTGGAGTCATGTTTCCGGTTTTTGTACAACTTCTTGTTTACATTGACAACGGTTACTGCTGACAGTGATTTCTTGTCTTTACATTAGTTTAGACATAGCAAGATACATTAATATTGTATGTAAGTGTTGCATTAATTTTTTGAAATGTTTTAAAAAATTTTGTCCACTCTTAGGCTTTTTTGGGATCCATTTGGGCTCGGTGTTCCCATTGGAAACTTGGGCTTTTCTGAAAAAATTTTTTCAAAAAATTTTTTTATTTTTTTTTGAAAATTATTTTCTTTCAAAGATTATAATGGATTATGTTATATTATGTATCTTTTTTTCAAGGGATAGTGCGACTAATATGACTGTGTATTTTTTCTTGATGAAAAAATATTTTTTATTTATAATGCGAGGATATCTTCCTCTAATTCTCAGGTTCAATGTATTCGCACTAATTCCTGCTCTGTGTGTGTTGATTGAAATGACAACGTTGGAGGCGTGTGTCACGATATTGTGTTTGCGGGGAGGGGCCCATACCGGTCCTCTCTCCGTAGGGTCACTCTGTATTATCATTTTATTTTGCAGAATTCAGAGTGATGTTTTCGTGATGTCTTCAACAAGTATGTCTCTGTCATTGCAGTGTTAGGGCTAGCGGCTAAGTGCTCAGGGTAATACGACAATTGCCGAAGAGGTTCCTAGTAGGATCGAAGGCAGTGATCGTCCGCTAGGCAGCCGGGTTTGTCCGTTACGGTTCTGGGAAGCAGTGTGTGTGAAACTTGGAACGTGCACACCCAGCAACGACGGATCCGAGGATAGTACGGAGGAAGCCTGTCAGTCTAGTAGCTAGCTCGTCCAGGTCTATCCGGACCGCGAGCGAGAGAAGCCCCTTCTCTCTTACAACTACATTTGAGCCGCAACCTTGTTGTATGTTTGTTTGTTAGTCGGAACATACGTCCAATCCTCCTGTTCGGGACGTTCCGTCACATACACAGTCCGAACTGGCTGTGTTATGGGCTTCCTCATCCTCATGTCAACACACACCACCGCACCTTGGCTTGTGACCACAGAGTTTCAGGGGACGTTCGCATATTATATAAATGCAGGAATGAACGTTCCTAGAGCTCTTGCTTTGCCGACCAGGGAATATTGTCGACCAGGTTACTTCATCTGTTAGCCAAGGATAAGAGGTCTTTCCTGATGGGACGTTCGCATATTATATAAATGCAGGAATGAACGTCCCTGGTGCTGCCAGTGGATATTATGTAAGTCACGGCTCCACAGGCCTCATTCAGGAATAAGAATGCGGTGATTTTCTGTGATGTCTTCAAAAAGTGTGCTTCCGTCGTCACAGTCAAATGAAGAGCTAGCGAATAAGTGCTCATGATATTACGTCAATTGCCTAAGAGGTCCCAAGTAGGATCGACGGCTTTGGTGTCCGCTAGCTCGCCCGGTGTAGCATCCATTCATCGAATGGTTCGGTAACCGGGTTCGTCCGTTGCGGTCCAGGAAGGAGATTTGGGTGATGCGAGCACTATTAGAGCGAGTATTCAGGTGTACAACTATGCTACATGCATAGATCTTAAGATGCGTACTTTCTCCTCATGGTACTTATGCGTTCAGAAAGTATCTTCGCTTCCTCATCATAGGAGTCGTGTATCAGCTCCGAGCAGTGTCTTCGGTCTGAATCTAGCCTCCTGGGCTTTCACTCGAATATTGAACTTGGTAATGACTCATTTCCGAGCTCATTCGTCTACGATAACGTCAACCTACCTGGACGACATTCTTCAGAGGTACGGCAATGAGTTAACGCTTCAGAATGATGTGCAGTATCTGCTTCTATTGATCCGACGTCGCAGTTTCATAAGTAAACGAGAAGTTGGATCTGGTATCGTCCAAGTCATTCACCCACCGGGGGATGAGCTTCGAGATGCACAGCATTCTCGTTTGTCTGCCGTTAACCAGAGCGAAATTAATCAGTTGTTATGCTCGCTATTGTCTTCACTCAGACAAGGTCTCAGCGTTGTGCGAAGATGCCGCGATTTTATTACGATGAGGCGATTACACACTTGTCCTCTCCAAATTTCTTCTGATCCAGAATTGGAGGGTGAAGATTCTTTCGCTCGATACAGACATCTTCTTGTCAAATCAAGTGAATAAGAGATTCAGACTTGGGCAGGTTTTCAGTGGTTAACTCAGGGAGTTCCACTGCAATTGCCGGATCTGAGTTTTACAGTTTTGACGGATGCCAGTCAAACAGGTTGGGACATACCATTGAGCCCAACGGATTTGAAGTGCCAGGGTCTTTGGGATCCGTAGTTCCTAATCAAGTACATAAACATCAAGAATGATGTCATTTTGGCTTGCGCTACGTTATTGGATGAAAGTTATTCAGAATGCTCACGTGCTAATTCTGTCTGACAATTCGACAGTATTAGCGTATTTTCGGAACTAGGAAGGCACTCATTCCATTCTGTTATTCATGTTAACGGAATTAATCCTTCTGTTTGTACTAGAACATCAGTTCTCTTGTCGGTCCGTCATATTTTGGGTCGTCTGAACGTATTAGTGGACTCCCTTTCACGGAGGGGCCACTTGTTGCTGTCAGAATGGACTTTCAACAAACGAGTATTCAATCAGATTTGCTACCAAGGAGAGCGGTCAATGATCGACTTATTTGCGACGCATCTCAACAATCAGTTGCCGACATATGTGTCACCATGTTTGGATCTTCGAGCGTTTGCAGTAGACGCTCTATCGATCTCGTGAGACGGAATAATAGGATATGCGTATCTTCCAGCGCCGTTGATTCAGCAGATATTGCTCAAGTTAAATAATCTCAGTGCAAAATTCTGTTGATAGCATCTCTCTCTCCACAAAGACCGTGGATTAATCTACTCAGGCGTCTGTTGTGGGACATGCCGTGGAAGCTTCCTCCACATTTCGGCCCATTCTGTGGTCAGATGGATTCAATTAACTATCAGTACTGCTTATGATAATATCTTCAATCAGCAGTCTGTGCTTTAGATTTAAGCTCATGAAGTAAGAGTTCTTTCTACATCATGGGCTTACGCTAATAGTGTTGCTATTACAGATCTAATGGGGGCTACATATTGGTCTTAGCCCTCCACTTTCACAAATTTATATCTGAGAATATTGAGTCCATTTCTGCAGATCTGCATTGTTTAGGTCCGTTATCTTTCACTCAGAATGTCGTCCACCAAACAGTTGCAACTATATGTGTGTAGGCTTTCGGTTCCGGCAGTGACTCTGTCCTGCTTCGCTCTGGAGTATTTGATCCAGGGGAAGGGGGGGGGGGGGGGGGGGGTGTTCCCTTAGGTCACCTGCTTTATAGTGTACAGCAAAGAAATACCTCCCTTGGAGTCAGTAATTCGGACTCGGTACCGGGATGGTTTTAAAGTGTAAAGCTAATGTTTACTCATTCATGTAATATTTTTAAAGTGTTGCTCGGTGTGAAGCATTTGTATATGTCACATGTTTATCGGGCGTTAATATACAATCCTCGGTCACTTTTAAATGAGTATATAGAGTCTCATTTCTCTGGACTTCCTTTATTTATTATACCCCCTGCAAACAAAGTTTTTTTTGGGGGGGGGGGATATAGGAATCACCCTGTCCGTCCGTCTGTCCGTCCTTGTAAGCGCAACTCCTCCTAAACCATTTGAAGAATTTTCATGAAACATTACACAATGGAAGAACTCCATATGAAGATGTGCTTGAAGCAATATAATTCCGTTCTGACATTTCCAAGGGGAGATAATCTAACTTATACCGTCTGTCCATCCTTGTAAGCGCAACTCCTAAACCGTATGAAGAATTTTCATGAAAATTTGCACAATGGAAGAACTCCACATGAAGATGTGCATGAAGCAATATAATTCTGTTCTGACATTTCCAAGGGGAGATAATCTAACTTATACATTTCAGGCGCGGGGGGTATCACTTTGTGAGTTAGCTCACAGTACCTCTAGTTGGCTTTCCATTAAAAAATATTAGTATAAAGGGTTATACTGGATGTTAATAGAGATCATTGATGTTATTGTGCTCAATTACAGAATGGTGTTGTGTCTTTCTTTTTTGATACGAATAAGAAAGAAACATGCAAATCCTCTCTCCCCTTTTCTCCTTGAGGGGATAGTTGTTATATGTAATTGCGTCTATTGGATTTTCCTTTATGTCCTAAGCCCTCCAACCTTTTTACTATTCAGCTAAGTCTGGGTCATTGGTACAGTATAAAAATGTTAAAAAATTTATAGTAATTTATATATTTTTTATACTTACCAATGACCCAGACGGGGATGGCCCTCCCAGGAGTTGGGAACTCATACCTCCCTGCTGAGTACATAACCAGGCACTGGTTGTAAGAATGACATTTGGCACCAATTTCGAGACCTCCTTGACACTGCGCATGCGCAGTGGAGTAAAAGTATGGAGGATCATATAGGACATGTAACTTTTGGTTTTAGATGCAAATTATGGGGATTGGGGGGTAAAATTTGAGTTTGGCCCTAAACATTTTCGAGTTAGCACCAGCTAAGTCTGGGTCATTGGTAAGTATAAAAAAATATATAAATTACTATAAATTTTTTAACTTTACTAAGTATTTTGTTCTCGTCATTTTTTCATTTTCATTTATTGATTATTATTGTTAAGTTTTTCGGCTTGGCCATTATATCCCATATGAATATTGTAAATAAACAGCGGCTTAGTTCAATATCATCAAACCAGTTTTTCTTTTGGTCAATCTTTTCACCTTTGGGGCAGTAAATGTTGGGTAATAAAATATTTTTTTCATTTCAGACAATTTTAGTGCACCTTCAGTGAGGCCAAAAATACCAGAATCTTTTGCAAGATTAGGAATGGTAGATAGCTTTGCTGTCACACTAGCAGAGAAAGAAAACGAAAAAATAAAAAAACAAGTGGAAGATTTGAGGGAAGAAATAGAAAGTCTCAAACACGAAAAGAAAGAAGTTGAAGAAAAACTAAAGACTTCAGAAAGAGATGTAAAGAAATTAAGGAGGAAGTATGATGTGTAAGTGTTGAGAGCTTTACGTGCTGGTTGTAGGCCTTAAAATTTGTCCTGATTTGCAAGCATTAGTTTTGGCTCTCACCAGGGTGCTGCAAATCACACATTTTCTATTTGAATCGAATCTCTGATTGAATTGGGTCTATTATTCTAACTTAAATTGAACTGGCTTTGTAGACAAAGTCAGAAGTTGCCAGTCAGAGTGCACCAGTTATTATGGTAATACACTATGGAAGTGTTGATTTGCCAGTTGAGTATTATTTTTATCTTGCACAAGCAAGTTTGTTATCTTGCACCTGCAAGTTACTATCTTGCACGTGCAGGTTAGCTGTCTTGCACCTGCAAGTTACTATCTTGCACGTGCAAGTTAGCTATCTTGCACCTGCAAGTTACTATCTTGCACGTGCAGGTTAGCTATCTTGCACCTGCAACTGTGACAGCTACAGGGACCTGAAGCCCAGAAACTTTGAGCACAGTCTACAGGTCATATTTATGAAGGGATTTCTTTGTAACTTTGTAGGACCACTCCAGATGAAAATGTCCCCTTTTGGTTGCGATCATTCAATCATGATGGCTGCCCAAGCCCAAAGCCGGAAAGCCTTTAGCACAGTCTACAGGTCATATTTATGAAGAGACTTCATTGCAACTTGGTAGGTTGACTTCATATAATGTCTAGATGAGAACATCCCCTTTTGGACGCATTTGGGTAACTGTGACAGCTACAGGGGCCCGAAGCCTGAAAACCTTTAGCACGGTCTACAGGTCATATTTATGAAGGGATTTCATTGTAACTTGGTAGGATGACTCCAAATAATGTCTAGATGAGAACGTCCCCTTTTGGTTTTGCGATCATTCAGCCTTGATGGCTGCCCAAGCCCAAAACCCCCAAACCTTTAGCATAGTCTATAGGTCATATTTATGGATGGATTTCATTGTAACTTGTTAGGTTGACTCCATATAATGCCTAGATGATGACAACCCTTTTTGGTCATGTTTGGTCAACTGTGACAGCTTCAGGGGCCAGAAGCCCCGAAAACCTTGAGCACAGTCTACAGGTCATATATATGAAGGGATTTCATTGTAACGCCGTGTATCACTCCAGATTATGCCCAGATGACAACGCCCCCTTTTGGTCACAATCATTCAACCATGATGGCTTCCCGAGCCCAAAACCCCAAAAACTTTAGTACAGACTACAGGTCGTATTTGTGAAGGGATTTTATTGTAACTTAGTAGAATGACTCCCCTTTTAGCTTCCAATCGGTCTACCATCATGGCCACACAGGCCTGAAGCCCAAAAACCTTTAGCACAGTCTACAGGCAATATTTATGAAGGGATTTCAGTGTAACTTGATAGGATGACTCATTTTGGAATAATTTCACTGTAACCTGGTAACTTTTGTTGACATACGTTAACTATGAGGGCAACGTACATTAACTGTGAGGTTATATTAACCCACCCCTCAGGATGCAGTGTTACTAGTTTCCATGCTAGGTTTTCGGTAAACATGTTGTGAAAGCTATTGAGCTGTGACTGCAGTCACAGCGTTAACATCTTTCAACTCATCAAACATCATCGACGGAAAGTGTTACATTTTTGGAGACATAACATCAATCTAGTTGGAATAAGATCAGTGATTGAAGTCCTTGACTTGAGGGTATGTGATGACCTTGACCCATTGTCATACATCTAATATCAAGGTCACAAACTGAGTTTGTCACTAATATTCAGTGACACACCATATATTAATCACGTTCATGTTTGGGGAGCATCCATTAGGCCTCACAAAGTCGATCTTCTGTTTCTTCTGCCATTTTTTGTAAAATTGAATGTGGGCAGGTGGTTTTTAGCTCATCTTGACAAAGTCAAGCTGAGCTAATCTCATCGCTTCCCGTCCGTCGTCCGTCAACACCATGTTTTGGTCTTCTCCTACAAAGCCACTGGGCCAATTCAAGTGAAAGTTTGTGTGAGTGATGGTCCCAAAGGGGCATTTCATTTTTGTTCAACTCAGCATGCCCCATAGGGAGGGAGTGGGGGAAAATGCTCCAAAATATTTTTAAAATCTTCTTCTCAAGAACCAGTGTGTACAATGACTTGATATTTGCTATGGAGCTTCCATATGAGGTGTAGAATCAAGTTTGTTCAAACGAAGTTCATGAAGTAATATTTGGCTTTGTAATAGGAGGGGTAAGATTTTTGGCCCCGCCCAAAATTTCTATTTTCTGAACCGATGGTCCAGTATGAACCAAAGTTGGTTTGTGGTAGTATTGGGTCATAAGTACTTGACCCATGCAAAAAAAAAATTCCCACATCCCCATGGGAACCCTGGGAGCTAAAAATAAACATATTTTCAAACGCCCATATTTCCCAAACCCCATGGAACAGAGAGCTTTTATTTGGTATGAAGTATCCTTATGACCAGTAGAATTGAATGGTAAAAAAAAATTGCCATCGGTTATGTTAGGGTGTTCTGTAATGGGCATCGAAAAATGCTGAGTCAGCATATTTGCAAAACTTTTAAAAAAATTTTTCTCCAGAACCAATCATCAGAATCTTTTGATATTTGGTGTACAGCATTCATAGGGGGGTCAGATAAAAGTTTGTTGAAATAAAGCTCATTGGTTCATATTTGGGCTCTCTACAGGAGCCCGAAGTTTTAACATAGGGTAATATGGGGAATATTCTTTAAAAATCTTCTTCTTCAGAACCACCAGTCAGAATCTTTTAATATTTAGTATACATCATTGTTATGAGGGTCAGATTCTAGATTGTTCAAACCAAGTTCCTAGGTTAATATTTGGGCTCCCCACGGAAGCCCAAATTTTATCTTTGTTCAATATGGAGGGTAATTTAAAAAAAATCTTCTTCAGATCTATCAGTCAGAATGCTTTGATATTTGGTATGCATCATCTCTATGGGGGTCAGATTCAAGTTTGTTCAAATCAGATCCCTAGGTATATATTTGGGCTCACTATGGTAGCCCAAATTTTTACTTAGTGCAATATGAGAAAATTTCTTAGAAAATCTTCTTCAGATCCACCAGTCGGAATGCTTTCACATTTGGTAAACAACATCTCTAGGGGGGTCAGATTCAAGTTTGTTCGAATCGGATCCATAGGTCAATATTTGGGCTCGCTATGGTAGCCCAAATTTGAACTTAGTGCAGTTCGAAGAAATTTCTTTACAATTTCTCTTCTTCAGATCCAACAGTCAGAATGCTTTCATATTCGGTACACAACATCTCTAGGGAAGTCAGATTTAACTGTGTTCAAATCAAGAGCCTGGGTTAATATTTGGGCTCTCTATGGGAGCCGGAATTGGCCATTTTGCTGAAGAATTAAAAATTTTGTATTCAGTACCCTCTAGAGGTACTAAGCTTAATCCACATAGGTTGTATCAAGGGGCTTCATATGGGAGCTCTACATTTTACTTATGATCAACTGAAGAAAAGGCATGATGCCCAGATTATTTTTGTCACTCCTGAGAGACTCAAGGATTGACAGTGTAGCCTATGGAGATGGCTTGCTTAATGTAGACTCATTCTTGGACTCTGTTTAAATTGTGTTCTGTACAAGATGAGCGCTTCAGGCCACGTGGGGCCTCTTATTTTATTTTATATTTTATTTTTTAATTATTTCTTTGACATCAAAAGTTAATATTCTTGGTTTGTTTGATGTTTTAGGGCTCTTAATCTGCAGAATAGCATGGGTGGTGATGTATTTCATCCCTTGAATGCAAGAAGGCTTTGCAATGCTCTAGGGACAAATTAACTTGAGTAAAATATCAATTTATCAATTTTTTTAACTTCGGTAAAATATCAGACATAAACCATTTAATTTTTATTTTTTACGTTTGCTCTGGTTAGCCAAAAGGACCTGAGAAACAGATTTTTAACTTTTTTAGGCCTCAGCTCTGCTGATTATATTGTTTTTATTATTTCAGAGATGGAAAAGAAAACAAAAAACCATTAAATGGAAGGCAGAATTTAGATGACCCAGGTAGACTATACATAAAACTTACATTGATTAATTTAAATAATTCTTGTTTCTTAGGCATCTCCTGCATCATTGGAATTCTGATTCATTACTTTTTATACGCCCGTTTGAAAAACGGGACGTATTATAGTATGGCGTTGTCCGTCCGTCTGTCCGTCCGTCCGTCCGTCCGTTTGGTTTCCGAACAATAACTTTAGTATTTGTTTTCTGATCGGCTCCAAATGTGATATGTGGTTTAATCACAACAAAATACAGGTCAAGTTCGAATATGGGGTCGGTCCGAACATTTTTCGTCTGAATTATGGCCCCAGTTGGACTTAGAATTCGTCAAATATTTGGTTTCCGGATGATAACTTTAGTATTTGTTTTCTGATCGGCTCCAAATGTGGTATGTGGTTTAATCACAACAAAATACAGGTCAAGTTCGAATATGGGGTCGGTCCGAACATTTTTCGCCTGAATTATGGCCCCAGTTGGACTTAGAATTCGTCAAATATTTGGTTTCCGGATGATAACTTTAGTATTTGTTTTCCGATCGGCTCCAAATTTGGTATGTGCTTTAATCACAACAAAATACAGGTCAAGTTCAAATATGGGGTCGGTCTGAACAATTTTTGCCTGAATTATGGCCCCTGTTGGACTTAGAATTCGTCAAATATTTGGTTTCCGGATGATAACTTTAGTATTTGTTTTCCGATCGGCTCCAAACTTGGTATGTGGTTTAATCACAACAAAATACAGGTCAAGTTCGAATATGGGGTCGGTCTGAACAATTTTTGCCTGAATTATGGCCCCTGTTGGACTTAGAATTCTTCGTCAAATATTTGGTTCCCGGATGATAACTTTAGTATTTGTTTTTCGATTGGCTTCAAACTTGTTAGTCTTTTTCTCAAATGACTGAAAAATTTAGTCACTTCACAAAATCACTGATTTCAAAGTCTGACCGTAACATATATATATATGCCAGTATAAATTTCTCGCACTCTAAAAAAATTGCAAATGTGTTAAAATGGTACAATTTGAACAGTTCACGGGTGTATGATGCAATGCCCAGCGGTGCTCTTGTTTTTATTACCTGAAATTCTCTTTTATGATACATTTTTGCACTTGGAGGCAAGCCAGAAAATAAGCAGACTGTCATCTGCAAAATGAGGTCCCCAGAGGGTGAATTTAGTGATGCTACCCTGCAAAGCAGGGTAGCATCACTAAATTTACTCTCTGTGAACCTCAGTCTGAGTCAGGGTCTCAAAACTAAACAGAAAGAGTTGACCAGAGGATACATTGGCCCACTGTATTTGATAGCATTATCAAATTCACCCTCTGGGGACCTCATTCTGCAAATGTCAGGCTGCTTATTTTCAGGCCTGCTTGGAGGTCTTAAAACTTGACCAACTATACCATTTGACAGAGATCACTGAGCCCCGTCAAACAAGATATAGTTTGTTAAATTTGCAACTGCATTAAGGGAAATATTTTCACTGCTGATAGCATCGTTTTTTTCGCAAAATAGTTTAATGAGTTAAATTTCTAATTTCTTATATTTTCTGAATGTTTTTGTGGAATAACTAAAAAAAGAGAGAAGAAAAAAAAAGACCGACCTCCTCATCACGAAGTTGAGGAAAAATTGCCTGAGAAGGAAAAATTGTTTTTCTTATTCCCCTGATAGAGAAGCATATTAAATCTGGTTTGGCCATCCATCAGTCTGTCCGTCTGTCCATCCCTCCATCTGTCCAACTTTATTTGTCCGTCTGAAGCCATAACTCTAAAATGCTTTGATGGATTTCTATGAAACTGTACACAAGGGTAAAAACCAATGGAAGTTCTTTTGCACAGCAACACCATGCTTGAGTGACAAAGGTCAAGGTCACAAGAATGGGAAAACTCAAGACTATTTGTCCATCTGGAGCCATAATTCTATAATGATTGCGTGGATTTCCACAAAACTTCACACAAAGGTAAAGACCAATGGAAGGTCTGTTGCACAGCATCACCATGTTCGAGTGACAAAGATTAAGGTCACAGAAATGTGAAAACTTAATTCTTTCACAAACTATTTGTCTGTAGTGTTTAACCGATTACCAAAATGGTAACTGACCAATTACTTATTGAGCTCACAGTTGGCTGATTCAAATGCCGGTTCCAATTGTAATACTGTGCACTACTTGACCAGTCAAGGCTCAAAAGAACTACATTAAACCAAACATTTTTCAGGGTTAAACTTCGTTGACGGGTCGCAATAAAATTATCAGTCGTGCACACTTAGGTGGTAAACATTTTTGCTGCGACCTCAGTGGAGTGACCCCAAATTAGACCAACCTGAAGGCCTGTGTTTGAAAGATAAATAACATCTTTGTTACACTGGTTTGAAAGTTTTCCAAATTAAGCTCCCATTTGCTATTTTCTTCTAGTTAGTTCAAATTTATTACAGGACATCAATTGATTTGGGTATCTTCCTGCTCAAATGAGTTTTGAGTCCCCTTTGTACTCGTGCTTTGTCATCAGATTTGTTTAATGTTTAAATATTTTCTTTTCTTTTTTTACAGACGAGTCATTTGATTTTGTCGAAGCTCTTTTTGGTAAACGTGCAGCCTGCAAATGCCAGTGCAAGGAAACTCCAAAGAAGGCATTCCAAATATCAGATGTTTTTGCTGACGCAGCTGCTGCCTTGGCAAATCCAGATAATGATGGACCCTCATGGAAAGATTTTTGATCTTTTTCTTCAAAACATGGTTTTAATTGTAATTTTTGTGTTTATGTGAAAAAAAACTCACAAACATTTGAGGGCTTCTCATAATAACCTGTGAGGTTTGTTCTTGCAAGTGATGTAGTATTTGAACAGACTTTTAATTATTTTTTGGTTTGTGATAAAGGTTGAACTGGGACTTCTGCAAAATAAGCAGATATTTTTCCTTGTTTTGAGATGTTCAATGTCAAATTGAAGCTCTGATCACAACGAGAAAACAAAAAATATGCCTAAAAGCGATATATTTAAGGCCTAAAAAATTAAAAATCTGTTTCTCAGGCCCATCCCCCCTCTCCCCCTCTCTCCCCCTCTTCCCCCCCTCCTCCCCACATGGTCCTTTGGGCTGCCGCATGCTCTCTTTTTATAACCAATGTAAACTTGAAAAAAAATAAAAATTAAATGGGTTATGTATGATATTTTACCCAAGTTAATAAAAATTGATAAATTTGTCCCTTGAGTGCAAGAAGGCTTTGCAATGCCTTAGCATTGCAAAGCCTTCTTGCTCTCAAGGGATGAAATACACCACCACCCATGCTGTACTGTAGATTATGAGGCCTAAAACATAAATCAAGAGCATGAACTTTTGGTGGCAAAGAAATAATTACAGAAGTAAAAAAAATAATATAAAAAAAACACTCGCTTGCATGCAATAATGGCCTGAGAAACAGAAGATCTACTTTGTGTGGACTAATTATGTCTCCCCTTCCCAGAAGGGAGACATATTGTTTTAGTGCATATTCTTCTTCTTCTCCTACTTCTTCTTCTCAGGGGGAGTGCGGTGGCTCAGTAGGTAGAGGTGCAAGCTGCAAGCCGAGAGGTCCTCGGTTCGAATCCCACCTGCGGCAACCGCATTGTGTCCTTGGGCAAGACACTTCATCTCCATTGCCCGCATGGGGGCACGATGATGCCGTGTTCTAAGGCGTACTGCACGTCGATGGTACGCATGCCTTCAACCAATCTAACCCTGCCTGTGCTGCAATGCGGAGTTACGATGTTGGGGAGCTGGCAGCTGCTCGTCGTTGCTCGGTGGTTCTCTCTGGGTACTCCGGCTTCCTCCACCCGTAAAACTGTCACGGTCATGGTTAGCCATTGTGCAGAAAATATGTGACCTTAAACATCAATAAATAAATTCTTCTTCTCATACAAACATTGTCCAGTACATAACTTTTTTCTCTTTTGACCTGGACCTTAGATATGTGGCATGTGGATGTATCACCATGAGCCGGTGTGTCGCGTACCATAGTGACCTTCACCTTTGACCTGAAGGTCAGATTTATGTGCTTTTTTAGGGAAACTTTGTCCAGGGCATAACTTTTTTGTCTTTTGACCTAGACCTCAGATATTTGGCATGTGGAGATGTATCACCATGAGCCGGTGTGTCGCGTACCACAGTGACCTTCATGTGACCTTTGATCTGAAGGTCAGATTTATGTGCTTTTTAAGGGAAACTTTGTCCCGGGCATAACTTTTTTGTCTTTTGACCAAGTCCTTAGATATTTGTCATGTGGATGTATCACCATGAGCTGGTGTGTCACATACCATAGTGACCTTCATGTGACCTTGACCTTTGACCTGAAGGTCAGATTTATGTGCTTTTTTAAGGGAAACTTCGTCCGGATCAGAACTTTTTTGTCTTTTTGACCTAGACCTTAGATATTTGGCATGATTGTCAATATTATTCATGTATATATAATTTGCAGCGCATTAAATAGAAAAGAAGGGGAGACATATGTTTTAGAGTGCTAAAAACAGTTTCTAGTAAGAGTATGTTATTATATATATTTCACTTTATCCATATATTTTCTGTGTTATTCATTTCAATTGGAGTTTCTTTGTCTAATTTATGACTGTTGAAGCAAAAATAGGTGACTTAAGCACATCATCTCTAGAAATCTACCTACACTTAAATAGTGTTTCCCTGTAAATCACCCTCAACTTCCTTGAAAAAAATTTTCTGAGGTTAACAAGTTGTGGCATTAGTGTCCCTTGGATAAGTTCATTCTAGTTTTCCGACTTTGCTCTCTGTTCAATATACTGATTTATTGCTCGCGTATGCACTTATTTTCATAAAATACACGCTTTTCCTTTGCAAAAAACTGATGTGAATAATAAATTTTCTTGTCCTTGAACAATACAGATCCCATGCGCGGACTATTCAACTATTTCCTTTTTTGCATTTTGGTTATTTATTGCGGTGGTAAACTCTGTTTCATTGGTAAAATAGGACCCAATCACTAATGCTTTGGGTGCGAGTCCTCTAAAATAGACAACGTGGGGTATAGACAATTGACTGACCTTGACTTTAGAAGCATGTTGTGATCATGATTAGCCATTGTGCTGAAGTATGTGACCTTAATCACCAATAAATAAATAAATAATTTTTCCCTGCAAGAGACCGATTTTGGCGGAGGGATAATATTGAACAAGAAGCCAAAGGCTTCAAGTACAATATTATCTCTCCGCCAAAATTTATTAACCCTTTACCTAACATGAAAAGCAGACGACACTTGCAAAAATAATTCTTGAATAACTATTTTTTTTCATTTTTTGTCTCAAAAACATAGGTTATGACCCCTCGTTGGAACGAGCTCGACAAGCTCGTTCCAACAAGGGGTCATAACCTATGTTTTTGAGACAAAAAATGAAAAAATAATGAAAATTAACTGGCAATTTTTGAGAATAGCGCTGGCCGGTTTTGGCCGTTACGTTGGGTAAAGGTTTAATAATTTTTTAGTAAACTGGAGGTGTGTGATAAATACAGAACAGCATACGTGTTCAAACTGTCATTTTTTACTGCACTTGATCGATTTGGGCATAGGGATAATATTGAACTCCTTCGGCTTCTTGTTCAATATTATCCCCCCGCCAAAATTGATCTCGTGCAGTAATAAATAACAGTTTGAACGAGTATTCTGTTCTGTCTTTCTTGTACCACCAAAATTTTAAAATTTAAATTTCAGCATTCAATAATACTCTGCTCTAAGCTAAACATAGTTCAGGCATCAAAACATTAACCCTATGCATATTGATGATAATTTTTCTCCCCCACCAAAACAGCCTGACATCAACAAAAATAAGTCACGGGCACGTGCAGCAAAATTGAACTAGGGCTGTCGCGATTATTCGATTAGTCGACTAACCGTCGACTATTGAAGTAGTCGACGTTTTTTATTTTTAGTCGATCGTCGTTCATTTTCAAGGTGGTACACGTCTACTACACGTCGGGGCTAAATTGCATTGTTTTGTGAGGTGAATGATCAATGAAGATGAATAACTTTAAATATCTAACCATAGTTAACATTCATATCCGGAAGACTGTACGACTGTCACTGACTGTGTAAGAAAGAACACTCACAGTTACACAAGAAGAATAGATTCTTCTGAATTTCTCCAGTCTTGTACACATGAATGCACCCTTTGGAAAACCCAAAGCGCGGAAGTGACAAAATTATGACGAAAGTCAGAACGTCAGATCACTTCTCAAAGTTCGGAACTTCAGACTAAGATCCAATTTTAACAACTGACGAGGGAATGCATAGATCTCAATGTTCAAAATTTCGAGAAACTTATTGCAGAAAGGAAACATATGCAGGAACGTTCTTTGGTAAATTCATTTTAATTCATCGGCTTCAATCTAGTTCAAACTTGGACCCGCAGTCAGTAATATTATTTTTGGGGTTGGTACGTCCTACAGGACGTACCAACCCCAAAAATTATATTACGGATTGTGGGTCCAAGATTGGACTACATGTAGCTTCAGTCGGGACCGATTTGTTGTTCCCACAACCCCACTTCGTCTGAACACACTGGTGCCATTGTCATTTTCAGAGTTTTACGAACAGAAGAATGATTTGCTAAAAAATCATGGGAAGCGACTATTAATCGACTAACCGTCGATTACTGGTCACAATTTGTCGATTACAAAAAATGATAGTCGCGACAGCCCTAAATTGAACAATTTTGTTGTCCATTTCTGAATAAAACGGATAAGACCACGCAAAAGTTCTATATATACCCAAGGTATATACCACAAAATCAAATTCCAACTCCGGCAAGACAGATTAAAATTTTGTAATGAAATGAACATCGACACATACCGATGATGTCATATTTTGAATTCTGCAATGTATTCGCATAACTTTACGATGGGAATTTCGTGTAATTCTCTCCACTCATAATGGTGTTCTCCCCAAAATTCATATAAAAAAGTCAAGTGTCCTTTGGTTTTGCAGTCTGTGTTTTTATTTCTATTTTCTTTGACAAACGTGTGTCTGCTAATATTTCCAAAACATGACACCATGTTGTTTGTTTACAGAAGAACATGCGATGATTGAATAGTCTTGCACTCATTAAATATGTTATTAAGCCTGTCACGTGGGTCATGTGAGATAGATGTCTATCTCACATAGCCTTCTCACATGGGACACACATATCTTGCACAGGAAGTGGTGGCAGAAACTTACTTCCATTGGCACTCACAAGATGTCATTTGATGTGATAAAAGTGTATGGTTTCTCCAAATATTTATAACACCAAATATTTTGAGGTGCATGCCTGTCTTTCTTCCAACATTTGAATGTTTAATACATTCTTTATGTGTTTAATTTTTACCATGTCTTATCATAACAGAAGTTACTTTCCTGTTTACTTTTAGTTACATTTCTTGTTTATTTGTTATATTTGCTTAACCCTTTACCCAACGTAACGGCCAAAACCGGCCAGCGCTATTCTCAAAAATTGCCAATTAATTTTCATTATTTTTTTCATTTTTTGTCTCAAAAACATAGGTTATGACCTCTCATTGGAACGAGCTCGTTGAGCTCGTTCCAATGAGGGGTCATAACCTATGTTTTTGAGACAAAAAATGAAAAAAATGAGTTATTCGAGAATTTTTTTTGCATGTGTCGTCTGCTTTTCATGTTGGGTAAAGGGTTAACCCTTTACCTGACATAACAGCCATAACCGCCCAGCATTATTCGTAAAAATCATCATTCAAATTAGTTTTATTGTTACATTTTTTGCTTCCAATATTTTATGACCCCACATTGGAATGAGCTCACTGAGCTCATTCCAATGAGAGGTCATAATCTATGATTTTGAGAAAAATTTGAAATATTTTTAGTTGTTCAAGAATTTGTTTTTCATTTGTCGTCTGCTGTTCGTGATAGGTAAAGAGATATGCATTGCAAGATGGGAATTGGAGGGTTATTGTGAAAAAAATATGGGGACTAAATTGTGTTGGGAACTGGCTTTGTAACTACTCCTTGCAACAAGAGTCATAAATGACTTGTTGTTAACAGGACCGTAAACATTTTCCAACTCTGGTTTGATTTTCTGAGTTGTTTTTTTTTCGAGAGTATACAAACTGCATTGAAGATGACATGAAAATTCTTGTTGAATATCCATTTGCAGTGTTGGTTGAAATATGCTGTTGCTTAACTGCAGATTTGTTCGTTCTTGAATTGGGAATTAAAACTCTGGATTTCATTTATTGGGAGCTTCTCTGGAAATGATGTCATTGGTTGTATGCATATTTTTTTATTCATTCATTATGAATTACTAATGCCACGACATGTTAACCTCAGAAAAACTTTATCAAGGAACTTGAGGATGAGCTTTGAGGCCTATGATTTGAGGCTGAACGTCTCGAAATGGAAAAATATTTAACTGTACTATTTTTTGGTCCAAAATTGGTTCCTTCCCAGGAGGCCGGGAACTACACTGAATTTGTGAGATTTTCCCAACCATTCTAGAGAGTTAACATGTCTGAATTTGACCCTAGGCTGTATTATACATTACGTGTTCACTCCCTTTAAAATCTGCATTCCTTAAACTGTGTGATCACTCAATAAATGTAGGATCTGAAATATCAAGGCTAATAATAACATTGTAGAAAAACCAAACTTCAAAGAATACACTGCCAAAAGTTAATTACGGCAAACAGATATTCATTCAGCAGTATAATATTGTTATCCATATGCTTCTAAAATAGTGCGATGGGTAAATTATTTTAAAACAAAAAGTATAGAATCAGATTCCTGTTTTAATGAAAAAAATGAGATTTTAAAAATGCTAGGCTCCTGCAAAAATTCAAACTTCGTTTCGAAATTTTATTCAAAAGTCAATATTCGATTCGAAATTGGAAATTCGAATATACTTCAACCATAATTTTGTGACAGTTCTGAGCAGAAATGTAACTGACTTATAGCGGTAACAGTGTCTGTAGTGATGTAGCAACAACTGTACAACAGTTGTAGCTACATCACAACAAACACAGTCAGCGCTATAACTGTTCATTTCAACTTGTGCATTATAACCAGTGACATTTACGAAAATTTAAAATTTCGAACTTTGAAAAATTATCCAGCTGTTCAGCTTCAATAAATGATGTGTTCCACAACATGTCTCATTATTGTATATTGAGTACTGTTCTGTTCAATCACAGTTACTGGGTACATCATCAAAAGCAACAGTTTTCTAAAAGAATACCCCCGATTATTATATAAACAAATAGAGCAGGCTTTAATTACAAGCGGATCAACTCCATTTGGCGTTGAATCATCATTTCGTTTTAGAAATTCCACATTTAAAACAAATGGCTTTACCACTGGAATGGAGTCGATTTGATTTGAAACGTGTTTTTTGCAATAAAACGTGATGAGGTATCAGCCAAGTTCATTTAAAAATGTTTATTGCTGCATTTTCGAAGCTACAAAGTTAACAAGTCAAAAAGTTTCAATCAATAGCTGATATATTCATTTATATATCTGTTTTTCGCGTGGGAAGCGGTGAGGCGAAAAATGCACTCTACATGACTGTGTGTCTTTTAATAATCGGGGGTACCGGTGTTATTTTAGAAAAAAACCTTTCTTGTGATGACATATCTATTAACTGTTATTCGATTCAAAGTTTGATTCCAAATTTGATTGATTTTCACCAGTTTGATTTGATATTCGATTCGATCAAAATCGGCAATTCACAGGTTCCTACAAACTGCCTCAGGTTTCATCGTTTGGCAGATATTTGAGATCATGGGACAATACACTGTATAGTTTTCATTTCCAGTTTTTCTATAATGTTTCTGTTGTCTCATTGCCAGTAGATTGACAGTATTATTCATAAGGACTGATCCAAAAGTTTCAAGCTGACGTAATATATCCTTATAAATGGTCTTCCTTAATCTGACTTATACTTTAAATTTTTAGATTTTTTGTGATTGACAACTTAATTTATGCAGATTTTAGAACCATTACCCTGACACTCCCCAGTTTTCCTTTATTTTTAGACCTATTTGGCCTCAGTACATCCAATACAGGCATTTAATCTGTTATATCTTGTTTGACAGAGCTCATGGTCATGGAGCTCTATCAAACAATATATAATAGAATAAATGCTAATTTTATCTCTAGAATACCGGAAAGTGACCCAATCCCTGTTAATTGAATACTCCTGTTAATTGAATAATATTCATTGGCAAAGTGGCTATTCAATTAGCAGGGTTCTACTGTATTGTATATTAAACTGTATATTATATATATATATATATTTCATAATTAAAGTATTTCACAGTATTTTTTTTCCAGCCTGTTGTAAAAATTACATTATACCATTGAATCTCTCTCTCTCTCTCTCTCTCTCTCTCTCTCTCTCTCTCTCTCTCTCTCTCTCTCTCTCTCTCTCTCTCTCTCTTCTCTTTTTCCTCATGGATTTTTGCTTGTTTACTGGGACTTGGTTATGAGGGCTTATATTTTGACGAAAATCGATTCACGTAAAGATTCGCGCAGCAAAACCTGCGAGAATCCATGTAGATTCCTGCTGCACCTCTTTTTGGATTCGTGTAAGAACAGTTGAGTCAATTAATCCTTTATCTAACATAGCGGCAGCAAATTAACCAATAAAAGGCTAACATGACCTTAAATATCCCGCCATTTTGTCAATAAAATTGTAGAAATATAGCTGTCAGTGGAACCGGCTCAATGAGCCGGTTCCAACGTCAGCCATACTTGTAAAGTTTTATTTATAAATATTGTGTTTGGGTTTTTTTTAAATTCAGTTGATGTCTTAAAAATTAAAAGGCTGTGTTGGGTAAATGGTTGACATGTGTTATCGATATACAACAGGGGTTCAACTATGGTGGCTTCATAGCAGGTGTGGATTCTCGCAACCATTTTTTCAAGAATTCAAATGGAGTCTCCAAAATTTAGAAATATAAGCCTTGGTGATCAATGCATGTGACAGAATCTTCTATAATGGGCAATAAAATTGTAACTGTACACTCTTGCTTCACTTCTAACAGTCTTAATGCTGTGGACTTGCCATTGTTTCTAGGCAAGCCTTGACTGCCAATACAGGGGTGTCTTCCCACTAGACCAATTCCCCTTAGACCAACTACATAGTGTTTCTGATTAGGGGGGGCGCGGTGACTCAGTTGGTAGAGGTGCAGGCTGCAAGCCGAGAGGTCCTCGGTTCGAATCCCACCTGCGGCAACCGCGTTGTGTCCTTGGGCAAGGCACTTCACCCCCCATTGCCCACGTGGGGGCACGGTGACGCTGTGTACTAAGGCGTACTGCACGTCGATGGTGCACCTGTCTTCAACCAATGCTAACCCTGCTTGTGTGGAGTTAGTATGTTGGGGAGCTGACAGTTGCTCGCCGTTGCTCGGTGATTCTCTCCGGGTACTCCGGCTTCCTCCACCCGTAAAACTGTTGTGGTCATGATTAGCCATTTTGCAGAAATATGTGACCTTAAACACCAATAAATAAATAGTGTTTCTGATTAAGGGTTGATTAAGGATAATTAGGAAAACAATTATTTATAAAAATATGCCCAACATCTATAAAATATCGACGAGCCAGAAAATGAGCAGACTATCGTCTGAAAATGAGGTCCCCAGGGGGTGAATTTGGTGATGCTACCCTGCACAGCAGGGTAGCATCACTAAATTTACCCTCGGTGAACCTCAACCTGAATCAAGGTCTCAAACATAATCAGAATGAGGTAACCAGAGGATAAACTGGTCCATTGTATGGGATAGCATCAGCAAATTCCCCCTCTGGGGACCTCATTCTGCAAATGACAGACTGCTTAATTTCAGGCTTGAATATCAATAACATTAAATACATTTATAAATATTTACAAATATATCAAATTATATTGATATAGAATTATTTTTAAAGTAGAACACACCAGTTGGTCTTTTGTGAATTGGCCTCGTGGGAGTTGGTCTACAGGGAATTGGTCTAGTGGGAATGAACCAATACAGGCAGCAAAGACTTGTCTAGAAAACTAGAAGAGCACTCAGAAACTTGTCAGTTGAACCCATCATATTTATTACACATAAAAGTTTGAAAAGAATTGGCTTTGGTCAATGTAGATTTTGATGAGGATGGAGGTACCTCAGAAATATTTTTTCAAGAGGCTTATAAAGGGCTGCTCTTTGCAACTAATTATTCTCCAAAAGTCTTGCAGGGCTCTCTTGTCAGCCTGGTGAAGATTGAAAACAAAACAGAAATGTACATTTATTAAACCTTTGAGACTTGAATTATTCTGACGTTCAGACGTCACTGGCGATTCAGTTTCTTCAACATTTTTCAAAATGCGACGTCGGAAAGTACAAGATATTTTTAACATTAGTGACTATCTGGTTCAGAGCTAGATTATTTTTGGTGGTCTGAATTCGTTATTCAAAACATGTTTAATTACAAATTATTGGAGAGTGCCCAGAGGCACTCTCCAATAATTTGTAATTAAACAAATTTATAAAAACAAAATATTATTTGTGTTTGACTGAATATGAAATATAAGCAAGGAAAGTGTTGGGTTTTGCTCTGGTATTCTCATTTTTTGAAAGCCCTGATAGTGTCTTCCAGCACTCAGCCAGTTAAGAAGTCTTGGCAGCAGGATTATATTAGTATTTTAAGCCGCGATAACAGTTGGCTCAACGGTTGTCTCTGAGCACCGCCCCCCCCCCCCCCACACACACACACCCCACCCCCTACCCCCACCCCCACAACTCCCGGGGTGCCAATTCGGCACTTTTTTTTTCTTTCGTCAAAAATGCATTTTTATATTTTTGCTTAAAAGTTTGTGGTTGAAAATCCATTGTTTCTAAGCATTGCCATTGCCATTGCTGGGACAGTCGGGCTGCATGCGTGACATCACTCTAGTTATTTCCTTTCAGTGCCTTCCAATATTGGTACAAACTCGGAAAGACCCCAAAAATTTTTGATTGATTTATATTTATTTAGTTGCGTCTCCAATATGTTTGCCTTGTTACAATTTATGGGAGAGTGCCTGTAGGCAAATCCCCATTTTTTAATTTACGTTTACTTCAAAGATAATATGGAGGGCATCAAAAGAATATGAAGCCTTTCAACTGCAGTACCTACAAATTGTTTTTTCGGATGAATGTTTTAATTTGAAAATATTTTTCAAATTAAAAATAAATGTATTTGTCCATACAAATATGCCCTTTCTATAATTCTGTGTGTAAAAAAACAGCCGAAATCCTCTCTGTTTGCTCACTTGTTACATAAGAAAAAGAAAAATTAAAAATAAAACCCTCTCTCCTTCTTTCACTAATTTGAAGAAAAAAAATGCCTGAGAATCAATTCATTTATTTTGTGTGGCCTGATGCTTTTTTTTTTTAACCCTTTACCCAACGAATCGCCCGCATCCGCCCGCGTAATATGCAAATTCAGCATTTGAAAAAATATTATATTTTTATACTGTACCAATGACCCAGACTTAGCTGGTGCTAACTCTAACAAAACCAGGGCCAAACACAAATTTTGCCCCTCAATCCCCAAAATTTGCATCCAAAACAAAAAGAAATCATGTCCTAAAGGACCTCCATACTACGCCTCTACTGCGCATGCGCAGTGACGCAGACGTCCCGAAATTGGCGCCAATTATCATTCTCTGTTTGGCCCTTCATCAGTCAACATCTCACTGATCTTTGTGCTTGTAAATCTCAGTTTAAAGGATGCCAGACACGTAATTTTTGGAGAAAATGTGATTCTAAGGAGGATAGAAGGAGGAGAGGAAAAAGAAGTGACAAAAAATAATCAGGGCTGTACTTAAAATTTTTTGTTGAAATTATGTTAAGTTGCCTATTTTCGAGGCATGGGCCTCTTGTTGTCATTCTTGCTAAATGTTGCACTGCTTATTCAGTGTTTCCTCTCCCCTAGCCTTCTAAAGTCCCCCCTTGCAATTCTCCCATGCTTTTGGCATATTTTTGAGAAAGTTCATTTCTAAAATTTTTCTGGGAGAGTTGCTTGGTTACAGAATGTTTTCTGTTATTTTCCCCATAGTTACGTTTTCACCCATGGGTGTATAACGTTTGTGTTCTGCATCTTCCATCTGATGTTCTGCAGATTCTCCCCTGGGAGTCTCTGTTTTGCATCAGATAGAGTGTAATTTGATGACTGATTCCGGGCCAGTTTTTTCAGTGCCTGGAGTCATGTTTTCTGGTGTTTTTACACTGTTTGTTTACATTGGCAACAGCCTTTTTTGAGGGGGGCTGTTTGCCTTTGCTGTAGTTTATCTCACTATAAGATACATTTATATTATCCGTAAGTGTCTCATTAATTATTTAATATAAATTTAAAATTTTTGATCACACTTTGCCATCGGATCCATCGGGGCTCAACGTTACTTTTCAGCAACTTGGGCTTCGCTGAAAAAATATTTTTTCAAAATTATTTTGATTTGCAATTGTTTTTTCATTTATTAATGGATCATGTTATTATGTATCTTTGTGTCAGGGGTTTTTGCGAGTAACTAGGACTTATTATTGTTCTTTCACAATGAAGGGACGTTGTTCAAATTGTAATAGGAAGAAATCTTCCTCTGACTTTCATGATCATTGTATTAGTTGTAGTCAGTGTTCTCGCATTAATCCCTGTCCTATATGTGAATATTGGGATGAGAAACATTGGAAACGTGTGTCACGATATGTTGTTTCTGGAGAAAGGGCGATGCCGGCTCTTTCTCCGCAAGGTCACTCTACTCTCTCAGTTTCTATTTCAGAGGAACCAGAACAGGGTGATGTTTCCATGTTATCTTCTACAAGTGTGCGTCCGTCGTCACAAATGAATTCAGAGCTAGCGGCAAAAGTGCTCATGGAGATTAGTCAAATGTTGTCTGCTAGCTCGCCCGGTGTAGCGTCCATTCACCAAATGGTTCGGCAGCCGGGTTCGTCCGATGCGGTCCAAGAGGAAGTTTTGGGTGATGCTAGCACTATAAACATAATAGATGCACACCCAGTGACGGCGGATAGTAAGCGAGAACGGAGGAAGCCTTTGAGTCCGGTTCCTAGCTCGTCCAGGTCCAGCCGGGCCGCGAGCGAGAGAGGCCCCTCTCTCGTACAACAACATCTGGGACCAGATGTTGTGGTACAAAATGTGTCTTTAGCGGAGCATACGTCCGTCGCTCGGGACGCTCCGTTGTATAAGCAGTCCGCAGAGACTGTTAAGGCTTCCTCTTCTCGTCAGCGCACACGACCGCACCTTGGCTGCGTGACCGCCGATATATTACCAGCTTCGCCGATCAAGGATTCTTCGGCGACCAGGTCACACCATCCGGCAGCCAGGGATTCGAGACCGATGGACTCCGGACGTTCGCATAGGAAAAGTATGCGGGAGCCATCTGATGCGGAGCTGCCCTCGGCGAAGCAGCGAAAGACTGCGCCTCCGCAGGTCTCGACGCCGGACATTCTTGTGCAGATAGCACAGCTTATCGCAGCATCCCAGCAGCCGACAGAAACGGTGTCGGATCGAGAATTATCCCACGGCGCTGGGTCGGTACGCTCTGCCGAAGCATCGGGGGCGGACGACCGGGAACATCATGAGGTCCGACCGAATGGTGAAAGGGATACGGATGACTTGGAGCTATCCCTTTCGGAACAACATAAAGCTGCCGTGGACTTCATTCGGCACTTTCTCCCTCAAGTTGTTCCGTCGGGCCAGACTGCTGCGATTCCGGACAAGAGAATTATAGCGTCATTGGACTCTGAACTTTTTGAGCGGTTCAGGGACATCGCTCCCGAGTTTCCGTCGCAGTCCAATAATGTTGCAAGAACATTTGAACTAAGGCGTTATCACTGCGCCTTCAGGGGAAAGAGTTTCAGGATATACAATCCTCTTTAAGACTTCTTTCAAGGGCAGTAGCTTATTCCACGTGTAACTCCGCCCTTTCAGTGGCAAATCTGGAGTTGGTTAGACGTGACGCAGCCCTAGCTACATCCACACTAGTGGATTCTAAGGTGAAGAACTCTCTTAGAGTCGCTTCGGTCTCCGGAGAACTTCTCTTTGACGGCAAGCTTTCCACTATTTATGATAAAATTACAAAGAAAGCTAAGGATTCTCTGTTGTTCAAATCTGCTCCTAAGAAGTCGGATACAGCAGACACGAATAAGACAGGCACTTCTGGGTCTAATGCGCCCAAGAGAGGTTCCTATAGAGGTTCCGGTGCGTCCTCTTGGTCTTATTCGAGAGACCGTCAGGATAGCGACTCTCGTTCGGGACGTCCTTCAGGCCGGGACAATCGGTCGGACGCCCCGAGGTCGACGGGGCGAGGTGTGGGCCGTGGAAGACGTGGTTTCTCCTACCGCAGGCCTCGCAGGTCCAGGAGGTGATGGCTTAAACCTCTATCGCGTTCCGGTTGGCGGAAGGTTGTCGAGCTTTTCACAAGAATGGGCGTCGATTACGGACGACCCTTGGGTGAGAGGAGTGACTTCGGAAGGTCTAAAGATATCCTTCAAACGAAAGCCTCCATTAACTCAAAGTCCAAAGTGGACTCATCTTCCGTCAAATCCGCAGAAAAGAGACGCTCTGTTATCAGAGGTGCAGTCTCTTTTAATGAAGAACGTGGTAGAGGTCGTAGAAAACCAGGAATCTCCGGAATTCTACAGCCATCTGTTTCTGGTTCCGAAACCAGACAGCTCGTTCCGTCCAGTCATAGATTTGAGCTGGATAAACAAGCTGATCGTCGCTCCGAAGTTTTATATGGAGACGATTCGATCGGTCAGAGCGAGTATTCGGGTGAACGATTATGCAACGAGCATAGATCTCAAAGATGCGTACTTTCACGTCATGGTACATCCGACATTCCGAAAGTATCTACGCTTCGCAGTCCTAGGAGTGGTGTATCAATTCCGGGCGATGTGCTTCGGATTGAATCTAGCACCCTGGGCTTTCACTCGGGTAATGAACTCGGTAATGATCTACTTCCGAGCTCATTCGTCTGCGGTAACGTCGGCCTACCTGGACGACATTCTTCAGAGGTACGGCAACGAGTTAACGCTTCAGAACGATGTTCAGAATCTTCTTCTATTGCTCCGACGTCTCGGTTTTATAGTAAACGAGGAGAAGTCGGATCTGGTGCCGTCCAAGTCATTCACTCATCTGGGAATGAGCTTCGAGACGCACAACAATCTTGTTCGTCTGCCGTTAACCAGAGCGAAATTAGTCAGTTGTTACGCTCGCTATTGTCTGCACGCAGACAAAGTCACGGCGAGAGAATTTATGAGACTGATAGGTCTGTGCGGAGCCGCCGCAGATCTCATTCCGATGGGGCGGTTACGCACACGTCCTCTTCAAATTTTCTTGACTCAGAGTTGGAGTGTGAAAATTCATTCGCTCGATGTAGACGTTCTCTTGTCAGATCAAGTGAAACAAGAGATTCAGACTTGGGCAAACATTCAGTGGTTAACTCAGGGAGTTCCGCTGCAGTTGCCGGATCCGAGTTTTACCGTTATGACGGATGCCAGTCAAACAGGTTGGGGTGCATCATTAATCCCAACGGATTCGAGATGCCAGGGTCTTTGGGATCCGCAATTCCTGTGCAAGCACATAAACATCAAGGAAATGATGTCAATTTGGCTTGCGTTACGTCACTGGATGGACATTATTCACGATGCTCATGACCAAATCCTATCCGAATCCGACAATACGACAGTAGTGGCGTATATACGGAATCAGGGAGGCACTTATTCAGTTCCGTTGTTCAATCTAACGGAAAGAATCCTTCTGTTTGCGCTAGAACATCACGTTCTTCTTTCGGTCCGTCACATACTGGGTCGTCTGAATGTGCTAGCAGACTCCCTTTCACGAAAGGGTCGCTTGTTGCCGTCGGAGTGGACTCTCAACAAACAAGTATTCAATCAGATTTGCTACCAATGGGAACGGCCAATGATAGACTTATTTGCGACACATCTCAACAATCAGTTGCAGACGTATGTGTCTCCGTGTCCGGATCCAGGAGCATTTGCAGTAGATGCTCTGTCGATCCCTTGGGATGGAATGATAGGATATGCGTATCCTCCAGCGCCGTTAATTCAACAAGTATTGCTAAAGATAAAACAATCTCAATGCAAGATTCTGTTGGTAGCATCTCTGTCGCCACAGAGACCATGGATAAATCTACTCAGGTGTCTGTTGTGGGACCTACCGCGGAAGCTTCCTCCACGGGAGGATCTTCTTTCGCAGGGGAAATCGCGCCAACTCCATCACAACCCGCAAGGTCTCAACCTTCACGTTTTTCCGTTGTGGGGTCCTTCTTGCATGGCAAGCACTTTACAGGATGAGCAGTGGATGCGATTTCTAACTGTAGGAGGACCTCCTCTTCGCTAAACTATGCGGCTAAGTGGAAGGTTTTTCGTCGTTGGTGTAGGGATCATTCTGTAGATATATTCGATCCCTCTATACCAGACATTGCAAACATTCTAGTATACTTGTTTGACGAAATCAAACTGCAGCCTGTTACTATAAAGGGTTATAGATCTATGTTATCTGATACCTATGCACATCATGATAGTTTACAAATTGGATCTAATGTCTCTTTATCTAAGTTGGTTAGAAACTTTTCGATAAATAGACCCAGAACTCTTAGATTAATTCCTAAGTGGAATTTAGCTTGGGTTCTTCTTAAATTGAAGGAAAAGCCATTTGAACCTCTTGGGACAGTAGATTTCAAATTCTTATCTTATAAGACAGCTTTTCTCTTAGCTTTCTCTTCTGCTAGAAGAGTCAGTGAGCTTCATGCACTATCGGTGGATGATTCTCATTATCGTAGTGTTGGGAACACTATCACCTTCACTACTAATGTGGGTTTTTTAGCTAAGAATCAGGCTCCTAATAAATATCCGGAACCTATTGTTATTAAGGCTCTTCCGTCTTCAGATGGGCGTAGGCCTTTACTCGGTCCTGTTAGAGCATTACGTATCTATAAACAGAGATCTCAGTTTATCAGAAAGGGACGGAAACGTTTCTTTCTGTCTTTGATGCCTAATAGAAAGGACATTTCAGTCCATTCTATTGCTAGATGGATTCAATTAACTATCCGTACTGCTTATGAAGATTTATCTTCTTCTCAGCAGTCTGTGCTTAAGATTTCTGCTCATGAAGTAAGAGCTCTTTCTACTTCCTGGGCTTATGCTAATAGTGTTGCTATTACAGATTTAATGAAGGCTGCTTATTGGTCTCAGCCATCCACATTCACAAATTTTTATCTCAGAAATATTGAGTCCATTTCTGGAGACCTGCATTGTTTAGGTCCGTTATCTGTTGCTCAGAATGTTGTCCACTTAACAGTTGCAACTATAGTTATGCAGGCTTTCTGTTCCGGCAGTGACTCCGTCCGGCTGCCCTCTTCGCTCTGGGCTATTTGACCCAGGGCAAGGGGAAGGGGGGGGGGGGGGGGGCGGGTGGGTGTTCCCTTAGGTCACCTGCTTTATAGTGAAAAGCAAGGGAATGCCTCCTCCAAGTCAGTATTTCTGAGTCGCTTCCGGGATGGTTTTAAAGTGTAATATTAATGTTAAAATTCATTCATGTCTTATTTTTAAAGTGTAGCTCGGTGTGAAGCATTTGTATATGTCAAGTGTCAAACGGGCTTTAATATACAATACTCGGACACTTTTAAATGACTATAAAGAGTCTCAATTCTCTGGACTACTTTATTTATTGGCTTGCTTTAAAAATAATTAGTATAAGGGTTATACTGGATGTTAATAGAGAACATGAATGTTATTGTGCTCAATTATTAAGGGTAGTGTATCTTTCTAATTTAATATTAAATAAGAAAGATACATGTAAAGCCTAATACTCCTTTTCTCCTTAAGGGGTTACCTCTTTACTATATAGTTGAGCTTATTGGATTTTCCTCTATGTCCTAGGCCCTCCAGCCTGTTTACTATTCAGCTAAGTCTGGGTCATTGGTACAGTATAAAAATGTTAAAAAATTTATAGTAATTTATATATTTTTTATACTTACCAATGACCCAGACGGGGATGGCCCTCCCTGGAGTTGAGAACTCTTGCCTCCCCGCTGAGTACATAGCGTTGACCAGGCACTGCCAGTAAGAATGATAATTGGCGCCAATTTCGGGACGTCTTCGTCACTGCGCATGCGCAGTAGAGGCGTAGTATGGAGGTCCTTTAGGACATGATTTCTTTTTGTTTTGGATGCAAATTTTGGGGATTGGGGGGCAAAATTTGTGTTTGGCCCTGGTTTTGTTAGAGTTAGCACCAGCTAAGTCTGGGTCATTGGTAAGTATAAAAAATATATAAATTACTATAAATTTTTTAACTTTTCAAAAAATTTCAACAAAACCATATCATGTGACCCCTCGTTGGAACGAGCTCGTCGAGCTCGTTCCAACGAGGGGTCACATGATATAGTTTTGTCAAAATTTTTTGAAAAATTTAAAAAACTGACATTTAAAATAATAAATTTTCATATCGTCTGCGTTGGGTAAAGGGTTAAATATAGTGTAACTGTTTTGGAGCTAGGTTATTTTCTCCAATGATTTGGAATAAAACAAATTTTTATAAAAAAGTAATTTATGTTCGACTGAATATGAAATATAATAAAAATCTAATGTTGATTTTTGTTTACAGTGTCTGATGAATGGCCGTTACATTGTGGTTATGTCAGATAAACGGATAGTGTCTTGTGTTTTCTTCATTCTTGTTCTCAAAGTGGTTTTTCAGTTCAAGTTTGAATGTACATGTATATCATGCCAATCTTATCCTTTTTTTCGATGTAGATAAAATCATGTTCTGATGATATTCATCCTTCTTGTGTATAAATATATTCTTTACAGCGTTTCTTGTTCTTGTTTTCATTGTTTTTTCATAAATACGGAACATTTTAGAGTTCCTTTTTCCCTCTTTATGCCACAATTCGATTTTATTTCTCCCACCTCCTTATGGGAATCCTGGGAAGAGAAGTGTGCCTGCTTACATTATGCTTGACTGATAACCAACTCCTGGGCTGAATCCTTCAAAATGAGCAACGTTGGTATGAACAATTATTGGCATTAGTACATTGGACTTCAAACCGAAAGGTGCATGGTTCAGTCCCGCCCAGCGGTAACTACATTGTGTCTTTAGGCAAGGCACTTAATCCTGATTGTTCATGTGGGGACACGTTGGCACTGTGTACTAAGGCATACTGCTCATCTATGGTGCATTGCTTTCAATTAACTGGTAGAGTGCTAAATTATTTTCACTGGCAAAATTTATTCATACTTCTTTGCCTTGTTATGATTTATGGGAGAGTGCCCTATGGGCACTCTCCCATAAATTGTAACAAGGCAAATCCCCAACAACAAAACGATTTCACATCCAAGATAATATGAAGCACATCCACAGAATATAATGCCTTTAAGTCCAAGTATGGGCTTTCTGCACTCTAACAGTTAATGCTAACCCTGCTTGTGCAGAGTTCGTGTGAACTAGGTGACAGTTGCTCACCACTACTTGTTGGTTCTCTCCAGGTTCTCGGTTCCCAACCCCTAAAACTGTCAGAGAGAAGGTGACCCTGGCTATCAAAAGTGTTGTTTGACGCCAATAAATGAATAAACCGTCAAGCCCGGGCAGTCCTTGAATGGGTGACCATCTGAGCGATCGATTCGGACTCCCACATTGTGTCCTTAGGCAGGGCACTTGACCCCAATTGTCAACATGGGGGCACGATAACATTGTGTACTAAGTCGTACTGCATGTCAAAGGTGCACATGTCTTCAACCAATCTAACCCTGCCTGTGCTGCAGTGCTGAGTTATGATGTTTGGGAGCTGGCAGCTGCTCGGTGGTTTTCTCCGGGTACTTAGGCTTCCTCCACCCGTAAAACTGTCAGTCATGATTAGCCATTGTGAATAATAAGTATGTGACCTTAAACACCAATAAACAAGTAAATAACAAGATGTTCACGAGTTCTCCCTCAAAACCCCTGGACCAATTTCAGTTAAATTCGGGAGGATTGTTCGTGAATCGCAGTTTGATTTTATTCAAATCAACTTCCTTAGCCCCATAAAGAGGGGGTGGGGGAAAATACTTCCAAATTTAAAAAGGAGTCTCCTGAACCAATGGGTACAATGACTTGATATTTGATACTGAGCTTTCTCTTGAGGTGTAGAATGAAGTTCATAGAGCAATATTTGCATTTGTAATGGAAGGGGCAATATTTTTAGCTCCCATCACCCCTCCCCCCCCCCCCCTTCTGTGTCCCCATGGGAACCCTGGGAGCTAAAAATAGAAATCTTTTCAAACACTCATATTTCCCAAACTGCATTGAGCAGAGAACTATTATTTGGTATGAAGCATCATTAGGACCAATAGAATGGAATGGTAAAAAAAATGCCATCGGTTGACCTAGTGTATTGTAGTCCGCATTCCGGTATATGTAAAAATTAAAAAAATCTTCTCCAGAACCACTGATCAGAATCTTGTGATATTTGATATACAACATCCACAGTGGGGTCAGATACAAGCTTATTAAAATTAAGCCCCTCTGTTCATATTTGAGTTCAATATAGCAGACCAAATTTTAAGTTTGTGAAACATGAGAAGTACTCTTTAACTCTTTGCATGCTGCTGGCAGATATTTCTGCCCAGGACAGGTTTTTTCCTTGCTGCTGAAATAAGTAGAATTTGGGCACATTTTATCAATTTTGGCTCTTGTAAATTGAATGAAATTTTTCACCAATGGTTTCTTGAGTTAAAGTTAGATAAATTGTTCATCAAATCTATTCATGGCTGCTTCACAGCAGCCATGCCTAGATTTGATGAAAAATATCTTGAAAATACTCAGCTGGTTAAGAGAAAAGAACCATCTTTTCCAGAACCACCAGTCAGAATCTTTTGATATTTGGTATACAAACTTGTACCACAGGGGTCAGATTCATCTTTGTTCAAATGAAGCCACTCAGGTAATGAGTGCCCAAATTTTGACTTAGTTCAATATGAGGAATAATCTTTTAAAATCTTCTTCTTAGATCCACCAGGCTGAATCTTTTGACATTTGGTATACAGCATGCTTAGGGAGGTCAGATATAATTTTGTTCAAACCAAGTCCCTGGGTTAATTTTTAGGCTCCCTATTGGAGCCCAATTTTTAACTTAGTCCAATATGTGGAATAATCTTTTAAACTCTTCTTCTCCAGAACCACTAGTCAGAATCTTTTAGTCTAAACAATATTTTATATCAGTTTGAAATAGATACATTAAATAACAGGAAAAAACACACATTTGTAGCGCAAAGCAAAATATGAAATTAGAATGAGCAGCAAGCATAATGCTTATGTAAGCTGAATCAGAATCTATTGATATATGGTATACAGAATCCTTTTTAGGGTCTGATTCAACTTTGTTCAAATCAAGCCCATCCGGTAATAATTGAACTCTCTATGGGAGCTCTAATTTTAACTTAGTGCAGTATAGGGGATAACATTTAACCCTTTACCTAACCTGAAAGGCAGACGACACTTGCAAACAAAATTCTTGAATAACTAATTTTTTTCATTTTCTGTCTCAAAAACATAGGTTATGTCCTCTCATAACCTATGTTTTTGAATTTAAAAAAAAAACATAGGTTATGAGAGGACATAACCTATGTTTTTGAGACAGAAAAAATTTAAAAATAATGAAAATTAATTGGCGATTTTTGTGAATAGCACTGGCTGGCTTTGGCCGTTACGTTGGGTAAAGGGTTAAAAATATTCTTCAGATCCACCAGTCAGAATCTATTGGAGCCCAAATTTTAACTTGGCGCAATATGGGGAATATTCTTTAAAAATCTTCTCACAAACCCCAATTAGAATCGTTTGATATATGGTACACAACATCCTTAGGGTTGTCAAATGAAAGTTTGTGAAAATCAAGTCTATGGATTAATATTTGTGCTCCTTATTCGAGTCTGACATTTAACTTTGTCCGAGATGAGAAATAATCTTTAAAAATCTTCTTCAGATCCAATAGTCAGAATCCTGATGGGGTGTCGGTTCAAGTTTGTTCAAGTTAAGTCCATAGGTTGATATTTGGGCTCCCTATGTTGGCATTACCTAAAATCTGGGCATCATTTGCATGGCAGCTTATCATTATCAGAAAATAAAATCATCTTTGACAACAGAGTTATGAATAATTACATGACTTCATTCCTTTGTAGAGTTAACTCGCCAAATATGCTAATTAAATTCTTGAACAACTTTATCAGGTAAGTACCTCCTGCTGCCGAGTCCTCTTGTTATCATGGGCCATGTGAAACAAGTACTGGGAAACTGCCCTGGTATACTCTCATCCCATGGCATACTGCCTACTGTGGCATTATACAAGCAAAGTAGGACTGATTAAGTTTAATTATAATGAAAAAAGGTCCATAACTCATGAGCAGAATGTGTGGGCACTTGTGTGTCTGAAAGATTTCATGAAGATGCAAACATCTATATTAATGGACCGGTGTTATATTGTTGGCTGAACTTTTGAAGAGATTGTGGGTATACTGGATTACATACATACATCTATCTCTCCATCCATTATTCAACCCGTCTGATTATGTAACTCCACAAATAATGATTGAATCATCAATTTTTTACTTTGCAATTACTCTGAGCACGGGTCTGGTCGTTATATTGAAAATTCCAACAACTTGCAAACTCTGTGGTTTCCTTAACCATATCAGTATGCAACAATAAGAGTGCCGAATTTTGTGTCTCATCGAGGGGTGGATGTCCAAAAATTTATGGAAAAAAATTGCAGGAAGGGGTGAGTGAAAAATATGAAAAACAAAAAATGCTGTATTTGGTCAGCAATTTTTTTCTTCAATACCCACCCCACCCCCCCCCCCCCCCCTCCCCATCTTTCCATCTCTCTATTTGTTAACCCTTTACCCAACGTAACAGCCAAAATCGGCCAGCGCTATTCTCAAAAATCTCCAATTAATTTTCATTATTTTTTTCATTTTTTGTCTCAAAAACATAGGTTATGACCCCTCGTTGCAACGAGCTCGTTCCAACGAGGGGTCATAACCTATGTTTTTGAGACAAAAAATGAAAAAAATTAGTTATTCAAGAATTTTTTTGGCAAGGGTCATCTGCTTTTCATGTTAGGTAAAGGGTTAATCCGTTCACCCTTTTCTTCATCTGTTTATCATGCATCCAAATGTCTACAGTCTGCCTATCAACCTCCCTATTCACACTCATGATATGGGGTTTAGGTGACACTCGTGATATGGGGTTTAGGTGATGAGCACAGTGGCTCATTAGTTAGAGCATTGAACTTCAACCGAAGGTAAAGGCATTATGTTCTTGGGTAAGGCACTTAGTCCTGTTTGCTCACATTAGAGTATGGTGGTGCTGTGTACTAAGGCTAACCGCATGTCAATCAACTACTTGTCTTCAACCAAGAGTTAGGGAGTCAGATATTTGCTTGGTGGTTCTCTCCGGGTACTCCAGCTTCCTCCACCCATACAACTGTCTGACACAAGGTGAACCTGGCTGTCAAAAGTATCGTTAAAACCTCAATAAATAAAAGGGGTTTAGGCCACATAAAGTAGATCTGTTTCTCAGGCCATTATTTGTAATGAGCGTTTTTTTTATTTCAGTAATTACTTCTTTGCCATCAAAAGTTCATGTTCTTGGTTCAAGTTTTAGGCCTCATAATCTACAGAATAGCATCGGTGGTGGTGAATTTCATCCCTTGAGTGCAAGAAGGCTTTGCAATGCTAAAGCATTACAAAGCCTTCTTGCACTCGAGGGACAAATTCATCAATTTTTTTAACTTGGGTAAAACATCAGATATGAACCATTTAATTTTAAATTTTTTTAAGTTTAAATTGGTTATAAAAAGAGAGCATGCGGCAGCCAAAAGGACCATGCAGGAGGGCCTGAGAAACAGATTTTTAATTTTTTTAGGCCTTAGGTGTTTTTTTTATACACCCTGCAACAAAGTTGTAGGGGAGGGGGAGTATACTGGTATCAGCTTGTCCATCCATCTGTCCGTGGACATAATTTTGTCCGGAGTTTTTCTCTGTTGTTTATGAACCAATTTCATCAAAAGTTGGTATGGCTGTTCACTACCATGGAAACCTGTGCACCTGTGATTATAGTTTCGATCAGACTTTTTTTTGCCAGAATTATTCCCTGCGGGAACCCCAGGAAGTGAAGCAGTGCCTGTTCACTATGGTAAACAGGCTCTGTTTTACTGGTAAAATATGCCCCAGTCACCAATGCTAGGGAGTTGCAAACCCTCTCTTAAATGGGCAACATGGCTTATTAACGCTCACCCCTGGTCTTGAGTTAATACTCATGTTGTGGTCATGATTAGCCATTGTGCAAAAATATGTGACCTTAAACACCAATAAATAAAAACCAATAAATAAATAAATACTCCATTCCATGTTGAATTATCATTTCCTTTTAGTCATTCCGCATTTCAAAACAAATGACTTCATGACTGAATCGATTGGTGAAAGGTCTGGACTTAGTGCTGGCCAAGGCAGTGTAGTAATGTTCTGCTCCTGGAGGAACTCTGTAGCGACACATTCCCTTTGTGCTCTTGCATTGTCCTCTTGGAAAATGAATCGATGGTCATGACGTCACGCAAATGGCACCACATGAGCTGCTAACCTGTTGCCACATTAGTACTGCCCTGTGACACGCCCATGGATTACATTTAATGCTGTTCTGCTTGTCATGGTAATGCCTCCCGACACCATAACCGATCCACCACCCAAACGATTGTGCTGCCCAATGGTTACATCATGGTATCATTTGTTCTGCCGTTGCGACACCCTGTTTCGCCTGTCGTGGAAGTCGAGAGTGAACCTTGATCCATCAGTAAACATGACTTTGCTCCACCGACGATTGTCCCAGCGCTGTCGTGCTCCACACCAATTACGCCTTGCTGTGATGTGACGTTCAGTCAAACATGGAATTATTCGAGGGCGTCAAGTGTACGAATTCCAGCTCTGTAGGCGATTTCGGATAATCTTACCACTGACTCGCACATCTGTCGCACGGTGCAGCTGCTGTCCAATTTTTGAGGCACTTGGATGGCGGTTATGTAATGCTGTGGTTCGGACGAAACGATCCTGTTTAGCAATTGTCGGCCTTGAATAACCTGACCGACGTCTGTCATCAACATTGCTTGTCTGACGGTAGCGTGACCACAACCTGCTTATCACCGATTGAGTAACGTTGAGAATTTGAGTCACTGCAGTCTGTCTGTTGCCAACTTCCAACATACGATTGGCACATAAACATTTGTCACGTGTCATTCTTTGCATACCTCAAAAGTTACGTTTCAACCAGAAACTATTGATGAATGATTTAAAACCAAGAAAAGAACGATGAGATCCCTGAAAAAGTACAAATGAAAATTTCAAAATGAACCCCACATACATTAACGCGTTGCACGTGCAAAAAACCTGCACAAAGTTTTCATAGGCCGGTGACATTCATGATCCACACTAAACTTGGTAACATATTGATGTGTCCAATCACACGTATCCAGTACACATTTTCCGAAAATATCAATATTAGTTTGAATATTGCCTACTTTTTTTTTAATAGTATATATTGGTTTGTACCTCAGTTTATAGTCTGGGAAATGTTTCGGCGAAATATGCACTCTGACTGTGGGTCTTTTAATAATCGGGGTTATTATTTTACAAAAAAAAATTTTTTTTCTATGTTGTATCCATTAACTGTGATTCAATTCAAAATTTGATTCATTTTCATCAAGTCGATTTGATATGCGATTCGATCAAAATCGGCAATTCGCAGGTACCTACTTGAGGATTAAACTTAAATTAGTTAATTTGTATAATTATGCACTTTTTGTATATTCTGTGTGAAAAGTCTGTGGAAAGCCTCTCAATCCATACTGATTATATGCAACACGGGCGGCGGATCGATTTTCAAAGTGTGGGGGGGGGGGGGGGGGCAGCTGGATCTGGCAATGGATGGTTATTGGTATGAAAAATTTTAAATTCCAGGGTCCCAAAACCCCCATTTCCACGCATCTGAGTGGATAGTTAGAAATTTTTCAGGAGATGTATTTAAAAGATTTCACACTTTGAGAGCCATTAAAAAACGTCGGTAAAGCATACAGGTGAGGTCTATTTATCAGCTTTGGTCGTAACGACAAAAGCTGATAAATAGACCTCACTTGTATGCTTTACCAGACGTTTACAGCAGTTATGTGGATTATCTTGTCTGTGGGTGGATTTGGTCTTTGTAGGTCTGTAAGATTACGATCTATTTCAGTTAACCGAGTTTTTAGGAGACTGTAAACATTTTTGCGTTTGCTGCCACTTACTGCAAAAAATGATCCGAAATCCATCGAACATCAAAACTGAACCAGTATGAGAGAAACACAGCTGGCGAAAATATGGTGGAGGCGCTGGATCCGCCTCTTGTTTCACCAGTCATTGGTTGTGTTAAAATATATGCATACAAAAAAACATGGCCCGGCCAAAAAAGTGGAGGGGCTGAAGAAAACAACCATGACAAGATTTGATGAAAACATTTTTTTTTTTAACCCTGTACCTAACGAATTGGCTGCATATTTTACAAAATCAGTCATTTGAAAACAATTAAAAAAAATTTCAAAACCATATTAAATTTATCCCCTGTAAATTAAATCAAGGTTTTGACTAATGATTTCTTGAGCTGAATTTCCAAAATAGTTTCATCAAATCTAGCCATGGCTGCTTTTCAGCAGACATGACTAAATTTGATGAAAATACTTTTTAAAATACTCAGCAGGTTTGAAGTTATTAGTATAAATGGAAATCGTTATCGATATCTAGAGTTTCGGTCCTGTTTAGTGGGCAACCAAGTTATAAAAATTTGGTGACACTCCACTTTATACTTGTGAATCAGTCACCAGGGCTAATATCCTTTAAAATGCTTGAATTAACTTTTCATGAATTTTCCAGGAGCATGGTAGCCCAGTGGTTAAGGCACTTAACTTTAAATTGAAAGGTTCACAGTCCAATCCCTACCAGGAGTAACTGTATTGTGTCCTTGGACAAGGCCTAAAATCCCAACTGCCCATTTGAGGGCACGTTGATGCTGTGTTCTAAGGCATACTGCGGTCAATGGTCCACTTGTCTTCAACCAATGCTAACCCTCCTTGTGTGGTGCAAGCATTGTGGGAAGCCGGACAGTTGCTTACCAATGCTTGGTGTGTGTGTCCAGGTACTCCAGCTTCCTCTGCCCATAAAACTGTCTGACACAAGGTGATCCTGGCTCTCAAAAGTGCCATTAAACCCCAATAAATAAATCATGAATTTTCCATAAAATTTGATATGGCTGCTATAAAACGGCAATTACTAGATTTTTTAGAAAAAAATTCAAAATAAGCGGGCAAACTAATTATAAAACATTGGCTACACTTGACTTTATACTTATGATGCCACCACCAGGGTTTATCAGGGTTTATATGGATCCTGTAAAATATTTAACCCTGTTCCTAACGATTCGGCCACATCTACCCTTGTAATGCGCAAATTGGGCAGTTTACAAAAAAAAATTTTTAACCCTTTTCCTAACGAATCACCCGCATCTGCCCACGTAATATGCAAATTGAGCAGTTGAAAAAATTAAATTTTTCAAAATATTAAAACAAAACCATATGACCCCTCATTGGAACGAGCTCATTGATATGGTTTTGTTGAAATTTTTTTTTTTAATTTTAAAAAATGATAGAAAAATAATAAATTTTGATATCGCCTGCATTGGGTAAAGGGTTAACAAAGTTATATCATATGACCCCCGCACTGGAACAAGCAAGCATTTTAACCCTTTCCCCAATGCACGCAATATCAAAATTTATTATTTTTAATATAATTTTTTTTTTTTTTAAATTTCAACAAAACTATATCATGTGAACCCCCCTCCCTCTCCCCATTGGAACGAGCTTGATGATATGATATGGTTTTGTTGTAATTTTTTTTTAACCCTTTACCTAACGAATCGCCCGCATCCGCCCGCGTAATATGCAAATTGAGCAGTTGGAAAAAATAAATTTTTCAAAATATTTCAACAAAACTACATCATGTGACCCCTCATTGAAACAAGCTCATTGAGCTCATTCCAATGAGGGGTTACATGATATGGTTTTGTTGAAATTTTTTGAAAAATTAAAAAAAAATTATATTTAAAATAATCAATTTTGATATCGTCAGCGTTGGATAAAGGGTTAAATTTGGAAAAAAAAACATAAATTGCAATAATATAATAAATTTTGATATCCTGTGCTTTGGGTAAAGGGTTAATCACATACTTCTGTTCATTGAATATTTTATTCAGTGAGCTCTGTCAAACAAGATATAATTGGTTAAATTCATAGATAACCCTTTACCTAACATGAAAAGCAGATGACACTTGCAGAAAAAAAAATTCTTGAATAACTAATTTTTTTGCATTTTTTGTCTCAAAAACATAGGTTATGACCCCTTTTATGTTGCCCAATAGGGGGTCATAACCTATGTTTTTGAGACAAAAAATCATGAAAATTAATTGCCGATTTTTTAGAATAGCGCTGGCCTTTTTGGGCTGTTACGTTGGGTAAAGGGTTAAACGAGAAAAACAGAGTGATTGGAGAAAACTCTGTTGCACTACCAGAGTGCTAGGGGTTGACAGGGCCCACTCTACTTATTTGGGAGCACAAAGGCTCAATGGTTAGCACATTGGATTCAGAGCAAAAGGCTGATGGTTCGATTCTGACCTACTTGGGTAAAGACACTTAATTCTGATTAACCAATTGGGGGGGGGGGGGGGGGGGCGTGGTGGAGCTCTGTGCTAAAGCATACAGCACATCAATAGTACACTTCCCATCAAATAATGTTAACCCTGCTTGTGCCAAGTCAGCAAGTTGGAGAGTCAAACAGTTACTGGCTTTTGCTCACTTGTTATTTCGAGTACTCTAGCTTCCTCTCCCCCCCCCCACCCCTCCCCATACAAAAAACTGTCTGATGTGGGATGAACTTGGCTGTTGAAAGTGTCATTGAATCCCAATAAACAAACAAACAGTAATTTGTTTTTGCTAATATCCATTAACTGATAGAGTGCTAAATTATTTTTGGCCTCCAAAATTTGTTCACATGTCTTTTCCTTGTTAAAATTCATAGGAGAGTGCCTGGCACTCTCCTATAAATTTTAACAAGGCAGATGCTAACAGACTAAATAATATCACTTCAAAGATCATAAGAAGCAGCACAGCCACTGAATCTGAAGCCTTTAAATTGCAGCACCTGCACTTCGGAATGAAGCCCAAATATGGGCTTCCAGGACTCTACCAGTTAACTTAAGGAGGTTTGGTGACTTTTGATTCTCCATGCAATAACTTGAAAACAAAATATTCAACTTTAATGGGTCGTAAGCCAGGAATGTACAAATATTTTTTAAGGAATTATTTACCTTTTGTTCAACTACAAATTTTTTCTGCCGAAATAAAGTTATAAAGTATCCTTAGAGGCCCTAACCCATGGATTAGTCAAAATTTGTCGGGGAGCCAGAAGTCCCAAGTAGCATCGTGAAAGCGCAATTTTTCGGTCAGTTTTAAAATTGTTTTCGAGCATTCCAAACAGGGCGAATCTTCCCCGAAATTGAAAAAAAAAATTTAAAACTGCCTGCAAAATTTGATTGTCACAATGAATGCAACGTGAAACCTTTGGCTGTCCGAAAAATGCCCAGTAATCCATCGACTCGGACTTCTAAGAACACACAGATGTAATTGTTTATTTCAACAGATTCCAGACGGAACTTGTCAACCACATTTAGCCAGGTTCACCTGAAAAGGTGACTAACATTTCCCTCAAATATAGTGTTGGAAAGGCAGGTTGGGCAGTGGCGTAGCCAGCTCAAAGTAAGTGTGTGTGTGTGTGTGGGGGGGGGGGGGGGGGGACAAACTCCCACAGAGAAAATATGGCTTAAATTCAGTTTTCCGAATGGGTGGGTGTGGGGCGAGTTTATAAAACACATTTAAAACAAAAATATAAAGCAGATTCAGACAGAATTTATTGACATCTCAATGTCAGTCACTGAATGATGATAAGATATACATGTACACTAACCAAATAAGATACACAATAAATAAAACATAAAATGTTTCCGTATCGCCGGAAATAATTTGAAGGTTACCCACATGTTGTCAATAACAAATTATAATAAAGTATGTGATGGTGTTGGATATATTTGTGATTGACAACGTGTGGGAAACCAATAAATTTGCTCTGATGATACTGAAGATTGGTCAAAGTTTTTACAATGATCATCTATTAACAACTATCAGGGTTGTTCAGCTTTGCTCGGGTTGGAGAAGTGATTCCTATAGAGAATGGAGCTTGTTAGTGGGTAAGTAAGGTATCTGGATTAGAGTATTCTCCCTTGATATATTGGACAATTCAGACAGACTTCATGTGGCAAAGAATCAGGGTGTACCATTTCCGGGTGAAAGCTAATAAACACACCTCCCCAGCCCCCCCCCCTCCCCCCTCCTTCCACGCGTTAACATCACCTTGAAGAAAATATTTAGACTTGTTCCCAACAATAGTGAGATTCAGTAAAAATAGAGAGATTTTTCCATTTTTATTTGGTAAATAACATAGAATTATCTATAAATTCATCCAGTGTGCTGAAGCATTGCAGACGGCACCAATGTGTACTCAATGGACGGTTTGTAGTTTATTTTGTTGTACAAAATCTGATTTGTACTACAAATCCCTTATAAAAAAGTACCATGGTAAATCCCAAAATACCCTTGTAATAGCATGGTATACCATGGTATTACCAGGGTATTTTGGGATTTACCATGGTACTTTTTATAAGAAATCACCCATAGGGAGTATCAGTGTATCACTTGCAATGCTAAAGGGTTGCAGAAGACACCTTCATGCACCCAATGGATCATTTATAGTTGGTTTTGTACATTATCTACTGTATTGTGTTTAAAAACCACTGTTTAGTGATGCGGAGGTGGTTATACTTATATTTGAAAAACGTCTGTGATAAAAAAGGATACATTTTAAAAGCCAACAAATAATAAAGATACAGCACTACATGTGAGTTAATTAAATATACAAATATCTACAGAGGAATTTTCCTTGGTTTCCTTGCAAACTGTTCGACTAAGTCATCCAGTTCGATCTGTTTGGCAATGTCCCTGTTCGCTGCCGACAGCAATCAAACTTTCCAAACGATCATCATGCATTGTGGCCCCGGGGATGTAGCTAGAGGGTTTCAGCTGGGGGTGCCACCGGTGTAAATTCCAATTGTGAGTAGTTTCGATAGGAGGTTGCACTGCGACATCTTTTAACCCTTTAACCAACGAATCGCCAACATTCGCCCGCGTAATATGCAAATACAGCTGCTGAAAAAATATTATTTTTCGAAAAATTTCAACAAAACCATATCATGTGACCCCTCTGTGGAACGAGCTCGTTCCAAAGAGGAGTCACGTGATATGGTTTTGTTGATTTTTTTTTTTAAATTTAAAAAATGTTATTTAAAATAATGAATTTTGAAATCGTCTGCGTTGGGTAAAGGGTTAAAGTGATTATATATATATACACATGCTTATGAACCCTTCTGAAAATTTTCACTAGTCCTGAAACGGAAAAAGCATAATTTATAATGTGTCTGGGTCAGAAAATTTACCGGATTGATGTCAGAGTCAACATTTTGAGGCCAATGTCAATTTTAGAGTAGGAAATTTGGAACTCAAGTTTCCAGTTAGAAATAAAAGATCAAAATTTCTCATCATTAAGTTGGAATTTTAATATTTTTCATGAACAATGTTAATTTATTGAATTTCCAACTATTTGATTTTTGACCTCGGAATTTTCAACTATTGAAAAAAATACTCCTAGCTGGGGGGGGGGGGGGGGGCACACACACCCCTATTGCCACATCCCCGTGTGGCCCTCAGATAAGTGTTTATCAGCTTCACTTTGCTGTGACATCTTTCACATACTGCTATTGTCGCTGGAATCGTTGCAGCAATGCATATTAATTTTGTGTAGATTTGGATACAGCACAGACAGATCCGATTTCTTAAAAACGTTCAAAATAGTTGGCAGGAATGAACAATCCTGACCTTTGTTTTTCTTTTCCCGTGTATCTTCACGCAGTGCAAGAAACTGTGGCGAACAAGAAAAAAGTCTGTGTTTCCGGCAGGTAGACTCTGCGTTCAAACTATACCGTGAAGCAAGCTTGTATATATTTTCTGCATAATTGTCCTCGTCCCATTTATCGGGCTCAAGAGCTGAAAGCTGCATCATTACCTCACATGCATCTCCAGAAAATCGTTTATTAAGTTCACTGAGCAGCACATCAATAACTGTATAGTAAAAGTCTTGTCTGTATATTGTTTCTTGTCATTCGTCTACCCTGTTACTTGCCACATTGGATGGGTAAAGATCAGTCGGAGAAACCGCACAGTACACAAGCCCTTGGGATTGTGTACTGTGCGGTGGAGGGAAGTAAACCCGAGTGGAATGACTCGATATACTCAACACTGAGGTCTAATATCAATGAACTAGAAAACAGGGGGCTCGGTATAATTCTGATGGGCGATTGTAATGGACATATGGGTGATAAGGAAGAAGGCATAGAGGGTGGGGACAAGAAAGTCAACAGGAATGGAAGGAAGCTGTTGAACTTCACAAATGAGCTCGGTCTGAAGATTCTGAACAGGGACGCGAGATATAAGGGAAAATGGACCTGAGTGAGAAACGACAGAAAATCAATAACTGACTACATTCTCATAGATATTAATTTATGGAGGGAGGTGATAGGGGTAGAAGTGGATGATGAGGGTAAAATGGAGGTAGATAGTGATCACAACTTGATTACAGTGACGATCAGGGGCAAAAACCTAGAAAAAAGCAAAGGAAGCTTCAAGGAGTGTTGGGAACTCAAAAAGGATGCCGACTGGGCGAAGTTCGAAGAAAAACTGAAACCAAAGCTTGCAACCGTACACAAGGGGGGGGGGGGGGGGGGCAGTGTCCAGAAGATGGTCGACGCCATAGTTGCGAGTCTAGTGGAGGCAGGGAAGGAAAGGGTAGGGAAGATTAGGGTGCCAACACGGGGACTTGGGTACAGAGTGAACGAAGAACTGAAAAGGGCCATAAAGGGTAGAAAAGCTAAATGTGTTGCATACAGGAGAAGTAGAAAACTTAAGGGGGTGGAAAGCAACGAGACCATGGTAGCAAAGGAAGAATACCAACAAGCACGAAATAAAGTAAATAAGATTAAAGACGACAACCGGAGAGTGCGAAATAGCAGTCTTATTAGGACGAAAAGAACGACAGGGGGGTCGAGTTCGAACGTATTTTGGAAATGGGTGAACAAACGTAACACAGGGAGTAACCCACAGAGTATTAAAGTAGATGGCAGAGTTACAGAAGATCGAGATCAGATCACATTAGAACTAGTCAAGCACTGGGAAAAGGTAAACGATAAGCGATGGGGCATGGGGAACCCATCAGAGTGTCTGAACCAGGTCGAGGAAAATCTATCGAACTTCGTGTGCAGCGAAACCAAAACTGAGGAGGTGCGAAGGGTGATCTAAAAATTAAGGAATGGAAAAGCGGGAGGGGTGGACGAAATTCCTAACCAGTTTATCAAAAAAGGGGGAGAGGAACTCTTGGAAAGCCTAACTGTCCTATTCAATTTAGCCATAGAAAAACAAGAGGTCCCAAAGGAGTGGAGGGAAAGTAAAGTGACATTCATTCACAAAAAGAGGGAAAAAGACGTCTTGGATAACTATCGAGGGATCTCTGTCAGCAGCAACATTGGAAAAGTCTTTTGTAAAGTCCTGTATGGGAGATTAGAGGAGGTGATTGAAGAGAAGGGTTTTTTGGGAGAAATCCAGAATGGCTTCAGGAAGGGAAGGAGAGTCACTGACCATTTTTTCATGCTATCCCAAATGATAGAATCCGCGAAAGCAAACAAGAAAAAGATGTTTATGGCCTTTTTGGACGTTAAAAAGGCAAACGATAGAGTATGAAGGGAGGGTACGTGGCGCAAGCTGGAGGCTCTGGGCTTGGGAGGCGAGTTTGTTGGGATTATGAAAGCATTATATAAAGATGTACAGAGTGGACTTAGCTTGAGAAACATTCCAACAAAACGTGTGCTTATGGAGATAGGCCTAAAACAGGGGTGTATCCTTTCGCCAATTCTTTTTGCATTGTACACGGTTTAGGAGATGAGCTCCTGCATAGCGACGAGGGGGTTGCAGTTGGCGACTTGAAGATCCCAGGGCTATTTTTTGCAGTCGATATGGTGTTAGTGTCAGAAAGCGAAGAGGGGCTAGCGAAGATGCTGGGAATTGTTGGGAAATATGGGAGCAAATGGAGACTCGAACTTAATGAAAGCAAAAGCAAAGTTATACCTGTGGGCCGCAAAATGGACCCCACTCCAAGGTGGAGAGTGGGGGAGTTCTGCATTCCGGAAGGTAGCAGCAGACTTCTAAGTGTAGGAGAGACTAGTGACTATGAGTATCTGGGGGTAAATATAAACATCACAGGAAGAGGCATCTGCCGAAACTACACAAATAAATCGATTCTGAAGGGGAAGCGAATCCTTAAGCAAATGAAACGTATAGGGAATAACAGTTTCAATAAGGTTTTCGTGGGGAAAACCATTTGGGAAATGGTGGGTCTGCCAAGTATAACATACGGTACGGAAGTTGTATCCCCTAAACCAGACGGCTGTTAAGAGCTTGGAAATCCTGCAGAACGATGCAGGTCGATGGATAACAGGGTCGAGTAATGCCGCAGCGCTAGAAGCATTCACGGGTGAGCTTGGGTGGACGAGGATCAAGGACAGGATAGACCTATTGAAACTCAGTTATCTTAATTATTTGGTAAATCTCCCCGATAGCCGATGGTGTAAAGTAACGTTCCTGAGAACTTTCAACTCAAATATCAAGACGGGGTGGATGGTCCAAGTGAGGGAGCTAGTAGAAAACTACTCATTGGAGATCTCGGACCTTGACGTTGGGGTAAACCACGGTAAAAAGATCGTCAGAAAAAGGGCCATGGAGGATTGTAACCGTAATTGGCGAGAGGGGGTCAAATCAAAGAGATTTCTGGGTGGCCTGCGTGATAAAGAGAAGCCTGGTTTTGAAGAGTAGTACCTTGATGGCACCTTTGGGGGGGGGGGTCACTGTTGTTCAAGCTGAGGTCGCGGTCCCTGGAGCTGAGGGGAAAATCGGGGAAAACAGTGAAGAGGAGTGCCAGATGTGTAATTTGGGCGTGCTGGAGACCCTGGTACACTTTCTTCTAGAATGCCCAAAATACCAGTCTAAAAGAACAAGATTCATGGGGAGTATAATGGGGAAGTGGGATGGGAGAATGAAGGACATGTGGTTAGGGGGCGACTCAAAGGAGAGGGTTAATATGCTAATCAGAGAGATTGGGAAGAACGGGGCAAGGGATGTCATCAAGCAGTTCGTCTCCGAGTGTTGGTAGGAGAGAAGAAGCGTGGGAATAGGGAGGCAGTTGGTAGAACAGGGGTAACCAAGGCCTTCTCATACGAGAACCGCGACAAATCAGCGGCCGACCAAAGTGTTATTATTATTATTACTCGGTAACTTATTGCTGCATCATTGGTAGCGGTACAAGAGATTAAAGAGAAAGGATAAACTGTTAAATGTGAGTCAAGTTATGATTGGACTAATGATTGGACTGATGTTTTCACAAGGCACGCGTGACAACTGTACTCTGTGAAACTGTCACCAATAGAGGAGGTGATATCAAAGAGAATATTGCTGAGACGAACCACTTTGATAATGATGTTTTGATTAAGATGAACATGTACTTCTTATTTTCACCAACTCTGATATTAAGACAAGCAATCTACAATTTGGAACCTACCCCCTCCCCATGTATTTTATTCCATTTTTGGACATAATTCGATGACCAACTTTCAGGAAGAGTGGGGGACGCCCCCCCCCCCCCCCCCCCCCCGTGGCCACATCACTGATGTCTTTGGTAGCCAGGTGGTTAACTTGAGCCCCTACTTTAAGAACACCCATTCCTTCAGCTGTTTTACGACCGATGAGTGAACGACCTTTACCGTCTATTACGACAAATTCTTCATCAGATTTACGATTGTTCATGTCTAACTGTGCTTGGAATTTTCCAAGTATTTTAATAGGTTTTTCTTGGCCATATGCATACAGTTCAAGTGTAGATTTTTCTGTCTGACATCTAATATTTTGCTGTTTTAATTTCAACCATGTGTCTTTATCAATAACGTTACACGTTGCGCCAGAGTCTATGAGGACATATCGTAATTTAATTCCTCCAACCACTAAATCAATTTCAGCAGAATTCTCGCTTACAATCTCCACAGAAAAACATATTCATTGTTGCAGTCAACTGCATCCACTTTAGATTTGTAGGCCGGTTTATTTCTGTTTGTGTCTGATAGTCTGTTCGAATGTTCCTTCGTTTTGCATAGCCTGGCAAAATGACCAACAAGTCCGCTCTTTTTTCCACTTCGAACCCTTTTGCTGGACACGACTTGTCCTTTGAATAGTTCCCTTCTAAGCCACATCGAAAGCATTTTCACTTCTTCTGAGTTCTCTTTTGAATTTGATTTTGAGGTGCAATTTTGCGCGATTGCGCACGGTTGACCTGTTCAGTTTTGCTCGAACTCTTGTTTGAAGTTTCCGACTTCTCTCCCCTCATTTCGTCCCCTGAGTTGGAACTCATGGGACGATTTGTCAATCTTTCTGAATAAATGACCTTATTATTCCCTTTAACTTGAACACCGGCTCCCTAGAATTCAAATTGAGTTTTGTTACTCAAACGTTAACCCTTTACCCAACGTAACGAACAAAACCGGCCAGCGCTATTCTCAAAAATCGCCTATTAATTTTAATTATTTTTTCATTTTTTGTCTCAAAAACATAGGTTATGATCCCTCATTGGAACGAGCTCGTCGAGCTCGTTCCAATGAGGGGTCATAACCTATGTTTTTGAGACAAAAAATGAAAAAAAATAGTTATTCAAGAATTTTTTTGGCAAGTGTCGTCTGCTTTTCATGTTAGGTAAAGGGTTAAAATCCTACTTTGACCACGAATCTTTTCTCTTTAAGCTGACTGCCAGTATCAAAAGTTGACAGAACTACCGGCGGCTCAATAATCATTTTCTTTCGTTTTTGCGATACAGTAGAGTCATTTGCGACTCTGTTCTTTTCTAGGTCCAACCCAATTCATATTATCAATAATTTCAGAGGCACCTGACATCACTCAGTGGGGAGTCGGTGTTTGTTTCTTTGAATTTTGATCAATCTGGTAATTCCAAGTCATAGTCCCACAAGGACGAAAATCGTTTGGCGCAGCGTCACTCGACTGTGAAGACGAAGCATGCTTTTATTTCACCTTCGAATGCAACAGGTAAAAAGGATACTTTGCAAGTTTAGCGTAGGTCGCCCAAAGTACTGTATAGACCTTCAAGTTAGTGTCCACAAATTTTAAAACTAATTCAAGACCAGAAAATGTTCAAATAGCCAATATGAAAGGCATGTCCGTGGAAAATTTGAAAATGGCTAGGCCTAGGCTATGTCAGTTGCGGCGTTGCCACAGCACGTGGCATGAAATTGTCCAAACATGGCCCGAAAGTCCGTAATATAATTGTTTCGTCATTCAGTCCAATATTCTTCCCATTCCTCCTGTGGTGAAACTATACAGCCGTTCAAAATCATCAATTTCAGAAAAAACGAATTTGTTTTGTGTCGAGGTGCAAAACGGTGGTAAAGAAGGTAGGCAGTTTTGGTGAAAATTGCAAATGATGGTAAAGGTGTAGAATAGGGGACTTTTCGTTTTAAAAAAAAAATAACGATTTTTGCGCTATTTTTTCTCAGTTTTCTTAAAGTAAACTATATTTTGAACAAAATGACACAAAATCACATACTGTTATCGTTTTTTTTAAGAAATATTAACGATTGTATTGTGACAGCGCCGTCGAACTCACAGCAATCTCTGTCCCATTATCGCTATCATAGGGGAGAGTTTAGTAATTGAAATGTCGGCTAACAAACCCTGCCCCCTCACTAAACTGACCCTAGATCAAATTTTAGGGTCAGTCTAGTAAGGGCTAGGGTTAGCTTACCGATTAGATCACCCTGGTCCTAACTGAACTGACCTTAAATCGAGGAACACGCACAGAAGCGAAGCGCACCTGCTAAAATTAGGGATTTTACATGATTTTTTCAATGTGTAGACAGCCCTCTCATTTTAGTGGGAAATTGTGCTACAAAGCATGAGAAGTAACACACTTTTTTCAGAATTTGAAAATTCCAAATACTTCTTGAGATATGACAATTTGAAGGTTGCTGGCTGACAGATATTTTTGTCACGGAAGCCTAGTGCTTTCATGCTATTTTGGTGAGGCTAAAACGTGCCAAAAAGAGACCTTTTTCATGCAAAAAAACAGAGTTTGCAAACACAAAAACATTCATAAAACAAAAGAAACTCGAGATAGAGTTTCAAAATTTTCACCAAATGTTGCCAATTTTACGTGTTTTTAATTTGTGAAAATTGCAAACCAGTTTTTCTATTTTTAGCTTGTGTCTAATTTGCATATAATTAGCATAAAATTTTCAAAAAACATGAAAATTCACACAGAAGGCCTAAAATTCACAAGTTTGCATGGCAAACAATTTCTTTCAGCAATTATTGAAAGACCATTTGTTCACTTGTCTGAAATGTCGAAAAAATATTGAAAAGCATGAAAAATAGCACTTAATTTGCATATAATTTGCATAATTTGAATATTTAAAAAAAATGGAATTACAGTAATTTAAACGAACATTTGCCTACTTACTAAACATTTTACAGACATAAAATCCACAATGACACAATTTCAAAGTGCTTATTGAGCCTTAAAAGCAAAATTAACAGACATTTTTTAACTCATTTGCATCTAATTTACATATTTTAAAGAATTTAAATAAGTGGCATATTATTGTTATATTAGGTGTATTTTGTTGGAGTTTTCAATTTTTTTTGCAGGCATTTTGATACTGCAGCTCTAAAAGTGAAGTCTAGAGAAAAGAATCATAGTTAATTCAAATATAGCTAATTAATTAGTATCTCATTTGCATATCCCATTTTCTTTTAAACAATTTCGCCCTGAAATATTTTCTCTGGATTTATATAGTTAATAAAAGATATTTGTATTTTTATTGCCTTGTCAAAGTATAATGACAATTCAATAGAATTTTAATTCTACTCAAATTAGTTTTTAAACCTTATTTGCATTAAATGTCTTGGACTAAAATTGCTATCAGGATTCATCAGGACAACAAGCCATATTCTTTCGAAGGCGTGTATGATTGATATAACCATACCAGATCTCTTGAATCATTTCCCTGTTTGGTATAACAACGCCCTTCTATCAAGGTGTCAAAATGAAAGTTATTACATACTTATGAAGCAATTTAATTACAGTGAGGGTTTAAGAGGATGGATGCCTACTTAATCATTGTGTAATTTTTTTGCATGATAAAAATATTGTGTTGAGAAAATTTGTGTTTGTGTTAGTTTTGTTAAAAAAATGTGAATAAATTAAAGTGTATAATTTGTCTGCATACCCCGCCCCCCCCCCACCCCACCATCCACCTACCCACCCCCCAGTACACATATATTTGTACCAACAACTGAACTGTAGTGTATACTTGTTTTATACATTACTGCACATGAGTAGATGACCACCAAACACATGCCCATTATTCCAACGCCAATACTGTCTGGATAAAGTTCTGTTGTGACTTTGAAGGGATCACAGGGATGAAGGTTATCACGTGACAATAAATGAAGAAATTGCAAGTAGATTATGCCTGCATTTTTGAAAATGAAAAGTGTGATGTAAACTGCAGGTAAGCTTGAATTAATCAAACAATTACAGTAAGAGGCTGTTTTAATTCAAGCTCTATTGACCATGCCCCCCCCACACTCCCCACACCCTTCCAATATTTGAACACAACAAATTAAACATTTAGGTTCACACTCAGTCAGTATTTTTTATTCTTCCAAATTGAAATTCAATGTTTCCATCTGATTTATTTCAGAAACTGAAACCAAAATTGAGGTGCCCATAAACACAGCAGAACTTAATTTGCCCCCATTCCATGCCTCCTTCCCCAACTTGAACACATGTGGGTCAACTGTAGCAACAGATTTGCAAAAGAAAAATGGTTTTGCAGGATGCAGACCAGAATGCCTTAAACATGTTCATTATATCCATGATTCAGATGAGTATAGCCTGCATGAAGGGGGGGGGGGGGGGGGGTGAAGAGCTTGGGTGAAGTGCATATTTTCTCAGTAAAATGTACATACATCATAGTATTTTATTTTTAATCAATTCGAAATTTGTGTGTGTGTGTGGGGGGGGGGGGGGGGGGGGGGTGGGGGGCAAGTGGAACTGGAAATTAATGGAATTTTCAAACTTCTGTTACCTGGATTATTAAAAAAAATAGCAAATAGGCCAACACTGACACATAAAATGAACTGGCCAAGCTTATTAGTAACGGATGTGTTGTTATACTGCAGCCTAGCTGCCTGTGCAAGACAATTCATATCCCAACACCCCAGTCCCCATCCCTCCTTCCACACAATGACACATGCAAATCCACCCAACATTTTCCATTTTTTTTGCTCAGCAAACTTTGTGACTAAAAGGTTGGATCTTAACTTACCCACACCACCCCCAGGGCTTTAATTTTAGAACCGTGGCCAGGTCGATCAATGGGTCAGGTAAAAGAGGACACCAGGCCTGATTTGTACTGTTCATAACTGACTTCGCAGATTACATGTACATGAACATTATATATGTCATTAATTTAAACTGTGGCTGATGCATTTTCCTGCTTGCGTCTTGTCTGGACAGATTGACGACCAGGTGAGAAATGTTTTGAGGCTGATCACCAGGTCTGGGCTGAAAGGCCTGGTGAAAATCCAAGTCTGGCACCCCAACCCCAATAGAATAAATTAGGCTGAAAAAAAATTGAAATGAAAATGATCCAACTTCCAAGTCTTAACAAAATTAAAAAATCATGGCAACTCGGACCAGGTCACACAAATTCATATTTTTTTCTGAAGAGCTATTCAGATGACATACTTATTATTTCAATAAATTATATATTTTTGTGCTTTTTACGCGATAAAACTAACGAAAATTGGACAAAAACACGTTCTAGAAAGGATTTCCTTGATAAAAACAATGGTATGCGTGTGACGTCATCGCGCCCTGGATTTTGCAGTTGAGCAACTTTGCACTGAAACTGACGGGCATCCCCATTTTCAAATCTATTTCCGCGTGAAGTGGCTGGAACAATCGGAAAAATAATATTTCAGGGGGTTAAAAGAGATACCAAATTATATTATTCCGGATGTTACATGTTTTTAAAATTTTATTTTATAGGGGAAAAAAATCCTCAAAATCTTTGAAAAGTCGAAAAAAATAGAAATAATTGGTGTAGAAAAATGTAACACCTATCATTTTGTAGCGCAAAGCCTCCAGAGGTCAAATGTGAAGACATTCCCGCCGTAAGTGATGTCATCTCGCGCGGAAATCCGAAAATGTCAAGGCCCCCTAAAACAGCTGACTGGAAAAACACGGTCACAAAACGCCATTTTGTCACTGAACGTCAACTCGCAATGTTCGAGTGGTAATTTCTCCAAAAATATCGCACTGCTGTCAATAATACTTGACCATGTTATTAAAAGATGTTTTATGAACATATTGACACAAGTAAGAGCGATGAATTGTTTCTACTTTTAATTTAATCATACTTCCAATTCAGAACATTGAATATTTTTCGCCGTGACAACAGAAAAAGTCACGTGACTAAAATCCCTACTAAAATGCACACAAGCAAAACGCACCTGCTATCATATAAAATGATTTCTCCCCTGTGACGTCACTCGTAATAACGAATGAAAACAGCAGATGCTGCGAAATTTTCAGCGGTTGAAACAAATGGCAACTGAGAAACTCGCAATTCAACGGGATATAAAATCTCTTCTCCGACATGTTAAAACATGATAGAGGTACCTAATTTTGTGTCATTTTGTTCAAAATATAGTTTACTTTAAGAAAACAGAGAAAAAATAGCGAGAAAAGCGTTATTTTTTTTTAAAAACGAAAAGTCCCCTATTCTACACCTTTACCCAAATGATTGCCTGTGTATTAGAAATAGTTCTAAATGAAAGAGGAGATAAAACAAAACATATCTTTTTATAGAATTGAAAAATTGGTAAAGCTGAAGAATAGGGGACTTTTCATTTTATGTAAAAACAACGCGTATTTCTCACCTTTTTTCTACATTGTCCTATCATTAGTAGGGAAGACACCGAAAAATTGAAGTTCTTCCAATTGCAATGATTTCTGTTGCAACTTGTGGATCTCTACATGGCGATTACAAAACTGAAAACCTTTTCAAAATTGGTCAAGTATTTTTCGAGTTATGACATTTTTTGTCGCCCCAAAACGGGGTATTTTTCAGATTTCGAAAAGGCAGTTTGAGCTTTTCTGTCGAAATGGGTCCAAATACCCATTTCAAGGGTCTCTATCTTGACATAAGTGAAGATTTCAAGACCTCTACCTTATTATTCTTGTCAAGTTCACTGGATATAATGCTTAAAAGTGTTCACAGCCAGATTTTTTAGTAAATAAAGAAAGTTTGGACTCGGGGAAATCATGGGTTCATTTTATGGACTTAGTTTATTTTGCCTTTGTGACTTGGCTGTATTGTTACGAGAGTCCATGTTTGTGGATCTACAACTCAAATAGTAGTTCAGTTCACTGGATTCTGTTGTGTGTCCCTCTTTAAGCACACTTGGTAGAACATATCTGTGTAGCATTGCCTTGATATAAAGAGAATTGGGTCTGGTTCATCCAAATGTAGATGGGGTGTATACCCTTTTTTCAAAAATGTAAAATTTTCGACAATTTTTCTATATTTTTAAGGATTTTCGTGTTTTAAAAATTGATTTAGACCCCAGAAGTTATAAAATAACCTTTATTATTGAGTACAACTAATTCTGAGAACATTTCTGTTTTACTTTCAGCTCTGAGCCTTGGCAGTTTAAAAATTCTATCCATTTTTCAAGCGTCATTGTCCAAATTTGAGGTGTCGGCTACACCTGCGGAAAGTTAAGAAAAGGCATATGCTGGACAGAAAACAACCTGCAAAGCCAATTACTTGTGATATTTTTATACTGTACCAATGACCCAGACTTAGCTGGTGCTAACTCCAGCAAAACCAGGGCCAAACACAAATTTTGCCCCCCAATCCCCAAAATTTGCATCCAAAACAAAAAGAAATCATGTCCTAAAGGACCTCCATAGTACGCCTCTACTGCACATGCGCAGTGACGCAGTCGTCCCGAAATTGGCGCCAAATATCATTCTCTGTTTGGCCCTTCATCAGTCAACATCTCACTGATCTTTGTGCTTGTAAATCTCAGTTTAAAGGATGCCAGACACGTAATTTTTGGAGAAAAAGTGATTCTAAGGAGGATAGAAGGAGGAGAGGAAAAAGAAGTGGCAAAAAATAATCAGGGCTGTACTTAAAATTTTTTGATGAAATTATGTTAAGTTGCCTATTTTCGAGGCATGGGCCTCTTGTTGTCATTCTTGCTAATTGTTGCACTGCTTATTCAGTGTTTCCTCTCCCCTAGCCTTCTAAAGTCCCCCCTGGCAATTCTCCCATGCTTTTGGCATATTTTTGAGAAGTTTCATTTCTAAAATTTCCTGGGAGAGTTGCTTGGTTACAGAATGTTTTCTGTTATTTTCCCCATAGTTACGTTTTCACCCATGGGTGTATAATGTTTGTGTTCTGCATCTTCCATCTGATGTTCTACAGATTCTCCCCTGGGAGTCTCTGTTTTGCATCAGATAGAGTGTAATTGATGACTGATTCCGGGCCAGTTTTTTCAGTGCCTGGAGTCATGTTTTCTAGTGTGTTTACACTGTTTGTTTTCATTGGCAACAGCCTTTTTTGAGGGGGGCTGTTTGCCTTTGTGGTAGTTTATCTCATTATAAGATACATTTATATTATCCGAAAGTGTCTCATTAATTATTTTATATAAATTTAAAATTTTTGACCACACTTTGCCATCGGATCCATCGGGGCTCAACGTTACTTTTCAGCAACTTGGGCTTCTCTGAAAAAATATTTTTTCAAAATTATTTTGTTTTGCAATTGTTTTTTCATTTATTAATGGATCATGTTATTATGTATCTTTGTGTCAGGGGTTTTTGCGAGTAACTAGGACTTATTGTTGTTCTTTCACAATGAAGGGACATTGTTCAAATTGTAATGGAAGAAATCTTCCTCTGACTTTCATGATCATTGTATTAATTGTAGTCAGTGTTCTCGCATTAATCCCTGTCCTATATGTGAACATTGGGATGAGAAACATTGGAAATGTGTGTCACGATATGTTGTTTCTGGAGAAAGGGCGATGCCGGCTCTTTCTCCACAAGGTCACTCTACTCTCTGTTTCTATTTCAGAGGAACCAGAACAGGGTGATGTTTCCATGTTATCTTCTTCAAGTGTGCGTCCGTCGTCACAAATGAATTCAGAGCTAGCGGCAAAAGTGCTCATGGAGATTAGACAAATGTCGTCCGCTAGCTCGCCCGGTGTAGCGTCCATTCACCGAATGGTTCGGCAGCCGGGTTCGTCCGATGCAGTCCAAGAGGAAATTTTGGGTGATGTGAGCACTATAAACATAATAGATGCACACCCAGTGACGGCGGATAGTAAACGAGAATGGAGGAAGCCTTTTAGTCCGGTTCCTAGCTCGTCCAGGTCCAGCCGGGCCGCGAGCGAGAGAGGTCCCTCTCTCGTACAACAACATCTGGGACCAGATGTTGTGGTACAAAATGTGTCTTTAGCGGAGCATACGTCCGTCGCTCGGGACGCTCCGTTGTATAAGCAGTCCGCAGAGACTGTTAAGGCTTCCTCTTCTCGTCAGCGCACACGACCGCACCTTGGCTGCGTGACCTCCGATATTTTACCAGCTTCGCCGATGAAGGATTCTTCGGCGACCAGGTCACACCATCCGGCAGCCAGGGATTCGAGACCGATGGACTCCGGACGTTCGCATAGGAAAAGTATGCGGGAGCCATCTGATGCGGAGCTGCCCTCGGCGAAGCAGCGAAAGACTGCGCCTCCGCAGGTCTCGACGTCGGACATTCTTGTGCAGATAGCACAGCTTATCGCAGCATCCCAGCAGCCGACAGAAACGGTGTCGGATCGAGAATTATCCGACGGCGCTGGGTCGGTACGCTCCGCCGAAGCATCGGGGGCGGACGACCGGGAACATCGGGAGGTCCGACCGGATGGTGAAAGGGATACGGATGAATTGGAGCTATCCCTTTCGGAACAACATAAAGCTGCCGTGGACTTCATCCGGCACTTTCTCCCTCAAGTTGTTCCGTCGGGCCAGACTGCTGCGCTTCCGGACAAGAGAATTATAGCGTCATTGGACTCTGAATTTTTTGAGCGGTTCAGGGACATCGCTCCCGAGTTTCCGTCGCAGTCCAATAATGTTGCAAGAACATTTGAATTATTGAACGACGCTATATTTAAACTTGCTTCCAGGACGGGGAAAGCAGGTTTCTTGTCCGCTAATACTCTTAACCTGCCTTTCATTAATGCAAGGAATAAATTCGATACGGCAGGACAGGGTATACCGAGAGTTCCTCTGCGTATGGACGACGAGGCGGAAGACTTAGAGCTATCATTACCGTCGTCAGCTTCTATTCCAACCGCGGTGTTGGAAACAGCTATTGCGTCTAACAGAGCCAATTTAGATGCTTTATCTTACGCAGATCACCTTACTAAGGCGTTATCACTGCGCCTTCAAGGGGAAGAGTTTCAGGATATACAATCCTCTTTAAGACTTCTTTCAAGGGCAGTAGCTTATTCCACGTGTAACTCCGCCCTTTCAGTGGCAAATCTGGAGTTGGTTAGACGTGACGCAGCCCTAGCTACATCCACACTAGTGGATTCTAAGGTGAAGAACTCTCTTAGAGTCGCTTCGGTCTCAGGAGAACTTCTCTTTGACGGCAAGCTTTCCGCTATTTATGATAAAATTAAAAAGAAAGCTAATGATTCTCTGTTGTTCAGATCCGCTCCTAAAAAGTCGGATACAGCAGACACGAATAAGACAGGCACTTCTGGGTCTAATGCGCCCAAGAGAGGTTCCTATAGAGGTTCCGGTGCGTCCTCTTGGTCTTATTCGAGAGACCGTCAGGATAGCGACTCTCGTTCGGGACGTCCTTCAGGCTGGGACAATCGGTCGGACGCCCCGAGGTCGACGAGGCGAGGTGCGGGTCGTGGAAGACGTGGTTTCTCCTACCGCAGGCCTCGCAGGTCCAGGAGGTGATGGCTTAAACCTCTATCGCGTTCTGGTTGGCGGAAGGTTGTCAAGTTTTTCACAAGAGTGGGCGTCGATTACGGACGACCCTTGGGTGAGAGGAGTGACTTCGGAAGGTCTAAAGATATCCTTCAAACGAAAGCCTCCATTAACTCGAAGTCCAAAGTGGACTCATCTTCCGTCAAATCCACAGAAAAGAGACGCTCTGTTATCAGAGGTGCAGTCTCTTTTAATGAAGAACGCGGTAGAGGTCGTAGAAAACCAGGAATCTCTGGGATTCTACAGCCATCTGTTTCTGGTTCCGAAACCAGACGGCTCGTTCCGTCCAGTCATAGATTTGAGCTGGATAAACAAGCTGATCGTCGCTCCGAAGTTTTATATGGAGACCATTCGATCGGTCAGAGCGAGTATTCGGGTGAACGATTATGCAACGAGCATAGATCTCAAAGATGCGTACTTTCACGTCATGGTACATCCGACATTCCGAAAGTATCTACGCTTCGCAGTCCTAGGAGTGGTGTATCAGTTCCGGGCCATGTGCTTCGGATTGAATCTAGCACCCTGGGCTTTCACTCGGGTAATGAACTCGGTAATGATCTACTTCCGAGCTCATTCGTCTGCGGTAACGTCGGCCTACCTGGACGACATTCTTCAGAGGTACGGCAACGAGTTGACACTTCAGAACGATGTTCAGAATCTTCTTCTATTGCTCCGACGTCTCGGTTTCATAGTAAACGAGGAGAAGTCGGATCTGGTGCCGTCCAAGTCATTCACTCATCTGGGAATGAGCTTCGAGACGCACAACAATCTCGTTCGTCTGCCGTTAACCAGAGCGAAATTAGTCAGTTGTTACGCTCGCTATTGTCTGCACGCAGACAAAGTCACGGCGAGAGAATTTATGAGACTGATAGGTTTGTGCGGAGCCGCCGCGGATCTCATTCCGATGGGGCGGCTACGCACACGTCCTCTTCAAATTTTCCTGACTCAGAATTGGAGTGTGAAAATTCATTCGCTCGATGTAGACGTTCTCTTGTCAGATCAAGTGAAACAAGAGATTCAGACTTGGGCAAACATTCAGTGGTTAACTCAAGGAGTTCCGCTGCAGTTGCCGGATCCGAGTTTTACCGTTATGACGGATGCCAGTCAAACAGGTTGGGGTGCATCATTAATCCCAACGGATTCGAGATGCCAGGGTCTTTGGGATCCGCAATTCCTGTGCAAGCACATAAACATCAAGGAAATGATGTCAATTTGGCTTGCGTTACGTCACTGGATGGACATTCTTCACGATGCTTATGTCCAAATCCTATCCGACAATACGACAGTAGTGGCGTATATACGGAATCAGGGAGGCACTCATTCAGTTCCGTTGTTCAATCTAACGGAAAGAATCCTTCTGTTTGCGTTAGAACATCACGTTCTTCTTTCGGTCCGTCACATACCGGGTCGTCTGAATGTGCTAGCAGACTCCCTTTCACGAAAGGGTCACTTGTTGCCGTCGGAGTGGACTCTCAACAAACAAGTATTCAATCAGATTTGCTACCAAAGGGAACGGCCAATGATAGACTTATTTGCGACACATCTCAACAATCAGTTGCAGACGTATGTGTCCCCGTGTCCGGATCCAAGAGCATTTGCAGTAGACGCTCTGTCGATCCCTTGGGACGGAATGATAGGATATGCGTATCCTCCAGCGCCGTTAATTCAACAAGTATTGCTAAAGATAAAACAATCTCAATGCAAGATTCTGTTGGTAGCATCTCTGTCGCCACAGAGACCGTGGATAAATCTACTCAGGTGTCTGTTGTGGGACCTACCGCGGAAGCTTCCTCCACGAGAGGATCTTCTTTCGCAGGGGAAATCGCGCCAACTCCATCACAACCCGCAAGGTCTCAACCTTCACGTTTTTCCGTTGTGCGGTCCTTCTTGCATGGCAAGCACTTTACAGGACGAGCAGTGGACGCGATTTCTAACTGTAGGAGGACCTCCTCTTCGCTAAACTATGCGGCTTAGTGGAAGGTTTTTCGTCGTTGGTGTAGGGATCATTCTGTAGATATATTTGATCCCTCTATACCAGACATTGCAAACTTTCTAGTATACTTGTTTGACGAAATCAAACTGCAGCCTGTTACTATAAAGGGTTATAGATCTATGTTATCTGATACCTATGCACATCATGATAGTTTACAAATTGGATCTAATGTCTCTTTATCGAAATTGGTTAGAAACTTTTCGATAAATAGACCCAGAACTCTTAGATTAATTCCTAAGTGGAATTTAGCTTGGGTTCTCCTTAAATTGAAGGAAAAGCCATTTGAACCTCTTGGGACAGTAGATTTCAAATTCTTATCTTATAAGACAGCTTTTCTCTTAGCTTTCTCTTCTGCCAGAAGAGTCAGTGAGCTTCATGCACTATCGGTGGATGATTCTCATTATCGTAGTGTTGGGAACACTATCACCTTCACTACTAATGTGGGTTTTTTAGCTAAGAATCAGGCTCCTAATAAATATCCGGAACCTATTGTTATTAAGGCTCTTCCGTCTTCAGACGGGCGTAGGCCTTTACTCTGTCCTGTTAGAGCACTACGTATCTATAAACAGAGATCTCAGTTTATCAGAAAGGGACGGAAACGTTTCTTTCTGTCTTTGATGCCTAATAGAAAGGACATTTCAGTCCATTCTATTGCTAGATGGATTCAGTTAACTATCCGTACTGCTTATGAAGATTTATCTTCTTCTCAGCAGTCTGTGCTTAAGATTTCTGCTCATGAAGTAAGAGCTCTTTCTACTTCCTGGGCTTATGCTAATAGTGTTGCTATTACAGATTTAATGAAGGCTGCTTATTGGTCTCAGCCATCCACATTTACGAATTTTTATCTCAGAAATATTGAGTCCATTTCTGGAGACCTGCATTGTTTAGGTCCGTTATCTGTTGCTCAGAATGTCGTCCACTAAACAGTTGCAACTATAGTTATGCAGGCTTTCTGTTCCGGCAGTGACTCCGTCCGGCTGCCCTCTTCGCTCTGGGCTATTTGACCCAGGGCAAGGGGAAGGGGGGGGGGGGGGCGGGTGTTCCCTTAGGTCACCTGCTTTATAGTGAAAAGCAAGGGAATGCCTCCTCCAAGTCAGTATTTCTGAGTCGCTTCCGGGATGGTTTTAAAGTGTAATATTAATGTTTAATTTCATTCATGTCTTATTTTTAAAGTGTAGCTCGGTGTGAAGCATTTGTATATGTCAAGTGTCAAACGGGCTTTAATATACAATACTCGGACACTTTTAAATGATTATAAAGAGTCTCAATTCTCTGGACTACTTTATTTATTGGCTTGCTTTAAAAATAATTAGTATAAGGGTTATACTGGATGTTAATAGAGAACATGAATGTTATTGTGCTCAATTATTAAGGGTAGTGTATCTTTCTAATTTAATATTAAATAAGAAAGATACATGTAAAGCCTAATACTCCTTTTCTCCTTAAGGGGTTACCTCTTTACTATATAGTTGAGCTTATTGGATTTTCCTCTATGTCCTAGGCCCTCCAGCCTGTTTACTATTCAGCTAAGTCTGGGTCATTGGTACAGTATAAAAATGTTAAAAAATTTATAGTAATTTATATATTTTTTTATACTTACCAATGACCCAGACGGGGATGGCCCTCCCTGGAGTTGAGAACTCTTGCCTCCCCGCTGAGTACATAGCGCTGACCAGGCACTGCCAGTAAGAATGATATTTGGCGCCAATTTTGGGACGACTGCGTCACTGCGCATGCGCAGTAGAGGCGTACTATGGAGGTCCTTTAGGACATGATTTCTTTTTGTTTTGGATGCAAATTTTGGGGATTGGGGGGCAAAATTTGTGTTTGGCCCTGGTTTTGTTGGAGTTAGCACCAGCTAAGTCTGGGTCATTGGTAAGTATAAAAAATATATAAATTACTATAAATTTTTTAACATTTCTTTACAGAATAACTAGTTTGGTGAAGAAATGGGAAAATGGTCCTCAATTAATGATTAATATGTATATTCTGACTATTTTACACCCCAAAATATGCCAAAAACGGACAGAATTCAAAACTACCATTTCACCAGCATTATACAACAAAAATGGTCATAACTCGAAAAATATTCCGAAAAAATTGATGTGGTAAAAAACAGATGGTACACAAATTCATTTGCAACTAAAATAAATACATTTTATCAGTATACTACATCAGAGTGGGGGGTTTAATATTGAAAAATCTACCCCTCCCCCTTATTTTTGGAAAGTGTTTGGTCTTTGACTTTGACATGCACATGTGTAGTAATTGACAGGAATGACTACAGTCAAATTGGTAACAGTCTTGTAATGGTACAAGAGGAGACAGAATCACTTAATATGAAGAAAATGAACAATTTTTTGTTAAAAAACATGTATTTACAATATATATGTGGCCTCCAAACTCCCCACCCCTTATGGCCACAACTGAACCACCCTTGTACATGTAAGCCTATCACAGTGCTCTGCAATAGAAGTGAAGATACCCGGCTAGTATGTCTTTTTCTCCCTGGCATTTGAATAAAAAAAAATGTTTATTGCTTGCCTACAGATCAAAGTTTGAGGAAATAATTCAAACACAATACAGATAATTTCCAATACTTTATTGTTCTCACTCTTAACAGAAGATACAGTGACATTAATTTTGTTCATGATGATCAAAAACATTTTTCTAATCTACTAGAATATGTGGCCTCCATCCTCCCTTACTAGCCACTACCTTACCACCTTGTAAATGGAATGACAAGACAAGACCTTCAAATTTTTTAAATGAATAACAAGAGAATGACAAGACAATGTTATAAATTTATTTATTGGTTCTTAACGCCACACCAGCACCTAAGGCTATATCATGGTGAGAAAACAGTGGAAAGTTAAAAAATTTATAGTAATTTATATATTTTTTATACTTACCAATGACCCAGACTTAGCTGGTGCTAATCTCCATAATTCAGGGCCAAACACAAATTTTGCCCCCCCCAATCCCCAAAATTTGCATCAGAAACCGAAAAATACATGTCCTATATGGCCCTCCATACATCGACTCCTCTGCGCATGCGCAGTGTTGAGGAGGTCCCGAAATTGGCGCCAATTATCATTCTTACAACCAGTGCCTGGTAAGCGTTATGTACTCAGCGGGGAGGTATGAGTTCCCAACTCCTGGGAGGGCCATCCCCGTCTGGGTCATTGGTAAGTATAAAAAATATATAAATTACTATAAATTTTTTAACATTTTTATACTGTACCAATGACCCAGACTTAGCTGAATAGTAAATAGGCTGGAGGGCCTAGGACATAAAGGAAAATCCAATAAGCTCAGTTATGTATAATAGAATATCCTCTCCAGGAGAAAAGAAGAGATAGGCTTTACATGTATCTTTCCTATTTATAATAAAGAAGAAAGACACAACACCGATCAGTAATTGAGCATAATAATCAATGATCTCTATTAACATCCAGTATAACCCTTTATACTAATATTTTTAAAGGTAAGCCAATAAATAAAGGAAGTCCAGAGAAATGAGACTCTTTATATTCATTAAAAGTGTCCGAGGATTGTATATTAACGCTCGTTTGACACATGACATATACAAATGCTTCACACCGAGCTACACTTTAAAAATATTACGTGGATGATTAAACATTATCTTTACACTTTAAAACCATTCCGGTACCGACTCAGAATTACTGACTCTGGGGGAGGTATTCCCTTGCTTTTCACTATAAAGCAGGTGACCTAAGGGAACACCCCCCCCCCCCCCCCCCCCTTCCCCTTGCCCTGGGTCAAATAGCCCAGAGCGAAGAGGGCAGCAGGACAGAGTCACTGCCGGAACAGAAAGCCTACATAACTATAGTTGCAACTGTTTAGTGGACGATATTCTGAGCAACTGATAACGGACCTAAACAATGGAGGTCTCCAGAAATGGACTCAATATTTCTGAGATAAAAATTAGTGAATGTGGAAGGTTGAGACCAATATGCAGCCTTCATTAGATCAGTAATAGCAATACAATTAGCATAGGCCCAAGAAGTAGAAAGAGCTCTTACTTCATGAGCTGAGATCTTGAGTGCCGACTGCTGAGAAGAAGATAATTTTTCATAAGCAGTTCGAATAGTTAATTGAATCCATCTAGCAATAGAATGGACCATAATATCCTTTCTATTAGGCATCAAAGACAGAAAGAAACGTTTACGTCCCTTTCTGATAAACTCAGACCTACGTCTGTAAATACGTATTGCTCTAACAGGACACAGTAGAGGCCTACGCCCATCAGATGATGGAAGGGCCTTAATAATAATAGGTTCAGGATACTTATTAGGAGCCTGATTCTTAGTGGTAAAGGTAATAGTATTACCGACACTACGGTAGTGAGAATCCTCCACAGATAGTGCATGAAGCTCACTAACTGTTCTAGCAGAAGAGAAAGCTAAGAGAAAAGCTGTCTTATATGTTAAGAATTTGAAGTCAACTGTGTCAAGAGGCTCAAAAGGCGCTTCTTTTAGCTTAAGAAGAACCCAGGCCAAATTCCACTTCGGAATTAATCTAAGGGTTCTAGGTCTATTTATCGAAAAATTTCTAACTAACTTTGATAAAGAGACATTAGTTCCAATCCTCAAGCTATCATGATGTGCATATGTATCAGATAGCATAGACCTATAACCCTTAATGGTGATAGGCTGCAGATTAATCTCATCAAACAAGTATACTAGAAAGTTTGCTATGTCTGGAATGGAGGGATCATAAATATCTACTGAATGATCCTCACACCACTGACAAAAGACCCTCCACTTGGCAGCATAGTTTAGCGAAGAGGAGGTCCTCCTGCAGTTAGAAATCGCGTCCACTGCTCGTCCTGTAAAATGTTTTCCGTGCAAGAAGGACCGCACAATGGAAATACGTGAAGGTTTAGACCTTGCGGATTGTGATGGAGGATGCGCGATTTCCCTTGCGAAAGAAGATCTTCCCTTTGAGGAAGCTTCCTCGGCATGTCCCACAACAGACACCTGAGTAGATTTATCCACGGTCTCTGTGGAGACAGAGATGCTACCAACAGAATCTTGCATTGCGATTGTTTTATCTTGAGCAATATCTGCTGAATCAACGGCACTGGAGGATACGCATATCCTATCATTCCGTCCCAAGAGATCGAGAGAGCGTCTACTGCAAACACTCGAGGATCCGGACAAGGTGACACATACGTCTGCAACTGATTGTTGAGATGTGTCGCAAATAAATCTATCATTGGCCGTTCCCATTGGTAGCAAATCTGATTGAATACTTGCTTGTTGAGAATCCATTCTGACGGCAACAGGCGACCCCTCCGTGAAAGGGAGTCTGCCAAGACGTTCAGACGACCCGGAATATGACGGACGGAGAGAAGAATCTGATGTTCTAGTACAAACAGAAGAATTCTTTCCGTTAGATTGAGCAACGGAATGGAATGAGTGCCTCCTTGGTTCCGAATATACGCAACTACTGTCGTATTGTCGGACATAATTTGCACATGTGCATTCTGAATCACGTCTATCCAATGACGTAGAGCAAGCCAAATCGACATCATCTCTTTGATGTTGATGTGCTTGCTCAGAAACTGCGGATCCCAAAGACCCTGGCACTTCAAATCCGATGGGCTCAGTGTCGCGCCCCAGCCTGTTTGACTGGCATCCGTCATAATCGTAAAGCTCGGATCTGGCAACTGCAGTGGAACTCCCTGAGTTAACCACTGTATGTCTGCCCAAGTCTGAATCTCTTGTTTCACTTGGCTTGACAAGAGTATGTCCGTTTCGAGCGAATGAATCTTCACTCTCCAATTCTGAGTCAGATAGACCTGGAGAGGACGAGTGCGTAGCCACCCCATCGGAATGAGATCCGAGGCAGCTCCGCACAGACCTATTAGTCTCATGAATTTCCTCGCTGACACTTTGTCTGAGTGAAGACAATAGCGAGCATAACAACTGACTAATTTCGCTCTGGTTAACGGCAGACGAACGAGATTGTTGTGCGTCTCGAAGCTCATTCCCAGGTGGGTAAATGACTTGGACGGCACCAGATCCGACTTCTCTTCGTTTACTATGAAACCGAGACGTCGGAGCAATAGAAGCAGATTGTGCATGTCGTTCTGAAGCGTTAACTCGTTGCCGTATCTCTGAAGAATATCGTCCAGGTAAGCCGACGTTACCGCAGACGAATGAGCTCGGAAATGAGTCATTACCGAGTTCATTACTCAAGTGAATGCCCAGGGCGCTAGATTCAGACCAAAGCACATCGCTCGGAACTGATAATCAACACCTAGGACAGCGAAGCGAAGATACTTTCTGAACGCCGGATGTACCATGACGTGAAAGTATGCATCCTTGAGGTCTATGCTTGCAGCATAGTCGTTCACTCGAATGCTCGCTCTGACCGATCGAATGGTCTCCATATAAAACTTTGGAGCCACGATCAGCTTGTTTATTCAGCTTAAGTCGATCACTGGACGGAACGAGCCGTCTGGCTTCGGAACCAGAAAAAGATGGCTGTAGAAACCTGGAGATTCCTGGTTTTCTACGACCTCTATCGCGTTCTTCGTTAAAAGAGACTGGACTTCTGATAGAAGTGCCGTTCTTTTCTGACAATTTGACGGAAGCTGAGTCCATCTTGGACTTTGAGTTAACGGAGGCTTGCCTTTGAAGGACAGTTTTAGTCCTTCTGAAATAACCCCTAGAACCCAAGGGTCCTCCGTAATTGATTCCCAATTGCTTGAGAAACTCGACAGTCTTCCGCCCACCGGAACGCGACAGAGATCTAGACCATCACTTCCTGGATCCGCGAGGCTTGCGGTAGGAGAAACCACGTCCTCCGCGACCCGCACCTCGCCCCGTCGGCCTAGGGGCGTCTGACCGGTTATTTCGGCCAGCATAACAGCCCCTAGTCGAGTCGCTACTCTGCCGGTCTCTAGAGTAAGACCTAGAGGACGCATAGGAACCTCTATAGGAACTTCCCCTGGACGAACTCGTCCCGGAAGTGCCTGGCCTACTCCTGTCTGCTGGTTCCGATTTCTTGGAAGCAGACTTAAACAACAGAGAGTCCGAAGCTTTCTTTGTTAATTTATCATATATATCAGAAAGCTTGCCACTGAAGAGAAACTCTCCAGAGACCGGAGCGACTCTAAGAGAGTTTTTCACCTTACTGTCCACGCGTGTGGAAGTAGCCAAGGCCACGTCACGTCGAGCTAACTCCAGATTTGCCACTGAAAGGGCGGAGTTATAAGTGGAAAACGCTATGGCCCTGGACAGAACTCTTAAAGACGTTTGTACGTCTTGAAATTCAGGTCCTTCAAAGCGTAATGACAATGCTCTAGTAAGGTGATCTGCGTAGGAAAGAGCGTCTAAACTAGCTCTGTTAGACGATATCGTCGTTTCCATCATAGACGACGGAAGTGACATAGACGACGGCATGGATATATCAAGGTCTTCAGCCTGGTCGTCTAAACGCAGAGGAACTCTCTGGATGCCCTGACCTGCCGTATCAAACTTGTTCCTTTGATTAATAAACGGCAGCTGTAGAGCAGATGCCGGTAGGAAGGCTGACCTGCCCGTCTTGTTGGCAAGTTTATCAATAGCGTCATTCAATAACTCAAAAATCCGAGAGACATTCTTGGATTGTGACGGAAATTCCGGGACAATGTCCCTAAACCGATTAAAAAACTCGGTGTCCAGTGGCGCTATCACCCTCCTATCCGGCTGCGCAGCATTTTGGTCTGGCGGAACAACTTCTGGAAGATAATACCGGATGAATTCTACGGCTATTTTATGTTGTTCCGAAAGGGAAATATCTAATTCATCAGAATCCCTTTCGCCATCCTGCCGGACCTCATGTAAATCTCGGTCGTCCGCACCGGATCCAGCTGCGGAACCTACCGACCCAGCATCTTCTGACATTTCATGTTCCGACAGAGGTTCTGACGGTTGCTGGGATGCTGCGATTAACTTTGCTATCTGTGATAGCACATCCGTTACAGAGGCCTGGGGAGCGGCGGTCTTACTGGATTTAGCCGCCGGAAGCTCCCTGGACGTTGCATCCTGCATACATCTTTTATGCGAACGTCCGGATGAAGAAGGCCTCGAATCCCTGGCTACCGGATGGCGTGACCTGATCGCCGAGGAATCCCTGGTCGGCGAAGCTGACTGTAATTCACTGGTCACATAGCCAAGGTGCGGTCGAGTGTGCTGCTGAGAGGATATGGAAGCCTTATAGGTAGCCTCGGCGGACTGCCTATATACCGGAGCATCCCGAGCAGCGGACGTATGCTCCGACTGCGTAACACTACGGACTACAACATCTGGTCCCAGATGCTGTTGTCTGAGAGAGGGACCTCTCTCGCTTGCAGCCCATGTCGAACTAGACAAGCTAAACACCGGACTGTCAGGCTTCCTCCGATCCATCCTCCTTTCCGTCGCCACTGGGTGTGCACGTGGATGTTTTATAGTGCTCGCAACACCCGACTCTCTCTGCTGGACCGCAACGGATGAACCAGGGTGCTGCCCCATTCGGTGAATGGACGCAACCCCGGTCGAGCTAGCAGACGTCAACCCCTTCGGGTTCCTTTCAGGGAATTGACGAATCTCCATGAGCACTTTTGCCGCTAGCTCTTCACTTGTATGTGACGACGGAGGCACACTTCTGGATGACATCACGGAAACATCACCCTGTTCTTGTTCCTCTGAAAAAGAGAGTGAAACACTAGAGTGACTCTGAGGAGAAAGAACCGGAATGGACCTTTCTCCAGGAACAACATACCGTGACACACGATTCCAACGTTTTTCATCCCATTTGAAACACACAGAACAAAGATCAGTGCGAGTACAGAGAGAACAATTAATACAGAGATCATGAGAATCATAGGAAGACTTCCTCCTATTACAATTTGAACAATAATCATTCATAGTTGAAATGTAAACAATCAAAGTACTCGCACTAATTCTTGAAAATAAAGATACATAATACAACAATCCATTATATTCATTAATAAATAATGATTTGAAAAGAAAAAATTTAAAAAAAAAAATTTTTTTTCAGAAGAGCCCAAGTTCCCAAAGGGAACCCTGAGCCCAATGGATCCCAAAAAAGCCTAAGTGTGGACAAAAATTTAAATTCATTTTGAAAAAATTAATGAGACACTTACGGACAATAATAATGTATCACTATGAATAAGAGATGCAGAAGACAAAAAATCACTATCAGCAGTAACTGTTGTCAACCTAAGCAAAAGTGTCAACAAACCGGAAACATGACTCCAGGCACTGAAACAACATGGCCCGAAATCAGTCACGAATTAAAACACTATCTGATGCAAAACAGAGGCTTCCACAGAAGAAACTGTAGAACATCAGATGGTAGATGCAGACCAAAACGCCTAAACACCCCTAGGGTGAGGACGTAAACATGGGGAAAAAACAGAAATAAATCTGTTATGAAGCCAAAACTCCCAAGAAATTTTAGTAATAAACATTACACAAAATTAAGCCAAAACATGGGAGAATAGCTAGGGGGGAATAAGGAAGGTAGAGAGGAAACACTGATCAAACAATGGTACTTCATAGCAAGAATGACAACATCAGGGCTATGCCTTGAAAAAAGGCAACTAGAAATAATTTCATAAAATAATTTTAAGTTACAGCCCTGAACATTTTCTTGCACTAAATATTTTCCTCTCCTCCTAATGTATCCTCTTTATTTCCACCATTTCACTCATGAATATGTGTCTGGCATCATAAAAACTGAGATTTGAAAGCACAAATAACAGAGAAGTGTGACTGTTTTGAGGGCCAAACTAAGAATAATAATTGGCGCCAATTTCAGGACCTCCTCGACACTGCGCATGCGCAGAGGAGTCGATGTATGGAGGGCCATATAGGACATGTATTTTTCGGTTTCTGATGCAAATTTTGGGGATTGGGGGGGCAAAATTTGTGTTTGGCCCTGAATTATGGAGATTAGCACCAGCTAAGTCTGGGTCATTGGTACAGTATAAAAATGTAAAGAGTCATTATCAGTTATGAAGTAAAAAGATTTAATAAAAATAATAATAGAAAATGTTATAAATAAACTTCATCTTTATTTTGAGTTAAGGAGTACATGTAATGTGACACAGTATTGAATTTTTTATTTGTATTTGACCTGTACATTTAGATGTTTCTTTGTTGATCTGTACTCTCCGATCCAATTTTCCTGTGTTCTGGGAGGTAATAATAATAACTTCTGAGCTGACAATAATTTTTGAGAGGTATAATTTCTGAATCTGGTGGGAAGAACAGCTGGTATTTGTCTGGATCTGAAATAGCGAAAGAAGAGATAGTCCTCACCAGGAAACTGCTGACTGGAGAATAACTACCATATCTGGTAATATTATCTTTTTGCTGCAGGCCTTGACAATTCAGGCGAACGATCATTCTGTTCACCTGGGGGTTACGCAAACAAAAATTAAGGCGAAATGGACGTTCGGTTAACCACAAGAATCCATCGGTTAACCAACTTTTTTACGAATGTCATAAGATGCCTGAGGAGAAAGTAGTGCACATACAAATATTAAATTTGTGCTTATTATTCAGCTGTAAGCATAATTAGAAACATGCTATCACAGTTTATGGAAAGTGAAATGCACTGTACCTGATGTGTGAGGGAGCCACTGCCAAATCAATTCTGGACCTATTCACTGCTACACATTCTTATATGCAATGCTGCCAATAGAAGAGGCGCAACTCTCTATTTCTGGTGATTGTGTATTTCTGCTTCGATGATATTTTTATTGTCAAAAGTCATTTCGTGTTACCAACAGAGGAGGCATAACTTTACATTGCCCTCCCAAACCCTCTCTCAGCACAGGCCTACAGCCTTAGGGATATGCCTGTGGCATATCGTGTTTGGATTTTTGGTTAACCAATAGGTTAATGAAACAAATTTACTTAAACTTCAGAATAGGTTGATGAACAACCGAATGGGTAACCTGTTTATAGGTTTACTAAAATATGCAATTGTCAAGGCCTGAGGCAGTAATGACATTTGGAAGGTGGGCTGGTCCATGGTTGCTGTCTTGAAGGCTGTCTGAATTTCTCTCAAGAAATCCTAAAAAAAAAAAAATTAAACACATACCATTCAGTTTTGAATAATAATGGAGCTACTGAAACAGGGAATGTTAAATATGACAGAATACAATTCATTTTGAACATACATTGCAGTAAATCTTGGGAATTACTAATGATTGAAATTTATACTTTTTTGCTTGAGTTTACCTCACGCTTGCAGGTTTTTGAAATAGGAATCAATGGTGGAGACAGGGGAGGAGAAAAATAGATACCCCCCCCCCCCATACATATGCTCAACTCAGACCTCCAGATACTATATATGCACTATTTCCATAACCTATTTTAGAAAAGTTTCTGAGGGAGGGCCCCAGGGCCCCCATATAATTAAAATTAAACCATTTTGTGAATCACCGCTTCAACATTGACATTGAAAATACTCTTGAAAAATATCATTCCAGACCAAGGATGCTGAGCAGAAGATGGGTTGCTAGCTGCAGTTTGAATGAGTAATGGCTGAAACTTTACAACACGCATTGGTGCATGTCAGCTTGTGTTTAGTTGGAAAACTAACTTGACTGTCCTGCCCCCCCCCCCCCCCCCCCCCCCCCCCCCCCACATACACACCTGGGGGCCTGGTGGCTCAGTAAGTAGAGATGCTGGTTACAAGCCAAGAAGTCCTCTGTTCGAATCTAACCTGCAGCAACTGCGTTGTGTCCTTGGGCAAGACAATTCACCCCCATGGTCATGGGAGCATTGTGTACTAAGGCAGACTGCACATAGATCATGCACTTGTCGTCAACCAATGCAAACTCTGCTTGTGTGGAGTTCATACGTTGAAAAGCTTGACAGTTGCTTGGTGGTTCTCTCCGGGTACTCTGGCTTTCTCCATCAGTAAAACTGTCCAACATGAGGTGACCTGGCTGTCAAAAGTTCTGTTTTAACCCCAATAAATAAATAAATAAATCTGCCTCCCCCCCCCCCCCTGCCTCCCAAAAAAGGACATTGATGAAGTTGCTTTATGAACAAAAAACTCTGAATCAGTTGCTCTGGTTGATTGTCTGGAGTCTTACAGTCCCTTGTCATTGCTTGGTGGTTCTTTCCAACTTCCTCCACCATAAAACTGTCTATCACGAGGTGACCCTGGCTGTCGAAAGTTTTGTTAATCTATCCAACATGAGGTGACCATGGCTGTCAAAAGTGCTGTTATAACTCCAATAAATAAATAAATCCCCCCAGCCCCGCCCAAAAAAAAAGGTCAGCACATTACCAAACTGAATCAGTTGCTCTGGTTGTCTGGAGTCTGACAGTTGCTTGTCACTGCTTGGTTGTTCTCTCTGGGTTCCTCCACGATGTGATCCTGGCTGTCGAAGGTGTTGTTAAAACCCAATAAATAAATAAATCCCCCCCCCCCCCCCCCCAAAAAAGAAAAGAAAAAGAAGCCGGGACATTATTAATTAATATTGATGACATTACGTTTTGTGAACAAAAAACTCTGAATCAGTTGCTATGGTTGATTGTCTGGAGTCTGACAGTTGCCTACTGTTACTTGGTGGTTCTCTCCAGCTTTCTCCACCCGTAAAACTGTCCAACATGAGGTTACCCTGGTTAATGAAAGTGTCATAAAATCCCAATATCCCCCCCCCCCCCCCCCACAAAAAAAAGTCTAGATGGTTGCTTGTCAATGCTTGGTGGTTCTCTCTGGGTACTTCAGCTTCCTCCACCTGTAAAACTGACACAAGGTGACCCCGGCTGTAGAAAGTGCCATTAAACCCCAATAAATACCCCCCCCCCCCCCCCAAAAGTCAAGACATCAGTTGATATTGATGACATTACATAATGTGAATGAAAAACTCTAAATCAGTTGTTCTGGGTGATTGGCGTCTGACAGTTGCTTGCCATTGCTTGGTGGTTCTCTCATAGTATTCTGGCTTCGCCCAGCTGTAAAACTGTTCAACACAAGGTGACCCTGGCTGTTGGAAGTGTCAAAATCTCAATAAACCCCCTCCCCACCAAAAAAAAAAAAAAAAACGGTCTAGATGGTTGCTTGCCATTGCTTGGTAGTTCTCTCTGGGTACTCCGGCTCCTCCACCTGTAAAATGCACTGACACAAGGTGATCCTGGCTGTAGAAAGTGTTGTTAAACCCCAATAAATACCCTCCCCCCCCCCCCCCCCCCAAAAAATAAATCAAGACATCAATTAATATTGATGGCATTACATAATGTGAACAAAAAACTCTGAATCAGGTGCTCTGGGTGATTGCAGGTGATCCTGGCTGTTGAAAGTGTCGTTGAATCCAAATAAATAAATAACCCCCCCCCCCCCCCCCCCCCCTCTCCCCCAAGAAAAAAAAAACAAAAACAAAACTGTCAGGGCATCAGTACTGATAACGTTACGTTATGTGAACAAAAAACTCTGAATCAGTCGCTATGGAGTGTGGTTTACCTTTCAAAACATGATTTAACAGCCCCACCCCCAACGGCCAAGCTCCATGAAAATTCAGATTTTGTGAAAACATAATTTAGGTCACCTCAGACAGGAGCATGTTATACCACTTAATGCAATCAGCACATTACAAGCTCTACTATAAAAAAAAAAATGATTTTAAATCATTTATTTAGCCGAATTCGGTATTCTTTTCTTTGTTTTGGATTTAACTTTTAATAAAAGTTTAACTTTAAGCAATTAAAGTAACTCGGGCCGTTCCGGTGCGTTTTTGTCCCACGGCCACGGCATGGAAAAGTTTAAAATAAAATATTAAATATATAACTTACCATTGGATAGTACCGGCGGGTACTCCAAAATTTCCTTTAAATTTTCCATGTTTTTTTCCAGAATTTTATGCATTTCGAGATCATAGAAATTGCAATTTGAATGTTGCGAAAAATGGTCGATTGACGCTTCCAATGAATTACGTAAGCACCGGCCGAAATACGGATGATAATTTGCAGACGTCTTTTTGTTTCAGAAAAAGCGGCTTTCATTGGTTTCTTTAAAATGTCATCGGCTGGCAATCCCTGACACCAACCTGTAAGCTAACCCTAACCCTCACTACTCTGACCCTAGACCATGTCGAGAACAGAACAAACAAGTGTACCAAAAACAACCAATACACAGACGCCGAAAAACACAAAAAACATGGAGGAAAGATAAACGCGAATGTCACAAATCGCACCGGTAAAAAACATCCGTTGGGCGGTTATAATTGCCAGTAAAAGTGAATATCTTTAGGTCATTTTATCGAAAACATGACTAGTAATAGGAAAATGCAGAAAAAAGGTGAGAAAAGTGCGTTGTTTTTACGTAAATGGAAAAGTCCCCTATTCTTCAGCTTTACCGAAAAATTCATTACGGTTCAGAAGTTATGGCATTTTTTGTTCCGAAAAGTGGTATTTTTTTGTAAACAGCCTTCCAGTGCTTTATCACTAAACTGGCAAGTCTGAAACGGCCCCAAAACACCATAATTTGAAGGTATTTTTGAATTGAGTATGTCAGAAAAAATACCACATCAGGAAAAGTACTTTACTAATTCACTCAAAATTTGACACATGTTTTTGTCTGCCAATGTCCTTTGACTGGACATTCTGTTTATGACCGCAAGTAACATGACCACAAAATAATTTGCATATATTTTGCATAAATTAACTTAATTTGTCACAAAAATGAGCTCAAAAATGCCATTTCTTCAATATAAACTGTTTTGATGCCTTAAAAAGATGTTTCTGAATGTGATGTTGGTTTACATTGTTCATCACCCACAAAATGCAAAGGATGTAATTTTAAGGACCATAATTATTCATTTTTTAGAAAAAATAGGCCACGCCCCTTTTTGAAGGCTTTTTGAGTGAAGACACTCACAAAAAACAATTTAGCACAAACAATACTTGATGAATTGGTCAGAAATTTTGCAACTCTATTTGGGTGACAATTTTGTTCAAATGAACATACAATTAGAGGTTGGAGGTCAAGTGACCACAGGGTAATTTGCATATACTTTGCATAATTTAACTTAATTTGCCATAAAATTGAGCCCAAAAGTGCCATTTCTTGAATATAAACTGTTTTGATGCATTAAGAAAGATGTTTCTGAATGTGTAGCACAGGTTTATATTGTCAGTCACCCACAAAATGCAAAGGATGTAATTGTGGGGTCATTAATGATTCCTATTTAAGAAAAAATTGACCACGCCCCTTTTTGAAGGTCTTTCAAGCGAAGACTTTCAAAAAAAATAATTTAGCACAAAATACATGCACTCTACTAATTCACCAGATATTTTACAACACTCTTTGGGTGACAGTTCTCTTCAAATAGATATACAATTTGAGATTGGAGGTCAAGTGACCACAAAGTAATTTGCATATAATTCTGTAAGACCCCAAAAAATGTTTTTTCTAAAGTGTGACAATTGTTCAACTTCGAACACCTTCCATATCCCTAAACAGCCATGGATGAAATACATGTTAGGTAATTAGTTATTCCTTTTGAATTTCAGTGGAAAAATAGGCCACACCCATTTTTGAAGGTTTTTCATTTGTGGATATTATCACATAAAAGTAACTAAAAAAATTAGAAAATTTCATATGAATTTTATATATCTTGTAAGTCATTGATTTTAGTCATGTTGTTTAATATTAAAGGATATGTGAGGCAGAATTTTCCTTTAATTTGCATATATTGAATAAAAATGCCATTGAAAATGTTCTAAAAATGTTCTTTTCTCTGTTGGAGTTACCCCCATAGTGTGAGAAAAGCAATCAATTGAGAGGTTAATATGAGTGAGTATTGGTACTATTGACAGAGATTGAGAGAGATATTTGAGATATGGCTGCACAATGTTTTTCATTAATTAAACCTTTCATACCCTAACCATAGCAGTGAATATAATCTAACCATAGCAGTGAATATTATGACATGACAAACAAATTCATGGAAACAGACAGTCTAACAATTACTGGAACTGACTCCGTCTGTCTGTCCAGTCCTTCAATTTTGAGGCGCGCTATGGCGCTTGCGCACCATGGCGCACGCAGATTTCCAAACCAGCGAGCGATCAAAAGCGCGCCTCGAAAATCCTGCTCAAGTGGGTGCGTTAATTTCTTTCCAAAATTATCACACTGACCCGACATCAAAGCATCACTAACTCTTTGAAGTTTCACGTTTTTTTTGAAGATCAACTTAGATGTGCATGTAACTGTACTAACACGTGAGTACAATGCATGTACGTATTATCTGCTTGTCAGATTCAGTCATCTGGTCATGACACAAGTTAAGTTCGCTTGTCGACTTTTGAATGAAGTGTTTCAGAGGCGTGACCAATCACCGTCAATGCCCTCTTGTCAGTTTTAGTTGAGTTGACTGTTGCAAAATCTGTTATGCAGAGAATGAACGAAAGCGTCGTAGGTGTGTCCAGTATGTCAATCAGAGTGACATTTGGAAATTGGCAAGTTGACTTACAAGACACGCTTTTTGGGGGGCCCGATACATCAAGAAAAATGTATTCTCCAATTATTGAAATGTATTATACGTTACAGGTAAAGTAAAATACATGCTCGAAAATAAGACAAGTCCATCATAAAAAGATGTAAAATGGACAGAACTTGACTTGACCAACACCGAGTTGCCTCCGTCACTTGTAACCATTTAATCCATTCAGTTGAATTTCATTAGTGTGGTTTTCAACCCGGTGAAAAACAGCTTGATTGTTATGGGTGAAAGGTTTGATGCTTTATATTTATTTAAAGAGCTGACAGAATTGGGAAATTTTAAAGTCTTTCTCGATTTACACGGACAAGTTGGTGATATGAGACTGGGAAATAAACGTGATCTGCGCAGGTCCCACTTCGGTTTTAAACCAATAGAACGGTACGTTACTGCAGTGTTGCTCAATAACCTAAATTTAGCAAGGGATCTCTGCACTTTTATTGACGGAAGCATTTCATTGGTTCTATTCGCGAACTGCGTCACGTCAATACTATTTTTGTGTTGTCAGTCACTAACACAAGTGGGGGTTTTCCGAAGTGGAAGTTATGTAAAATACTGACAGATTTGACAGGAATTGAACAGTTTTTCATTCTAAAACGAACTGACTTTCAAAATAATGTTGAATAATCCCAAACAAAATTTGATTTATATTTCATTTATAACCTGAAAGTACATAATTACTGGGGGCAAGTGGAATTTTACAACTCAGTTGCCCTGGGCAAGTGAGTCTCGAAAAAATGTGTACAAGCCTGATGTTGCGCGCCCCACAAAAAGTGCGCGCCTGAATCCCAAAAGCAGCGAGCAACTAAATGCGCACCTGGGTTTTTCAAAATCGAAGGACTGTCTGTCTGTCTACATCCGTCTGTCTGTCCGTCTGTTTTTAGCTCACCTGACTGAAAGTCAGGGTGAGCTTTTCTGATCACTTTTCGTCCGTCGTCCGTTGTCCGGCGTCCGTCGTCCGTCGTCCGGCGTGAAGGTGGTGTTTGGGTCTTTTTCTTCCAAACCACTGGCCGCATGTTAATGAAATTTCATGTGAGTAGGGGTTATATAGCGGCATTTTGATTTTTGGGCAAATTAGGTTTCGGCTCATATTGAGCAGAGGGGTGGGGCAAAAATGCTCCAATTCTTAAAAAATCTTCTTCTCAAGAACCAGCAATAGCAGAGACTTGATATTTGGTATGCAGCTTCCTTTTGAGGTGTAGACTCAAGTTTGTTCAAGAGAAGTTTGTAGGTCTATACTTGGCGATGTTATGGGAGGAGCAAAAATTTTGGCCCCACCCCAAATTTCTATTTTTTAAACCGAGAGGCCAATTTGAACCAAATTTTATGTGAGGGCTTATTGGGTCATAAGTACCTAATTTATGCAGAAATTTTTTTTCCTGTAGCCCCGTGGGAACCACAGGAGCTAAAAATAGAAAAAAATTAAAACGCCTATATCTCAAAAACTGCACGGCACTGAGAATTTTTATTTAGTGTGCAGCTTCCTTGGGACCAACAGAAAGGATTGGTAAAAAAAAATTGCCATCGGTTTTATCATAGGGTACAGTTTCGGGACTTTGAAAAAGTGCTGAGTCAGCACTTTTTAACACTGTAGGCAATGGGAAAAACATTAAAAAATCTTATTCTCCAGATCCAGCAGGCAGAATCTTTTGATATTTGGTATGCAACATTGTAGGGTGGATCTGATTCAAGTTTGTTCAAATCGGCCCCCTGGGTTCATATTTGGGCTCAGTATAGGAGCCTGATTTCGAACTTAGTGCATTTCAGGCAAATTTCTTAAAAAATCTTCTTCTCCAGATCCAGCAGGCAGAATGTTTTGATATTTGGTATGCAACATTGTGGGGTGGATCTGATTCAAGTTTGCTCAAATCGGCTCCCTGGATTCATATTTGGGCTCACTATAAAAGCCCGAATTCGATCTTAGTGCATTTCAGGCAAATTTCTTAAAAAATCTTCTTCAGATCGAGCAGGCAGAATCTTTTGATATTTGGCATGCAACATTGTGGGGTGGATCTGATTCAAGTTTGTTCAAATCGGCCACCTGGGTTTATATTTGGGCTCAGTATAGAAGCTCGAATTCGAACTTAGTGCATTTCAGGCAAATTTCTTAAAAAATCTTCTTCTCCAGATCCAGCAGGCAGAATCTTTGGATATTTGGTATGCAACATTGTGGGGTGGATCTGATTCAAGTTTGTTCAAATCGGCCCCCTGGATTCATATTTGGGCTCACTATAGAAGCCCGAATTCGAAGTTAATGCATTTCAGGCAAATTTCTTTGAAAATCTTCTTTTCAAGATCCAGCAGGCAGAATCTTTTGATATTTGGTATGCACCATGCTTAGGGGGTGAGATTCAAGTTTGTTCAAGCCAAGTCCCTTGGTCCATATCTGGGCTCACTGTGGGAGCTTGAATTGTAACTTAGTTCAAAATGAGGAATTTTCTTTAAAAATCTTCTCAAGATCCAGCAGGCAGAATCTTTTGATATTTGGTATGCACCATGCTTAGGGAGTGAGATTCAACTTTGTTCAAGCCAAGTCCCTAGGTCCATATTTGGACTCACTGTGGGAGCCCGAATTATAACTTAGTTCAATATGAGGAATCTTCTTTAAAAATCTTCTATTTTTTTTTTAGATCCACTGGTCAGAATCTTTGGATATTTGGTATAAGCTTTTCTTAGGAGGATCAGATGCAACTTGTTGAAATCAATTCTCTGGGTTGATATTTAGGCTACCATGTCAGGTGAGCGCCCTCAGGCCCCTTGGGGCCTCTTGTTTATGTTGCCACCTCTCCCTCCAACATGCTTTAAGCTACACCTTTCATATTTGGTACATGGATAAATGGTTCTGAGGGGATCATGCACGCTCAAAATTGTTTTTTCAAAATCCAAGATGGCGGAATGGCGGCCATTTTTGTTGTGTTTTTTAAGCTTTTTTTCTCTATTTTCATGTTACCACCCCTTCCACCAACATGGTTAAAGCTACACCTTTCATATTTGGTACATGGTTAAATTGTTCTGAGGGGATGATGCACGCTCAAAATTTTTTTTTCAAAATCCAAGATGGCGGAATGGCGGCTATTTTTGTTGTGTTTTTTAAGCTTTTTTTCTCTATTTTCATGTTACCAACCCTACCACCAACCTGGTTCAAGCTACACTTTGCATATTTGGCACATGGATAGAGGGTTGGGAGGGGATGATGCACGTTCAATATTTTTTCTTCGAAATCCAAGATGACGGCATGGCGGCCATTTTTGTTCTGTTTTTTAAGCTTTTTTCTCTATTTTATGTTACCACCCCTCACTCCAACATGGTTCAAGCTACCCTTTTATATCTGGCACATGGATAGAGGGTTGTAATGGGATGTTGCACGTTCAATATTTTTTTTCCAAAATTCAAGATGGCGCCATGGCAACCATTTCTGTTGTGTTTCTTAAGCTTTTTTCTCAATTTTATGTTCCCACTGCTCCCTCCAACACGGTTCAAGCTGCACTTTTCATATATGGTACATGGATAAAGGGGTTGTGAGGGGATTATGCACGCTCAATATTTTTTTTTCAAAATCTAACATCTGTCTGTCTGTCCGTCTGTCTGTTTTTATGTTACCACCTCTCCCTCTAATATGCTTCAAGCAACACCTTTCATATTTGGTACATGGATAAATGGTTCTGAGGGGATGATGCACAGTCAATATTTATTTTTCAAAATCCAAGATGGCAGAAAGGCGGCCATTTTTGTTGTGTTTTTTTTAAGCTTTTTTCTCTATTTTATGTTACCACCCCTCCCTCCAACATGGTTCAAGCTACGCCTTTCATATATGGTACATTGATAAAGGGTTGTGAGGGGATTATGCACGCTCAATATTTTTTTTCTCCAAAATCCAAGATGCTTCTATACTCTAGTGTCTTCTGTGACAAAAACACCTTACGTCACAAAAGCGCTGTATGGGACTAATACCACCTCGGTGGTCAAACACTTGTTTGGTTTGATACATCCTGTGGAACAGGATGTCCGATACATCCTGTGGAACAGGATGTCTGTGGAACAGGATGTCCGTAATATATTACGGACTTTGGGTACAAGTTTGGACAAGTCAAACACCACTGCGGATTATTTCTACTACGGCAACTGTGTGCCGTAGTCAGCACCGTTTGCTTCAGCAAATCGCTTCTGCAATGCCGATTGCCAAAGCCAATTGCGAGGACTGTGGAAAAAACCCAAAAGAAACAAAAAAATTGCCCAATTTCGCAAAAAAACAAAAACCCGCTGTTGTAAAGGATTACCGCTTTCGCCATTATTACTGGCTGCAGTCAATATTACACGTATTTCCTTACATTTGAGCAGAGTTTATTGATCCACACTATGTTTTATCCTTTAATTATCGTCATTTAAATACTCGTGAAGTGTCAACGGATATTTAGAAATTGTCCCATGTTTTTGTATAAATATAAAATGGTAAAAACAATAACCCAGCAATGGCGCCGAAACGGATAGACCTTTTTCATCGATTCAGAATCGGAATCTCGATCTCATTCGCGCAGAAGAGGTTATCAAACTCGATCGCATTCGCACAGAGCAGGTTATTAACGAATTGGGTTAATATACCTGGTTCGGTAACGGTCAAATAGGCTACCTTTTCGAACACACAATTTTTAACATAAAAATACAACTGGCAGTTTCAACAGTTCTTGTACTTATCGGCATGTGTTAAGGCAAAACACATGTACATTGCATTTTTATGAATCTTATGCAAGGACACAGACGCACATCATCAAGAATTTTTTCCGATTTTTAGCTTAACTTGACAAAAAGTCAAAGATAAGCTATTGCCATCACGTGTGCGGAAGTCTGTTAGTCTGTGAGTCTGTTCTCATTTTCCTTTAGCACAGGCTACACCCCGTAGTTCTTGTCTGATCATCACGAAATTTCAAATGCACGTTTGGGGTCATGTCTAGATGAGAACGTCCCCTTTTGGTTGCGAGCGGTCAACCGGTATGGCTGCCCGAGCCCAAAACCCCAAAACCATTAGCACAGTCTACAGGTCGTATTTATGAAGGTATTTCATTGTAACTTGGTAGGATGCCTCTTTATAATGCCTAGATGAGAATGTCCACTTTTGGTCATGATCTGTCAACTGTGATGGTTGCCCAAGCCCAAAACCCAAAAACTTTTAGCACAGTCTGCAGGTCATATTTAATATGGAGGGATTTCATTGTAACTTGGTAGCATGACTCCGTATGATGTCTAGATGAGAACTTCCCTATTTGGTCGCGATCTGTCAACCGTGACGACTGCCAGAGCCCAAAACCCGAAAACCTTTAGCACAATCTACAGGTCATACTTATTGAGGGATTTCATTGTAACTTGGTAGGTTGACTTCATATAATGTCTAGATGAGAACGTCCCCTTTTGGACGTAATTGGGCAACTGTGACGGCTACAGGTGCCCGAAGCCGAAAACCTTGAGCACAGTCTACAGGTGATATTTATGAAGGGATTTCATTGTAACTTCTTAGGATCACTCCAGATGAGAATGTCCCCTTTTGGTTGCGACCTTTCAGCCATGATGGCTGTCTGAGCCTGAAGCCCGAAAATCTTTAGCACAGTCTACAGGTCTTATTTATGAAGGGATTTCATTGTAACCTTGTAGATTGACTTAATGTAATGTCTAGATAAGAATGTCCCCTTTTGGATGTGATTGGGCAACTGTGACGGCTACAGGGGTCCGAAGCCCGAAAACCTTTAGCACAGTCTACAGGTCATATTTATGAGGGGATTTCATAGCTCATGTTTCCGTAGTCCATTCCAGAATCAGGGCTTAAAATGACATGCGAATCTGCGAATCGATTCTCGTAATGATTCTGGCTATCTACACTTGCACGAATCTAAGTGGATTCGCGTCAGTTTACTGCTTGGATTAGCTGTAAGATGCCGTTGATTCACAATGACTTTCTGATTGGGGTGTATCATTAGATACTTAATTATGAGAAACTGCCTATTCACATTTTCTTGAGTTTGGTATAAAATCAAGTCATGGCTGCTATTAGCAGCCATGACTTGATTTGATACCAAAATCAAGAAAATGTGAAGCATGTGGTAAACCATGGGTGGAAATGTTAATATGTTATGTCGTGATCTCCCCAGCAAAGTTCAGCTTGTGTTTGCAGAATTTCATGTTATGGCCTAAATGGATTCGCGCGAATATATTTAGCAAGAATCATGTTAGATTCTCGTGATGCCAGACGAATTTTAAGCCTTGCAGAATATATGGTTTATACCGGGCATGCGCAGACAACTCGGATTACCAATCTGGTTGTTTTCTTTGCAAACCGTCATTCTGGAATATCATTCCGAATCATTCTGAGTAAACCACCTCGCGAGCAGGTTTAGATGGTTTACCTTTTATTCCTGACATGCGCAATTGTCAACAAATAGTGGAAAATATTTCCCTGTTCGTTGTATTCTTCAAAAACATTTCAAGAGCGACCAAGACAGTAACAGATATGTTAGGTACATGGAATTAAAATATTTAAACATAGCATACCCACAAATAATTGATGAAAATAAAGAGAAAGAACTATGGAGTTGAGAGTCGATTAAACAACAGGCCCGTTGACCCACCGCCAAATTGAATAAATGAATGAATTTTTTGGACCCTGGAATTCATTTTTTTTTTGCGAAGCGACCACCCTTGACTGCCCATAACTGACTCATTTATTTTCCCTTGACCCGAAACCCTGATTATTATGACATAACATTACATCTGGATATGAAATCCTAAAATGATGATCGTTGGGGGTGGGGGGTGGGTGGGGTGGAGTACAACTAACTTGGTTACAAGACTCAAATCCTACAGACGCTAAAATGCCAAAATTCTGAAAACTGAAGATCTGGAAACCTTTCTCCATCCGCACCCCCACCAGTTAGAAATTTGAGGGGTGTGACCACACCCCGCCCCATTATAACGCTCTAGCCAAACTATGTGAGTTCGCCTCCCCCACCTCCCCCCTGGAGAGACTGGATATTGTTACTGAACCTTAACAATGCGGTGGGGCATTCACGACCTTCTTGTTCACGGGAACTCTGTGGTGAGAGTGCACAGACAGGCTTTGCTGGTACTCATAACCAACAAATAGTGGACACCAACTACTGAAATTGTTTTTAGCTCACCTGAGCGAAGCTCAAGGGGAGCTTTACTAATCACTTTCTGTCCGTCGTCCGGTGTCCGTCGTCCGTCGTCGTCCGTCCGGCGTTAACTTTACATTATCGACTTCTCCTCCTAAACCACTAGCCCAATTTTATTCAAATGTTGGCTAAATGTTTATTACCTCATGCCAATTCAGATTTGTTCAAATGAAGTTGCCCCTCCTCCTGGGTGGTGCCACGCCCCCAAGGGGCACCAAAATCTTTGTAAATCTTCTTCTCATGAACCAGCAGTAGCAGAGACTTGATATTTGGTGTGCAGCTTCCTTTTGAGGTGTAGACTCAGATTTGTTCAAGAGAAGTTTGTGGGGCTATACTTGGCGTTGTTATGAGAGGGGCAAAATTTTTTGCCCCGCCCAAAATTTCTATTTTCCAAACCGAGAGGCTGATTTGAACCAAATTTTATGTGAGGGCTTATTGGGTCATGAGTACTTGATTTATGCAAAAAAAATTTTCCCGCAGCCCCGTGGGAACCGCAGGAGCTAAAAATAGAAAAAATTTAAAACGCCCATATCTCCAAAACTGCACGGCACTGAGAATTTTTATTTGGTGTGCAGCTTCCTTAGGACCAACAGAAAGGATTGGTAAAAAAAAATTGCCATCGGTTTTATCATAGGGTACAGTTTCGGGACTTTGAAAAAGTGCTGAGTCAGCACTTTTTAACACTGTAGGCAATGGGAAAAACATTAAAAAATCTTCTTCTCCAGATCCAGCAGGCAGAATCTTTTGATATTTGGTATGCAACATTGTAGGGTGGATCTGATTCAAGTTTGTTCAAATCGGCCCCCTGGGTTCATATTTGGGCTCAGTATAGGACCCCGATTTCGAACTTAGTGCATTTCAGGCAAATTTCTTAAAAAATCTTCTTCTCCAGATCCAGCAGGCAGAATCTTTTGATATTTGGTATGCAACATTGTGGGGTGAATCTGATTCAAGTTTGTTCAAATCGGCCCCCTGGGTTTATATTTGGGCTCAGTATAGGAGCCCAAATTTGAACTTACTGCATTTCAGGCAAATTTCTTTGAAAATCTTCTTCTCCAGATCCAGCAGGCAGAATCTTTTGATATTTGGTATGCAACATTGTAGGGTGGATCTGATTCAAGTTTGTTCAAATCGGCTCCCTAGATTCATATTTGGGCTCACTATAGGAGCTCGAATTCGAATTTAGTGCATTTCAGGCAAATTTCTTCAAAAATCTTCTTCTCCAGATCCAGCAGGCAGAATCTTTTGATATTTGGTATGCAATGTTGCGGGGTAGATCTGATTCAAGTTTGTTCAAACCGGCCCCCTGGATACATATTTGGGCTTACTATAGAAGCCCGAATTCGAACTTAGTGCATTTCAGGCAAATTTCTTAAAAAATCTTCTTCTCTAGATCCAGCAGGCAGAATCGTTTCATATTTGGTAAGCAACATTGTGGGGTGGATCTGATTCAAGATTGTTCAAATCGGCCCCCTGGGTTAATATTTGGGCTCAGTATAGGAGCCCGATTTCGAACTTAGTGCATTTCAGGCAAATTTCTTAAAAAATCTTCTTCTCCAGATCCAGCAGGCAGAATCTTTTGATATTTGGTATGCAACATTGTAGGGTGGATCTGATTCAAGTTTATTCAAATCGGCCCCCTGGGTTCATATTTGGGCTCAGTATAGGAGCCCGATTTCGAACTTAGTGCATTTAGGCAAATTTCTTCAAAAATCTTCTTCTCCAGATCCAGAAGGCAGAATCTTTTGATATTTGGTATGCAACATTGTGGGGTGGATCTGATTCAAGTTTGTTCAAATCGGCTTCCTAGATTCATATTTGGGCTCACTATAGAAGCTCAAATTTGAACTTAGTGCATTTCATGCAAATTTCTTAAAAAATCTTCTTCTCCAGATCCAGCAGGCAGAATCTTTTCATATTTGGTAAGCAACATTGCGGGGTGGATCTGATTCAAGTTTGTTCAAATCGGCCCCCTGGGTTTATATTTGGGCTCAGTATAGGAGCCCAAATTTGAACTTAGTGCATTTCAAGCAAATTTATTAAAAAATCTTCTTCTCCAGATCCAGCAGGCAGAATCTTTTGATATTTGGTATGCAACATTGTGGGGTGGATCTGATTCAAGTTTGTTCAAATCGGCTTCCTAGATTCATATTTGGGCTCACTATAGAAGCTCGAATTCGAACTTAGTGCATTTGAGGCAAATTTCTTAAAAAATTTTCTTCTCCAGATCCAGCAGGCAGAATCTTTTGATATTTGGTATGCAATATTGTGGGATGGATCTGATGCAAATTTGTTTAAATTGGCTCCCTAGATTCATATTTGAGCTTACTATAGAAGCTCGAATTCGAACTTAGTGCATTTCAGGCAAATTTCTTAAAAAATCATCTTCTCCAGATCCAGCAGGCAGAATCTTTTGATATTTGGTATGCAACATTGCGGGGTGGATCTGATTCAAGTTTGTTCAAATCGGCCCCCTGGATTCATATTTGGGCTCACTATAGAAGCTCGAATTCAAACTTAGTGCATTTCAGGCAAATTTCTTCAAAAATTTTCTTCTCCAGATCCAGCAGGCAGAATCTTTTGATATTTGGTATGCAACATTGCGGGGTGGATCTGATTCAAGTTTGTTCAAATCGGCCCCCTGGATTCATATTTGGGCTTAATATAGAAGCGCGAATTCGGACTTAGTGCATTTCGGGCAAATTTATTAAAAAATCTTCTTCTCCAGATCCAGCAGGCAGAATTTTTTGATATTTGGTATGCAACATTGTGGGGTGGATCTGATTCAAGTTTGTTCAAATCGGCTTCCTAGATTCATATTTGGGCTCACTATAGAAGCTCGAATTCGAACTTAGTGCATTTCAGGCAAATTTCTTAAAAAATCATCTTCTCCAGATCCAGCAGGCAGAATCTTTTGATATTTGGTATGCAACATTGCGGGGTGGATCTGATTCAAGTTTGTTCAAATCGGCCCCCTGGATTCATATTTGGGCTCAGTATAGGAGCCCGATTTCGAACTTAGTGCATTTCAGGCAAATTTCTTAAAAAATCTTCTTCTCCAGATCCAGCAGGCAGAATCTTTTGATATTTGGTATGCAACATTGTAGGGTGGGTCTGATTCAAGTTTATTCAAATCGGCCCCCTGGGTTCATATTTGGGCTCAGTATAGGAGCCCGATTTCGAACTTAGTGCATTTAGGCAAATTTCTTCAAAAATCTTCTTCTCCAGATCCAGAAGGCAGAATCTTTTGATATTTGGTATGCAACATTGTGGGGTGGATCTGATTCAAGTTTGTTCAAATCGGCTTCCTAGATTCATATTTGGGCTCACTATAGAAGCTCAAATTTGAACTTAGTGCATTTCATGCAAATTTCTTAAAAAATCTTCTTCTCCAGATCCAGCAGGCAGAATCTTTTCATATTTGGTAAGCAACATTGCGGGGTGGATCTGATTCAAGTTTGTTCAAATCGGCCCCCTGGGTTTATATTTGGGCTCAGTATAGGAGCCCAAATTTGAACTTAGTGCATTTCAAGCAAATTTATTAAAAAATCTTCTTCTCCAGATCCAGCAGGCAGAATCTTTTGATATTTGGTATGCAACATTGTGGGGTGGATCTGATTCAAGTTTGTTCAAATCGGCTTCCTAGATTCATATTTGGGCTCACTATAGAAGCTCGAATTCGAACTTAGTGCATTTCAGGCAAATTTCTTAAAAAATTTTCTTCTCCAGATCCAGCAGGCAGAATCTTTTGATATTTGGTATGCAATATTGTGGGATGGATCTGATGCAAATTTGTTTAAATTGGCTCCCTAGATTCATATTTGAGCTTACTATAGAAGCTCGAATTCGAACTTAGTGCATTTCAGGCAAATTTCTTAAAAAATCATCTTCTCCAGATCCAGCAGGCAGAATCTTTTGATATTTGGTATGCAACATTGCGGGGTGGATCTGATTCAAGTTTGTTCAAATCGGCCCCCTGGATTCATATTTGGGCTCACTATAGAAGCTCGAATTCAAACTTAGTGCATTTCGGGCAAATTTCTTCAAAAATCTTCTTCTCCAGATCCAGCAGGCAGAATCTTTTGATATTTGGTATGCAACATTGCGGGGTGGATCTGATTCAAGTTTGTTCAAATCGGCCCCCTGGATTCATATTTGGGCTTAATATAGAAGCGCGAATTCGGACTTAGTGCATTTTGGGCAAATTTATTAAAAAATCTTCTTCTCCAGATCCAGCAGGCAGAATTTTTTGATATTTGGTATGCAACATTGTGGGGTGGATCTGATTCAAGTTTGTTCAAATCGGCTTCCTAGATTCATATTTGGGCTCACTATAGAAGCTCGAATTCGAACTTAGTGCATTTCAGGCAAATTTCTTAAAAAATCATCTTCTCCAGATCCAGCAGGCAGAATCTTTTGATATTTGGTATGCAACATTGCGGGGTGGATCTGATTCAAGTTTGTTCAAATCGGCCCCCTGGATTCATATTTGGGCTCACTATAGAAGCTCGAATTCAAACTTAGTGCATTTCGGGCAAATTTCTTCAAAAATCTTCTTCTCCAGATCCAGCAGGCAGAATCTTTTGATATTTGGTATGCAACATTGCGGGGTGGATCTGATTCAAGTTTGTTCAAATCGGCCCCCTGGATTCATATTTGGGCTTAATATAGAAGCCCGAATTCGCACTTAGTGCATTTCGGGCAAATTTATTAAAAAATCTTCTTCTCCAGATCCAGCAGGCAGAATCTTTTGATATTTGGTATGCAACATTGTGGGGTGGATCTGATTCAAGTTTGTTCAAATCGGCTTCCTAGATTCATATTTGGGCTCACTATAGAAGCTCGAATTCGAACTTAGTGCATTTCAGGCAAATTTCTTAAAAAATCATCTTCTCCAGATCCAGCAGGCAGAATCTTTTGATATTTGGTATGCAACATTGCGGGGTGGATCTGATTCAAGTTTGTTCAAATCGGCCCCCTGGATTCATATTTGGGCTCACTATAGAAGCTCGAATTCAAACTTAGTGCATTTCGGGCAAATTTCTTAAAAAATCTTCTTCTCCAGATCCAGCAGGCAGAATCTTTTGATATTTGGTATGCAACATTGCGGGGTGGATCTGATTCAAGTTTGTTCAAATCGGCCCCCTGGATTCATATTTGGGCTTAATATAGAAGCCCGAATTCGCACTTAGTGCATTTCGGGCAAATTTATTAAAAAATCTTCTTCTCCAGATCCAGCAGGCAGAATCTTTTGATATTTGGTATGCAACATTGTGGGGTGGATCTGATTCAAGTTTGTTCAAATCGGCTTCCTAGTTTCATATTTGGGCTCACTATAGAAGCTCGAATTCGAACTTAGTGCATTTCAGGCAAATTTCTTAAAAAATCTTCTTCTCCAGATCCAGCTTCAGAATCTTTTCATATTTGGTAAGCAACATTGTGGGGTGGATCTGATTCAAGTTTGTTCAAATCGGCCCCCTGGGTTTATATTTGTGCTCCGTATAGGAGCCCAAATTTTAACTTAGTGCATTTCAGGCATATTTCTTAAAAAATCTTCTTCTCCAGATCCAGCAGGCAGAATCTTTTGATATTTGGTATGCAACATTGTGGGGTGGATCTGATTGTGATTCATGAACGTATTTATTTGTAAAGTTGATAGAATCTTAGACAAAATTTGCAGAAAAGATCTACTATAGAAGGGGTGGTATCCAGGGTGAACCGTTTACCCAAATCTAGCAGTACTAATGCATTATTCACACAAATCTCCGTTCAAATTTTATGACCCCTCATTGGAACACACGCATTCAGCTCATTCCAACAAAGGTCATATGCCATGTTTTCGAGACAAAGGAATAAAAATTTTAGTTATTCATGAAATTTTTAGGCAACTGTTGTCTGTTATTCACATTGCTTCATGAAATTTCAGTACTTTTAGAAGTTACCTCAGTAATCAAGGGTTAATTCCCCTTAATTAAATGTCGCCTCTAAAAAACAACCACTTTGCATATCTTACCTTTTTACCAGCATAACTGCCAAAACTTGTCAGCATTCTTCGCAAAAATCGCTATTCAAATTTTAATTTTTGTCTCTTAAACATACATGTACTTATCGCTTGTAAATACCCCATTGGAATGAGCTTTTTGAGCTCATTCCAATGAGAGGTCGCACACCATGCTTTTTGAGTCAAAAAAGCAATTTTTTTAGTTATTCCAGAATTTCATACGGAAAACACAGCTTTATGACTTCACATTAAAATGAGCTCTCTAAGCTTGTTCCAATCAACATTCACGCACTATGTCTTTCACACAAAAAATAAAATTTTCCATTTATTCAGGAATTTTGTTTGCAAGAACACTCTTACCCCCCCCCCCCCCCCACACACACACACACACACACACACACACACACAAACACAGACACACACATCTAAAAGTTTGTCAGCAAAAAAACAGTTACTTCAATTTTTAAATGCATTATAAGAACAACTTGCCTAATCAAATTTAAATACTTTTGCATCATTCTGTATCTAGAACAAACCATTTACCATATCTTTACGCAAAATTCTCCAGCATCATTCACAAAAAAACACCATTATTTATATATTCACATTTCTGTCTCAAAAATATACCTGATCTTCCCATACCCCTATTGGAATAAGCTGTTTGAGCTTGTTCCAATGATGATAAAAAAAACTAATATTTTGGAAAATTTTTGTTTTCTTGCATGCAAATATATACATGTAGCACATGGAAGATATCCACAGTTGGGGAGAGATGTCCAAGGCTATCTCTTCACATTCCTTGTTTGTGCTTCATGCTAAACCAGTTTGTCTGCAGAGATAAATTTGCTTTATTAAAAATCATTGGAGATTGGCCACACACCAACGATTTTAAATAAAACTAATTTTAGGTAACAAATGTTGAACTTCAAACAAAATCTATCACTCAACCAGTTAATGTTGATGAGGCATGACATGGTGAAGGTGACCTAAAATACTTCTTAGAGTCACTTTGTCAGGTGAGCGATTAAGGCCACGTGGGGCCTCTTGTTTTAAATTCTCGCTTAAATAACGTCAACGAGCAGAGTTGTATGGACACAATGGCGAGAACCTGTCCCCAATCTCCCGGATCAGCAGGCGTCCTTGCCAGTGGCGTTGATTCAATGCAAGTTTCAAACAACTTAAGAACCCCAAAATGCTCTCCAATATAGGGCTGCACATGCTACAATTGCCTCATATTCGATCTTGGAGCACTAAAGTTTGCAAACTTTTCTCGGGGAAGGTCTTGTCCAAACTAGGCCCCTATGGTCGTCGCACACACGTCCTTGTCCCAACTGGGGCCTCCGGTCGTTACACCCTCCTCCCACTTCCATGAAGGGAAGTGGGAGAAGGGGGTAACGACGGGAGGGTGCTAGCTTGGACTAGGCAAGGACCCCGGAGAAACCCTACAACATTACAAATATCATGGTATGCCCCCACAAAATGGCAAGACCCCCCCCCCCCCCTCTCAATTATAGAATCCTGGCTACGCCCCTGAACAAATGGGAGTGGAAATGATAAAACTCAGGTGCTGTGTCGAGCATTTCTTTGTAAATTTTTTATTTCTTTTTAATCTGGTCATATTGACCTACCTATCCATAGGAGTGCTGTGCTGTTTTATACATCTATGTCGTCATTGACAACATCATCAACAAAAATTTACGAGCGCCACATCCTCAAATTCCATTCTGGTTCGGGAGGGGGGGGGGGGGGGGGGGGGCAAAAATTTGCAAGACGTGACGTGGGGTTGGGTGGGTCTCTTGAGTGCGCCAAAAATGTGCATTTCCAACTTGTGCAATTTTTTGATTTTCAGTCCCCTACGGGAACCGTAAGGGGACAATAAGATTGCACTCCGTCCGTCCGTCTGTCTGTCTGTCTGTCTGTTTTTTATGTTACCACCTGTCCCTCCAACATGCTTTAAGCTACACCTTTCATATTTGGTACATGGATAAATGGTTCTGAGGGGATGATGCACGCTCAAAATTTTTTTTTTCAAAATCCAAGGTGGCGGAATGGCGGCCATTTTTGTTGTGTTTTTTAAGCTTTTTTTTCTCTATTTTCATGTTACCACCCCTCCCACCAACATGGTTCAAGCTACACCTTTCATATTTGGTACATGGATAAATGGTTCTGAGGGGATGATACACGCTCAAAATTTTTTTTTCAAAATCCAAGATGGCGGAATGGCGGCTATTTTTGTGTTTTTTAAGCTTTTTTTTCTCTATTTTCATGTTACCACCCCTCCCACCAACATGGTTCAAGATACACCTTTCATATTTGGTACATGGATAAATGGTTCTGAGGGGATGATGCATGCTCAAAATTTTTTTTTAAAAATCCAAGATGGCGGAATGGCGGCCATTTTTGTTGTATTTTTTAAGCTTTCTTTCTCTATTTTCATGTTACCACCCCTCCCACCAACATGGTTCAAGCTACACCTTTCATATTTGGTACATGGATAAATGGTTCTGAGGGGATGATGCACGCTCAAAATTTTTTTTTTTCAAAATCCAAGATGGCGGAATGGCGGCCATTTTTATTGTTTTTTTTAAAGATTTTTTTTTTTATTTTCATGTTACCACCCCCTCCCACCAATATGGTTCAAGCTACACTTCGCATATTTGGCACATGGATAGAGAGTTGGGAGGGGATGATGCACGTTCAATATTTTTTCTTCAAAATCCAAAATGGCGGCATGGCGGCCATTTTTGTTGTTTTTTAAGCTTTTTTCTCTATTTTATGTTACCACTGCTCCCTCCAACATGGTTCAAGCTGCACTTTTTATATCTGGCACATGGATAGAGGGTTGTAATGGGATGTTGCACGTTCAATATTTGTTTTCCAAAATTCAAGATGGCGCCATGGCAACCATTTCTGTTGTGTTTTTAAAGCTTTTTTCTCTTTTTTTGTTACCACTGCTCCCTTCAACATGGTTCAAGCTGCACTTTTCATATATGGTACATGGATAAAGGGGTTGTGAGGGGATTATGCACGCTCAATATTTTTTTTTCAAAATCTAACATCTGTCTGTCTGTCCGTCTGTCTGTCTGTCTGTTTTTATGTTTTTATGTTACCACCTCTCCCTCTAATATGCTTCAAGCTACACCTTTCATATTTGGTACATGGATAAATGGTTCTGAGGGGATGATGCACAGTCAATATTTATTTTTCAAAATCCAAGATGGCAGAATGGCGGCCATTTTTGTTGTGTTTTTTTTAAGCTTTTTTCTCTATTTTATGTTACCACCCCTCCCTCCAACATGGTTCAAGCTACGCCTTTCATATATGGTACATGGATAAAGGGTTGTGAGGGGATTATGCACGCTCAATATTTTTTTTTTCAAAATCCAAGATGCTTATATACTCGAGTGTCTTCTGTGACAAAAACACCTTATGTCACAAAAGCGCCAAAGGGGACTAATACCACCTTGGTGGTCAAACACTTGTTTCAAAATATATCAAGATATCAGCTAATATATACCATCATTTGTGTTTTAAAACCTTAAAGATGATGTTGTACATCACTCTCTTAACATAAATACAACATCAGGAGGCTTTATATGTCAGAATATTGGGCTTAATCTGGGAAAATGTCACACGTTAGTAGGGGGTGGGTGTCTTGTTCGAAATGTAGAATATGTGCAGACAATATTTTGGGAAAAATTCTCTCTGATGCACTAAATTCAACCCAAGTTATTTATTTATTAATATAATTTGTATGGATAGAAGAGGAAAGTATCAAACACCTGAGAGTACTGACAGAACAATTCAAATAAAAATTTGTTCCCATATATGTACACCTGCTCTGGCCAAGCCTGATAATGAACAGCTTGTCATTTGTAGATTGGGGCCCACAGCAGCCCACAGAGGTTTAAATTGGTGGTACCAGTTTAAGAACATTATGAAAACCCTCTAAAGACAGCTGTGCCTACTAAGTTTATAAGTTTATTTTGGATTTTAATGGGAGAGTGGGGGTGGGTGTCTGAGAACTGTTGTAGAAAATTTGCACGTAGTGGTGGGTGGGTGTAAAAAGGAGCCGAAGAAAAATAGGACGTCACGTCTTGCAAATTTTTAGTGCCCCCCCCTCCCCCCCCTGTCTGGTTTACATTTAAAGTGCAATTTGCTGTTTCCTTGTGATTATTATTCTGTATCTTCACTGCGCATGTCACACTATTCCATGTAATCCGGAATAGACTACGGAAACATAAGCATAGTAACGTGGTAAGATGACTAAAAAAATGTCTAGATGAGAACGTCCCTTTTGGTCATGGTCATTCAGCCTTGATGGCTGCCCGAGCCCAAAAATCTTTTGCATAGTCTATAGGTCTTATTTATGAAAGGATTTCATTGTGACTTGTTAGGTTGACTCCATATAATGCCTAGATGATGACATCCCCTTTTGGTTGTGATTGGTCAGCTGTGACGACTACAGGTGTCCGAAACCCCAAAACCTTGAGCACAGTCTACAGGTCATATTTATGAAGGGATTTCATTGTAACATCGTAGGATCACTCCAGATGATGCCCAGAATTTCCCTCTTGGTTGCGATCATTCAACCATGATGGCTGCCTGAAGTCCAAAAACCATATAAAGTCGAGATGAGAAAGTCCCCTTTTGGACATGATTGGGCAACTGTGACGGCTACAGGGGCCCAAAGCCCGAAAACCTTTAGCACAGTCTACAGGTCATATTTATGAAGGGATTTCATTGTAGCTTGGTAGGATGACTCCAAATAATGTCTAGCTGAGAACGTCCCCTTTTGGTCGCAATCATTCAGTCTTGATGGCTGCCAGAGCCCAAAAACCTTTTGTATAGTCTATAGGTCGTATTTATGGAAGGATTTCATTGTAACTTGTTAGGTTGACTCCATATAATGCCTAGATGATGGCATCCCCTTTTGGTTGTGATTGGTCAACTGTGATGGCTTCAGTGGCCCGAAGCCCAAAAACCTTGAGCAGAGTCTACAGGTCATATTTATGAACGGATTTCATTGTAACTTCGTAGGATCACTCCAGATGATGCCTAGATGACCACATCCCCTTTTGGTCGCGATCATTCAACCATGATGGCTTCCCGAGCCCAAAACCCGAAAAACTTTTGTACAGACTACACAGGGACCAGCCAAGAGGGAAATTTTTGGGAGACTTCATGTCTCCCTCCAGAAAAAATAGGGAGACTGCAGAGTCATGTAGGGAGACTTCATAGGCAAGTGGGGAAAATTAAGAATATTCATGTACCATCCCCCTGCCGCCTCTTCATATTTTCAATTTGTGGTCCTCCATTAATGTCTGATTAATCCAGGTCCAGTTGTCTATGATGCATCTATGCCAGGGTAAAAAATCACAATGTAATTATTGACTGAAAATCCCCCACTGCTACCCTCTCCTTCATGACCCCTCCCCTCTTATTCATGCCAATCCCCCAGCACCCTCCTGTGGTTGCCTTTCACCCAGGTCTACTAAGCTAATAATTTCCTAAGTCTGAAAGTGTGAACAGGACCAGATGTAAGAAGGTTGCTTGGGAGGTACTTTGTTAGTTAATAAACAAAATACATTCTGGGATCGAGTATTTTGTAAAAGAAATGTCATTCCGCATCATTTTGTGGCATTCCGGTGTCATTCCGCGTCATTTCGTGTCATTCCGGTGTTTAGGAGGACCCTTTTCAAGATCGTCCACATGTACACTTGTGCCCTGTACAAAGCTTTTCTCGTCATCACTAAAGCTTTTTTTTTCATGTGTTTCAATTCCATTCGTATGTTTCTAGGAATAGACGGCCCAGAGTTAACAGTCGTCGGCAAAACGAAATAAATATACAGTGTTATAAAGTACGTCCGTTGTGTATACTTTTTCGGCATCCTAAGCGAGGTAACCTACTTTCAAACTGGGTTATTTTGTTGAGTCGCGTAAGTCACTTATTTTCGTTTCAACACTTGAAGCTCCGACTGAAACGCAACAAAATAGAAATAAAAAATCCGCCAAAAGCGACAATGGACAATTGATTGACGTGTGATTTCAAATAAATGGTCGTTTATTCGACGAATTAAAATGCCCATTTATCACACTCAAGCACATTCGATCCTTGAAAATAATCGTTCTTATGTAAACCTCGCATCACACAGTTCAACTGTTCAGTCATTCCTCATTTTGGCCAATTTTTAGAGGGCGACTTGTAATCGCCCCGGCTATTTTTCTAGGCGACTTTGGGCTTAGAAGGGCGACATAATCGCCCTAGTCGCCCTCACGGCTGGTCCCTGAGACTACAGGTCGTATTTGTGAAGGGATTTCATTGTAATTTAGTAGTATGACTCAGTATAATGCCGAGATGAGGACGTCCCCTTTTAGTAGTAATCGGTCAACTGTCATGGCTACACAGGCCTGAAGCCCGAAAACCTTCGGCACAGTCTACAGGCCATATTTACGAAGGGATTTCAATGTAACTTGATAGGATGATTCGTTTTGGAATAATTTCACTGTAACTTGGTAACTTTCGTTGACATACGTTAACTGTGAGAGCCACATACATTAACTGTGAGGTCATATTAACCCACCCCTCCGCCCTTTAGTACAGTACACCTCGTATTATTTTTATTAAAAACATAGCATACAGGGAACAGAAATGAACATATTCCCAATTATCACAATTCTTGTCCTATTTCATAATCCTTTCATAAACATTGAACATTATCCTTTTCATCAAACCCAACACACAGACAAGTTAAGGTACAGTGTCATTGACACTTTCATTTGTTTGCTACGAGATTAGGACACAGAAATGACGTCAGTTAGAATCTCTAAAAAAAATGGCAAACATTTATATAATAAATTCGAGTAATGTTATAACCTATATTTTTTTTAAACATGGATAATGTATTTACAAATAACAGCTGTTATTTTTCTTCATAACGTTTTCGTTTTTAATAGAACTAAATTGTATTTATGAGATTTGCGTAACCGGGCAAAAACCGTTACCGGACAAACGACTGTAGTTTTGTGTTAATTATCTAAAAATAGATCAACTTAAGGAGTGTTTCAAAAGGTTTTACAGCACATGTCTGACGGTATTGACAAATCGACTCTCTGTTGAAATGGAATAAATATATTATGATGCCCAATATTTAGCCTAATTATTTTATTGTGAATTTGAAGCCTAGATAAACCTGTTCAAATAATAATACTTACATTCACACTCTTTATATTTTTCTTCCCGTCGTTGAGACGAAAACATATTGCGGTTTCGCGTATCGAAATTTTCTTCCGGCGCACATTCATTCTTTTTAGCTCATCTTGACAAAGTCAGGCTGAGCTAATCTCATTGCTCTCCGTCCATCGTCCATCAACACCATGTTTTGGTCTTCTCCAAAGCCACTGGGTCACTTCAAGTGAAAGTTTGTGTGAGTGATGGGGCATTGCATTTTTGTTCAACTCAACATGCCCAGTCCCATAGGGAGGGAGTGCAGGCCTCGACAATTGAGGCGAACGGTCGTACCGTTTGCCTGGAGGTTACGCAAACATAAAAACACGCGAACGGACGTCCGGTTAATCAAAATCATAAATCGGTTAACCATTTTTTTTAAATTATCGAAGTCCGAACGTTAGCGGTACGGTATTCGGATAAGTATGTGAGACAGAGAATTGTGAATCTGCGGTGAACTAGTTCGATTAGTGGATTTCTGGGGCTCTTAATTTCGAGAACTTGGCTTGCATAGGTCAACTGTATAACACTGGTCGAATGGACGTTTTTTTTCACGATTCATCCGCAGTTTGTTTTGATCATTTTCGTTCAAAAGTTGAAAAAAAAAACTGTGTTTAGTATTTCTAACAACAATCTGCTTTCTCTTTGAAAAAATTAGTCTTTCGCTAAAAATAAAATCACATCGAAACTTGGTGAATTTTATTATTTTAAAAACGTGGCGAAGTTTATCTGAGGAAAATTGATGACTTACACTTCAGACGAATCGCGCATGTGTTGAGAACGGTTCCAAGTCAAACTTTATACACTCGTTCGATCAACTGCACCGGTCAGTCACAATTCCTCGAATAGAATCAATGCGAAATATTAGTATGTATGCATGTTCATCTAATCTGTTTTGTGGCAATTTGTTGACAAATGCCTTCGGGCATTCTCCAATAAACTGTCCAGGCCTGAGAATTTCTCGGTAACGATCGTAACAACAGTCAACACGGTCAGATGCTCAAAATTCAATTCATGCATTTTTATCAAGAACATGATCCAAGGGAAGTAATCAAATTAACTCGCAAAGCATTTGAAGTATATGCAAGTGCACTTATTGGCAGAATATTATAAATAGATAAAAGCAACATTATCAATATCATCGTTACGGTTATGTCACACCCAACAAAATTTTATGTGTATCAAACTCTGGGTAAACATAAGCTCATCACAGGTTTTAATATAACAAATACATTTCTAATAAACGTTTTCAGTTATTGAATATTCCAAGTCACCGCTGTACTGCTAAGCTGACAGTCCTTCAAATTTATAGAAACATTTCAACGTTTCATGGGCTAGTTAAGACACCAGCATTGTACGTAGTGGGTTTTCCACTCAGCTGGTAGATGGCTGGTTTGGGGTTCCAGTTTTAAAACGTCCCCCGCCCGTCTTGCCACATTGTGGCAATTTTGTTTATTCTGTTCGAGTGGAACAGGCATGAAAGTTTGAATAATTCACGAATAGGGCAAGTATCGTAATCAATCGAAGTTAAGCAATTCGCCCCCCTAAGTAAGTCACAGCCAGTGACAGGTGAGCGATTTTCAGCCACCCTGGATTTTTTAAAACACCAGGCCTGCAGCCAGATCCCTTTGGGATTTGGGTTCTATGATTCTAAGAAAAAGTTTTGGGACGAGGGCTAATGGCCCTTGTTAGTGGGTTAACATGGGCGATGTTATAGCCCCCGTTAATTTTTCAAACGGCCGCCGCCAGGCCTGGTATTTATTGAATTTTGACTCCTATACTTAAGGTAACAGTAAACAGTCGTTATGTACCAGTTGAATAATAAATTAACCCCAATAGTCTAGGTTCTATTGCAATAATACTGATTTTAATGTACATCATACCACATCTTACAATTTATTGTACTGTGTACAGTATATTTTATGGTTTAGTATATTTTAACAGTGAGTCACCATTATGATAGTGTCAGAAATCCTTGGTTAACCAACAGGTTAACAATAAAAAATTGCATAACCCTTAAAAAAGGTTAATGAACTCAAAACACGTAACCTATTGACAGGTTAACAAAAATCCTGAATTGTCAAGGCCTGGGAGTGGGGGAAAATGCTCCAAAATATTTTTAAAATCTTCTCAAGAACCAGTGTGTACAATGACTTGATATTTGCTATGGATCTTCCTTTTGAGGTGTAGAATCAAGTTTGTTAAAACGAAATATGTGAAGCAATATTTGGCTTTGTAATGGAAGGGGTAAGATTTTTGGCCCCACCCAAAATTTCTATTTTCTGAAACGATGGTCAGATATGAACCAAATTTGGTATGTGGTATTATTGGGTCATAAGTACTTGACCCATGCAAAAAAAAAAAATTCCTGCATCCTCTTGGGGGACCCTGGGAGCTAAAACTAGAAATATTTTTAAACGCCCATATTTCCCAAACCACACGGAACAGAGAGCTGTTATTTGGTATGAAGTAGTGATAAGCCAATAAGAGATTTGCCTATTCATCTGAAACCAAATAGTTTTGATTTACTGTCTGCCGATACCCAATAGTACCCAATAGTTTTGTGCACCCATATTATTTCCGTAAAAATGGTCGAAAAAAGTGCGGTTTGAATATTGAATATACTTTCGGAATTTAGCGACAGTTAAGTGACTGGCGTGGGGAATGTTTTAAGGCTGGAACCCCAAACCGGCAATCCGCGAGAGAGACTGCAATACTGGCGTCTTAAACTTCGCTCGAAGTGAAAAGGTTTGTTCTGTTGTTGTGACTTGTCAGCTTTACGACACTGCAATGGTGACCAGCGTGACCTTAAAGACTTTAATGACCAAAACTCAATAAAAAATTGAAAAGGTTTGTGATATCAAAGTCTGAGATCACTTATATTATTTAAAATCAGAAATGGGACGAAGCAAATTAAATTTGGCGAGAGATATGGGGCATCACGAATGGCGAGCCGAAAGCCCAGTCAGCAATTTTGAAAATAGCTCTGAGTTCTTTGATAGCTAATTTGATTACCTCACTTGGACTAGAATTACCTTTCAGCATTACAGACATTTTTATGCTTCTGCTGAGTTCATTCGCACACTCGTTACATCCCAACCAATACCGGTTCAGAGTTGGTTGAGTGGCGGATGAAGGACTTTACAAAAAACTGTGGGGGGGGGGGGGGGGGGGGAGGCACACCAAGGCTCAAGTTTACCGGTGTGTACTGTCAAACCAATTTTTTGGAAATTTAAACCGAAAAGATGCGATTACCTCGCACCTGATGCAGATATCCACAATGCACAACCCATCTCCGGGAAAAACTAGTGGGAGAGGGGGAGCACACCAAGTGCGCCGATGCCTGGATTCGCCCTCGTGGTAAAAAAATGTCATAGTATCGTAATTGATAGACCATATAATAGATGTTTCAATACATAAGGCAACTATTTAATGATTTTAACAGCACACCGCTTTTCTAGTTTAATATAAAACTCAAGCCAAAAATAGCACTTGTCGCCCGGGACAAGCGATTCTTTTTTTTGGTTGTCGCTTGTAGAAATTAAATGTTACGTCGTGGATCTGATCTACAGACTACACAGTGTGATGCATGGCATGTTTGTTAGTTATTAGCAGAACATTAAAATGGCTGTGAGATAGAGTTAGAATAGGTACCCAACAATTTTTTTCAACAATCTGCAAGAGCCGATATTTTTCGTGCTATTCATACCGATTGCTGAAAAGCTTTTATCGACCGATAGCCAATTGCTTACCGATAGATCGGCTCATCCCTAGTATGAAGTATCCTTAGGACCAGTAGAATTGAATGGTAAAAAAAAATAAAATTGCCATCGGTTATGTTATGGTGTTCTGTAATGGGCATCGAAAAAATGCTGAGTCTGTCAACATATTTGCAAAAATTAAAAAAAATTCTGTTCTCCAGAACCAATAATCAGAATCTTTTGATATTCGGTATACAGCATTCATAGGTGGGTCAGATACAAGTTTGTTGAAATAAAGCTCATTGGTTCATATTTGGGCTCACTACAGGAGCCCAAATTTTTAACATAGGTTAATGTGGGGAATATTCTTTAAAAATTTTCTTCTTCAAAACCACCAGTCCAAATCTTTTAATGTTTGGTATACATCATTGTTATGAAGGTCAGATTCAAGATTGTTCAAACCAAGTCCCTAGGTTAATATTTGGGCTTCCTACAGAAGCCCAAATTTTAACTTTGTTCAATATGGGGGATAATTTAAAAAAATCTTCTTCAGATCCACCCGTTAGAATGCTTTCATATTTGGTATGCAACATCTCCAGGGGGGTCAAATTCAAGTTTGTTCAAATCAGATCCCTAGGTATATATTAGGGCTCGCTATGGTAGCCCAAATTTTTACTTAGTGCAATATGAGGAAATTTCTTTAAAATTCTTCTTCAGATCCACCAGTCGGAATGCTTTCATGTTTGGTATACAACATCTCTTGGGGGTCAGATACCAGTTTGTTCAATTCGAGTGTCTGGGTTAATATTTGAGCTTCATATGGGAACCTGAAATTTAACTTTAAAATTTTTTACAATATGAAGGAATTTCTTCAAAAATCTTCTTCAGATCCACTAGTCCAAATGCTTTCATATTTGGTATACAACATCTCTAGGGGGGGTCAGATTCAAGTTTGTTCAAATCGGATCCATAAGTTAATATTTGGGCTCGCTATGGTAGCCCAAATTTGAACTTAGTGCAATTCGAAGAAATTTCTTTTCAATTTCTCTTCTTCAGATCCAACAGTCAGAATGCTTTCATATTTGGTACACAACATCTCTAGGGAAGTGTTCAAATTGAGAGCCTGGGTTAATATTTGGGCTCCCTTTGGGAGCCGGAATTGGCCATTTTGCTGAAGAATTAAAAATTTTGTATTAAATTTCAGTACCCTCTAGAGGTGTGTAACCAAGATTAATCCACATAGGTTGTATCAAGGGGCTTCATAGGGGAGCTCTACATTTTACTTTATGATCAACTGAAGAAAAGGCATGATGCCCAGATTATTTTTGTCTCTTCTGAGGAACTCGACGATTGACAGTGTAGCCTATGGAGATGGCTTGCTTAATGTACTCATTCTTGGACTCTGTTTATATTGTGTTCTGCTCAAGATGAGCGCTTCAGGCCCCGTGGGGCCGCTGTTTTTTTTTTTTAAAAATCGCTTTTGTCAACAAAAAACAACAATAAATTCGCAAAACTTTCAAAGACAGGCAACATATTACTTCGCAAACCCAGAGTAAAATTTTAGTTTGAAATGCTCTTCAAAGTCAAGTTGTTTAAGGCTCAACATCGCCTGATCCGTTAACAGCCTGAATGACTGAAAATGTAATGGAATTTTGTTTATTTTGAAATTTCCACTTCTGATATTCCTTAAATTCAAATGAAAAAAATACACAAATTCTACATCAAAATGAAGGTTGGGAGGTACAGAACACGAGAAATATATGATATCAACTCATAGAATTGACTGCAGGCACCACTGGTTCCTGGAAGTCTGCTACCGTATTCATACCAGAACTAATACAGTAGAACCTGTCTTGAGAGACCGCCCATGGGAAAAGTGGTCTCTCAAGACAGGTGGTCTCTCATAACAAGTTTCAGGTTTTCTCAAGTCGGTGAATAACCAACCACAAAATTCAGAAGAATGGATTTTTTTGTAATTACTTTGTAGTTCTTTTTTATGAAGTTTTTGTAACAAATTGAAATGGACTGATATGAAAATAAATTAGTGTTGAAAATCTTCAACAAATTTATTTTTATAATCTTATCTGTCACATTTCAGGTATGTATGAAATTGTTTATTCAGCAATATCCTAATCTTTTCACAGGGGTCTTATAAAAACATCTCAATCTTTAATGAGTTATGTTACTGAATAGCAATTGAAACCCAGTTCAGAGCTTTTAATACTTTTAATTATGTTAGTATAACCACAATGGATTTTCCAATTCCAGAACAGGTAAAAAGTTTTTGTCATGGTTTCAGTCTTTAAAGGGGTGTTCTCTCAAGACAGGTCCATTATGGCATAAAAATACAAGTTGGTACCAGGTCACAGTGATGGGACCTTCATAATTGTGTCACTTATGCACCGTGATCATTACCTTACATTCACACCCCTGACTTCAGAGTGCGAAGAGCAATTAGACATGGACTACCTGCCTGAAAAAATCACAAACGCTTTACTGGTGCCAGCTCACTTCTCAACTGGAATGTCCAGGTTGAGAGGGACTACGTCCAGGTTACCGTTAAATACAAGACAAAACCCACCCCTGAGAGTGATAGTACCTTTTGTGGGCCCACCCACACTGGTCCACCCCAGAGGAAGGGAAAATAGCCTACCACCGAGACACCTGTGGAAGAAGACAAAGACGAAGAAGAAGTTAACAGCCACTAAATGCAGGGATGTCAGGCGAATGGAGGCGTGGATCGAAAGGAAGAGGACCGAGACCGGGAATCAGGAGATGGAAAAGGTGATCACTGTCAACTCACCTCCAAAACCTGTATCACCAATCCCAAGTCATACCTCTTCACCAAAGAGGTCGGAGGGAGAGGCGAAGCAGGAAGAGGAGATGGAGGTCGCCCATTCCGTACCTGACTCTCCTATCAACTTCTACCAATTGGGTCTCAAATCCATTTCAACCTAGGAGTCCGAGCATGAGCCCTCTGATGAAGGCGATACTAGCCTGACGGCCTATATTGAAATGTTGGATGGACGTGCCATTGAGCGCTTCGGCGAACTCAAGCTGGAGTTTGACGGAACTGGGGATGATTATTTGGAATACCTTAAATCAACCCAGATGGAATGGGCTAAGGAAACATACAACGTCCTCATCAACAAACCAGGTCACTTGGAAGCACTCAGGATCCGCGACCCGTTATTCCACAGATGGCTAAAACGCAAAAACTAAGAAACAGCAACTGCCAAGCCTTCGCCATCTCAGCCACCTCCTTCCAAGAAGAAAAAGCACAAACGTAGCAAATGCCACTAAACCCGAACACCTTCCTCCTTTGACGTGCCTAGACAAACCATCAAAAACCTATCCTACAGCTAAAGAGGGTCGAAAGGGGCTTGTTCCCCAAACCGTCCATGCACGCGAAACCATTCAATTTGGGTCACAATGGTCTCTCAAGACAGGTGGTCTCCCATAGCAGGTCCATTATAGAGTAAAACCAATCGGTGCCTGGCAGATGGGGTTTCTCAAGACAGTGGTCTCAAAAGACAGGTTTTACTGTTACCGTAATACAATATTATTTCCTGAGAACAACCAGCAGTCAAATGTGCTTCACATATCCAAGAACAAAGCTTGGGCATCAAAATCCTTCAAAACACAGCGACAGAGCTGCATGGGGTAAAGTCCAAAACTGACCCCTTTGTTTACATTGTAAATTACGGATGGGAGGGATTAGTGTCGTTTCATACACTGACTGCTTCATTCACAAAAGAAGATGTTTCATACATATTTCGAAGGAAATTTTGTACACAGGCCAATTTTATTGGGTTTTTAAAGTATTTTTTATATGAAATAATAAAATACTTACTTTTGTAAGGTATAATCCAATATAAAAATTCCACATTGGAAATATTATGGAACAGAATTTAATGAGTCCAACACCAACACAGTATTTCGAAGTGTTGTGCGGTTAACTGGTTTTGTGAGTCGGTTTTGGTTCGGCTCTAAAACCAAAACCAAAACCGTGTAATTGTTAAATCAGTACGGTTTCGGTTTTCTCTACAAATGTCGGAAACTTGTGTTTACACTGTTCAGTTTGCATTGTCAGTGACTTAAAACTAAATCCGTAACTTCAACTGATAACTCTGTCATCAGTATTCATGTATTCAGACTCCAGAGAAACAAACACTGTCTAACAGGTGTCACTGTCGCATTAGAAAAATGATCACACATTCCAAGAAATTTTCGTATGATGTATGACAACTCTTGTCCAATTACACATCATGGTTACAAAAGTTGGTTGGTTTGTTTTGTCAGAAATTCTCAGAATGACAATCTTGACACTCCTACAAACGTCAAAATGAGCAACTTGGGGACTTTGCAAGCGGTTTCGTACCTGCACATGTTTGGGCGTATTAATTTCCTAACAACAAAATCGTGAATAAAATCAAGGAAAAAATAGTCTTTGTTTTTTTAAATGGCGGATTACTGTGAAAAAGAAAACATACTTGTCGCATGGGTTTCACGGACACATGCTTAGAATTTAACATTTAACATTGTCACCTCCCTTGATGCATTTATCCAATGTATGCATGCGAGCGCACACCATGATGGAATGTCACCGTTCATATTTAGTATTAACCTGCAGGGTGCAGACCATGCAAACCTGCAAGGCATGAAATCCCCTGCACACAATTAATTTGAACATTTTGCCTCATATAGTACAGAACTGATTTAGTTTCGCAAGCAACCAAGCCTGCAAATAAGCAGACTGTCATCTGCAAAATGAGGTCCCCAGAGGGTGAATTTGGTGATGCTACCCTGCATAGCAGGGTAGCATCACAAAATTTACCCTCTGTGAACCTCAGTCTGAATCAAGGTCTCAAGCCAAAATAGAAAGATGTACCTTGAGAATAAATTGGTCCACTGTATGGGATAGCATCAGCAGATTCACCCTCTGGGGACCTCATTTTGCAAATGACAGGTTGCATATATTCAGGCTTGCAAGCAACAGATGGAAATTGAAAGTGGAAGGCCCACTTTGAAAGGCAAACGGAAAAGGGTACAGTTCAAAACATGGCAGATAAAAACTCAGTGTAAATTATGGTTCTAAAAATCAAATGAGCATGGCACCTTCTTGTGGTGGCGCAGAATTTAAGAGGAGAGTGTGGGAGTCTGGGTTACCTATGGAAAGGATGTGGTGTCGACTGTCGAGCCCAATCAGCCCACCCACAGCAAATATTGCCTCCCCATTTCAAACTACCAGTTACGGTTTCAAATCCAGTTGCGTAACTGATGGGGGGGGGGGGGGGGGGAGGGGGGGGGGGGGCAGGCACGCACCTGTACTGAGAGCAACCTATACTCTATATCAGTGTACCAATGTGCCACTTGTCTTAGAAGTGATGCGTCTCAGATGGCATAGTTCAGAGTACTTTTTTATTCAAAACTATTTCGGGATGGCTCAAAGCTGAGCCAAATGAACCAAAATACTCAAGTTCTTGAATAAGTAACAAATTTGTGCAATACCAAACCGTCAAAACTCACATTTGCGAATTCCATCAATATTCCGCTCGCACACTGAATAACACTAGCTCCATTAAATTTCTGCTTGGGGGTCCATGGATGGGAAGTTTACAGAAGTGAATAATAACTCACCCACACGACGTAAGAAGAAAAAGTGCACCACAGTTCTCTTGCGTTCACATATTTCTCTGAAAGTCCTATGTAAACTTCGAGGGCATTCGTCGTTGCACCAAGTGTGTCAATACAACACAGTGACTTAACGAAAATCATGCAACCTTCAACATTACCAACTTAGTTTTTATGTTAAGATCTGAGTGGTGTAACAATTTACAGGATCAGTCCGAAGACAACACACTTCGGTACAATACGTTGAAAATGATTTGCTGCTATTAGTATATCATTGATTTGGATTTGTACATTTTTTCTAATGGAAAAGTAAAATGTACCCTAATTTATTATGGAAAATCGTGAATTCTCTGGAATTTTCAGAAACATGTATGAAGCCAGAAACCAGAAGTGAAGTTAGTGAACACTGGTAGAGTGATTCGACTCAAAATATCCTATCATTACGGCTAGACGAATGTAAAAAACATGTTTTTGTTTTTTTTACATTTCAAGGATGACCCCAAACAGTGAAAGGTGGATAACACCATGTCATTGAAGCATTGCAAGATTGGCAATGGCTACACAATGTTTTCACAACTGGGATTATGATAGAGTAATTACAGTTGCATTACTGAAATTTACTTGCATATTTGAGTGGATATTGAACACTGGATTCACTTAACAGTGGACATTAATCTTGTTGCTGCTTTGAAAGATAAGTAGGGAAGGACTGACCAAGAGTGTTACTACTAGTGAAAACTTACTTAAACACTTTGAAGGTGAAGAACATAAGTTTCTTCAACCTAATTCCTTTTACTGAAGAACATATGTTTCTTCAACCTAATTAATTGGTGGAGGGACAGACCTCGAAATAAGAGGCGAACGCTCGTACTATTGGTTATGCAGATTTGTTTTCAGGCGAACGCTCGATCGGTTAACCAAACATTTGCGCTGATTACAGGATGAGAAAAGTTTTCAACATTTTTCCTCCCACTGATTTAAAAGAAGCATTGCAGTGAACAAAACAAGAACAAAATGCTCATGTGGTTATCACACCGCGTTTTTCAATCATTACTGTACTTGTAAGTGTATAAATCTTTAATATTAGCGGTACAGAAGATCTGCAGTACCAACTTGCAGTGCCCTCTGGCTCTCGAAACAATTTGTTTCAATTCTGAGAAAGACGATTGTTTGTTACAGCTAAAGGGAGCTAACTGCTTTGTTAATACATTTACCGCATGTGAGGTATTAACTCTCGCTCTGGGTGAAGCTGAAAATAAGTCTTTGATACAATGAAAAGGAGACATATTGAAAATCAAATGAGCTGTTGTTAATTATTTGCATTCCGCCCCTTTTTACCATACCAATCCATGAGAACAATTTTCTAACACATTGTGGAAACGTCTTTTATTTGAATAAACAGCCAGCATGGTTGTGAACATGGGCTTTTCCAAATGATTTCGAACATTGTGGCACAAATAAAGTTTTATTTTGGAACTCTGGATTACATTCTCTGGATTCCGAAATGAGGGGGAAGGTAGATACGAATTACAATTGTTTCTTTTCCAATGTTAATCAGAGACTGCCAATGAAACTCCCATGCCCTAAAGTTCAATGTATTCATAATATAGACGTCCATCGATGGTATTTGACCCCATCCCCACACAACTGCCCAATTCCCACTCCCAGTTCGAAACAAATGAGTTTGGGTTTCTGAAATAATATGCCACACAGCAAAATAAACAATTAAAATTTTTTAATTTTTATTAGACACAAAAATCATATAAAGCAAAGAACAACAAATGTTAATGCGCGCATACGTGAAAGTGAGTGTGTATGTGGGGGTGGTGGTATGTACCTGTTTTGTACTGCGCCTGCCTTGGGTCCCTTGTGTCTAAACGCCAAACTATTTTGGGAGGAACTCTGTAGCTGGGTATGTCAGAAGCTTTGTCAGTATTAATACTTTTAGTGTAATGGTTAACCAATAGGTTTATGAAAAAAATGTAGGTAACGGATCAACGGGTTAACCATTGTCAAATGAGGCAACCTGCTGGAAGGTTTATCAAAATCTTGTTTTTTCGAGGCCTAGAGGGGCATGGTATGAAGGACATAGAGGTCAACTGATTAGCTTGGCAAGTTAATTAATGAATCTCTTTATTCAGTGTGATGATTCACACTGAAACAAGTGATTCATTAAATTAGTTATCACAATTGAATCCTTGTGAAGTTCATAAGATGTCCGCGTTGAACTTGTTAAGTTACTATGTGGTTGAATGTTTGGAAATTGGGTCAGTTTGAGACTACTTTCAGTGTGTTCTGTGCATATACCGAATACCTTTCCAAAACCAAGGTATTTACCTGAAAAATACCAATTTCGAACCTGAAATTTCAATACCGCACAGCTCTAGTAACAGTATGTGCTGCCTGCCACTATACGTACACTATAGTGTTGTGATGGGTGTCGACTAATCGATTAGTCATCAACTTATGGCTGTTGATTACTCTAATGAAATTCCCTAGTAGGTTCAACACTATGAATGATATACTTAGGAGGATGAGAAGTACATGTTACCCTCTCAGATCAAATAACAACAATCTGAGCAAAATACATGTCCAGTCTCCATGTTGCTTAGTGTATTTTCTTTATTGTAGGTTGAAGGTGAATGGATCTGGTGTTAAACTGATGAATGGTGATGGTGGGAGTAGATCATGAAAAGATAATGACCGTCATTGTAGATACAGGAGCTTTGTATGAAAAGGTGAGTAGGAAGTAGTGTTCTCCCTTAAATTTCAGCAGTGTTACTGCAGTGTCTTCCCAGTTTCTTTGCAGCTTGGGTAGGATAGGTGTCAGCAGTGTACACTGCCCTAGCAGTGTTGGTCTTAAAAGTATGATAGCAGTGTGTCGGCAGTGCCTTGACAGTGCGTCCCCTGATTGCTAGAATGTTCTGTGTCCCACAGGGGACATAGAACATTCTAACACTCAGATGACGAGTGGGCTGACAGTGTCATTCCAATTATTTAAATGATCTTGGCAGTGGTCTTGCAGTGGTATGACAGTGTCTTGGCAGTTGGAAGTGTTTCAGCAGTGGTTTTCCAATTTTTTTCCGCAGTGGTCTAGCAGTGGACCTGCAGCATCTTGACCGTGTAGGGTATGGCAGTGTTTCAGCAGTGTCCCGGCAATGTTTTGACAGTGTTTCAGCAGTGTCTTTGCGGTGGTCTGACAGTAGTGCTTGGAGGTCATGAAATTTTTCCACGGTGTCGATATCTACTCCTTTTTTCGTAAAAAGTGTGGAGTCTGGTTTCGGTTTCGTTTTTTTTTTTTTTTAGAGAAAAATATACAAGTAGTAAACACTATAAACACTTTGGGTTTTTTCCCAAATATTAGTTTTAATAAAAGTTGAAAGTGCAAGTACCTTCCCCCTCTCTAAAATTATGAGATTACATATTGCGCAGCACATGTACAGTGAACCATTAACCCAGAAGACAATGAAGATTGTTCACAGAACCCTGGATATACAGTTGAATAGCAGTGGCAGTCCTTTGTTTGGGGTACCCCCGCCAACCCATAACAATTGTGCCGACCCTAAAAATTGTACAAGGTAAAAGTCGCTCATTTAGGTCATTGCAGCCCTAAGTTTTATCGGACTTCGAACTGTGAATTTGAAGCCTATTTTGAGGTTAAAGCTTTCAAAAATACATGTAGAAATAAATATATCGGACAGTATAAATGCGGAGGAAGTGATAAGTTCCAGTTCAGCAAAGGAAACCGCATTTGATAAATTGATAATTTTATAGGTAGTGTTTTACCGTTGGTGTTGAAGGTCATGAAAATTAATAAATATCGCGTTGAGTTTCATGTAGTGAAACTGAAAGCCCCGAATTCTGGCCTGCAGTCTTGAAAATGTTATTGGTGCAAGTATAGTGTACAAGTGTTTTTTTTTTGTTTTTTTTTTTTAACTCACATTCAAACATATACATAGAAATTACTGACAGTAGCTAGCAGATGCATTCAAGTGAAGTGTGTGCTCATTTTGGTAATTCGATATTTGTTTTATTTTTGTCCAAAGACAGGTGGCGCTTTCAATCTCACACTGAATGGGGTGATTTTTATCATTTCTTTCATTTGTCATTCGAAAGAAAGTTTATTTAATACGTAAATACAATTATATTATGGGACCAAAAAGTTATTAATTAGGCTTACCTCGCTCTGATTTTTTTTCTGTGATTTCCACCCTTTTATTTAATACATTACACGGAAGTGACAGCATTCAAGATTTGCAGTTGAATAACCGTGCATGTCCTGACTGACGGTTATCACACATTCAGGTCGGTTGGTGTTTTTAGCTTAACTATTGCCATCACGTGTGCGGAAGTCTGTTAGTCTGTTCACATTTTCCTTTTGCACAGACTACACCCTGTAGTTCTTATCCGATTGTCACGAAATTTCATGTGCAGGTTTGAGGTCATGTCTAGATGAGAATGTCACCTTTTGGTTGCGATCGGTCAACCATGGTGGCTGCCCTAGCCCAAAACCTGAAAAACCATTAGCACAGTCTACAGGTCGTATTTATGAAGGAATTTCATTGTAACTTGGTAGGATGCCTCTGTATAATATCTAGATGAGAATGTCCCCTTCTGGTCATGATCTGTCAGCCGTGATGGCTGCCCAAGCCCGAAACCCAAAAACTTTTAGCGCAGTCTACAGGTCATATTTAATATGGAGGGATTTCTTCGTAACGTGGTAGGATGACTCCGGATGATGTCTAGATGAGAACTTCCCCATTTGGTCGCGATCTGTCAACTGTGACTGCCCGGGCCCAAACCCTAAGAACAGTCTTCAGGTCGTATTTATGGAAGGATTTTATTGCAACTTGGTAGGTTGACTCCATATAATGTCTAGATGAAAACGTTTCCATTTGGTCACGATTGGTCAACTGTGTCGGCTTCAGGGGCCCGAAGCCTGAAAACCTTAGCACAGTCTACAGGTCATATTTATGAAGGGATTTCATTGTAACTTGGTAGGGTGACTCCAGATAATGTCGAGATGAGAACATCCCCTTTTGGTTGCGATCATTCATCCATGATGACTGCCCAAGCCCCAAACCTCAAAACCTTTAGCACACACCACAGGTCGCATTTATGAAGGGATTTCATTGAAACTTGATAGGATGACTCGTTTTGGAATAATTTCACTCTAAATTTGTAACTTTCGTTGATAAACATTAACTGTGAGGGCCTCATTAACCCACCCCTCAGTTCTTTAGTACAGTCTACACCTCATATTGTTTTTATTGAAAACATAGCATACAGGGAACAGAAATTAACATATTCCCAATTATCACAATTCTTATCTTATTCCATAATTCTTTCATAAGCATTGAACATTATCCTTTTCATCAAACACAACACAGAGACAAGTTAAGCTACCATGTCATTGACACTTTCATTTGACTCAGTATAGTAAAAAAACCAACCGCCCATTTACTAGAGCTTAACCCTATGAGCCTAGTTCTAATTTTTGTGACCCTTCTTGTAGTGTTGTATGGTTAACCGGTTTTATAAGTCGGTTTCGGTTTTGCTTGAAAACCGAATCCGAAACCGTGTAACTGGTAAATGAGTACGGTTTCGTTTTTTTCCTAAAATGTCGGGAGGAGATGTTTTCTTCAGTTTGCACTAACAATGTCTGAAATGTCAAGCTTTGTCAGGAAATAACAGTGTCGTCAATGCATGCCACATTGTGGATGTAAAGGGGTCACTGCAGCATGTCCAGATCACTCAAGAATGATGTATGACAAGTTGTCAATCACACATCGTTGACGTAAAAATGGGTTGTGTTTTCTGTGAGAATGACAAAACAGACAGCCAACACGCCTACATTTCACTGATTACAGGAAATACCTTGTGCATTTCGCTTCGTTTTTGAACAGGTTTGTATGACATAGTCAATCAGTTTAATTAAAATTACTTATCTACAATCTGTTGGACAGGGAATAATATCATATCAGAAAAAGGTCTTGGCATTTCATTGTCATATTCGAAAATAACATTTGTCACGGGTTGCCCCACCACGTGTTTCGGATGTAGTCTGTTGCCTCCATTGATGTGCTTATCTGGGAAGAGGTTTTACTGCAATTCAGACTTGGGACGTTCCGACCCGAGACGATTTGTCCTGAAGGCTTCGGCCCACTAAAAACACGAAACCGCAAGTTCTTAATCTATTTAGTTCAATATATGAAGGCCAAAATGCCTTGAACCGAAACGTCCCGAGGCCGAAACGTCCCAAGACCGAATCGTCCATATCCACGGGAAAAAGCTGCATTCCGTAATATCGTTGTCAACGTGCCACGGTTGCATTCCCACATAACTTACTTTAAGGGGGCCAACCAAAGGAACAAATCAGCGGTAGAAATAGAAATTGGAATGGCAAGAGGCAAACGCAAAAAAGTTACAATATATAACAGTACACCAGTGAATTTGTGAAATCAATTCCGTTGAGCTAAAACCATTGCGTGCGCAAGGTGGGGGGGGGGGGGGGGGGTGTATTGAAAAGAGTCCATACATCAGTTCATTGTCAAATATATGTTAGGATGGGTGTCTAGGTGACCCACTTGTTATTATTTGCAATGCCTGGTAGGGTAATTTTGTTAGGCTGCCCAGGGCCCCACCCAGGAGTGAGCACTGAACAGAGCCCTGGGAAATTGTGAATTGGCTCTTTTCACACCCATGTGTTAATATCAATTCATCATAGACTCTGACTCTCTATGCCTGAACTTAAAAGACCAGAGGTGGGGGGAGGGGGGGGGGGGGGCGTGTGCCTAGAATTGGTGAGTGATATTCTACGAACACTGTTACATTTTATTTTCTTCTATATTATTTTGTTTTGATAATGCCTGCCAATTATACACTTAGCACAAATGCTAGTCAGTGCCAATTAAATCATCATTGAAAATATGACAGTATGGGCATTATATCGACACTACATGGTTTGTTGGAAACTGCAGATGTCTTACTATAAAAAACCGAAAACCGACCTATAAACGGATTTCTTTTTAAATAACCGAACCGAAACAAGAAAAGTAAAACCGCACAGCACTACCTTCTTGTCTTATCTCAAATAACATGTAGAACATGTGTTCCAACATTTTGGCTTGGCTATGGTGTCTAGTGAAATCTTAGCTGCCTGTATAGGCCACCACGACTTCACTTGATACCACAGCTCAGTACAATTGTTATCTCATTATGATGGAGCCAAAAAAATATGTACAGTTCTCGGGACCGTGAAGGACAGAGTCTATGAAAAGAGTGTAACAAACATTTTGCAAGAATCCAAGTTGATTCTGATTGTTTTCCATGTGAGAATCGTATCACTTCTGATTCTTGCATGAATTTTAAGCTATTCTGCTGATTTATAGCCTTGCACTTTTCATTGCACACAATTGTAAATTTTGTTTTTTTCAGGCATGTACTTAACTAATATATTACACATTGAAGATGGAAATTTAGACCATCTGCCAAATCGGCCACCTGAAATAATAAACTTCAGTAAGAGATGGAAACTAGCTGAAATCACTGCAGCAATACCAAAATCAGAAATACTGTTTACAGAAAGAGCGTTCGATTAGAGTAAGTTACTCACAATTATATTTCCAAATTCATAATTTTTATGTTTACATGTTCTCTGCTTCTGTTCATTTTCTTGGAATGACTGGATGATTGTAATGTTGAGTATGTTTATGTTTGTTACTTTTCTGGGAATGACTGGATGATTGTAATGTTGAGTATGTATGTTACTTTTCTGCCGTGCATTTAGAAATTGATTAGGCTTAAAAAAAATATGTTTATTCTCAGGTAATCCCTTAATGAAATTGAACCCCCTCATTTGAGGTTTTTATTGCCTTGAAGTGTCTTCCTTCAAATATTTCTACAAAATTGGGTGATTTAGATACTGGGTTTTAATATTTACAAGGAAGGGACTCAAAAACTGAAATTTGAACAGCATAACTAAAGAAGCAAAACAATTTTATTTGTAAAAAAATTAAATGAGTTATGAAATTTTCTAGGAGGCGCGGTGACTTTGCAGTAACCGGTTCTCGTCAGACCACTGAAGTTAAGCAACATCAATCCTGGTTAGTCCTTGGATGGATAACCGCCTGAACGCTCAATTCGGACTTCCGCATTGTGTCCTTGGGCAAGGCACTTAACCCCGATTATCCCCATGTAGGCACAATGATGCTGTGTACTAAGGCGTACTGCACGTACATGGTGCGCATGTCTTTGACCAATCTAACCCTGCCTGTGCTGCAGTGCGGGGTTATGATGTTGTGGAGCTCACAGCTGCTCATCGTTGCTCGGTGGTTCTCTCTGGGTACTCTGGCTTCCTCCACCCATAAACCTGTCACCGACACGATATGACCTTGGCTGTTAAAGTGCCGTTAAATCCTAATAAATAAATAAATAAATATATATGAATTTTCTGTATTTGTCCCCCGAAAATATTTTGAGGGGACTATAGAAATCATTGTGTCCATCCGTCCATGCGTGCATCCGTTCGTCCGTCTGTGTGTTCGTCCCACTTTGTGTCTCCAGGATAACTCCAGTTTGGTTCATTTGATTGGAACCAATTTTGGTACTTGACCTTCTTAGCCCAAACCACAGGTCAAGTTCGAATATGGGTTCAGCCAGATTATTTTTATTAGAGTTATGTCCCTTTTTCCACTTAGAAATTTCAATATTTGCTATGTCCGAATGATAACACCAGTTAGGATTATTTGATCGGAAAGAATTTTGGTATGTGACTTTCTGGGGTAAAAATACAGGTCAAGTTCGAATATGGGTTTGGACCGATCATTTTTACTAGAGTTATGCCCCTTTTTCGACTTGTTTTTTTCGGGGGACATGTGGCCGAGCAGCCTTTTATTTCTCTTTGAAAAAAGACAGTGGAAAGCCATGCTCTCAATCCATGCTAATTGCATCCTAGATAAAAAGTAATAATTTTGAATAAATCAACTCAATGATTTTAAAAAAAAAATTCTTCAGTATCACTCAATTTATTTTGTGTGGCCTTGTATATCTGTATGAAATGATCACCATACTAACAGTTTTATGCTAGTTGCTCATGATGCTGATGAAAGTATTGTTAAACCCCAGTAAATAAATAATAAATTGCTCACACAGACAAGTTAAGCTACAGTGTCATTGACACTTTCATTTATTAGGCCATTTCAAAACGATCACATGCTGGGTGTCTAACATTGCATTAAAAAAGTCCAAGATCTCCAAAAAATGTCTGGCCAAGGGTTAATGTCAATTTATATTGATACACTTAACAAATATATGAAATATGAAAGCCACAGCATACCGGTGGAAGCCTCCACTCATGTACAGCACAACAGGTCAGAAAGTTTCGATGTCCACACTGACCAAAAAGTCTAACGTTGCAAAAACACTAAAATCAATAAAATATCACTGGGTAATGGTTTGTGGGTTATTGTAAGCCAAAGAAACACAGTATGAGGTGCGTAGCAATAGGACTGAAAGTCAAAGTGGACTGGTACAATAACTTTTAACACAAGTGTTGATGCCGATGGCCTCGGGTCATGACATAAGCTCGCACAATTTTGTAACTCAGCCAAGGAGGCTTTTTTACGGTGTAAGAAATCTTGTATCGTGGACCGACATTTCAAGAGCTTGTCGGATGGAAGACAGGCGGACATCTCCCAGGTATCTAACTCAATGCCCAGAAACACTAAGCACTGGTAAGGAAGGACTGTCTTCTCAGCAATGGGTACGCCCAAATGTCTGCACAATTTGAGAAACCCATGCAGGCCTTGTTGACATCCAGATGGGGTGGGGAGGCAGCAAATAAAAAGTCATCAAGCACATGCAAGATATGTGAAACCTTATACTTTGTTTCAGCTATCCAGTGAAGTGAGGTACTGAACAACTCGAAAAGTTGGCACAAAGACTAGCAACCCATTGGAAGACATTTCTCATAAAAATATTGCCCTTGCCACATGAGACTTGAAAGGTGCTGATCCTGAGGGTGAATGGGTAACAGTCGAAGGCAGACTTGATATCAGTCTTAGAAAGGAAACGCCCTCTCCCCAGGCGACAAATGGTTGAAATGGCATCTTGAATAATGTCATAATATACGGTTAACCACTCAGCCGGTATAAGATCATTGACAGAGAAACATTTAGGATAGGACAGGTGTTGAATCATACGAAATTTCCCAGGGTTCTTCTTAGATACCAAACCTATTGGGGACAAAACCAAATTTTTGAAAGGGGGCTGTAAAAAGGGGTCGGCCATTCTTCCGGCCTGAACCTCCTTCATAATTTTTTCCTGCAAGATGTCGGGGTAGTCACTGGCCGATCTCAGGTTTGAAACCTTGCGTGGAGCAGGGCAACCCTGTACACCTAAACGAAAACCAAAAGTAAAGCCATCAATCAATGTCCATGTCAAAGTAGGGTCATAACAGAGTAGAAACGTAGAGAGTCTATTTACCTGGATTGGAGTTACTGGTTGAGGCTGAGGTAGGGGACGGCTTGCCAAAACGTCCAAGACCTCTGAACCCATTCCCTCAAAAGGAGGCAGGACCTCTTTGGAAACGAAAGGAACATTTCTGGAAGCTGTGGGTCTGTTGACACTTAAAGCAGCTGTGAGAGTACCTACAGGGCCCCTCACAGTTACCCCCTCATGAAATCGAAAGCAATAACCACCTGGGATGAAACGATGACCCTGTCGCCCCTGACCACGATCCCTGAGTAGAGAGGTCTGGGACTTCTGGAATTTGGGAGCACTTCACCCGGGAGCTGCTCGCATATACAATTCCCAATGAAAGTGGTCCCACTTGAGCTGTGACTGCTGTTGCCGGAGCAACCTAAATTGTTGGTCATAGAAAGACCAGTCAAAACCAATTGCCGCCAAATGACGAATATTGGACTGGTATTTCAACAACTCTGCCGCATTCTCAGGAAATTTCACAATGTGGGTAGTCATGAAGACCTCAAAGGCACTCAGCCATTGAGGCAAGGAGGTGAGTGCCTCTGGGGCCTTAGGGACCCACATGATGGTGGGAGTACCCTGAGACGCATCCACCAATAATGAATATGGAGTCTTCAAACCAGAGGAGTGTTGTGAAAGCAAGGTAGCTAAGTTGACAAACACTCGAGCCCAAATCTGGGCTTTTGAGTTTGGGATTCACATTCGCAGCCAATGGCAGCGAAGTAGAAATGAATTCCGATGCCGGCATCATGGGTGCTACTTCCTGGGTACCTGATGGTGGTACAAGTGGTGATGGACCTAAGGCAACCGAGGTAAAGTCCCGGGAAGAATGACCCTGCGAAAGAAGAGTACCTGGCACCTGCTGTAGGGCATCCCGCACTGCCTCAGATACCTGATCGAGAGATGTGGTTAATCGGAACGATGCTGGAATATGCACTGTGACAGTTATGGAGTCACTGGTAGAAGTTGCCGAACAAGTACTTGGAATGTCGGGTGGAGCACTCATGGTTGCAGGTTCTGAGGTGGTTACCGCTGCTCCACTCTCCACAGGGGTAGCGATGTCTTCTGTTGTCTGACGTGTCGATGGACGAGGTGTCCATTTGCTGGTGCGAGGCTGATAAGTTTGAGAAAGGCCATCCAGAAGTTGGGACCGCTTACGTTTAGGTGGCATACTGAAAGAGAAAAAAGAAAAACCACAAGGAGGTGGTGAGATAACAGAGGTCAATTTTCAGCTATGCATGCCCCGCCTTCCGAAATATAGAACCGCTGAGGGGGCGCGGTGGCTTAGTTGGTAAAGGTGCAGGCTGCAAGCCGAGAGGTCCTTGGTTCGAATCCAACCTGTGGCAACCGCATTGTGTCCTTGGGCAAGACACTTCACCCCTATTGCCCACGTGGGGGCACGGTGGCGTTGTGTACTAAGGCATACTGCACGTCAATGGTGCAGCTGTCTTCAACCAATGCTAACCCTGCTTGTGTGGAGTCAGTATATTGGGGAGCTGACAGTTGCTCGGTGGTTCTCTCCGGGTACTCTGGCTTCCTCAACCCATAAAACTATTGCTGTCATGATTAGCCATTGTGCAGAAATATGTGACCTTAAAACACCAATAAATAAACAATAAATATAGAACTGCTGACGGAAGGTTCCTGAAAATGGTTACCATAGAATGGAAATATTTAGTCTGGCATATACCGTCGGCCTGCTCAATTAGGCAGTCAACCCTGTATGCGGCGGTTGGGTAGCATTGTAGCCTTCGAATTAATGTACAACTATAGCTAATCAATTGTAAATGAAAAATAAATTAAATAAGAGGAAATGCAAATCTATATTTAGTCAAGTTGGAAAGCTGCTATGCAATTCTGAAAATTGAAATCGACCCCTGCTTCATGGTAGTAAAAATGGATGAATTTGTGACCAGTATTCTAGCTTTCCCGTAGATGTCAAAGGGGTTAAAGCAGGACATCTCACAGGTTGAAGGTGGACATCAGTCAGTGAGACCCATATACCTGCAAGGCAGGCCAACCATGGCTGTCACCACTCTACAATAAGGGCCAGAGGCACAGAAAAACTGACAGCACATAGATAAAGGCTGTCCGTGAGTCAAAGTCACGAGGGTAAACTAAGCCCACTACATGAAAAGAACATCTGAGCACACCATGACATTTTTTTTGTTCTTGTTGTTTATTGTGTTGCGGGTGGTGTTATTCATAGCTATAGATATAGCAGACACAACATGCATTTCAATGTCGAAGAACCATTGAACCACCTGGTCGTGCACCTCAGAATATGAACTCATTGCTATCCCAAGGGATCAGTTGGACAATATAAACCAGGCACACAGTGCCAGGCATGAGCCTATTATTCGATATACACACCAGAGACCAGATTCACAGGCAAAAAATAGATAACCACCATTTTTCAGCCGTCTCTTTTTTTTTTTTATAGTGGAGTTTCCATGTAACCCCTTTAACAGCTAGGGAGAAAGTTGTTGAGAAAAAAATAATATTGCATCCTGAATACTACGGCAGTAGCGTTCTAAACCCCACTCATTGAAATGAACTCCATCACATAAATATTGTGATGCAACACCGTGAAATTTCCTGTGCTTCCAAAAGAGGAGAGCCGGAGAAATTGCTGGAAAGACGTGCTCCAAATACAAATTCAGTTTGTGGACGCGAGGGTTGAATTCCGGCACGGACATGGCATTCACGCGGCCAGAGGCGGTGGACACTTACGTTCGAACGAAGGCCTGGCAGACAAACACACTGACTGAACCCGAATTGCGTCAACTATTCAGAGGCAAAATCGTTGATAGAACTGCCGACGGTTTCTGCTGGAATACCAGCGAGATCAATCGATCCAATTTGTAAAATCACCAAATCAAGCTTAAACTCATGGATTATATGAAAGTCCAGAGCCCTCAATTTTTGCATGGTCGAACCGCCTCTGCCCTGAAAGCGGAACACCACCAGTCAGCCCTGGAAAGTGGCCAATCTGAGGGGAGGGTGAAGTTGCACCGGGACGGAAAATGCACCTCCGTCTGTAAATAATGGCCCAGCCTGGTGATAAAGGAACTACCCATCATTAAAACCTTGACTGGAGTGGCGTTCCTATCCATAATAAACCATATTAGGAGAGACTAAAATTGAAAAAATAACTTGCCTGCAAAGAGGAACGTACATACCAGAGCAAACAAATATTTTTATACTGTACCAATGACCCAGACTTAGCTGGTGCAAACTCATTAAATTCAGGGCCAAACCAAATTTTGCACACACACCCCCCCCCCTCCCCCCTCCCCCCCCCCCCCCCCCCCCATCCTCAAAATTTGCATCAAAAATTTGATGTCCTGGTAGGCCCTCCATACTTTTACTGTACTGCTGCGCATGTGCAGTGTCAAGGAGGTCTTGAAATTCCCGCCAAAATGTCATTCTTTGTTTGGCCCTGTAAACAGTATCACATCCCTGATATTTGTGCTGTAAATCTCAGTTTTAATGATGCCAGACACATAATTATGAGAGAAATGGTGGATAGGAAGTGCATTTAGTATGAGGAGAGGAGAAAAACAGTGGTTTCCAATGTTCATGGCTGTTACTTAAAAATTTTTTATGAAAATTTATTCATGTTGCCTATTTTCGAGGCATAGCCCTGCTGTTGTCATTCTTGCCATGAATGTTCCATTGTTTGTTCAGTGTTTCCTCTCTCCCTTTCCTTCATTCCCCCCCTTGCCATTCTCCCATGCTTTTGGCTTATTTTTGTAATTTTTATTACTAAAATTTTCTTGGGAGTTTTGGCTTGGAAACAGAATTTTTTTCCTGTTCTGTCCCCATGTTTACGTCCTCACCCTAGGGGTGTTTGGGCGTTTAGGTCTGCATCTACCATCTGATGCTCTGCAGTCTCTTCTGGGGAAGGCTCTGTTTAGCATCAGATAGTGTTTAAATTGGACACTGATTACTGGGCCATGTTTACCAGTGCCTGGAGTCAGTTTTCTGGTTTGTTTACACTGTTTATGTTGACAGCGGTTACTTCTGATAAGTGATTCCTTGTCTTCTGCCTTGATTATTCATATTAAGATGCATTAATATTGTCCGTAAGTGTTGCATTAATTTTTTCTGAAAGATTTAAAATTTTTGTCCACACTTGGGCTTTTTGGGGATCCATTTGGGCTCTGGGTTCCCTTTGGGAACTTGGGCTCTTCTGAAAATTTTTTTTTCTTTTTGAATTGTTTTTTCATGTTATTATAATGGATTTTTATTCTATGTATCTTTGTTTGCAAGGTTTATTGCGGGTACTATGATTGATTATTTTTACAATGAGATTATTGTTCAAATTGTAATGGAAGGAAATCTTCCTCTGATTCTCATGATTTCTGCATTAATTGTAGTCAGTGTACCCGCACTAAGCCTTGTTCTGTATGTAGTAATTGGGATGACAATTATATTATATTATTTTGTTAGCGGGGAGTAGGACATGCCGGTCCTCTCTCCGCAAGGTCACTCAAGTTTTTCACTCTCTTTTTCAGAGGAACAAGAATTGGGTGATGTTTCCGTGATGTCATCTTCCAGTGCACGTCCATCGTCACAATCCAGAGGAGGGCTAGCGGCAAAAGTGCTCATGGATATACGGCAATTGCCTAAGAGGCCCCCCCGTAGGGTCGACGGCGTTGGCGTCTACGTCCGCTAGCCCGCCCTGTGTCGCGTCCATTTACCGAATGGTACAGCACCCAGGTTCGTCCGTTGCGGTCCAGGAAAGAATAAAGGGTGTTGCGAGCACTATAAACATTCCTCAGGCACACCCAGTGACGACGGATCTTGGTTTAGGATGGAAGAAGCCTTTGGGTTCGGTTCGTAGCTCATCCAGCTCCTCTCTCTCTCTCTCGTACAACAACTTCGCGGTCCGGATGTTGTTGTATAAAACGTTCCTCAGTCGGGGCTTACCTCCACCCCTCGGGATGCTCCGGTGTATAAACAGTCCGGAGAGGCTGTATCAAGGGCTTCTTCCTCCTCACGTCAGCGCACTCGACCGCACCTTGGCTACATGACCGCCGATATCCAGCTGGCATCGCCTTCCAGAGATTCCTCGACAGCCAGGTCACGCCATCCGGTAGCCAAGGATTCGAGGCCACCTTCATCGGGACGTTTGCATAAGAGAAGTATGCAAGAGACAACGTCTACGGAGCTTCCTGCGGCTAAATCATGCAAGACCGCAGCCCCGCAGGCCTCGTTAACAGTCGTGCTATCGCAGATAGCACAAATCATAGCAGCACCCCAGCATCTGGCAGAAGCCCTATCAGAGCAGGAAGAATCTGATGATGCTGGGTTGGTACGTTCCGCAGCTGGATCTGGAGCGGATGACCGAGATATCCAGGAGGTCCGTCAGGATGGCGAAAGGGATATGGATGAATTGGAGTTCTCCCTTTCGGAGCAACACAAAATCGCCGTCGAGTTAATCTGGCATTTTCTTCCTGATGTCGTTCCAGCGGACCAGGGTGCTGCTCAGCCTGATAGGAGGCTTATAGCGCCACTGGACACCGAATTTTTCTACAATATCTTCGAATAGAGCAAATTTAGACGCACTCTTGTGCGCAGATCACCTTACCAGAACATTATCGTTACGCCTTGAAGGGCAAGAATTTCAGGACGTACAAACCTCTCTGAGAGTTCTGTCAAGGGCTATTGCCTATTCTACCTATAACTCCACCCTTTCAGTGGCTAATCTGGAGTTGGTTAAACGTGACGGAACCCTAGCTACGTCCACACGAGTGGATAGTAAGGTGAAAAACTCTCATAGAGTCGCTCCGGTCTCCGGAGAGCTTCTCTTTGACGGCAAGCTTTCTGCTATTTACGATAAGTTAACTTAAGAAAGCTTCAGACTCTCTGCTTTTTAAGTCCGCTTCTAATAAGTCGGAACCAGCAGAAAAAAGTAGGCCTGGATCTTCTGGGATGAGCACGTCCAGGGGAGGTTCCTTCAGAGGTGCGAATGCGCCCTCTAAAGGCCTTATTCACGAGACCGTCAAGGCAGCGTCTCTAGCAGGGGCCTTAATAGGTCAGACGCCCCTAGGTCGACGGCACGAGGTGCGGGTCGGGGAGGTCATGGTTTCTCCTTCCGCAAGCCTCGCAGGTCCAGGAAGTGATAGTGTAGACCTCTGTCGTGCTCCTGTGGGCGGAAGGTTGTCGAGTTATTTACAAAATTGGGAATTGATTACGGAGGACCCTTGGGTTCGAAAGGTAATTGCGGAAGGACTAAAACTGTCTTCAAAGGAAAGCCTCCGTTAACTCGGAAGTCCAAGATGGACTCAACTTCCGTCGAATATTCTAAGAAGAGACGCTCTTCTTTCAGAAGTGCAGTCTCTTTTAATGAAGAACATGATAGAGGTCGTAGAAAACCAGGAATCTCCAGGTTTTTACAGCCATCTGTTTCTGGTTCCCAAACCAGACGGCTCGTTCCATCCAGTAATAGATTTAAGCTGGATAAACAAGCTGATTGTGGCTCCAAAATTTTATATGGAGACCATTCGAACGATCAGAACGAGCATTCGAATGAACGACTATGCTGCGAGCATAGATCTCAAGGATGTATACTTTCACGTCGTGGTACATCCGGCGTTCAGAAAGTATCTTCGGTTTGCTGTCCTAGGGGTTGTATATCAGTTCCATGTGATGTGCTTCGGTCTGAATCTAGCCCTGGGCTTTCACTCGGATATTGAACTCGATCATGACTTACTTCCGAGCTGATTCGTCTGCGGTAATGTCGGCCTACCTGGACAATATTCTTCAGAGGTACGGCAACGAGTTAACGCTTCAGAACGATGTGCAGAATCTTCTACTATTGCTCCGACGTCTCGGTTTTATAGTAAACGAACAGAAGTCGGATCTGGTGCCGTCCAATAGAGATGGGCGGTATAAGAATTTTGAGTTCGGTATCGGTTTCGGTATTTTTAGGCGGGTATACCTCTGTACCGGTTCGGTATTCGGTATCTGACTTGACTGAGATTTGCTGATAGTACCACATTCACATCAGGAAAAACAGAATAAGTTGTAATATCATTCTACCACAACACTATAAATGACACTGCCAATGAGCTCAACAGTGGCATTCTTTTACGACCACAAATCATATCCACAGTAAGTTTGCTACTTGCTCTAAATGCACCTTACTGTTTAAAGACCCATTTCACGCTTTTGAGATGTCAGAGCATGTGCCCTGACCATGCCATCTTTAGGAGATCATACTGACAATAGACGAAATGCCTGGGCAGTGACTTGACTAGAAAACACTACTAAGAAATTGGACGCGTACATGTTGTAGTCAAGTGGGAATCCAGGACAGTTGCCCAGTCCATTGAGGGTTTACAAAACTGAAAAAAATCAGTCACTGTTATCAAGCCTCAACAGGGACTTGTAAATAGCAAATGCAGGAAATTTTGAAAATTCAGACGGTTTCGGTGTTCAGTTATTGGTTCAGTTCGGTTTTTCGGTATCCCCATGATATTGGTATCGGTTAGGTTTTTCGGTATATTGCCCATCTCTACCGTCCAAGTCATTCACCCACCTGGGGATGAGCTTCGAAACGCACAACAATCTCGTTCGTCTGCCGTTAACCAGAGCGAAATTGGTCAGTTGTTATGCTTGCTATTGTCTAAACTCAGAGAAGGTTACAGCGAGAGAATTCATGAGACTGATAGGTCTGTGCGGAGCTGCCGTGGATCTCGTTCCAATGGGGCGGCTGCGCACTCGTCCTCTCCAAATCTTTCTGACTCAGAATTGGAAAGTGAAAACTCATTCGCTCGATGCGGACATCCTCTTGTCAGACCTAGTGAAACAAGAGATTCAGACTTGGGCAGGCAGACATTCAGTGGTTAACTGGTAGAGTGCTACATTTTTCTTGACCACAGATGTCCTTTCAACATATATTGCTCTGTTAGATTTGTTTGGATTGTGCCAAGAGGCACTATGCAATCAAATGTAACTGAGCAAGGTGTCAACAACAAAATTTGATTCTTGTCAGGGTCAATATGAAATCATCATCAGTAGAGGGTGGATATTTTAGTTACAGCCTGCATTATTTAGTAAAGCCCAAATATGGGCTTCCAGCACTCTACCAGTTAACTCAGGGAGTTCCACTGCAATTGCCGGATCCGAGTTTTACTATCATGACGGATGCCAGTCAAACAGGTTGGGGCGCGACACTATGCCCGTCGGATTCGAGGTGCCAGGGTCTTTGGGGTCCTCAATTCTTAGGCAAGCACATAAATATCAAAGGAATGATGTCAATTTGGCTTGCGTTGCGTCATTGGATGGACGTTATTCAGAACACACATGTTCAAATTTTGTCCGACAATACGACGGTAGTGGCGTATATTCGGAATCAGGGAAGCGCTCATTCCATTCCGTTGTTCAAGCTAATGGAAAGAATCCTTCTGTTTGTACTGGAACATCAGGTTCTACTATCGGTCCGTCATATTCCGGGTCGTCTGAATGTGTTAGCAGACTCCCTTTCACGGAAGGGTCGCCTGTTGCCGTCGGAATGGACTCTCAACAAACAGGTTTTCAATCAGATTTGCTACCAATGGGAGCAACCAATGATAGATTTGTTTGCGACGCATCTCAACAATCAGTTGCAGACTTACGTGTCCCCATGTCTGGATCCTCGAGCGTTTGCAGTAGACGCTCTATCGATCCCGTGGGATGGGTTAATAGGATACGCGTATCCTCCAGCGCCGCTGATTCAGCAGATATTGCTCAAGATAAAGCAATCCCACTGCAAGATTCTGTTGGTAGCATCTCTGTCACCACAGAGACCGTGGATAAATCTACTCAGGTGTCTGTTGTGGGACATGCCGCATAAGCTTCCTCCACGGGAGGATCTTCTGTCGCAGGGGAAATTGCCGCACGCTTCACCACAGTCCGCAAGATCTCAACCTTCACGTATTTCCGTTGTGCGGTCCTTCATGCACAGTAAGCGTTTTACAGGACGAGCAGTGGACGCAATTTCTAACTGCAGGAGGACCTCCTCTTCGCTAAATTATGCTGCTAAGTGGAAGGTCTTTCGCCAGTGGTGTAGGGATCACTCTGTGGATTTATATGATCCCTCCATTCCTGACATTGCTAATTTTCTGGTCTATTTGTTTGACGAGATCAAACTGCAGCCTGTTACTATCAAGGGTTATAGGTCTGTGTTATCTGATACCTACGCTCACCATGATACATTAATGATAGGTTCTAATGTCTCTTTATCTAAATTAGTTAGAAATTTTTCGATAAATAGACCTAGAACTCTTAGATTAATTCTGAAATGGAATTTAGCATGGGTTCTTCTTAAGCTAAAAGAAGCACCTTTTGAGCCTCTTGATACAGTGGATTTCAAATTCTTAACATATAAGACAGCTTTTCTCTTAGCCTTCTCTTCTGCTAGAAAAGTTAGTGAGCTTCATGCTTTATCGGTAGATGATTCTCACTATCGTAGTGTTGGTAATACTATTACTTTTACTACTAATGTTGGATTTTTGGCTCAGAATCAGGCTCCTAATAAGTATCCGGAACCTATTGTTGTTAGGGCCCTTCCATCTTCAGACAGGTGTAGGCCTTTACTCTGTCCTATTAGAGCAATATGTATTTATAAACGTAGGTCTGAGTTTATTAGAAAGGGACGTAAGCGTTTCTTTTTGTCTTTGATGCCTAATAGAAAGGACATTATGGTTCATTGTATTGCTAGATGGATTCAATTAACTGTACGTACTGCTTTTGAAAAGTTATCTTCTCAGCAGTCTGCTCTCAAGATTTCGGCTCATGAAGTAAGAACTCTATCAACATCTTGGGCTTATGCTAATAGTGTTGCTATTACAGATTTAATGAAGGCTGCATATTGGTCTCAGCCTTCCACTTTCACTAATTTTTGTCTTAGAAATATTGAGTTCATTTCTGGAGATCTACATTGTTTAGGTCCGTTATCTGTTGTTCAGAATATCGTCCACTAAACAGTTGCAACTATAGTTATGTAGGCTTTCTGTTCCGGCAGTGACTCTGTCCTGCTGCCCTCTTCGCTCTGGGGTGTTTGACCCAGGGCAAGGGGAAGGGGAGGAGGGTGGGTGGGTGTTCCCTTAGGTCACCTGCTTTATAGTGAAAAGCAAGGGAATACCTCCCCCAGAGTCAGTAATTCTGAGTCGGTACCGGGATGGTTTTAAAGTGTAAAGCTAATGTTTACTCATGTCATGTAATATTTTTAAAGTGTAGCTCGGTGTGAAGCATTTGTATATGTCACGTGTCAAACGGGTGTTAATATACAATCCTCGGACACTTTTAATGAGTATAAAGAGTCTCATTTCTCTGGACTGTCTTTATTTATTGGCTTACCTTTAAAAATAATTAGTATAAAGGGTTATACTGGATATTAATAGAGATCATTGATGTATTTGTGCTCAATTACGGAATGGTTTTGTGTCTTTCTTTGACAAAAATAAGAAAGATACATAAAAATCCTATCTCTCCTTTTCTCCTTGAGGGGATAATTCTGTTATATGTAATTGAGCCTATTGGATTTTCCTTTATATCCTGGTCCCTCTAGCCTGTTTACTATTCAGCTAAGTCTGGGTCATTGGTACAGTATAAAAATGTTAAAAAAATTTATAGTAATTTATATATTTTTATGTGTACCCATACTATGTATGGTACACATAATGCCGGCATCCAGGGTGACTATTCGTCCATCTGTCTGTCCGTCTGTCCATCCGGCGTTCGTATCCATTTCTTTGGCATTCGATAACTTGAAAAATATTGCTTGGATTGTAGTTACTTTATATTTGTGTTCACATTACTGATTTGCCGAGCTGTATAGTTTTTGGTGTAAATCTGATGATTTGATCCCGAGATATTAACCCTTTATCCTTCAAATTGAAAATTTCTCCAATCCCTTTGGCATTCGATAACTTGAAAAATATTGCTTGGATTGTGAAGTTACTTTATATTTGTGTTCAGGTTACTGATGTGCCGAGCTGTATAGTTTTTGGTGTAAATCTTGTAATTTAATCCTGAGATATTAACCCTTTATCCTTCAAATTGAAAATTCCTCCAATCCCTTTGGCATTCGATAACTTGAAAAATATTGCTTGGATTGTCAAGTTACTTTATATTTGTGTTCAAGTTACTGATGTTCCGAGCTGTATAGTTTTTGGTGTAAATCTGAAAATTTAATCCTGAGATATTAATCCTTTATCCTTGAAATTGAAAATTCCTCCAATCCCTTTGGCATTCGATAACTTGAAAAATATTGCTTGGATTGTCAAGTTACTTTATATTTGTGTTCAGGTTACTGATGTTCCGAGCTGTATAGTTTTTGGTGTAAATCTGAAAATTTAATCCTGAGATATTAATCCTTTATCCTTGAAATTGAAAATTCCTCCAATCCCTTTGGCATTCGATAACTTGAAAAATATTGCTTGGATTGTCAAGTTACTTTATAATTGTGTTCAGGTTACTGATGTGCTGAGCTGTATAGTTTTTGGTGTTAATCTGATAATTTGATCCGGAGATATTAACCCTTTATCCTTCAAATTGAAAATTGCTCCAATCCCTTTGGCATGAGATAACTCAAAAAAGATCAGTCCGATTCTCATGTTTCTTTATATATTTATTCAGGTTACTGATGTGCTGTGCTGTATAGTTTTTTATGTAAATCTGATAATTTAATCCGGAGATATTAACCCTTTATCCATCAAATTAGACACTCCTCCAATACATTTCTATATGTACCGATACCTTGTATGGTGTACATAATGTTAGCATCCGTGGTGGCCCTCCGTCATACAGCTTTCTACTAGTTGCGCGTGTGGGTACACATTTGACGATTTCATCGGCCTATTTTTTATACTTACCAATGACCCAGACGGGGATGGCCCTCCCAGGAGTTGGGAACTCTTGTCTCCCCGCTGCGTACATAACACTTACCAGGCACTGGTCGTAAGAATGACATTTTGGCAGGAATTTCGAGACTTCCTTGACACTGCGCATGCGCAGTACAGTAAAAGTATGGAGGACCTACCAGGACATCTAATTTTGGTTTTTGATGCAAATTTTGGGGGCGGGGGGGGGGACAAAATTTGGTTTGGCCCTATAATTTAAGGAGTTTGCACCAGCTAAGTCTGGGTCATTGGTAAGTATAAAAAATATATAAATTACTATAAATTTTTTATCTTTCCTGTGTAAATAAAAACTGACTTGAAGAGTGGTGTCCTTTCCAGATGCAGTAAGATGGTGATAGGACGCGGCTGTTGGTGCAGGACAATATATTCTGCGAGTGTTACCAATTATAGATCAAAAATAAAGAAAGTTGCAGAAGGCACTAATTCTTAGGTAGAAATATGATCTCCTCCGGTATCCGTGTGCTGGAGAACATGTGGAAAAGTTGACCAGAAGTATGCGTTTGGTTTGTGCAGTTCGCAAATAGTACAGGGCATTGTGGCAGAAATAAACTGCCTACATGTCGAGTAACCTGCTGAATACTCGATGTAACAAGGAAAATTATTTTGAGGCTCGGCTCGTTCCCATGAATGTGGCTAATCATTGAATTCTTATCCCCCTTATTATACCACCCACTTGAAAAGTGGGCGGTATATAGCATTCATGGTGTCCGTACTTCCGTACTTACGTACTTCCGTACGTCCGTACTTCCGTACGTCCGTACGTCCGTGACGCTTTGGGGGTACACATCTGCTATCCGCTACTCCTCTTAAACCAGTGGGTGGATTTCATTGAAACTTACAGGCATTCTTTTCTATACATTATAGATGTGCACCTCCTATTTTGCTTTCATGTATTTTTATTTTTTACTCTTTCCCAAAGGGCGAAATGAACTTATCCAAATTGTTGTGATGCTTTAGGGGGGTACACTCCTGCTATCCGCTACTCCTCTTATACCAGTTGGCGAATTTCATTGAAACTCTCAGACATTCTTTTATATACATTATAGATGTGCACCTTCTATTCTGCTTTCAGGTATTTTTATTTTTTCTATCCCATGTGGCAAAATGAACTTAGTACGTCCGTACGTCCATACACCCATTATGCTTTGAGGGGTACACATCTGCTATCCGCTACTCCTCTTAAACCAGTGGGCAGATTTCATTGAAACTTTCAGGCATTCTTTTATATACATTCTAGATGTGCACCTCCTATTTTACTTTCAGGTATTTTTTTTTTTACTCTGTCCCAAAGGTCTTAATGAACTTAGCCAAATTGTTGTGATGCTTTGTGGGGGGTACACACCTGCTATCTGCTACTCCGTCCGTACGTCCGTGACGCTTTGGGGGTACACATCTGCTATCCGCTACTCCTCTTAAACCAGTGGGTGGATTTCATTGAAACTTACAGGCATTCTTTTCTATACATTATTGATGTGCACCTCCTATTTTGCTTTCAGGTATTTTTATTTTTTACTCTTTCCCAATGGGCGATTAGTGGCCCTCGAGTGGAGCTCTCTAGGTCATGGGTGCAGATCATGTGGGACACAGTGTGTTATACCCCCTCCCACCAAAAAACCCTTTACCCCACCCTATCCTTAAAAATCTGAAAGGAATATATAGTCAATCACATATGGTGTTCCCAGAGGTTACAAAATATACACCACTTTATTACTAAATTCAAGAATTTTCTTGATTGAGATGCCCTTCCAACCCCCTTAAACCGACTCATGCCCGCAGCATGGGTGGCAGATGCCTGTTGAACCTGCTTGACCACCTCCCCCCCCCCCCCCCCCCCCCCCCCCACTCTTTGGGAGACTACATATGATATTCCCAAAGGTGACCAAAATACACCATTTTATTGCTAAAATCCAAAATTTCCTTGAATGAGATGCCCTTCCAATCCCCTTAAACCCGCTCATGCCCACTACACTGGTGGCAGATGCCTGTTGCGTCTGCTTGAACTCCCTCCCCCCCCCCCCCCATACTCTTTGGGAGAGATCTGCGCCCATGCTGTAGGCTAACATGTTTCTTTTCAGATATTTTCATCTTGCATGCTCTTTGTAATATTTACCCTTTCTCATATTGAAAATTGCTCTCATGTTTTCGGAGAACATACAGATGTGCTGTGTATATTAAATACTTTTTTACTGTTGTGAAATGTTTCTTGGTTGGAGTGGGTGGTATCTTTAGTGAGCAGTGCTCACAGTAATTCTAGTTTTTTCAGGTCTTTGTTGGTGGTCTCTATAAGACAGACACACTGTCCTACCCTCACCTCAGGGCCGTACTGAGGCCCAGAGGTGAGGGAGGGGCAGTGTAGCCATCTCACAGAGACTACCTTGTTAGCTGCACCAAATTAAATGTACAAAGCCCACCTAGCAGAATTTATTAATAGTAAAACTTCATTTTGCCAGTTTTAGCTTTTGCAAGCTTGAGGAGAGCTAATCTCTCCAAGGTCATGTGAGAGGAATAATTTTTAGCCCTCCTGCATTTTTAAGAATGCCTCTTCTGCAAGTACTCTAACCTGCCTATTGATAGTGTCGACACAAGAGTCTAGTCTTGGTTTAAGTTTTTATTTCTTATTTAAACAAATGGGGCGCAGTGGCATTGCGGTAAACGGTTCTCATCAGATAACTGAAATTAAGCAACGTCGAGCCTGGTTAATCATTGGATGGGTGACCGCATTGTGTCCTTGGGCAAGGCACTTTATCCCATCTGTCCACATTGGGGCACAATGGCACTGTGTGCTAAGGCGTTCTGCACGTCGATAGTGCAGAGTTACGATGTTGGGGAGCTGGCAGCTGCTTGTCGTTGCTCGGTGGTTCTCACCAGGTACTCTGGCTTTCTCCACCCGTAAAACTGTCACGGTAATGATTAGGCATTGTGCATAAGTATGCCCTTGAACACCAATAAATAAATAAATTTAAACAAATGGAAAAACTCATCAAATTTTCTAACTGTAACAAAAGACACTTTTTGAAACAAAAACGCTTTGCAGGAGTCCATGATATGGACATGTGATGTTATATATACAGAATTAGCAACATTACCCTAGCCCATGCTTCTTTGTGTTTGTTCAACTGCATTTAATATGCATGTGCCACAAATGGTTACGGTACCTGTCAGTCTCGCTATGTTTCTTTCCCATGGACATGACATCACTCACATTTGATTAAAAAAATCCTTGATCGTAATTTTCAGTCAAATACTGATTATCACCCTTGTTCTGAACATCTGATTCTGAATTAGTAATTCTACTGAGTCATATTCAACAGAAACTTCATCCACTTGTTGAGCAGTCACTGGTAGTCTATTATATCTTATTTGACAAATCTTTGTTAAACAAAAAACACCAGTAATAGAATAAATGCTTACTTCATCACTACTATTCACTAGATACAGGAAAATGGTGAAATTTCTGGTAATTGAATACATTTCATTCTATTTAATTAACTGGTAGAGTGCTGGAAGTCCATATTTGGGCTTTACACTGAAGAGCAGGTGCCACAGGTTGAAGTCTTCATATTCTGTAGATATGTTCAGGCCTGGCATTCTGAAAAATGCAGGAGGGCAAAAAATCGCTCTCCTCAATCAGCTTAGGAGAGCAATTAGCTTTACACAGCATTTTAAGTATCCAGTTGAATGAACTGATTGAAACTGAAACCAACAGACTACATCAGTGATTTTATTAACTTTACTAAGGTAAAGCGAAATCTCTTAGACATCTAGATGTCTCACTCAACAACCGAACACACACTTGACAAGACCTGTGTGTGTATCCAGACCTGTTGTCCAAGAAGGTCATACGCCTACCACTACCACCTTCAACACCCCAAAGAGGGTTGAAGGTGCTAGTGGTAGGCGTATGACTTTCTTGGACAACAGGTCTGCTTGAATCTACAGTCACATCCTGGTGCAAGTGCTTCAAGTGACAGGATAGTAGTAATGGTAGTATATTATAGTGTCAATATTCCTTGAATAATTACCCCTCAAACTGTGATGTCAGTTGTTGAACTTGAAACTGACAGAAAAAAAAATATTGCTGTGACCCATTTTGCTTCAAATGATTGCAACTGTGTTTGGGTATGGTTGCAGCCATTACCTTTTACCACTAAACCACTTTCAAAATGAAATTACATGATGTTATGTGACTTCGAAGTTAAATTACATTTTTGCTTTACAACAAAAATTTAAAAAATTTAAAATACATGTAATCTCAATCATCCCAGACCAAAATATTTAGGAGGGCAATTTTTCGCTCTCCTTAATTCTTTCAGGAGGGCAATAAGGAGAGCTAAAAAATCGCTCTCCTGAAATTGCCAAGCCTGTATGTTCCTCATTTTATCTGAAAAGAAATTATTCAGTCTGAATGGATTTGCGTTGTTACAATTTATGCGAGAGTGCCGAAAGGCACTCTTGCATAAGTTGTAACAGGGCAAAGACACATGAACAAATTTTGATAGCCATAAATAATTCAGCACGCTACCAGTTGAAGAGTTCTACTGCATAGTTGTTGTGTTACTGTTGCTGAAAGCTAATTTTGAGAACTTTTGCAGCACATATGTATATATTTTCAGGAGATGGACAGGAGTTAGTGAGTTGAAAGTGGATACAGAAATACACGTACTGCTGCTTGATAAACCAGTATTCACCATCAGTTACAGAAAGTTGATACAGGTAAGTTTTCTTGCAGTCCTCTGAATCTTGGCAAATTCATAGTGGTAACGGATTAGCTCAAATTACAGGAACGACTTGTGCTGAAACGAATACCAAATTTTTGTTTTCGAATATTTGATGAAGTATCACAACCTATTATGACCATTATGTATGAAAGGATAACGATGATAGCAGTACTGATCATACTGTAGGTATTGCCGATTAAAAACACTGGTGCTTGGTATGCCATGCACCTGAAACAAAATTTGTGCGTGCAATTTGTTCCCACGGGCGCGCATTCGAAGTGAGGGCCGATTTATTTTCATTAGTCAAAAATTCTCCATTGGGTTTCTAATTAGGCATATTTAAACGTAAAGAGATTTTTACTTTGAGTGACTTGAGTTTGATGTGATCCTGTGATGATGATGTACTCCCAATTTTTTATTCACTGCTGAGATAAATGTCAGAAAGAGTTGGATGTTTACCTATTCCGTGCAATGGGGATATTTGGCGGGAGTATGTTTCAAGTTATGAGAAGGGTGTGGTAAGAAATTATTATATACACCATTGACCAACAACCCTTTGTTGACAGTCACCAGTGAAAAACAAATTTTAATGTTAGATTTTTATGTCCCCCCCCCCCCCGACTTAAGTCGGGTGGCATATAGTGATTGAAGTGTGCGTGTGTCCGTCTCTGTGTGTGTGTCCAAGCCAATAACTCGAAACTGTTAGGGCCACAGTCATCAAACTTCACACAATTATAAAGAACCATGGGAGGATGTGTCACACCATAGCCGGGTTCGTACCTTCAAGTTTAAGGTCACATTTCAAGGTCACACTAAACATCGGTCAATATTCGTGTCTCAGCCATAACTCAGAAACGAATCGTAGTACAATTGTTAAACTTGTTACAAATGTTAAGGACAGTCAGAAGGTGTGTCGCGTATAATAGTTTCCTCTGCATCTGCAAGGTGAAGGTCACAACCTTCATATGTTCAGGGTCACAAATCATGTCTCAAGCACAACTCCAAAACTATTAGGGCTACAATCATCTAACATCACTCAATTATAAAGGACAATGGGTGGATGTGTCACACACCAGTCAGGTCAGTAAGGTCAAGGTCACATTCAAAGGTCATCCGTAAGGTCAAGGTCACACTGAAAATCATCAATATTTGTGTTTCAGCCATAACTCAGAAACGAACCAAAGTACAAATATTAAACTTTTTACAATTTTTTTAGCTCAACTTTGGCGAAGCCAAATTTGAGCTTTTGTCATGGCCTGTCGTCCATCTGACCGTCTGTCCGTCTGTCAAAAATTGGATATGACTCGGGCTAGAGGCCGTATTTATGAACCGATCTTTACGAAACTTCTTGGGTACTTTTGTTATGACTGTGGAACGAGAACGAGTGTTTTTGGGTGCGGTCCGATATTCAAGATGGCTGCCAACCACCATTTTATACCGACGATGTAGAAATCTGTTTTTTGTACAGAACTTCCATATGAAAGCTCTGATTTGAATAATTTATTGTATGAATGTTTAGTACCATGGGATACATCACATATAATACAGGTTTTTTTCTCGTGCGTAAATTATGCAAATTAGATGAACTTTGATGTTTTTTGGTGTTACTTTCAGCACTATAAGTGCAAATGCCAATACGGCTCGGGCTAGAGGCCGTATTTATGAACTCTTGGGTACCTTTGGTATCACCGTGGGAGGAGAACGAGTGTTTTGGGGTCTGGTCCGAAATTCAAGATGGCCGATGGCAGCCATTTTGTACAAAATTAGGTCAATCAGATTTTTGCGCAGAACTTCCATATGAAAGCGCTGATTTGAATAATTTTTTGTGTGAATGTTTAGTACCATGGGATACATCATATATAATACGGGGTTTTTTCTCGTGCTGAAATTATGCAAATTAGATGAACTTTGATTTTTTCAGTGCTACTTACACACAGTAAGTATACATGTCAATAGGGCTCGGGCTAGAGTCTGTATTTATGAACCGATCTTCACGAAACATGTTGGGTACCTTTGTTATCACCTTGGGACGAGCACGAGATGTTTCTGGGTGCGGTCTAAAATTCAAGATGGCTGCCAGTGGCCATTTTGTACCAAAATTAGGTCTAACCTGTTTTTTGTTCACAACTTCTATACGGCTCAGGCTAGAGGCTGTATTTATGAACCGATCTTCACAAAACTTCTTGGGGTACCTTTGTTATCACCTTGGGACAAGAATGAGTGTTTCTGGGTGCGGTCCAAAATTCAAGATGGCTGCCAGTGGCCATCTTGTACCAAAATTAGGTCCAATCAGTTTTTTGTCACAAATTCTACACAGCTCATACTTGTGAACTGATCTTCATGAAACTTCTTGGGTACCTTTGTTTTCACCTTGGGACAGGAATGAGTGTGTTTTGGGGTGCCTTTGTTATCACTGTGCTATGAGAACAAATATTTTGGGGTTCAGTCAGACCCACTCTGGGACTCAAAAGATTTCTTTTCTAGTTTAGCATCTAACTGTCACCCATCTTTACAATACTCTACCTATACATTTCATGATTTGTTACAGTCTACGTTAGTATTTATGTACAGACCGTTACAATACTTTATATGTACCTTTGTTATCAGGTCTGTTACGGTGTGGAATTATTAATGATATTGGTAACAGAAAGAAATCTGAGAATCAGCAACAAAACTATGAATTTAACTATTCTGAAATTGAATTAAAAAAAATTGATATAAAAAAAAAATGATACAAAGATCTTTTACACTAATTGGGTTACAGAAAATAAAAAAAAACAATGGTACTTATCAATTGTAGAATTAGTCCAAAGTACAGTTTGACAGAATCCAGTAATCCAGTGGTGAAGTATCTTCTGAAGAAAGTTACCAGCTGGTACATGTAGTATTAAATCCAAGAATGTCTCTTCAGAAACAGTATCCCGTAGATTTATAATAAAATTTTCATTTAGAAATTTCAGCAGTCTCCAATAAAATATAATAAAATTCTCCGCAAAATTCAAATGGAGTAAAAATCCAAGAAGTATTGGCGCCACAGGTAATTTCCAAACAATCCAGTAGAATCCTGGCTTTTCACAAAATATTCTGTTTCACAGAAAGTATAAATTCTCTTTTCCAAGACGAACAAATTCTCTTCAAAATTCTCTTTTGGAATCAATCTTCCAAATTCACAAAGAAGCACTGCTTCTGTAATAAATGCACTGCTCTGAAACAATAATAATCTCCAATGGAAACAATTGAAGTTAGTCTTTCTGAAATGGTTTTCTAAAATGAGTTTTTGAATTCTGTTAACAAACCTTTATATAGTAACCAGATAGAATGTCCCAGAAGAGGAAGTTTCTGCAATGTTCTATTAGTTTCTGGGGGATTCTGTTAAAGTTCAAGTAAACAAGGTCATTGACCTATTTAAACAATTAAACAATCAACAGCTATATGTACAATATATCAGTGTAACAAAGATGTAAACAAGGTCACTGAGTGCAAAAGAGTTAGACCAGTCAGAAAATGCAGAAATAAAAAAAAAAAATCTTTCTCACATAATTATCAACTTAAGGATATATCAATCTCAATATAATATGGGGGCTATAACAGGTCATTACCTAGATGTTTGTCATTGCTGTGTCACATACTATACATGTACATGTCTTGACAAGTTGAGCTACAGTGTCATTGACACTTTCATTCTGTTTGATGGAGGTCAAGGTCACAGATCAAGGTGATTGCCACGTAGGGGGGCATACTCACTTCGGAGTGAATCTCTTGTTAAAAATTTTTTTTTTTGACATACGTTCAAAATTTTAAGCAGTTTAAGAAATCCAGAACATGTTTTTTTAGCTCAACTTTGGCGAAGCCAAATTTGAGCTTATGCCATGGCCCGTCGTCCAACTGTCCGTCAACAATTGGATACGGCTCGGGCTAGAGGTCGTATTTATGAACCGATCTTTACGAAACTTCTTGGGTACCTTTGTTATGACTGTGGGTCGAGAACGAGTGTTTTTGGGTGCGGTCCGAAATTCAAGATGGCTGCCAGCTGCCATTTTGTACCGACGATGCAGAAATCTGTTTTTTGTACAGAACTTCCATATGAAAGCTCTGATTTGAATAAATTTTTGTATGAATGTTTAGTACCATGGGATACATCACATATAATACAGGTTTTTTTCTCGTGCGTAAATTATGCGAATTAGACTAACTTTGATGTTTTTTGGTATTACTTTCAGCACTGTAAGTGCAAATGCCAATACGGCTCGGGCTAGAGGCCGTATTTATGAACCGATCTTTACGAAACTTCTTGGGTACCTTTGTTATCACCGTGGGACGAGAACGAGTGTTTTGGGGTCCAGTCCGAAATTCAAGATGGCCGATGGCAGCCATTTTGTACGAAATTTGGTGCAATCAGATTTTTGCACAGAACTTCCATATGAAAGCGCTGATTTGAATAATTTTGTGTGTGAATGTTTAGTACCATGGGATACATCACATATAGTACGGGTTTTTTTCTCGTGCAGAAATTATGCAAATTAGATGAACTTTGATTTATTCAGTGCTACTTATAAATACTCTGTAAGTGCACATGTCAATACGGCTTGGGCTAGAGGCTGTATTTATGAACCGATCATCACGAAACGTCTTGGGTACCTTTGTTATCACCTTGGGACGAGAACGAGTGTTTCTGGGTGCGGTCCAAAATTCAAGATGGCTGCGAGTGGCCATTTTGTATCGAAATTAGGTCTAATCAGTTTTTTGTACACAACTTCTATACGGCTCAGGCTAGATGCTGTATTTATGAACCGATCTTTACGAAACTTCTTGGGTACCTTTGTTGTTGCCGTGGGATGAGAACGAGTGTTTTTGGGTGTGGTCCGAAATTCAAGATGGCCACCAGCAGCCATTTTGTACCAAAATTAGTGCAATCAGTCTTTTGTACAGAACTTCTGTATGAAAGTTCTGATTTGAATAAATTTTTGTATGAATGTTTAGTAACATGGAATACATCACATATAGTACGGGTTTTTTTTTTCGTGCAAAAATTATGCAAATTAGATGAACTTTGATTTATTCAGTGCTATTTATACTCTGTAAGTGCACATGTCAATACAGCTCGGGCTAGAGGCTGTATTTATGAACCGATCTTCACAAAACTTCTTGGGTACCTTTGTTATCACCTTGGGACGAGAACGAGTGTTTCTGGGCGCTGTCCAAAATTCAAGATGGCTGCCAGTGGCCATTTTGTATCGAAATTAGGTCCAATCAGTTTTTTGTCACAACTTCTACACAGCTCATATTTGTGAACTGATCTTCACGAAACTTCTTGGGTACCTTTGTTTTCACCTTGGGACAGGAATGAGTGTGTTTTGGGGTGCCTTTGTTATCACTGTGCTATGAGAACAAATATTTTGGGGTTCAGTCAGACCCACTCTGGGACTCAAAAATTTCTTTTCTAGTTTAGCATCTGACTGTCACCCACCTTTACAATACTTTACCTATACATTTGTTACAGGCAACGCTCAGTATTTATGTACGGACCGTTACAATACTTTATATGTACCTTTGTTATCAAGTCATTACCTAGATGTTTGTCATTGCTGTCACATACTATACATGTACATGTCTTTGTCTTGACAAGTTGAGCTACAGTGTCATTGACACTTTCATTGGTTTTCATACAAAACATTTTGGTGAAGTGCCATTAATAGTAATTTTTATCTGGAGGCAGCATTTCTCACACTGAGGGATTTTTTCAGCGTAATAATCTGCAACTAAAAGCACTTCATCAAATAGAAAGTCACACAAGACAGATGTGTGTTCAATGCTGCCCACACAGAAAAAAACCTGCAATCGACTGTCAGCACTTGGATACAAAGTTAAGCAAGTCTGATTTGTGTGAGATTGTGATTCAATGCATTGGTTTATAATTAAACAACACGTATCAGGGACACATGCATTGTATCTTTCATATGAAAGGGAATTATTCCCACCTGCCTGATAGTTTGTTGTCGATTTCTGCCTTTGAAGGTGATCACTGAGCGAAGTATGAATGATCGTTTGATGTTCTCCACGATTTTGGACAAACAGCATGGAAGTACGAATATTCGAATACTGAATTTGTTTTCGAATAAGTGCCGTTTGTTATTCTAATTTGAATATTTGAATATTCGTTTCAGCACTATTGACTTGGTCTTCAGTTGTGGCACCAGGATTGCCTGATATGGGTTTTCTGACAGACTTTTGCCCCATCGGTCCACCCTCATCCCCATGGTGCCACCCCTGTTGGAGATTTTTGTTAAATTCTGCTACAATATGACATTCTACATCCTGTCATTCGTGTGGCTTTGCAGTTTCTAGGCAAATCTTGAAACAGCTGGCAAGTTAATTATAAGATAGTTTTGAGTTTTCCTAAAGACTCTGTTGACCTGTACTGGTGCAGTAGCAAGTGAATAAAAGTTGGAATTGGTGCTTCGAAGGTCAATAAATATTCTGAGGCACCGATTAAATCATGAGACCCCCCCCCAAAAAAAAAAATATATAAAACAAAAACTAGACTTTATGATTCTGGAGAATCATGGCTTTTCCCGATGAGATTCCATGATTTTTCATGACCCCACAGTGTCTGATGAATTGTTTTTAACTGTCTCACTGAAGTTCCTTGATTGATGTTATGAGAAAGTTGAGTATAGTAGTCTCAAATGACTCAGTTTGATAAAAAAAAATTGTTTAGGTAAAAACCATCATTAACGGTGGAGTGGGTTAATGTCAATATTGTCGTTCAACAAGTTAATGACCGACAAAAGGAGTTATGTTTGTTTGACACATACCCACGTAGTGCTGTGGCTATTTGAAAATGGTCTACATTATCTCAAATGTATCCAAAATATTGATGTCTGGCAGCTTGTAGAGGGTCAACAAGTGCTAACAGGAATATTCATTCATGCAACTTCTAATGTCACACCAAGAACTGCGAATGGCCATTTTTTCTTTAAAATCTACAAGATGTTTTCAGAGAAATCCAAGGAGAACACGAATTTTAAGCTTTTGATGGGTATCATTGTTTATCCAGTCCAAAACGGGTTAAGTGTTGTTTTTTGAATACTCTTATTACTTCTAAAAGTAATTCTCAGTGAATTCTACTTCCACTTATTTTTATCTCTCCTCTCAAATTCGGGTGCTGTGGGTATGCAAACACAGCCCATTTTATCAACATTTTGATGTTTGAGAACCTGCATAGGGTTAACAAATGCTTCCAGGAATATTTTGTACATGCAATTTGTAATGTCACACTAAGATCTGAGAATGGCCATTTTTTCTTGCAAATCTACAAGATGTTCTTTGAGAAATCCTCGGATAACATGAATTTTTAACCTTTTGAGGGGAATCTTTCTGCAATCAGCCCTAAACGGGTTAATGTTTGGTATTGTGAATACCTTCATTACATACAAAAATGATCATCGGTGAATTCCACTTCCAATGAAGGGGGTTATGTTTATCTCTCAGGTACACATTTGGTGTTATGGTTGCCCAAGAACAGTCCATTTTCTCCAAATGTCAATGCTTGGTAGCCCCTGGAGGGTTAACAAATGCTTACCGAAATATTTTGTCCATGCAACTTGAACTGTCACTCCAAGACCTGCAAAAGGTCAATTTTTCTTGAAATTTAGTTTTGAGAAATCCACAGAAAACTGGAATTTTAAGCTTTTAAGGGGTATATCTCTTTAACTAGTCAAAAATGAGTTAAGACCTCGATTTTTGAATACACTTACTACTTACAAAAATGTTCTTGTTTACTGTGGTAAACCAGTTCCGCTTTACTAGTAAAATAGGACCCAGTCACCAATGCTTGGGGTGAAAGTCCTCTAAAATGGGCAACATGTCGATCAGTGATTGACTACACTTGACTTCATCTCCATGTTGTGTCACGATTAGCCATGGTGCATAAATATGTAACGTTAACCACCAACAAACAAACAATACAAAAATGTTTCCCTGTCAGTTTTGCATCCGGTAAAAGAAGTTATGCATCTCTGTTGCATTCCCATTTGATGTTGTTGGTGTCCAAAAACAGACTATTTTTTTCAAAATTTTCACATTTAGCAGCCCATGGAGGGTTAACAAATGCTTCCTGGAATAATTTATCCTATCAACTGGTAATGTGACACCAAGACCTATCAGTGGCCATTTTCTCTTGAAAACTCTACCAGATGTAAAGAAATCCAGGGAAAACATAATTTTTTATGCTTTTGATGGGTATCACTATTGACAACCACAAAAGAGGTTAACGCTTGGTTTTTGAATACGCTTATTACTTACAAAAATGGTCCTCGGTGAATTCCACTTCCAACAAAGGAGATTATGTTTATTTCTCTGGTACACATTGGGTGCTGTGCGTCTCCGAAAACAGCCCATATCAACAAAATTACGATGCTTGGCAGCCTCTAGAGGGTTAATAAAGGCTCACCTGAATATTTTGTCCATGCAGCGTGTAATATCACACAAAGACCTGCAAGTAGTCAATTTTTCTTGAAAACCTACAGGATGTTCTTAGAGAAATCCACAGAAAATGGGAATTTTAAGATTTTAAGGGGTCTCTCTCTTTAGCCTGTCCAAAATGGGTTAAGACTTCGACTTTTGAACACCCTTACTACTTACAAAAATGTTTGGGTATAAATTGTGCGCTCGATAAAACAAGGCTCCCTTCCTTTTTACGTACCCATTGGGTGCTGTTGGCGTCCAAAAACAGCCCATTTTATCACAATTTTGAATTTTAGCAGCCCGTGGAGGGTTAACAAATGCTCACCGCAGTATTTTGTCCATGCAACTTCTATTGTCACACCACGGCCTGGGAGTGACAATTTTTTCTTGAAAATCTACAAGACTCGTTTAGAGAAATCCACGAAAAACATGAATTTTTTAGATTTATGGGGGTATTGCTGTTTAATGGGCCCAAAACGGGTTAATGCTTGGTTTTTTGAACACCCTTATTACTTAAAAAAATGATCGTCGGTGAATTCCACTTCCAATAAAGGAAGTTATGTTTAACTCTCGGGTATCGTTTGGGTGCTGTGGGGGTCTGAAACCGGCCCATTTCATCAAAATTTCGATGTTTGGCAGCCTGTGGAGGGTTACCATATGCATCGCCTAATATGTCGTGTGTATCAAAGGTCGTGTCATAGGCAAGTCTAACAATGGTGAATGTTTAAAAAAAATCTACAAGACGTGTTTCGAGAAAGTGCCGATAAACCCCAATTTTGGCAGTTTTTTGCCAATTCTAGCGAAATAAGGGTTAAATCGAAAATTCCGCTTCGGTACATTTTTAGATTTTTTGCTCCTCTATGCGTGTGCCAAATTGTGTGAAAATCGGTTCGAAAATGGCTTCTGAATCGTACGGACAAAAATGTGTGGAAAAAAAAAAACAAAAACCCAAAACCTTTAGCACAGTCTACAGATCTTATTTATGAAGGGATTTCATGCTAACCTGGTTGGATGACTCTGTATAATTTCAAGATGAGAATGTCCCAGTTAAGCTTGTTGATCTGTTAAGCTTGACGGCTGCCCAAGTCTGAAACCCCAAAAACTTTTAGCACAGTCTGCAGGTCATATGTAATATGGAGGGATTTCATTGTAACTTGGTAGAATGACTCCGTATGATATCGAGATGAGAACTTACCCATTTGGTCACGATCTGTCAGCCCTGACGATTACCTGAGCCCAAAACCCGAAAACCTTTAGCACAGTCTACAGGGCGAATTTATGGAGGGATTTCATTGTAATCGGGTAGGATGACTCCATATAATGTCTTGATGAGAATGTCACGATTGGTCAACTGTGTAGGCTTCAGGGGCCCGGAGCCCGAAAACCTTTACCACAGTATACAGTTCATATTTATGAAGGGATTTCATTGTAACTTGGTAGGGTGACTCCAGATAATGTCTAGATGAGAACATCCCCTTTTGGTTGTGATCATTCATCCATGATGACTGCCTGAGCCCCAAACCCCAAAACCTTTAGCACAGACTACAGGTCGCATTTATGAAGGGATTTCATTGTAACTTGGTTTGATGATTCATGTCTAGATGAGGACATCCCCTTTTGGTCGTGATTGGTCAGCTATGATGGCTACCCGAGCTCAAAACATGAAAACCATTAGCAGTCTACAGGTTGTATTTTTGAAGGGATTTCATGGTAGCTTGGTCGGATGACTCTGTATAATATCTAGATGAGAATGCCCCCTTTTGGTCATGATCTATCAACTGTGATGGGTTCCCAAAACCCAATAATGTTTAACACCATCTACAGGTCATATTTAATATGGAGGGATTTTGTTGTTACTTGGTAGGATGACTCCGTATGATGCCTAGATTAGGTAATCCCCTTTTGGTTGCGATCGGTCAACTGTGATCACTACACAGGACCCAAGCTCGAAAACCTTTAGCACAGTCTGCAGGCCATATTAAAGAATGGATTTCATGGTAACTTGATAGGATGTCTCATTTTGGAATAATTTTTCTGTAGCTTGGTAACTTTGGTTGACATACATTAACTGTGAGGGCCACATTAACCCACCCCTCAATTCTTGAGTATAGTCTACACCTCAAATTATTTTTATTGAAAACATAGCATATAGGGAACAGAAATTAACATATTCCCAGTTATCACAATTCTTGTCTTATTTCATAATTCTTTCATAACCTTGAACATTATCCTTTTCATCAAACACAACACACAGACTAGTTAAGCTACAGTGTATTGACACTTTCATTGCATTTCGCAAACATCCTTGAAAATCCTTGAATTTATCATCTCTTTGTCTTGCCGTAAACTTTTGGAAATATACCAGGAATTTTCTGAAACTCCTTGAATAGTGCTCAATCAAGTACAGGAACCTTGGGTTGAGCTTGAATAAATTTGTTGTCTATGATTTAATTCACTTCCTGTTCGTTTCCATTATTTTTAGAGGTCTTTTAAGCACTAAAGTATCGAAGATTTGATAGGCCTAAAAAGTGAAAAATATGTTTTTCAGGCCCTCCTGCATGGTCCTTTTGGCTGCCACATGTTGTCTTTTTATAACCAATGTAAATTTGGAAAAAAAATAGAAATTAAATGGTGTATTTCTGATATTTTACCCAAGTTAGTAAATTTGATGAATTTGTCCCTTGAATGCTAAAGCATTGCAAAGCCTTGTTGCACTCAAGGGACGAAATACACCACCACCCATGCTATTTTGTAGATTATGAGGCCTAAACTTAAAACAAACCAAGAACATGAACTTTTGATGGCAAAGAAATAATTACAAAAATAAAAAAACTCCCGCCCGCATGAAATTTTTAGAGCTCATTTTTTATTCTTCTGATATTAATGATGTTTTGATGCTCCCGCCAATTTGGCGAAGGTGCATTAAGTGTTACCCTTGTTTGCCTGTTCGGACGTATGTCATGTACTTTCATTCCAAATGTCTGTCCCGAATAACGTTTACAGTCAATAACTTTAATTTGACTGAACAAAATGACACAAAATTTTATACAGTAGAATCCTCTTAATTGAATATTCATTTTGCAAGTGAAAATTATTCAATTAACAGGAGTATACAATTAACAGGGATTTGGTCAGTTTCCTGTGTTCTGGAGGTAAACTGAGCATTTATTCTATTATATCTGGTTTGACAGAGCTCATAGAGCTCTGTCAAACAAGATATAATAGAATAAATGCCTGTATTATATGTAGTGAGGCCAAAAAGGGTGATAAATAAGGGGAATTTGGTGCGTGTTACAGTAATTTTTTCGACATATTACAAAAATTTATATACAATTAACAGGAGTTTACTCGACAACCCAAATGCAATTAACAGATCAAATTTGTACTGAAGGTATGGTAAATGGTTTTGTGTTTGAAAATTATATTCAATTAACAGGGAGATACAATTAAGAGATATCCAATTAAGTGGGTTCCACTGTACATATGTATTTAACCACATAATACAGGTTGGGATTGATAGTGGGCTTAGTCTGCTAGTTTTTGTCAGAATTATAGCTCTTTTCTGACTTAGAACCTAAAACGGGAGCATTAGTGTCCCATGAACACATTTTTCTTGTTAGCTCACCTGACTGAAAGTCAGGGTGAGCTTTTCTTATCACTCTTCGTCCGTCGTCCTGCGTGAAGGTGGTGTTTGAGCCTCTTTCTCCTAAACCACTGGCCACATTTTAATTAAATTTCATGTAAGTAGTGGATATATGGGGGCATTTTGATTTTTATGCAAATTAGGTTTCGGCTCATATTGAGCAGAGGGGTGTGGAAAAAATGGCTAAATTTTTTGAAAATCTTCTAATGAACCACCAGTAGCAGAGACTTGATATGTGGAATACAGAGTCCTTTTGAGGTTTAGAATCAAGTTTGTTCAAGAGAAGTTTGTCGGGCATTATTTGCAGGGACCAGCCTAGGGGGGAATTTTAGGGAGACTTCAAGTCTCCCTCCAGAAAAAATAGGGAGACTGCAGAGTCATGTAGGGAGACTTCATAGGCAAGTGGGGAAAATTAAGAATATTCATGTACCACCCCCGCCGCCCCTTCATATTTTCAATTTATGGTCCTCCATTAACGTACAAATAATCCAGGTCCAGTTGTCTATGATGCATCTGTGCCAGGTTAAAAAATCACAATGTAATTATTGACTGAAAATCCCCCACTGCTACCTTCTCCTTCATGACCCCTCACCTCTTCTTCATGCCAATCCCCCCATCACCCTCCTGTGGTTGCCTTTCAACAAAGTCTACTAAGCTAATAATTTCCTAAGTCTGAAAATGTGAACAGGACCAGATGTAAGAAGGTTGCTTGGGAGGTACTTTGTTAGTTAATAAACAAAATACATTCTGGGGTCGAGTATTTTGTAAAAGAAATGTCATTCCGCATCATTTTTATGGCATTCCGGTGTCATTCCGCGTCATTTCATGTCATTCCGATGTTTAGGAGGACCCTTTTTCAAGATCGTCCACATGCACACTTGTGTCCTGTACAAAGCTTTTCTTGACATCACTAAAGCTTTTTTTCATGTGTTTCAATTCCATTCGTGTTTTTCTGGAAATAGACAGCCCAACAGTTAACAGTCGTCAGCAAATCGAAATGAAAATAATGTGTTATAAAATACGTCCGTTGTGTATACATTTTCGGCATCCTAAGCGACGTAACCTACTTTCAAACTGGGTTGTTTTGTTGAGTCGCGTAAGTCACTTATTTTCGTTTCGACACTTGAAGCTCCGACTGGAACGCAACAAAATAGAAATAAAAAAAATCCGCCGAAAGCGACAATGGACAATTGATTGTCGTGTGATTTCAAGTAAATGGACGTTTATTTGACGAATTAAAATGCCCATTTATCACACTCGAGCACATTCGATTTTTGAAAATACTCGTTTTCATGTAAACCTCGCATCACTCAGTTCAGCCTTTTCTCATTTTGGCCAATTTTTAGAGGGCGACTTGTAATCGCCCCGACTATTTTTCTAGGCGACTTTGGGCTTAGAAGGGCGACTTAATCGCCCTAGTCGCCCTCACGGCTGGTCCCTGATTATTTGCCTTTGTTATGGGAGGGGCAAAAATTTTGGCCACGCCTAAAATTTCTATTTTCAGAACCGTGAGGTCGATTTGAACCAAATTTGATATGAGATAATAATGGGTCATAAGTAGTTGATTGATGCAAACATTTTTTTTTCTCATTGCCCCGTGGGAACCTCGGGAGCTAAAAATAGGAAAAACCTTAAAACTACCATATCTCCAGAACTACACAGCACAGAGAATTCTTATTTTGTATAAAGCTTACTTTTATCCAGTAGAATGGAATGGTTAAAAAAAATCCCTATCGGTTTGATCACAAGGTACTTTTTTCAGGACTTTGAAAAAGTGCTGAGTCGGCACTTTTTAACACTGCAGACAATGGGAAAAACATTAAATAATCTTCTCCAGATCCAGCAGGCAGAATCTTTTGATATTTGGTATGCAACATTGTAGGGTGGATTTGATTCAAGTTTGTTCAAATCGGCCCCCTGGGTTCATATTTGGGCTCAGCATAGGAGCCCGATTTCGAACTTGGGCATATCATGCAAATTTCTTAAAAAATCTTCTCCAGATCCAGCAGGCAGAATCTTTTGATATTTGGTAAGCAACATTGTGGGGTGGATCTGATTAAGGTTTGTTCAAATCGTCTCCCTAAATTCATATTTGGGCTCACAAAAGAAGCTTGAATTTGAACTTCGTGCATTTCAGGCAAATTTCTTCAAAAATCTTCTTCTCCAGATCCAGCATGCAGAATCTTTTGATATTTGGTACGCAACATTGTGGGGTGGATCTGATTCAAGTTTGTTCAAATCGGTCCCCCAGGATTCATATTTGGGCTCACTATGGAAGCCTGAATTCGAACTTAGTGCATTTCAGGCAAATTTCTTAAAAAATCTTCTTCTCCAGATCCAGCAGGCAGAATCTTTTGATATTGGGTATGCACCATGCTTAGGTGGGGGGGGGGGGGGGGGGGGGGGGTCCCTGGGTTCGTATTTGGGCTCACTGTGGTAGTCCGAATTATAACTTAGTTCTAAATGAGGAATTTTCTTTAAAAATCTACTTCAGATCCAGCCGTCAGAATGTTTTGATATTTGGTATGCAGCATCCTTAGGGGGTGAGATTCAAGTTTGTTCAAGCCATATCCCTAGGTCCATATTTTGGCTCACTGTGGGAGCCCGAATGATAACTTAGTTCAAAATGAGGAATTTTCTTAAAAAGTCTTCTTCAGATCCAGCAATTGGAATGTTTTGATATTTGGTGTGCAGCATCCTTAGGGGGGTGAGATTCAAGTTTGTTAAAGCCAAGTCCCTGTGTTCATATATGGGCTCCCTGTGCATAAGTAGTTGATTGATGGGTCATAAGTAGTTGATTGATGCAAAAAAAATTTTTCTCATTGCCCCATGGGAACCTCGGGAGCTAAAAATAGGAAAAACCTTAAAACGGCCTTATCTCCAAAACTACACGGCACAGAGAATTCTTCTTTTGTATAAAGCTTACTTTTATCCTGTAGAATAGAATGGTTAAAAAATATCCCTATCGCTTTGATCACAAGGTACTTTTTTCAGGACTTCGAAAAAGTGTTGAGTCAGCACTTTTTAACACTGTTGGCAATGGGAAAAACATTAAAAAATCTTCTCCAGATCCAGCGGGCAGAATCTTATGATATTTGGTATGCAACATTGTAGGGTGGATCTGATTCTAGTTTGTTCAAATCGGCTCCCTGGGTTTATATTTGGGCTCAGTATAGGAGCCCAAATTTGAACTTAGTGCATTTTTGCCTTTAGTGCATTTCAGGCAAATTTCTTTGAGAATCTTCTTCTCCAGATCCAGCAGCAGGCCTGCAACCAGGATATGTCCACAGGGGGGGGGGGGGGGGGGGGGGGGGGGGGGAAGAGCCATGTAGGGGGGGGGGGGGGCAATTTTTTTTTGCCCAAACTAAAACATGGGAATTGGTGAAAAGTATTAAATACTACTCCGGGGAAGGTGAAAGACATAGAAAAAATGTAAATTACAAACGTAAGCATTTATTAACTGGTAGAGTGCTAAATTTTATTTGGCCAACAAAATTTGTTCACATGTCTTTGCCTTGTTACAATTTATAGGAGAGTGCCTGTGGGCACTCTCCTATAAATTGTAACAAGGCAAATCTTAACAGACTGAATAATATCACTTCAAAGACAATATGAAGCAAAGCCACTGAATTTGAAGCCTTTAAGTTGCAGTACTTGCACTTCAGAATAAAGCCCAAATATGGGCTTCCAGCACTTTACCAGTTAAGACTGTTATGATATATATAGTGCATAAAAAGCCAACAAACTTTGACAAAACGATCAATATAAATTATAAGCATACACATCTGATAATCACTTTCACTTAGAATTCCACATTGCAAAACTCTGACTATCCTCTATACTATATTTGTGAATGTCTGTCAATCTGCTATAAAAATTAATATGGGGTTATCCAGAGTGTACCAAAGTGGTCCACCAGGGGTATTTTTGTGGGGGAGGTTTTCGTGAGAAAAATTTTCGAAAATGCTGCAGTGGGGGTAAGAGATGATGTAATGGGAGTGTGCGGTACCAAAAACAGTTTTTCGCACAGAATTTCTTAAAATTCAAGTATAATCATCTTCACATCATGGGAAAGATCCTGGTGTACTTTAGAACTTTCTAAAGTGCTGGTGGTCACAGGTGGGGTAAGGGATATTTAAAAACCTGGAAATAGTAGTCTCCCTTGATATTCCATGCCAGTAAATTCTCAATTGTCTAGTATATCGAGGGAGAATACCGTCTTTCACCTACCTTACTTGCGCGCTGATAAGCTTTATTCTATATGGAAATCACTTCTTAACCTGAGCAATGCCAGGTAATCTTGCCCTTTTTCAATAAAACCACACAAATATGAATATCATTGAAATAGGCTCAATGAGCTCATTCCAGTGACAACCATATTTATGTGCTTCTACTTGTAGTTTTTAACTGGGTGAGTGATAGATTATACATGTATGGGAAGTTGTTCATCAAAATTTGTTTTATTAAAAATTCTTCGAGAGTGTCTGAGAACATTCTCCAATGACTTTTAATAAAACAAAACTGTCTGAACGCAATTGTATTTGTGACTGAATATGAGGATTGAGTGAAGAATATTAGACCTTTAGTGAAGTACCCTCATTTTTCTTTAAAGCCATGATAATGGCTTCCAGTACTCAATCTGTAACAAAAATGTAATTGAAAAAAAATGTGAGAACATTTACATTTTGAATACATGGCTAAAATAGTTGGATTTTTCGCTGTTTACTTGAAAAATTTTTCAAAAAAATGTTCATATCTATATTGTCACTCTTTTTGTTTTCAAAAGCTAAAAATGTCAGATTGCCCTTTCTTCCTGATGTCATGCTCCGTCTTTGTGGCTCATCCACACGTGCCAGTGTAGAAAACGTGGATTCACATAGTGCTGTAGAGCAGCCCAAAGTAGCTACGGAAGCTGCTAAATAATAAGTCTCTGGGAAAGCCCTTTTTTGATTATAAAGTTGAGTTAAAACATCACCTGAAGTAGCCTCACATTCCTTAGAATTTATTAAATTTGTTATGTAGGCTTTCGCTACACTCAGTTCTGCAGCACTGGGAATGTCAATCAGTGGTTCTAATGGCTGAAGCTTTTCGTGGCTAAGGAAATTTGTAGAGGAGGGATCTAATGTTCCAACTGCCTCATATAGAGGTCTGTTTTCAAAACGACTGTTCATTTCTGTCGTGACAGCATCGATAGTCTGATAATAAGCCGATTTTAAGGCATTTCCACATTCCTCCTGACGTTCACGTTCCCCTATTGATGTCATTATCAAAGAATCTTTCAGGTGGGTATTACGCCTACACACTCTTTTGGCTGGTCTCTCCTGGTTGGCTATTGATGATTGCTTCATTTCTGAAAAAAAGAATAATCAGAATATTAGTTGAATTTCTTTCAAAGTTATTCATGAATTTTGTATAAGCCATTCCCCAAGACCCTTGTGTTTTTTCTCGTCTTACTGTTCCCATTGCTTACTCAGCAAGTCAAAGAGTCTGCTTCCTTCTGTGGGGAGAACACAGCTAATGGAATCCACGACAATACTCATTAATAACACTCAATTTAGCCCTTAACCTTCCTGAATAGAAGATACATACACCTGAAATATTAACATCTTTTCTTCATTTCGATAGTTCATTCCAGTAAATGGTTATACAGGGTTTCCGCCAGGGGGGCAGTGGGGTCCTTTTAGGGTACTTTTTCCCTGGCCAATTTTTCCCCAAACTGCCAAAGCCCACCAATGTGACTGATAAAAAACAAAAGACCTCTAAAACTGTTCCCTATGAAAATAATGAGTCATTGTATGTGATTTTAACCCTTTACCCAACGTAACGGCCAAAACCGGCCAGCGCTATTCTCAAAAATCGCTAATTAATTTTCATTATTTTTTTCATTTTTTGTCTCAAAAACATAGGTTATGACCCCTCATTGGAGCGAGCTCGTCGAGCTCGTTCCAATGAGGGGTCATAACCTATGTTTTTGAGACAAAAAATGAAAAAAATTAGTTATTCAAGAATTTTTTTTGCAAGTGTCGTCTGCTTTTCATGTTAGGTAAAGGGTTAAATATAGCTAATTTATCTTACCTTTTGCTTCATGAAGAATAACTGAATACACATTTCGTTGTTTCTCAATTTCTTGTCTTATCACATCAACTAACAGGCCTGGCATTCTGAAAAATGCAGGAGGGCAAAAAATCGCTCTCCTCAATCAGCTTAGGAGAGCAATTAGCTTTACACAACATTTTAAGTATCCAGTTGAACGAACTCATTGAAACTGAAACCAACAGACTACATCAGTGATTTTATTAACTTTACTAAGGTAAAGCAAAATCTCTTAGACATCTAGATGTCTCACTCAACAACCGAACACACACTTGACAAGACCTGTGTGTGTACCCAGACCTGTTGTCCAAGAAAGTCATACGCCTACCACTACCACCTTCAACCCCCCAAGGGGAGTTGAAGGTGGTAGTGGTAGGCGTATGACTTTCTTGGACAACAGGTCTGCTTGAATCTACAGTCACATCCTGTTGCAAGTGCTTCAAGTGACAGGACAGTAGTAATGGTAGTATATTATAGTGTCAATATTCCTTGAATAATTACCCCTCAAACTGTGATGTCAGTTGTTAAACTTGAAACTGACAGAAAAAAAAATATTGCTGTGACCCATTTTGCTTCAAATGATTGTAACTGTGTTTGGGTATGGTTGCAGCCATTACCTTTTACATTTAAACCACTTTCAAAATGAAATTACGTGATGTTATGTGACTTCGAAGTTAAATTACATTTTTGCTTTACAACAAAAATTTAATGTGAGCATAATACATGTAATCTCAATCATCCCAGACCAAAATATTTAGGAGGGCAATTTTTCGCTCTCCTTAATTCTTTCAGAAGGGCAGTAAGGAGAGCTAAAAAATCGCTCTCCTGAAATTGCCAAGCCTGAACTAAGGCAAGAGCACGTACAAGGTCACATTCTCGGGACTGCAGTTCTTTGTCAATGGGACCAATAATTTCCAAAACAGTCTTTGACACAAGTGCAGAAAAGCAGAATTTCAAATTATCTACAACACTGAAAAGTCCAGTAGCTTCAGCACTGATGTCACCATCACGGAGAGTTTGGCCAACTGATATTGAATTTAACACCTCCAGAATTTCTTGATAATTTTTCACAATACACTTTGTTGTATTCAAATGCCCAGACCATCTATGTTCCATAAGCCGATGTAGGTGACCACCAGAATACAGTTCGGATACTTTTGGTCTTTCGAAGAAACTTGTAGAGAGCCCTACATTGGTCAAAATACTGTGATAGCATTGTAACTGAAGAAATAGCATCACATACCACTAAATGCAATCTGTGGTTAAAACAATGTACATAAGGAACAGGCCGTTTGATACGTTCTTGAATAATTGCCTGTAGCCCACCCTTGTGTCCTGACATCACACTTGCACCGTCATAACATTGTGACAACACCCAATCACTAGATATTTCCAATTCTGATAAAGTTTGTAAAATCAAGTCAGCTAATGACATGGCATCAAGTTTGTCACCAGGTGTAGTTTTCAATCCCAAAAGGCTTTCCTTGGCTGTTCCTTCCTTCACATAGCGAAGTCCAATTGAAATAAATTCTGTGTTGCATTTATCTCTGGTGCCATCTACCATTAAGGTGAACCTGAAACAAATTAGTATACCACTGTAAATATATGGATCACCATCCGATCGATTTTAGGTCAGCAATTGCAAATCACACCAGTGCATATATAATGCATTAAGGGGGTGGGGGGAGGGGGTATAAATGATTGACCAAGCAAGACACACTAAATATTTTCATAGGCGATTTCACAGTTCTGGGTAGATACAATATTTATTCTGGTGAATAAGAAGCCGCAATGATACCAGAGAAAAAGCGAATAGATAACTTCAGTCGGATTGCGACACACAACACCATTGCATAATAAGAGGGTTAAGCCTAAATAATATTAAATGCATTCGCAAAAACACACTACAAGTGTGCATTATGGATGTACCAGTCAATTTCAATCGTGTTGCGACACATTCGTCATCCGGTTGAGTTTACCTATCCGCGATTACAGCAGGCAGAATCTTCTTATATTGGGTATGCACCATGCTTAGTGGGGAGGGGGGTGAGATTCTAGTTTGTTCAAGCCAAGTCCCTGGGTTCATATTTGGTCTCACTGTGGTAGCCCGAATTATAGCTTAGTTCAAAATGAGGAATTTTCTTTAAAAATCTTTTTCAGATCCAGCAGTCGGAATGTTTGATATTTGGTATGCAGCATCCTTAGGGGGATGAGATTCAAGTTTGTTCAAGCCATGTCCCTAGGTCCATATTTGGACTCACTGTGGGAGCCCGAATGATAACTTACTTCAAAATGAGGAATTTTCTTTAAAAATCATCTTCTTCAGATCCATTTGTTGGAATGTTTTAATATTTGGTGTGCATCCTTAGGGGGGTGAGATTCAAGTTTGTTAAAGCCAAGTCCCTGGGTTCATATATGGGCTTCTTGTGGAAGCCTGAATTATAACTTAGTTCAATATGAGGAATATTCTTCAAAAGTCTCTTTTTAGATCCACTGGTCAGAATCTTTGGATATTTGGTGTAAGCTTTTCTTAGGAGGAGCAGATGCAACTTGTTGAAATCAATTCTCTGGGTTGATATTTAGGCTACCATGTCAGGTGAGCACACTCAGGTCCCCTGGGGCCTCTTGTTATTATTCATTGCAATCTGTGACGACTGCTTCTGGATGTGAGCCCCACAGGCTTGCACAGTTTCACCTAAACACAAATCAATACTGTACCCTTGATTCGGCAGATGGAAAAGTGACATATCCTGAGATGAGGCAGTGTTGGAAGCAGGTGCTATGGGGGAGTTTGTTAGTAGATGTATACTGAACCAAAAAAGAAAGTATAATAAACTTTGAGGTACAATTTTTAGCTCAACTTTGGCGAAGCCAAATTTGAGCTTTTGTCATGGCCCGTCCTCCGTCGGTCCGTACGTCAACAATTGGATACGGCTCGGGCTAGAGGCCGTATTTATGAACCGATCTTTACGAAACTCCTTGGGTACCTTTGTTGTGAAGGTGGGACGAGAATGAGTGTTTTGGGGTGCTGTCCGAAATTCAAGATGGCTGCCAGCCACCATTTTGTACCGACGATGCAGAAATCTGTTTTTTGTACAGAACTTTCATATGAAAGCTCTGAATTGAATAATTTTTTGTGTGAATGTTTAGTACCATGGGATACATCACATATAATACGGGTTTTTTTCTCGTGCGTAAATTATGCAAATTAGACTAACTTTGATATTTTTTGGTGTTACTTTCAGCACTATAAGTGCAAATGCCAATACAGCTCGGGCTAGAAGCCGTATTTATGAACCGATCTTTATGAAACTTCTTGGGTACCTTTGGTATCACCGTGGGACGAGAACGAGTGTTTTGGGGTCTGGTCCGAAATTCAAGATGGCCGATGGCAGCCATTTTGTACAAAATTAGGTCAGATTTTTGCGCAGAACTTCCATATGAAAGCGCTGATTTGAATAATTTTTTGTGTGAATGTTTAGTACCATGGGATACATCACATATAATACAGGTTTTTTTCTCATGCAGAAATTATGCAAATTAGATGAACTTTGAATTTTTCAGTGCTACTTACACACAGTAAGTATACATGTCAATAGGGCTCGGGCTAGAGTCTGTATTTATCAACCGATCTTCACGAAACATGTTGGGTACCTTTGTTATCACCTTGGGATGAGAACGAGATGTTTCTGGGTGTGGGCTAAAATTCAAGATGGCTGCCAGTGGCCATTTTGTACCAAAATTAGGTCTAATCAGTTTTTTGTACACAACTTCTATACTGCTGAGGCTGGAGGCTGTATTTATGAACCAATCTTCTTGGGTACCTTTGTTATCACCGTGCGATGAGAACGAGTGTTTCTGAGTGCGGTCCAAAATTCAAGATGGCTGCCAGTGGCCATTTTGTTCCGAAATTAGGTCCAATCAGTTTTTTGTCACAACTTCTATACAGCTTGTATTTATGAAATGATCTTCACGAAACTTCTTGAGTACCTTTGTTTTCACCTTGGGACAGGAACAAGTGTGTTTTGGGGTGTCTTTGTTATCGCTGTGCTATGAGAACAAATATTTTGGGGTTCAGTCAAACCCACTCTGGGACTCTTGACTGTCACCCACCTTTACAACACTTTACCTATACATTTGTTACAGGCTATGGTCAGTATTTATGTACAGACTGTTACAATACTTTATATGTACCTTTGTTATCAGGTCATTACCTAGATGTTTGTCATTGCTGTGTCACATACTATACATGTACATGTCTTGACAAGTTGAGCTACAGTGTCATTGACACTTTCATTTTATTATTATTATCGACTTTAATCCCAAACAAATTATTGTAAATTCATATTTTGAGTCTAGCTTTATGAATTTGCATAATTTCATGTTCTTACTGTTGCCAGCGTCACATCAGGACGTCGCAATTCATACATGGGGTGAAATGAAAAGTTCAAGCATCAGAAAACGGTGATTCTTGCCCTACCATCAGCATGCTGTAGACAAAATCGTGATTCATTACTAAAAAGAAATGTGCTCCAACGCTGCTGAGTCCACCGAACACGCTGACGTACCCATTCTGTTCAGACTGTACGATGAATGACGTCTGGTAAGGATTAGTCTGTGGTATGGGCGCATACTTCCGATGCCGTGTCCAGTGAGTCTGTTGCAGACAGTTTGTGCACTGATTCTATTGTCAGTTCTACCAGGAGTAATTGCTGTTGTCCTCATCGCCGGAAGGAAGCAATCCCACAAGTAAGATGTCCTGATGTGTCGGTCTTGTGTTGGAATCGTAGCTCTTGGTTGACCTGAACATAGTCGGTCGGCAGTAGATCCAGGGATTCTATACCTTCTAATGAGATGGTAAATAGTGGCAACAGTGACTCCAAACTCAGCAGCGAGCTCATCTGGAGGTATCCCAGCCTCATGCATACTCATGGCATGCAACCTCTGATTTTTAGCTCAACTTGACAAAGTCAATCTGAGCTACTGCCATTACGCCAGTACGTACGTCTACAATTTCATTTGACACACCTCACATGTCGCATTTATGATCAGATCGCTTTGAAACTTATGTTTGTTTGGTGTGACTTCTAGATGGAAGCTATCGATTTTCTTCAATTTCCGACAAAAATTGTTCCCGCAGCCAACATTCTTAGAACTTAGTTTAGTCAGACCTCAATATTTCCCTTTGGCACACCCTACAGGGCACATTTATGATCGGATTGCTTTGAAACCTGGCATGTTTGTTTGGGGTGACCTCTATCGATTTTCTTCCATTTTCGTCTGTCAAAAAATGTTGCCACTGGCAACGATCTTTGAACTCAGTTTAGTCAGGCATCAGTATATTCCTTTGGCATGCCCTACAGGGCACATTTATGATCAGATCAGTTTGAAACTTTGTATGCAGGGTAGCCGTGGGTCCTTGAAAACCTGGAATGTCCTTGAATTTGAAACGCTATTTTCAAGGCCTTGAAAGTCCTTGAAAACGAGGTATATCAGTAAAAGGTCCTTGAATTCCCTTGAATTTGATCGCCGATTTATCACAAGCAGAATTGCGGTTCGAAAAGGAACGAATAAATTTGTTGACAAGTCCAAACAAGTAGGTGTTATTAATATTAATTAACTCTTTGCACTCGGTCGGCTCATGTTTATTAGTACAGAGGGGGGATTCCCTGGTCGAATTATGTTTAACAACCAATGAAAACCTTTTGATTTCCACCGGAATCGTCATGAGTTTCCATATAAAGTAACGCACGTGTTCCAATACTTTGTCCGACAGGGGGGACAAAACGCCCCAGTTTGACTTTGTTTGGAAAATGGTGTCATCAATTGAAAATAATTTATCAACTTTTTATGACATTATTGAGGATTCGGATGAGGACGGTTTTTCTGGATATTCTTTCATAAGAAATATCAATGAAGACTCGTCAGACGAATTCGAGTCGTGTGAAAGCAATTTGGAAGAAAATGTAAATGCCGGCAAATCAGCTGATCAATCAAGCACGTGTGTTCATGTTGACAAAATATTGAATTTGGGGGATTCGTTCCACCACCCATGGATAAAAACATTAGACGAGCCCACGGGCATTCGGTTTTCTGTGGATGGCAACGAGCATGAGTTGGACATTTTCAGTAAATTTTTTGACAATGATTTTATTGAACTGTGCACTTCACAAACAAATTTATATGCCAAACAATACTTTGAAGAAAACCCAAACATGAAACCATTCGCACTTTCCCGATCTTGGGTGGATACAGATGCGACTGAAATGAGGGCTTTCATAGCAGATGAAACAGTTGCCACAGTGATGAAAACGTGCGCACATGTTTGCATGACAAACAATAAGTAGTAAATTTTACCTCGGTTCACAACTTGTGAACCGAGATATAATTGACTACTTATTGTAAAGGGGGTATTGCCATTGGAACGTTTCGGCCTTAGGACGTTTCAGCCTCGAGACGGTCCTTGAATATCCTTGAATTTTTAGCTCAACTTTGACGAAGTCAAATTTGAGCTATTGTCATGGCCCGTCATCCGTCTGTCCGTACGTCAACAATTGGCTATGGCTCGGGCGAGAGGTTGTATTTATGAACCGATCTTTACGAAACTTCTTGGGTACCTTTGTTATGACCGTGGGACGAGAACGAGTGTTTTTGGGTGCGGTCCGAAATTCAAGATGGCTGCCAGCCGCCATTTTGTACCGATGATGCAGAAATCTGTTTTTTGTGCAGAACTTCCATATGAAAGCTCTGATTTGAATAATTTTTTGTATGAATGTTTAGTACCATGGGGTACATCACATATAATACAGGTTTTTTTCTCGTGCGTAAATTGTGCAAATTAGACTAATTTTGATGTTTTTTGGTGTTAATTTCAGCACTGTAAGTGCAAATGCCAATACGTCTCGGGCTAGAGGCCGTATTTATGAACCGATCTTTACGAAACTTCTTGGGTACCTTTGGTATTTTGGACGAGAACGAGTGTTTTTGGGTCCGGTCCGAAATTCAAGATGGCCAATGGCAGCCATTTTGTACAAAATTAGGTGCAATCAGATTTTTGCACAGAACTTCCATATGAAAGCGCTGATTTGAATAATTTTTTGTGTGAATGTTTAGTACCATGGGATACATCACATATAATACAGGTTTTTTTCTCGTGCAGAAATTATGCAAATTAGATGAACTTTGATATTTCAGTGCGACTTACACACATTAAGTACACATGTCAATACGGCTCAGACTTGAGTCTGTATTTATGAACTGATCTTCACGAAATGTCTTGGGTACCTTTGTTATCACCTTGGGACGAGAACGAGTGTTTCTGGGTGCGGTCTAAAATTCAAGATGGCTGCCAGTGGCCATTTTGTACCGAAATTAGGTCTAATCAGTTTTTTGTACACAACTTCTATACAGCTCAGACTAGAGGCCATATTTATGAACCAATCTTTACGAACCTTGTTGGGTACCTTTGTTATCACCGTGGGATGAGAGCGAGTGTTTTTGGGTGTGGTCCGAAATTCAAGATGGCCACCAGCAGCCATTTTGTACCAATATTAGTACAATCAGTCTTTTGTACAGAACTTCTGTATGAAAGTTCTGATTTGAATAAATTTTTGTATGAATGTTTAGTAACATGGAATACATCACATATTCTAAGGGTTTTTTTTTCGTGCAGAAATTATGCAAATTAGATGAACTTTGACTTATTCAGTGCTACTTGCACAATGTGAGCACACATGTCAATACGGCTCAGGGTAGAGGCTGTATTTATGAACCGATCTTCACAAAACTTCTTGGGTACCTTTGTTATCACCTTGGGACGAGAACGAGTGTTTCTGGGTGCGGTCCAAAATTCAAGATGGCTGGCTGCCAGTGGCCATTTTGTACTGAAATTAGGTCCAATCAGTTTTTTGTCACAAGTTCTATACAGCTCGTATTTATGAATTGATTTTCACAAAACTTCTTGGGTACCTTTGTTTTCACCTTGGGACAGGAACGAGTGTGTTTTGGGGTGCCTTTGTTATCACTGTGCTATGAGAACAAATATTTTGGGGTTCAGTCAGACCCACTCTGGGACTCAAAGATTTCTTTTCTAGTTTAGCATCTGACTGTCACCCACCTTTACAATACTTTACCTATACATTTGTTACAGGCAACGGTCAGTATTTATGAACAGACCATTACAATACTTCATATGTACCTTTGTTATCAGGTCATTACCTAGATGTTTGTCATTGCTGTGTCACATACTATACATGTGCATGTCTTTGTCTTGACAAGTTGAGCTACAGTGTCATTGACACTTTCAGTTTTTCAATATTCTGGGGGAACCCTGGACACTTGTTTGGGGTTACCTCCAGATGGGAGCTATCCATTTTCTTCGATTCCGTCCAAAAATGTTGCCACTGGCAATAACCTTCGATGAACTTAGTAAAAACTTAGTGCAGTTGAGCATCAATATTTCCCTTTGACACACATATCCAATTTCACCTCCATCTCAACAGGATGCAGAACTTGTGTGACCATCTGGCATTTGTTGCCACAGTTTTCCCAAAATGCTTGGATATTGTGTACCTGTGCCCAGCCACACCCCCTTCCCCAGATGGGCATGCCACTTGGGGTTGGGCACAGCAGGCTCATAATTGGCCCAGTCCTTTTTCCTATTCACCCTCAACCCTTTGCCCCACCACTTGAGATGCAGAACTTGTGTGACCCTTTTGCATTTGTAGCCACTATTTTCCCAACATGCTTGGAAAGATATCCTTGTGTGCCTGTGCCCAGCCAAGCCCCCCCCCCCCCCCCCCCCTCCTAACTTGCCTGCCAAGTTGGGGCTGGGCACAGGCACACAATGTCCCCAATCCTATCCAACCTCACCCCTCGCCCACTGAGATTCAAAACTTCTGTGCCATCTGTAGCCATTGTTTTCCCGACATGCCCCACCCCCTCAGTTAGAGGGAACACAATAGAGCAAAGATGTGCCCAGTTACTTCAAAAACCCTCTTCCCTCCCATTCTCACTAGAATAACACACCCATACCCCACCTCCGGGCTGAACCATGTGTTAACCATGAGCAGGTCGGTGGTGTTTCCTGTGAACTCCAATGTAAGTATATAAGTCTTTTAAAGTGACAAGAGCAGGTCTATGGTGTTTCCTGTGAACTCCAATGTAAGTAGAAGTGTCAAAAGATATTGTCATTATTATTGTAAATGTGAAGTATATGTATACTTTTTGTAGAAGTGTCAATGAACTGGAAGTATCTTGAATAAAATGTCTGTGCTCTCAAATTCTTGAGTATGTTGTTTCTCTTTCCCATAACATGGAGAGATTTTTAAGTGAAATAGATACATGCATATAGAAAGAAAATAAAGAACTATTGAAGATATTTCAAGTATTTATTAAGAAGATTATATGTACAAGTATGCATACATATAAGTATATACATATATAAGTGTATAAAGATATATATAAGTATGTATTTATAAGTATATAAAGACATATATAAGTGCATTAATGAATAGTATTTTATAACAAGAACATATTAAATGTATATAAGAATATCATATTATAAAGATATTACACAGAGAAACAAAAGAGAATATTAATATTATTTTTTTTTTTTTTTTTTTTTTTTCTTTTTCGTTTTTTCGTGGCCCCACCCAATAAAAAAAAAATCCGGGTGGGGCTTCGGAAAGATAAGAAGCTGACTCACTCAGACTATCCCACCCAAGTGAGAAAACCTGGTGGCAACTGACTAAGGCACAGTCCACACAAGATGACTCAGCATGTCTGAAGACAATTTAGTCCCAACAGCTATAGCACTGCTGCTACACACGAGGCAAAAATGTTTGAGGAGGTTTTCTAATCACATTCTGGAAATGCATCTTTTAATGACAGGTGTCTGCACTAACAGGAAAATCCTCTATTAAAAAAAACAGAAAAAAAAAGATTTTCCTGTTAGTGCGGACACCTGTCATTAAAATATAAATTTCCAGAGTGTAGCCATGAATAAAAGATGAACTTTATAAAAAAAACCCTGCAAACATCATGGACTCTTAACAGTGCCATAGCTGTTGGGGTAAAGCATTCAGACATGCTGGGTCATCTAAAATTTCCTGTGCCTCAGTCAACTGTCACCAGGTCCTCAGTCAGGTGAGGCGGAATCAGTTAAGTCAGAAAATTAATAAGTTAGTGGGCCAGTTAGTGGGCTTTACGCAACCTGTGTACTAAGGTGTACTGCACGTCAATGATACGCATGTCTTCAACCAATCTAACCCTGCCTGTGCTGAAGTGTGGAGTTACGATGTTGGGGAGCGGGCAGCTGCCAGTCGTTGCTCGGTGGTTCTCTCCGGGTACTCCGGCTTCCTCCACCCGTATACCTGTCGCGGTCATGATTAGCAATTGTGCATAAGTATATGACCTTAAACACCAATAAATAAATAAATATAAGCAACGTCGAGCACAGTTAGTCCTTGGATGGGCAACGTCTTAGCAATCGATTTGGACTTCCGCATTGTGTATTTGGGCAAGGCAGTTAGTTCATCTTGATTGTCCACATGGGGGAACGATGATGCTGTGTACGAGGACGTACTGTACACAAGTGGTGCACTTGTCTTCAGCCAATTTACCCTGCCTCTGCTGCAATACGGAGTAACGATGTTGTTTGGGAGCTGGCAGGTGCTCATTGTTGCTTGGTGGTTCTCTCTGGGCACTCTGGCTTCCGCCACCCATAAAACTCACTGACACGATATTACCCTGGCTGTTAAAGTGTCGTTAAGCTCTAATAAATAGAGCAGGAGATCATCAAAATTTTCTGTAAAACAGAAAAGATGGACAATAACTCTGTTTTGACAAACCACTGTGATTTGATTCCAGTCAACATTAAATTTGATATGCGGTATTTTGATACGATTGAAATCTGATATTTTCTTTCCACGTGATCAGTATATGTATTAAAAAATACAAGTAAAACCAAACCAACAAAGAGCATTAACACCTTCAATTTTCAAGAAGGCATCATAATTTTTATCCCCTGTTGACAAAGTTGGAGGGAATATTGAAATGGTGTCTGTCCGTATCAAACTTGTCCCCTTAACTCCTCCTACAGTTTTCAGTGGATTTTTACAAAACTTGGTCTGAAGTATAAGTATCAAGTGTAGATGCGCATGTTTATGCGACAAATTTTGCTTGGTTATGGCCCCTGGAAATAGCAAAATTTCCATCACAAAGGCTTGTCCGCTTAACTCCTACATTTTGTATTGGATTTTTATGAAACTTGGTGTGCAGTATCAAGTGTAGATGTGCATGTGGTCAGTAATTTCCGATGCGATAAATTTTATGTGGTTCCAGCCCTTGGAAATGGCAAAATTTCTGTCTCAAAGGTTTGTCCGCTTTACTCCACCATTTTTATGTGTACCCATACTATGTATGGTACACATAATGCCGGCATCCGGGGTGGTCGTTTGTCCATCCGTCTGTCTGTCTGTCCATCTGGTGTCCGTATCCATTTCTTTGGCATTCGATAACTTGAAAATATTGCTTGGATTGTGAAGTTACTTTATATTTGTGTTCAGGTTACTGATGTGCCGAGCTGTATAGTTTTTGGTGTAAATCTGATAATTTATCCTGAGATATTAACCCTTTATCCTTCAAATTGAAAATTACTCCAATCCGTTTGGCATTCAATAACTTGAAAAATATTGCTTGGATTGTCATGTTACTTTATATTTGTGTTCAGGTTACTGATTTGTCGAGCTGTATAGTTTTTGTTGTAAATCTGATGATTTGATCCCGAGATATTAACCCTTTATCTTTCAAATTGAAAATTCCTCCAGTCCCTTTGGCATTCGATAACTTGAAAAATATGGCTTGGACTGTCAAGTTACTTTATATTTGTGTTCAGGTTACTGATGTGCCAGGCTGTATAGTTTTTGGTTTAAATCTGATAATTTGATCCCGAGATATTAACCCTTTATCTTTCAAATTGAAAATTCCTCCAGTTCCTTTGGCATTCGATAACTTGAAAAATATTGCTTAGATTGTCAAGTTACTTTATATTTGTGTTCAGGTTACTGATGTGCCGAGCTGTATAGTTTTTGGTGTAAATCTGTTATTATACCCCCCCCCCCCCCCCCCCCCCCCCCCCACAAACAAAGTTGGGGGGGGGGGGTATATAGGAATCCCCTGTCTGTCCATCCTTATAAGCGCATCTCCTCCTAAACCATTTTAAGAATTTTCATGAAACTTTACACAATGGAAGAACTCCATATGAAGATGTGCATGAAGCAATATAATTCCGTTCTGACAGGCTCGGGGGGGATCACTTTGTGAGCTTGTTCACAGTACCTCTAGTTTTGATCCTGAGATATTAACCCTTTATCCCTCAAATTGAAAATTCCTCCATTCCCATTCCCATTGGCATTCGATAACTTGAAAAATGTTGCTTGGATTGTCAAGTTACTTGATATTTGTGTTCAGGTTACTGTCGAGCTGTATAGTTTTTGGTGTAAATCTGATAATTTAATCCTGAGATATTAACCCTTTATCCTTCAAATTGATAATTCCTCCATTCCCTTTTGCATTCGATAACTTGAAAAATATTGCTTGGATTGTCAAGTTACTTTATATTTGTGTTCAGGTTACTGATGTACCGAGCTGTATAGTTTTTAGTGTAAATCTGTTAAATTGATATTAACCCTTTATCCTTCAAATTGAAAATTCCTCCATTCCCATTGGCATTTGATAACTTGAAAAATATTGCTTGGATTGTCAAGTTACTTTATATTTGTGTTCAGGTTACTGATGTGCCAAGCTGTATAGTTTTTGGTGTAAATCTGATAATTTGGTCCTGAGATATTAACCTTTCATCCTTCAAATTGAAAATTCCTCCAATCCCTTTGGCATGAGATAACTCAAAAAATATCAATCCGATTGTCATGTTACTTCATATATGTGTTCAGGTTACTGATGTGCCGAGCTGTATAGTTTTTGGTGTAAATCTGATAATTTGATCCTGTGATATTAACCCTTTATCCTTCAAATTGAGAACTCCTCCAATCCATTTCTTCAGCATGCGATAACTCAAAAAATATTAATCCGATTATCAGGTTACTTTACATATGTATTCAGGTTACTGATGTGGTGTGCTGTCTAGTTTTTTATGTAAATCTAAAAATTTGATCCGGAATTATTAACCCTTTATCCATCAAACTAGATACTCCTCCAATCCATTTCTATGTGTTCCCATACCATGTATGGTGTACACAATGTTGGCATCCGGGGTGGCCCTCCGTCATACAGCTTTCTACTATTTGCGCGTATGGGTACACATCTGATGATTTCATCAGCCTATTTTTTATTGGATTTTTACGAAACTTGGTCTCAAGTATCAGTATCAAGTGTAGATGTGAATGTGAATTTGTGTTATGGCCCTTGGTAGTAGCAAAATTTCTGTCACAAATGCTTGTCTGCTTAACTCCTGTATTTTTCACTGGATTTTTACGAAACTTGATGTGCAGTATCAGTATATGTACATGTGCATATGGAAATGGAATTTTTCTAGAGTTCTAGCCTTGTCAACTTAGAATTTTCCAAAATTGCAGGTTTTTGGAAGATATCTTCAATTGCGATCCATATGGTTCCTTCATCAGTTGCATTGAACTAAATGAGGAATTTAACCTTGTCCAGTGAAGTCCATTCACCATCTCAGTGTTTGGTCATCCTTCTTGATCAGCTCATATGCGTATTTCTATCATAACATAAAAGTCGGCGGGGGATATAGATGTCATTAGACTGTCTTTGTCAACTTGTCCTGGTTGTACAAGAAATTAAAAAAAAAACATGTCTTTCTGACCACTGACTGACCTTGATTTCTTTGTGATCTGAAGAAGTGTGGCTTGGCAGCTGTCATGCCGATTTGAAAGTACACAAACATTTCCTATTCCTGTTACACTTTTCCAAAGTATTACAAATAGTTCATCATATCGGATAATCACTTGATTAAATTCCATTAAAAAATTTTTTTCGACCGAGCGATGTAAAACAGCTTTACTAACTTGTGTGTGTGTGAAAGGTTTGAAGCATTTATATTCATAAGTCATTGAATAAGTTAGTTGTTTTTCTGTTTCCTGTGATTGTTGAGCTACAATAGGACACCAAATTTTAAAGAGAACATTTATGCATTTTCCGTCTGAGTTTCTGACCAATAGAACTACTGTATTGCATCAGTGATTTGAATTTAGTGTGGAATTCTGTGCACTTCCATCAACTAAATGCTTTGATTAGTTCTTGTGTTGAAGCCATGAGATGTCAAAGAGGGGAAGCCACGAATATGTCGGGTCTTTTGATCACAGTCAGATTGTCAGCTGGGTTTTTATACGCCCATTTGTAAAAACTGTTGTATTATGTAAATAGTCCGTCTGTTGGGCTGTCTGCCAATGAACAATTGGTTTCTGACTGATAACTCAGTTTGGATAATTTGATTTCAACCAAAGTTGGAATGTGTATTCCCCAGCTAGTTATACAGGCCAAGTTTGATTATGGGTCCTGTCCATATGTTTTTAAAAGAATTACCGTATTTACTCTATATATTGGGACACTCTATGATTTGGGCCACACATTTTTTCCAGAAAACTATATTTTTTTTATGCTCCAAAGTTTGGGACATTCAGGAGATTTGTTTCGAGTTGACCTGTCGCAAGTAGCAGACGACACTCGTAAAAAAAATTCTTGAGTAACTAAAAATTTTCATTTTTTGCTTCCAAAACATAGCTTATGATCCCTCATTGGAATGAGCGCAATGGAAGCAAAAAATGAAAATATAAAAAAAATTGGACGGCTATTTTCGTATATAGTGATGGAAAACGAATCACACACAACTTTATTCAGCATCAAATCAAGACCAGGCTGTGTTCTTTTCCCATTTTCTAAGAATTGGGATACCTGTGAAAATAATTATTTTTAGCTGTCCCAATACATAGAGTAAATACGGTACAACCCTTTTTGACTTGGAATTCGGCCGGCTATCAACATTTTGGGTTTCAGACCAATAACTCCAGTTTGTATTATTTGATCGCAACCAAAGTTGGTATATATATTTTCCAGCTAATAATACTGACCAAGTTTGAATATGAGTTCCATCCAATTATTTTTACATGAATTATACTCTTTTTCAACTCGGAACAGGCATGTTTAGCCACCCCTGGCGGTGCTCTTGTTACAAACGGTAATAAATAAAACGGACAGATTTTGAACCTCCCACAACGAGTTGGGGGGGGGGGGGGGGGGGGGGCATCCTGGATTCATCTTGTCCATCCGTCAGTAAACATAATTTGAAACCTGGTAGGAATGTTTACCACCATGAGAACCTGTGCACCTGCAGTTATAGTTCTGGTCAGATTAGTTTTTCCAGAATTATGCCTGTTTATTACTAAAAAAAAAAAACCCCAGCCCCTGCCCTGCCCCGCCCCCGCATATGCCTGAATTTTATCCCAAGATTTTCTCAGATGTTTATGTGTTGATTCCTTTGAAACTTACAATGCATGTTCACTACCATAGGAACACATACACCTGCAATTATACTTTCGATCAGATTTTTTTCCAGAGTTATGGCCCTTGCCTGAATTTTATCCCAAGATTTTCTCAGATGTTTGAGTTGATTCCTTTGAAACTTACAATGCATGTTCACTACCATAGGAACACATACACCTGCAATTATACTTTCGATCAGATTTTTTGCCAGAGTTATGGCCCTTTCTGTCACAGAATGCCTACATTTTGTCCAGAGATTTTCTCAGATGTTTTTGGTTTGATTCCTTTGAAACTTGATGGCATGTTAAGAGCACCTGTTCTGATGTCGGAAAAGTTGGAAATAGGCCTTTAACGGTTAAAATGTACTGTCTGCATGCCCACATTCAGCAAAAGTGGCACATCAAAGACTACACTTGTATGCCTTGTTCAGTCTGAACACTCAGATCCACCAATGCTATTACTTGAATTATGTGTTCACATTCAAACATGGTATACTTAACAGCATTGGGCCTTGAAAAAGCCTTGAATTTTAATTTTTGTGGCCTTGAAAAAACAGTTGAAAATTGAAGAGAAATGACCTTGAATAGCCTTGATTTTGAGTAATTTTGACTTGTGGGAGCCTTGGAGATACGACATGCGACATATGAGATAGTGTGCCACATGAAATGCGACCAGGAAGTCCGGTCCATTTCGTATCACAATGTACTCATTCCTGCGGTCTTGTTGAAAAAGAAAAATATGCAAGCATTAACTCTTGAAATGCTACTGGTAGATATTGCTGCCTAGTTTGAATTTATCTTGCCACTGCAATATGTATAATTTGGGCATATTTAATCAAATTTTCTTCCCGTAAATTAAATGGATTTTTTTCACAAATGATTTCTTGAGTTAAATTTATGACTTTTTTCACTGACTCAGTAGGTAGAGATGCAGGCTGCAAGTCGAGAAGTCATCAGTTCGAATACCACCTACCTGTACTTAGTTTTGTCCTTAGGCAAGACACTTAAACCCAATGGTGGCATTGTGTACTAAGGCGTACTGCACGTCGATGGTGCTCTTGTCTTCAACCAATGCTAACCCTGCTTGTGTGGAGTTAGTACATTGGGAGGTCTGACAGTTGCTCAGTGGTTCTCTCTGTGTACTCTGAATTCCTCCACCAGAAAAACTCTTACATGAGGTGCTGGGGGATGCAGTGGCTCAGTTGGTAGAGGCTCAGGCTGCAAGCCAAGAGGTCCTAGGTTCGAATCCCACCTGCAGTAACCGCGTTGTGTCCTTGGGCAAGACACTTCACCCCCATTGCCCAAGTGGGGGCATCGTGACACTCTGTACTAAGGTGTACTGCACATTGATGGTGCACCTGTCTTCAACCATTGCTAACCCTACTTGTGTGGAGTTGGTATGTTGGGGAGCTGACAGTTGCTTGCCGTAGCTCGGTGGATCTCTCCGGGTACTCCGGCTTTCTCCACCCGTAAAACTGTCAGTCATGGTTAGCCATTGTGCAGAAATATGTGACCTTAAACACCAATAAATAAATAATACACGAGGTGACTCTGGCTGTTGAAAGTATCGTTAAACCCCAATAAATAAATATATAATTTTTTCATAAAACCAGTCATGGCTGTCTTACAGCAGCCATGACCAGATTTAATGAAAAATACCTGGAAAATACTCGGCAGGTTGAGTTAATTGCAGATATTTTAACAGAGGATACACCAAAGCAGAAATAAACTGCAGCACTTATGTGCAATGATGGGATATATTAAGGTAAAATTTGAATTTTGAACTGACTCTCTGTGTCTTAAGTACTATAGCATGTACCTGAATGTCCATCGTTACCCGAACGTTTGGGGAAGCAGTTAAATTACTATAGGAACATGACTTTGGGGAGGAGGGGGCAATTTTTGCTGAATTTCGGCACCATTCTGAACTGCATCCGGCAAGTGGTGTACATCCTGTGTATATAGTATGCTGTGGCATGCAGAGTGATATATGCACACACAGTGCTATGGGAAAATTGTACAGATTTTGATACATCATCAATCACCAATTATGAAAGCTTAATAGCACATACATTCTCAAAGTATGCAAGTTAAATGCTGGACAGTGTTATCCAAAATAATATTTGCATCTTTCGGGGTGGGGAAAAAAGATTATTATTTAACGATACAATTACGCGATAGTGTTCTCTTGTGAAGATTGTGTTTATTCTGGAAAAAAGTGTAAATACGGTTTTGTGTAAGAATACAATGCACTTGGCTGTATTAACCAGTTATATACTGAACACACATACTTTGTGTCTTAATTGAATAATAACTTTGATGTTAATGTGAGTTGTGAAGTTGTATGCTGCATGGTTTACAGATACACACGTAACATGTCAGAATTTATTTAATGTTCATTTTTCAACTTGTTACATCCCTTGATGTATTTCTCCAATGTTTACATGCACTCTGCAATCAACATTGGAGAGAAACATCAAGGGAGGTAACTGAAGTAAAAAATGAACTTGACAAACTAAAAACATGTTTGTGACAGTCATGTGATTTACATGTTGCTTAACTTAGTTTAGTAGACCTCAATATTTCCCTTTGACTCGCCCTGCGGGGTACATTTATGATTGGATTGCTTTGAAACCTGTATGCTTGTTTGGGGTGACCTCGAAATGGGAGCTATCGATTTTCTTCCATTTCTGTCCATCAAAAAATGTTGCTGCTGGCAACGATCTTTGAACTTAGTTTAGTCAGGCATCAATATATTCCTTTGGCATGCCCTACAGGGCACATTTATGATCAGATCAGTTTGAAATTTTGTATTTTCGATTTCCGTAAAAAAAATGTCGCCACTGGCAATGACCTTCGATGAACTTGGTAAAAACTTAGTGCACTTAAGCATCAATATTTCCCTTTGACGTGCCCAGCGGGGCACATTTATGATTGGATTGCTTGCAAACTTGGTGTGCTTCTGTGGTGTGACATCTATCTGGGAGCTGTTGATTTTCTTCCATTTCTGTCAAAAAATGTTGCTGCTGACCTTTGAACTTGGTTCAGTCAGACCTCAATATTTCCCTTTAACACACCCTTCAGGGCACATTTATGATCGGATCACTTTGAAACTTGGTATGTGTGTTCGCGGTGACCTCTAGATGTGAGGTATTGCTTTTTTTCATTTCCATAAAAAATTATTGTTATCACCAGCTTTTGAACTTACTGCATTTGTGCATCAACTTATCCCTTTTGCACTCTCTGCAGGGTATATTTATGAATTTCCATAAAAAAAACCCCCCAAAACCATTGCTACAATCAATGACCTTCTACTTAGTGCATTCGTTCATTAACATCTTTCTTTGGCATGCCTCAGAGGGCACATTCATTATCCGGTTGTTTGGAAACTTTGTATGCTTATGCAGGGTCACAAAGATGAGAGCTACTGATTTTCTTTTCATTTCCATCAAAAACTGTTGCTGTTAGCAACAATCTTTGAATTTATTGCATTTGTGCATCAGCATGCTTTGACATGGCCCACAGGCCACATTTATTACAGGATTGTTTTTAGTTGCCAGAGGGGACTATAGGTTTGCACTCGGTCCATCTGTCCGTCAGTCTGTCAGTCACACTTGAGTTTTCCGGACTTTTTTTGGAAATGCTTCAACCGAATGATTTCATTTTTGGTAACCTACTATAGAACGATGACTTACAGATCAAGTTTTGAGTTTCATGCTGATTGCCTTATTCTGGTGTGAGTTGTGGCCCTTGGAAATATGGAAAAGCGCCAAACTATCAGTTTTCTGGACTTTTTTTTGGAAATGCTTCAACGGAATTCATGCTGATCACATCTGGGTTATAACATTTGTATAATTATTGTATAATTATTAATGCTCATTAGTCCAGTAGTAGACATTGTATTGCTTCAGCGATACGTGAGCTCTTGTTGAACTTGGTGTGCTCATTAGGCAAGACCTTTAGATAAGAGCTATTGATTAGCATTCATTTCTGTGAAAAAAGTTGTCATTTACAATAATCTCTGAACATACTGCATTTGTTTATCAACATTCTTCCTTTAGCCAGTCTTACAGTTTACATTTAAAAATGCATGGATTTGTCTGATGTTGTGCACACACAATGCTGTTATGCTGAAATTTCATCAAATGACATTGGTACCAGTGATCTTCAATTTTGCCATTTCATTTATAACGTACCAAGTTCAAGTTTGTCAAGTTGAGCTACAGTGTCATTGACACTTTCATTACCATTTACCACTTTTTTATATGCCCCATAATGTTTTAGAATTTCTGGAAAGAGCAGGTGTATTTTCCAATGGTGTCTCTAGTCTTCCAGAGTTATGGCCCCTTTTCACTCTTTCTATTTAGAAAAATTTTTGGCGGGTCGTGGGGATTGGCACATGCTTTGCATTGCCCCTCTTGTTCACAACTATTGTGTTAGAGTTCATTGGAGAGTGCCTCTTTGCATTCTCCAATAAATGGTAATTAAGTTTGTTTGAACTGTTTTTATGTTTCCGCTGCTGAGCAAACAATGTAATGAATACAGAGTATTCAGGAGAGCCTTGATAGTGGTTTCTAGCCCTCAACCAGGTAATGAGGAGAATGCAGCCATTTACAAGCCAAAAAAATATGCTGACAGTGTGCCTGTCAAACTTTCAGATACCAGCAAAACAGAAAATAAGCAGACTGTCATCTGCAAAATGAGGTCCCCAGAGGGTCAATTTATTGATGCTACCCTGCACAGCAGGGTAGCATCTCTAAATTTACCCTCTGTGAACCTCTATCTGAATCTGTGTCTCAAAACTAAACAAAAGGAGGTACCCAGAGGATAAATTGGACCACTGTATGGGATAGCATCAAATTCACCCTCATTCTGCAAATGTCAGACTGCTTATTTTCAGGCCTGGATACCAGTAATAGAATGCCAGTAGTTGTTGAAGTAGAATGGTTGTCTAATCGAACATCTTAAAACTGTTGTACACTCCTTTTCTTTGCAGAAATGAAAATAGAAAATAACAGATTAACATAAATAATGTTTGTATTTGAAGAAGAGAACAAAATACAGTGAGTATTCTTAACCATTTATTTACTTTATATTGATAACACCTTCCTTTATAAGGTATTCATCATTTCTTATCAACCTACCTTACAATTGTTTACTACAGGCTTGCACTCTCTATTTTAATCTTTACCAAGAGATTTGGGAAAGAAAAGTGGTGTAAAAACACCACGAAAAAATAAGCCAAAACTGGGTCGAGCGCACACCCAGTATGGGACACTCTTCTCATAGTACAATTCCACGACTTCCGTTAACCAGTGCACAAGCAGTCATCAAACCATTCTTTTTTTGTCTGCGAAACGTGGTTGACGAGTCGCCATCTTTGCATTCGATACAGTGATAATTCCACTCGCCGATAATAGTTTTCCTGTAACTGGAATTATGGATCTGAAGATCGTATAATAACAGGACTGTGTTTTATTAGCTCGCCTGACTGAAAGTCAGGGTGAGCTTTTCTTATCACTCTTCGTCCGTCGTCCTGCGTGAAGGTGGTGTTTGAGCCTCTTTCTCCTAAACCACTGTAAGTAGTGGTTATATAGGGGCATTTTGATTTTTATCCAAAATAGCTTTCGGCTCATATTGAGCAGAGGTGTGGGGGGAAAAATGGCCAAATTTTTTGAAAATCTTCCTCTAATGAACCACCAGTAGCAGAGACTTGATATGTGGTATACAGAGTCCTTTTGAGGTTTAGAATCAAGTTTGTTCAAGAGAAGTTTGTCTGGCATTATTTGCCTTCGTTATGGGAGGGGCAAAAATTTTGGCCACGCCTAAATTTCTATTTTCAGAACCGTGAGGTTGATTTGAACCAAGTTTGATATGAGATAATAATGGGTCATAAGTAGTTGATTGATGCAAAAAAAAAATTTCTCATTGCCCCGTGGGAACCTCGGGAGCTAAAAATAGGAAAAACCTTAAAACTGCCATATCTCCAAAACCACACGGCACAGAGAATTCTTATTTTGTATAAAGCTTACTTTTATCCAGTAGAATAGAATGGTTAAAAAAAATCCCTATCGGTTTGATCACAAGGTACTTTTTTCAGGACTTTGAAAAAGTGCTGAGTCCGCGCTTTTTAACACTGTAGGCAGTGGGGAAAAGATTAAAAAATCTTCTCCAGATCCAGCAAGCAGAATCTTTTGATATTTGGTATGCAACATTGTAGGGTGGATCTGATTCAAGTTTGTTCAAATCGGCCCCCTGGGTTCATATTTGGGCTCAGTATAGGAGCCCGATTTCGAACTTGGTGCATTTCAGGCAAATTTCTTAAAAAATCTTCTTCTCCAGATCGAGCAGGCAGAATCTTTTAATATTTGGCATGCAACATTGTGGGGTGGATCTGATTCAAGTTTGTTCAAATCGACCCCCTGGGTTTATATTTGGGCTCAGTATGGAAGCTCGAATTCGAACATAGTGCATTTCAGGCAAATTTCTTTGAAAATCTTCTCCAGATCCAGCAGGCAGAATCTTTTGATGTTTGGTATGCAACATTGTGGGGTGGATCTGATTCAAGTTTGTTCAAATCGGCCCCCTGGATTCATATTTGGGCTCACTACAGAAGACCGAATTCGAACTTACAGCATTTCAGGCAAATTTCTTAAAAAATCTTCTTCTCCAAATCCAGCAGGCAGAATCTTTTGATATTTGGTATGCAACATTGTGTGGTACATCTGATTCAAGTTTGTTCAAATCGGCCCCCTGGATTCATATTTGGGCTCACTATAGCAGCCCGAATGCGAACTTAGTGCATTTCAAGCAAATGTCTTAAAAAATCTTCTTCTCCAGATCCAGCAGGCAGAATCTTTTGATATTTGGTATGCAACATTGTGGGGTGGATCGGATTCAAGTTTGTTCAAATTGGCCCCCTGGGTTTATATTTGGGCTCACTGTAGAAGCCCGAATTCGAACTTGGTGCATTTCAGGCAAATTTCTTTGAAAATTTTCTTCTCAAGATCCAGCAGGCCGAATCTTTTGATATTGGGTATGCTCCATAGGGGAGTGAGATTCAAGTTTGTTCAAACCAAGTCCCTGGGTTCATTTTTGGGCTCACTGTGGAAGCCCGAATTATAACTTAGTTCAAAATGAGGAATTTTCTTTAAAAATCTTCTTCAGATTCGGCAGTTGGAATGTTTTGATATTTGATATGCAGCATTCTTAGGGGGGTGAGATTCAAGTTTGTTCAAGCCATGTCCCTAAGTCCATATTTGGACTCACTGTGGGAGCTTGAATTGTAACTTAGTTCAAAATGAGGAATTTTCTTTAAAAATCTTCTTCAGATTCAGCAGTCGGAATGTTTTGATATTTGGTGTGCAGCATCCTTAGGGGGGTGAGATTTCAGGGAGCCCGAATTATAACTTAGTTCAATATGAGGAATATTCTTTAAAAATCTTCTTTTTTTCGATCCACTGGTCAGAATATTTGGATATTTGGTTTCAGCTTTTCTTAGGAGGAGCAGATGCAACTTGTGGAAATCAATTCTCTGGGTTGATATTTAGGCTACCATGTCAGGTGAGTGCCCTCAGGCCCCCTGGGGCCTCTTGTTTTCTACACGCTTCCAGATATTAAGCTGATTTTTGGTATGTTAGTCTGACATGGTGGCCTACAGATCAAGTTTGCATTTTGTTCCGCTCCACTAATTTTTACCGAAATTACGTCCCTTGAACTTTGAAAAGTTCATCAAAATTCCAGTTTTGCAGACTTTTTTCCTACACGCTTCCAGATATTGAGCTGATTTTTGGTATGTTAGTCTAACATGGTGGCCTACAGAACAAGTTTGCGTTTTGTTCCTCTCCACTAATTTTTACCGAAATTACGTCCCTTGGACTCTGAAAAATGCATCAAAATTACAGTTTTGCGGACTTTTTTCCTACACGCTTCCAGATATTGAGTTGATTTTTGGTATGTTAGTCTAACATGGTGGCCTACAGAACAAGTTTGCGTTTTGTTCCGCTCCACTGATTTTTACCAAAATTACGGCCCCATAGACTTTGAAAAGTTAATCAAAATTACAGTTTTCTAGGCCTTTTCTCTACATGCTTCCAGATATTGAGCTGATTTTTGGTATGTTTGTCTTAACATGGTGGCCTACAGATCAAGTTTGCATTTTGTTCTGCTCCACTGATTTTTACCGAAATTACGGCCCTTTGACTTTGAAAAGTTCATCAAAATTATAGTTTTCCGGACTTTTTTTTTTTAGCTCACCTGACTTTCAGTCAGGAGAGCTATAGTGATCACTCACCGTCCGTCGTCCGTGAACATGGTGTTTGCGTCTTCTCCTCCCAAACCACTGAACCAATTTAATTGATATTTGAGATAATAGTTTATGACATCGCAATTTGATTTTGTTCAAATCAAGTTGCCTCGCCCGTGGGTAGGGCCACACCCAAAAAGTGTGCTGAAATCTTAAAAAATCTTCTTCTCATGAACCAGCAATAGCAGAGACTTGATATTTGGTGTGCAGCTTCCTTTTGAGGTATAGACTCAGATTTGTTCAAGAGAAGTTTGTGGGGCTATACTTGGCGTCGTAATGGGAGGGGAAAGATTATTTGCCCCGCCCAAAATTTCTATTTTCCAAACCGAGAGGCAAATTTTGACCAAATTTGATATGAGGGCTTATTGGCTCATAAGTACTTAATGTATGCAAAAACTTTTTTTCCTGTCACCCATGGGGACCGCAGGAGCTAAAAATAGAAAAAAATGAAAACGCCCATATCTCCAAAACTACACGGCACTGAGAATTCTTATTTGTTGTGAAGCTTCCTTAGGACCAACAGAATGGAATGGTAAAGAAAAATTGCCATCGGTTTTATCATGGGGTACTTTTTGGGGACTTTGAAAAAGTGCTGAGTCATCATTTTTTAACACTGTGGGTAATGGGGAAAAACATATAAGACTCCTTTTCTCCCAAACCACTGCTCCAAAAGCTTTAAAATTTCACATATAACATCTTTGGAAGATTGTTTCACATGTTTATTGAAATCAATTGCCTGGGTGGATATTTGGGCTCTCTATGGGAACCCAAATGTTGAAATTAGTGCAGTATGAGGAGTATTTTTGAAAAATCTTCTTCAGATCTAGCAATAAGAATGTTTTGATATTTGGTATGCAGCATCCTTAGGGGGTGAGATTCAAGTTTGTTGAAGCCAAGTCCCTAGGTTCATATTTATGCTGAAAATTTGGGGTCCCGTTGCGGACTTCGAAATTTTGGACCAAAATCCGAAAAAAATTTTTTTGTTTTTTTCTGCGTTTTGGTCAATTTTAAGACAAAAAAAAAAAAAAAAAAAATTTTTCTCCTGAAAATTTGGGGTCCGGGTGGGACTTTGAAAATTTTGGACCAAAATCCGAAAAAAAAATTTTTTGTTTTTTATGCATTTCTGTCAATTTTAAGACAAAATTTTTTTTTTTTTTTCCCCTGAAAATTTGGGGTCCGGGTGGGACTTGGAAAATTTTTGACCAAAATCCGAAAAAAATTTTTTTTTGTTTTTTATGCATTTCTGTCAATTTTAAGACAAAAAAAAAAATAAAAAATTTTTTCCCCTGGAAATTTGGGGTCCGGGTGGGACTTTTTGGACCAAAATCCGGAAATTTTGTTTGTTTGTTTTTTATGCATTTCTGACAATTTTAAGACAAAAAAAAAATTTTTTTTTTTTTTTACCCTGAAAATTTGGGGATCCGGGTGGGTCTTAGAAAATTTGGGACCAAAATCTGGAATTTTTGTTTTTTATGCGTTTTAAGAAGAAAAAAATTTAGGCTGAAAGTATTTTGTTTGGGAAAAAAAAATCTGTTTTTTATGTGTTTATCTCAATTTTGGGACGTAAAAAGTGCAGAAACTGAAAATAGAAGGAAAAATCCTGTGTATTGTGTGGGCACAATCGCTTCATCTAGTTGGTATATGCTTTTCTTAGGAGGGGGCGTATGCAGCTTGTTCAAGTCAAGTCCCTGGTTTGATATTTAGACTACCATGTCAGGTGAGCGCCCTCAGGCCCCCTGGGGCCTCTTGTCTACACACTTTCAGATATTATCGAAATTATGGCCACAATGACTTACAGATCAAGTTTGCGTTACGTTCTGCTTGTCTCATTTTTTGCGGAAATTACAGGCCCTGGACTCTGAAAAATACAAGTAACAGATTTCCGGGTCAATTTCCTAAAAATTACACTTTTCCGAACTTGAAATATTGGGGCGTGTGGGGTATGTGAGCGTGATCACTAAGGTTCTATATTTTTTTTCTGCCACCTTCTCTCGTAGTTGGGGGTGTTCTACTTTCTGTATCTGTTGAGTTCACCTTTTTCTTCTACTGCTCTCACCTGTTATTTCCAGTTCGGTTCCTTTAGGGCAATTCATTTTGCCCTCGAGTTTGGTGCGTTCTCGTGGCTGTTCCTCCCACACCCAGGGCCTCTCGACACGACCACATCTGGTGTGAGTTATACCCCCACCATGGGGGATCTGTAGCTCCTCCCGCACACACAGGGGGGTCGGGGGGACACTGTCTTTTTGGGGCCTCTCAACTCGACCACGTCTGGTGAGAGTTACACCCCCTCTGTGGGGGATGTGCAGCTCCTCCCACTCCCACGGGGGTGGGGAATGCTGTCGTTATCGGGGCTTCCTGACTCGAACACTTCTGGTGAGAGTTATTCCCCATCCGTGGGGGATGTGCTGTTTTTTTTACTGTGGTGGATACTGCGGGAGCTTTTGGATTTCTGGTGAAGAAATTCCTGGTTCCGGGACTATGAGCCCTCTCCAGTCGACATCTGAGGCTGTCACAAGGGTTGTGACTCCTCCTTTGGAGGCCGAGCTAGGTGGCTTTCTCCCCTTTTTTGCCAGTTCCAACAGCTCCTGTCGTATTTGCTGGTACTGCCGTATTTGCTGCTACTGCTCTTCTGTCTACAACGTCATTGGGCACCATTTTAGCCGGCCTCTGCTTATCCCTGCAGGGGCCTGCAGTGATGTCTGTAGTGTGGTTGTGGGGTATCGGCCCCAGCCTTCCCTGACTTCAACTCGGCGAAGTCGTAAGTGGCTGCCGACCGAACCCCTTGCTGTGTTCTCTCGGTCGTTGAGCACAGAAGTTTTCTACCTGCAGGAGTCTGCAGCGCTGTCTGGTAGTGTAGACGTGGGGTATCGGCCTCAGCCTTCCCTGACTTCAACTCGGCGAAGTTGGAAGGGGCTGCCGGCCGAACCCTCTACTGTGGTCTCTGTGCCGTCGAGTCCCACAGTTTTGTCATTGGATTCGGATGTTCATGGTGGGGCCACTATGAACTCCGTGGCGTTTCCGTCCACTCATTCTGGTCACAACGTTTGTGGGACCAACGCCTTCTGTGCAGCCTGGACCTTCTGCCCCACAGAGGTCCGCGGCAACTCTCCCGAGTTCCTGTTATATTGATCCTTGGGTAGGTTGTACCCCTATACACGTTTGCCCTCAGATGTTTGGGCTGCCGCCCGTCGCCCCGCTTCGGATGTATTGGAGGATTGTGACCCTTCGTTGGTAAGAGGGTCAGGTGTGAAGCCACTTTGCTGGTTCATCCCCATGTTGAACCGGCTGGAACAGGCAGTGAGCTTAGGGAGGCCCTCCACTTACTCACTCAGGTTCTGTCCAAGAGCCTTCCCCATTGCTTCCAGCGAGGCAGCAAGTGGTTTCCAGACGCCCCCTATGGTGCCGCCTCCCGGGATTGGAAACAGGCCGCTTTCTGATCCCCCCTGGTGTGCCTACACCATGGGCGGCGTTGTATGTGTCTTCCGACTCAGGGGAGGAGTCAGACATCCTTGATGTCGAGAGCCAGCAGTCTTCTGACTTGGGGGCAGCTCTTGACTTTGTGTTTGGGTTCCTTCCAGATCTCAAACCATCAAACCAGCCGACAGTGTCAGCCAGGCCGCGATCATTGGTCGCGCGCCTACAGCCTGTGGAGCAACCTGCTTCTGGGCGTTTTCGACCGTTTCAGTCAGTTCAGGTGGTTGAAGCATTTTCAGCCTTGGACTCTAAGCTGAGTTCCAAGGCTATGAAGGCTCCATTCTTCACCAGGGTTGACACCTTTTTGCCTCAGGTACGTTATCGTTACTACGATTTCACCAATCCGTCAGTCTGCCAGACTTTGACGGTTTTGGATCAGGACTCCAATTCCCTCGGGCTTTCCAAGCCCAAGTCTGCCGTCATTCCTATGACGACTCTGGAGTCCATGTTGGGCTTATCGAGAGAAATGCTGGGTATGCTTTCTCTCTCAGATACGTCGTCTCTGCCTTAGCTGCTTATCTGCCTCCAGATAGGTTTGACGATGTACAGGCTCCTTTGGGTGTGCTGTCCAAGGCGCTCATGCATCTTACTCACACGCATGCCTGTGACACGGCGATTTTGGAACTAGTTCGAAGGGACTCTGCGAAGCAAAGGGCTGATCCTTCTGCCACCGCTTCTACTTCTTACTCACGGGGTAAGGGTAAGCTTCGGCAGGCTAGAGGGAAGTCTCAGGATTCTTCATACAGTAGATGAGGTGGTTTCTCCTCTCGCGGGCCTCATCGGGGCTCAAAATGAAGGTCCTCACCTCGATTTGTCCCAGGTTGGAGGAAGGATAGCAGAGTTCACAGACCGTTGGGCCACCATCACGTCCGATCCTTGGGTGTTAAATGTTGTTCGGTCCGGGCTGCGAAGATCCTTCCAGAGGCACCCCACTCTGTCCAGAGTGCCTCTTCCAACCACAGTTCCTTGAGACGTTTTACAATCTCCTGGCAAAGGGGGCGAACAAGATCGTCAAGAACATTCAGTCAGTGGAGTTTTATTCCCGCCTGTTCTTGGTGCCGAAAAAGGACAGCCGACTCCGATCGGTTATCGATCTGAGTATCCTGAACCAGCCTATCATTGCTCCCAAGTTCATCATGGAGACTTTCAGGTCGGTCCGCCATTCCATTCACCAGGGAGATTTCGCTTCCAGCATCGACCTGCGAGACACTTACTTTCACATTCTTATTCATCGGGCGTCGTGGAAGTATTTCAGGTTCACTTTTCTGGTGCGAGTTTACCAGTTCAAGGCCATGCCTTTCGGCCTCAACCTGGCTCCTTGGGCCTTCATCCGACTGATGTCGCATGTGATAGCTTTCCATCGCACACAGTCCAGGGTGACTACTTTGGCTTATCTAGACGATATCCTCCAGAGGCATTCCAATGCTTCCTTACTGGAGTTGGATGTCGACACTCTTTTGAGCTTGCTCACGTCGTTAGGATTCAGAGTCAACGAGTAGAAGTCGGATCTGGTCCCTTCTCAGTCGTTTTGTCATCTGGGGATGGCCTTCTGCACTCAGTTCAATAAGGTGGCAGTTCCCCAGGCCAGGGCTGTGATTCTCTCAGCTTTTGCTATGACAATGTTCCCAGTCCACATCCGCGGCAGCACGGAGTATTCTCCGTCTGCTCGGTCTCGGCGTTTTGGTGATGGATCTCATTCCTCTAGGTCGTCTGCATGTCAGACCTCTCCAACACTTTCTGCTCAGTCATTGTAGGCCGAATGTCGATTCTCTGGATCTGGTGTTTCAGTTACCAGAATCTCTTCATCCTCACCTTCTCCACTGGACGGATGTTCCGTGGATTACACAGGGTGTCCCGTTGGACTTACCCACGTCCGATCCAGCAATTTCGGATGGGGTGCGATGTTGGATCCTCTAGGTCTTTCCCTTCACAGGATGTGGGACCAGGATCAGGCAGCTGTACACATCAACCAGAAGGAGCTTCTTGCTCTTCTGAGTTTCAGGCAGTGGATCCCTCACCTGTCGAATCGGCAGGTCCTTCTGTTGTCCCGACTATTCGACAGTGGTTGCTTACATTCGGAACCGGAGCGGCACACACTCTGTTCCAATGTACGAATTGGCTCAGGATCTTCTACTTCTCGCTCAGAATGTCAACGCCGGGGTGGTTGTTCGTCACATTCCCAGTCGTCTGAACGTCCTAGCCGACTCCCTGTCTCGACAGGGCGGGTTCTTTTCCACCAAGTGGATGCTCCACATGGTGGTGTTCCAGTCTCTTTGCGATCTCTGGGGTCGTCCCCACATCAATCTCTTTGCAACTTGTTGGAACCATCAGGTGGACACTTTCATGTCCCCGTGTCCAGATGCTCTGGCTTTCGCCGTGGACACTCTGGCCCTCCTTTGGGATGGTCTTGTCGGCTACGCCGGTTCCGATTCTGCCTCCGGTTCTAGCCCAGATATGAACCTCCAGTCGTCAAATCCTTTCGCTCACACCCCTGTCTCCTCGGTGGGTGTGGATCAATCTGCTCCGCTCTCTTAGCGGCAGTTCTAGCTTGTCTCTCTCTCTATGCCGCGACATTCTTTGCCAAAGTTGCCTGAGGAGGTTTCAAGTTGACCCGACTTCATTGTGCCTTCGCGCTTGTCTTTTATTGGGTCCTGTCACCTCCGTAGTGTTTTTTAGAGACAAGCAGTGGAGTTGCTTTTCTTCATCAAGGTAGCTCTCACTCCACTGGTTTAGCCTCTATGGCTCAGTAGAAGGTTCATCCGTCATGTTGTCGGATGTTATACTGGCAGCCTACTGGAGAAATGCTACCTTCACTTATCTGCGACAGTTGCAGGAGCCGACAGAGGACCTTTGTCCTACGGGCCCTCTTTCTTCGGTTCAGGCTGTTGTCTATCCCAGCCATTCTGATTCTTACAGGATCAATTCCAGCTCCGTGCTGTTACTGCCTTTTCTGTCTGTGCGTCGCACATCACCATACGCCTCATATTTCATTCTCTTTTACTAATGTTTGTGATGCTATGGTTTGATAGGACTAGGGATCTTTTCCTCTGTCCACGGTTCCAGTGCAGTTCAGTTATGTGTGGGTTGGTTATGTGATTCCCTCCATCCTTTTGTCTATTCAGCCTGTAGTAAACAATTGTAAGGTAGGTTGATAAGAAATATAAATTTTATAGTAAATTTCCTTTCTTATTATACCTACCACAATTGTTTACATGAAGGCCCTCCCGTCTTCTTATTCAGGTAAGAATCCTTCCTCCCCGCTGATCACATACCTCCTATGTTGGCGGACTCAAAAGAATGGTTTGATGACTGCTTGCACACTGGTTAACGGAAGTCATGGAATTGTACTAAGAGAAGAGTGTCCCCTACTGGGTGTGCGCCGATGGCGCTCAACCCAGTTTGGGCTTATTTTTTCGTGGTGTTTTTACACTACTTTTCTTTCCCAAATCTCTTGGGAAAGATTAAAATAGAGATTATTTTATCCGAATTAGGGTCTTCCACTGTAGTGCAAGCCTATAGTAAACAATTGTGGTAGGTATAATAAGAAAGGAAATATACTATAAAATTATATTTCCAGCTCACTTGGGTAAGTTTCCAGGGTAACATTACTGACACTTTCTGTCTGTCCATCTGTCCACCCTTAACTTTGTTATTGAGTAGTACTGATCACTTGCTGTTTGTCTGTCCATCCTTAACTTTGTTATTGAATACTCGGAAGCTACCAGACTACCAGACTGAATAGAACCAAATTTGGCATGCATGTTCCATATCGCAGGTCTTCCCTCCAGGCAGGGGTAACTGTGTTCTGTCCTCTTGCATGGCACCTGCACCTGATTGTCAACATGGGAGCTGTCTACTAAGGCGTACTGCATGTTGATGGTGCACAGACCTTTACCTGCTGAAAACTCGGCTTGTGTCAGGTTAGTAAGTTTGAGAGCCTGGTTCTCTACAGGTACATGTACTCTGGGAAAATTGTCCCAATTTTGAAAAAAATCTTCTCAAGATCCCATGGATTGTATGAGTTGGATGTTTGGTATTCAGCTTCTTTTTGACATATCTTCTGAAGTTTGTTCAAGGGAAGTTTGATGGGCATATTTACAGTTGCTTTGGGAGGGGCAAGAGTATTAGCCCTACTCAAAACTCATTTTCAGCAATCAGTGGCGGCCCCAAACTGTCTGCCCCCCCCCCCCCCCCCCCCCGGACATACTTACGCATGGGGTCCCACATATCTGAAGGCTGCAGGCCTGGGGTGCGGTGGGTTATAGGAGGGGTGTTCCTTTCCTGTTGGTGGGGATCTAGGACAGTAGCAGAGCTATGGGGTGTCTATGAGATCCTGCCCCTCCTCCTCCGCCCCAATTCAAACCCCATTTCAGCTATAGTCGACTGGTAGTCGGAAGCGGAGGCAGGGAGGGGGTTAACGGGGGAGCAACCCTCTCTAAATGATACAGCCCTGCTCTGAAACATTCAGACAGGAATTTAAGCCCCCTTAGCATTACTTCCAACGCATTAATTCATGCGACAAACAAATTATCTTTTTAGAAGTGTCAGAAAAGTAGTAACTGAGGGCAAGTTATGTGGAGCGGTAAGGATTCCAATCCCCTTTTAAAATGTTACAGTCCTGATCAGTCTGGGCTCCCAGCTTCCCCCCCCCCCCCCCCCCCCCCCCCCCCCCCTTTATGTTCAGTGTCAAATTCACACTCGGCTCGGTTTGAGTCGACATTTTTCCATTCTGTCTGTCAAAGTGAGACTATCTCAGATCCATGTAATATTGTCCAAGGCCCACCCTTTCAATTTATCGTCTGGGTCATGTCACAATTTGTAGGATTTTGTAGCCTCACAATCGAACTGGCTGGATATATTTTTCGATGTGTGCTTTTGCAAATCGGAATTATATTTACTTCGGAAGTAGAAATTAATATTATATGCATTTAAATCATTTCATGGCAATTGCAGAGATTTAGGTGAAAATAAATGTTACTGACAGTGACAGGTGCGTAAAACGCCCAAATCACATATCGCGATACGATTTTTCATCTTGAGTATCAGTGCACACCGGCGCGAAACTGCCAAAAACTGTGTTGCGATTCATATTTATTTATATTTATTGCTGTTTATAGTCACATTTATGCACAGTGGCTAATCATGACTACGACAGTTTTATGGGTGGAGGAAGCCGGAATACCCGGAGAGAACCACCGAGCAACGGCGAGCAACCGTCAGCTACCCAGCATACTGACTCCAAACAAGCAGGGTTAGCATTGGTTGAAGACACGTGGACCATCAACGTGCAGTACGCCTTAGTACATGTCGCCATGCCCCCACATGGGCAATGGAGGTGAAGTGTCTTGCCCAAGGACACCACGCGATTCACCATTGTTTCTGTGTAGACATTACATAGCTACCCATCCTAATTAGCCTGACTGTCATTACCAAATTGGACTGTATCATATTTTTGCAGCAATCCTCGAAGCGATTTGGAACAATTCTCACACGTATACGGCTCATCATTACAAACAATATTTATGCGAATCCTCAAAAACTTGACACGAACCGTCGGGGATTTCGAGGCAACCTATTTTTCGTTCGCGTGTTTTTAAATTCAGGCGACCTCCATGCGAACCAGACGATCGTTCGCCTAAAAAAAACAGGCCTGCCATCTGTCCTAGCGTCCATCCAAACTTATTTTGGTATCCGTACTTTAACTTGAGTGATCTTCTTCACAAATGTTATGCAAGTCATTTATAAGGAAGATTGAGTTAAAAGACTGGCATGGAGATATTTGGTTACAGTCACTGACACCATATCTGACATTTGGAGCCTGGGTAACTTGTTGTAATTCTAAAGCTTTGCATATTTATGAAACTTTAAACATGTTTAAACGCCAATCATTTTGCCTATGTCAGATCTCTAATCTTTTCCTTGTGAGAACGAAACAAGCATTAGCATGTCTGTCCACACTGCAATTTCACTGTCTTCCTGGTGCAGAAAATTAACTTCAGTTGGAAGCAAATGTTACCCCCGAGTCACTTTCAGAGAACTACATTGCAACTAGTATGGCATGTCACACAGTGCCCTCTGAATATTGCCCAGGCCCCCTTATTTAAGAACGTTAGCTCCGCCAAAGTTCTAAAAATTCAAGGCCTTGAGAGTGAGTCCTAGGGCTTTTTGGCTTCAAATCCAAAACTTGGACATATAGGCCTAGATCACGCAGCACATGCCGTTTGGCTTGTAAGTGAAGCTAGGCGCACATGTTTGCGGTTGGGGCAACAAATCTAGGATCTCAGGGTCTGATGCATTATTTCTACTGGAATATGTTTGTGGGAGCGAAAATGATTATAGGAACACATTGACATCACATATATGCTGTTGTGTGCAAAATTGAATGTGTTGCTGAGAATCCCATCGATATTGGACTGAAAATGTCGGTATTGGCATTTGAACAATGAGACCCATAAAAAATTGTTCCGCATCTGGCCGACTTTCTTCTTCTTTTTCAGTATTTTAGCTCAACTTTGGCAAAGCCAAATTTGAGCTTATGCCATGGCCAGTCATCCATCTGGCTGTTTGTCCGTCAACAATTCAGTAGGCTCGAGCTAGAGGCCGTATTTATGAACCGATCTTTACGAAACTTCTTGGGTACCTTTGTTATGACCGTGGGACGAGAACGAGTGTTTTGGGGTCCGATCCGAAATTCAAGTTGGCTGCTGGCAGCCATTTTGTACAAACTTAGGTGCAATCAGATTTTTGCGTAGAACTTCCATATGAAAGCTCTGATTTGAATAATTTTTTGTATGAATGTTTAGTACCATGGAATACATCACATATAATACGTTTTTTCTTCTTGTGCGTAAATTGTGCAAATTAGACTAATTTTGATGTATTTAGTGTTACTTTCAGCACTGTAAGTGCAAATGCCAATACGGCTCGGGCTAGAGGCCGTATTTATGAACCGATCTTTACGAAACTTCTTGGGTACCTTTGGTATCACCGTGGGACGATAAAGAGTGTTTTGGGGGTCCGGTCCAAAATTCAAGTGGGCCGATGGCAGCCATTTTGTACAAAATTAGGTGCAATCAGATTTTTGCACAGAACTTCCATATGAAAGCACTGATTTGAATAATTTTTAGCTCACCTGAGCGAAGCTCAAGGGGAGCTTTACTAATCACTTTCTGTCCGTCGTCCGTTGTCCGTCGTCCAGCGTCCGTCGTCCGTCGTCGTCCGTCCGGCGTTAACTTTACATTATCGACTTCTCCTCCTAAACCACTAGCCCAATTTTATTCAAATGTTGGCTAAATGTTTATTACCTAATGCCAATTCAGATTTGTTCAAATGAAGTTGCCCCTCCTCCTGGGTGGTGCCACGCCCCCAAGGGGCACCAAAATCTTTGTAAATCTTCTTCTCATGAACCAGCAGTAGCAGAGACTTGATATTTGGTGTGCAGCTTCCTTTTGAGGTGTAGACTCAGATTTGTTCAAGAGAAGTTTGTGGGGCTATACTTGGCGTTGTTATGAGAGGGGCAAAATTTTTTGCCCCGCCCAAAATTTCTATTTTCCAAACCGAGAGGCTGATTTGAACCAAATTTTATGTGAGGGCTTATTGGGTCATGAGTACTTGATTTATGCAAAAAAAAATTTTCTCGCAGCCCCGTGGGAACCGCAGGAGCTAAAAATAGAAAAAATTTAAAACGCCCATATCTCCAAAACTGCACGGCACTGAGAATTTTTATTTGGTGTGCAGCTTCCTTAGGACCAACAGAAAGGATTGGTAAAAAAAAATTGCCATCGGTTTTATCATAGGGTACAGTTTCGGGACTTTGAAAAAGTGCTGAGTCAGCACTTTTTAACACTGTAGGCAATGGGAAAAACATTAAAAAATCTTCTTCTCCAGATCCAGCAGGCAGAATCTTTTGATATTTGGTATGCAACATTGTAGGGTGGATCTGATTCAAGTTTGTTCAAATCGGCCCCCTGGGTTCATATTTGGGCTCAGTATAGGAGCCCGATTTCGAACTTAGTGCATTTCAGGCAAATTTCTTAAAAAATCTTCTTCTCCAGATCCAGCAGGCAGAATCTTTTGATATTTGGTATGCAACATTGTGGGGTGGATCTGATTCAAGTTTGTTCAAATCGGCCCCCTGGGTTTATATTTGGGCTCAGTATAGGAGCCCAAATTTGAACTGAATGCATTTCAGGCAAATTTCTTTGAAAATCTTCTTCTCCAGATCCAGCAGGCAGAATCTTTTGATATTTGGTATGCAACATTGTAGGGTGGATCTGATTCAAGTTTGTTCAAATCGGCTCCCTAGATTCATATTTGGGCTCACTATAGGAGCTCGAATTCGAATTTAGTGCATTTCAGGCAAATTTCTTCAAAAATCTTCTTCTCCAGATCCAGCAGGCAGAATCTTTTGATATTTGGTATGCAACGTTGCGGGGTAGATCTGATTCAAGTTTGTTCAAATCGGCCCCCTGGATACATATTTGGGCTTACTATAGAAGCCCGAATTCGAACTTAGTGCATTTCAGGCAAATTTCTTAAAAAATCTTCTTCTCCAGATCCAGCAGGCAGAATCTTTTCATATTTGGTAAGCAACATTGTGGGGTGGATCTGATTCAAGATTGTTCAAATCGGCCCCCTGGGTTAATATTTGGGCTCAGTATAGGAGCCCGATTTCGAACTTAGTGCATTTCAGGCAAATTTCTTAAAAAATCTTCTTCTCCAGATCCAGCAGGCAGAATCTTTTGATATTTGGTATGCAACATTGTAGGGTGGATCTGATTCAAGTTTGTTCAAATCGGCCCCCTGGGTTCATATTTGGGCTCAGTATAGGAGCCCGATTTCGAACTTAGTGCATTTAGGCAAATTTCTTAAAAAATCTTCTTCTCCAGATCCAGCAGGCAGAATCTTTTGATATTTGGGATGCAACATTGTGGGGTGGATCTGATTCAAGTTTGTTCAAATCGGCTTCCTAGATTCATATTTGGGCTTAATATAGAAGCCCGAATTCGGACTTAGTGCATTTCGGGAAAATTTATTAAAAAATCTTCTTCTCCAGATCCAGCAGGCAGAATCTTTTGATATTTGGTATGCAACATTGTGGGGTGGATCTGATTCAAGTTTGTTCAAATCGGCTTCCTAGATTCATATTTGGGCTCACTATAGAAGCTCGAATTCGAACTTAGTGCATTTCAGGCAAATTTCTTAAAAAATCATCTTCTCCAGATCCAGCAGGCAGAATCTTTTGATATTTGGTATGCAACATTGCGGGTGGATCTGATTCAAGTTTGTTCAAATCGGCCCCCTGGATTCATATTTGGGCTCACTATAGAAGCTCGAATTCAAACTTAGTGCATTTCGGGCAAATTTCTTCAAAAATCTTCTTCTCCAGATCCAGCAGGCAGAATCTTTTGATATTTGGTATGCAACATTGCGGGGTGGATCTGATTCAAGTTTGTTCAAATCGGCTTCCTAGTTTCATATTTGGGCTCACTATAGAAGCTCGAATTCGAACTTAGTGCATTTCAGGCAAATTTCTTAAAAAATCTTCTTCTCCAGATCCAGCTTCAGAATCTTTTCATATTTGGTAAGCAACATTGTGGGGTGGATCTGATTCAAGTTTGTTCAAATCGGCCCCCTGGGTTTATATTTGAGCTCCGTATAGGAGCCCAAATTTTAACTTAGTGCATTTCAGGCATATTTCTTAAAAAATCTTCTTCTCCAGATCCAGCAGGCAGAATCTTTTGATATTTGGTATGCAACATTGTGGGGTGGATCTGATTGTGATTCATGAACGTATTTATTTGTAAAGTTGATAGAATCTTAGACAAAATTTGCAGAAAAGATCTACTATAGAAGGGGTGGTATCCAGGGTGAACCGTTTACCCAAATCTAGCAGTACTAATGCATTATTCACACAAATCTCCGTTCAAATTTTATGACCCCTCATTGGAACACACGCATTCAGCTCATTCCAACAAAGGTCATATGCCATGTTTTCGAGACAAAGGAATAAAAATTTTAGTTATTCATGAAATTTTTAGGCAACTGTTGTCTGTTATTCACATTGCTTCATGAAATTTCAGTACTTTTAGAAGTTACCTCAGTAATCAAGGGTTAATTCCCCTTAATTAAATGTCGCCTCTAAAAAACAACCACTTTGCATATCTTACCTTTTTACCAGCATAACTGCCAAAACTTGTCAGCATTCTTCGCAAAAATCGCTAGTCAAATTTTAATTTTTGTCTCTTAAACATACATGTACTTATCGCTTGTAAATACCCCATTGGAATGAGCTTTTTGAGCTCATTCCAATGAGAGGTCGCACACCATGCTTTTTGAGTCAAAAAAGCAATTTTTTTAGTTATTCCAGAATTTCGTACGTAAAACACAGCTTTATGACTTCACATTAAAATGAGCTCTCTAAGCTTGTTCCAATCAACATTCACGCACTATGTCTTTCACACAAAAAATAAAATTTTCCATTTTTTCAGGAATTTTGTTTGCAAGAACACTCTTACCACCCCCCCCCCCCACACACACACACACAAACACACACACACACACACACACACACACACACACACACACAGACACACACATCTAAAAGTTTGTCAGCAAAAAAACAGTTACTTCAATTTTTAAATGCATTATAGGAACAACTTGCCTAATCAAATTTAAATACTTTTGCATCATTCTGTATCTAGAACAAACCATTTACCATATCTTTACGCAAAATTCTCCAGCATCATTCACAAAAAAACACCATTATTTATATATTCACATTTCTGTCTCAAAAATATACCTGATCTTCCCATACCCCTATTGGAATAAGCTGTTTGAGCTTGTTCCAATGATGATAAAAAAAACTAATATTTTGGAAAATTTGTGAAAATTTTTGTTTTCTTGCATGCAAATATATACATGTAGCACATGGAAGATATCCACAGTTGGGGAGAGATGTCCAAGGCTATCTCTTCACATTCCTTGTTTGTGCTTCATGCTAAACCAGTTTGTCTGCAGAGATAAATTTGCTTTATTAAAAATCATTGGAGATTGGCCACACACCAACGATTTTAAATAAAACTAATTTTAGGTAACAAATGTTGAACTTCAAACAAAATCTATCACTCAACCAGTTAATGTTGATGAGGCATGACATGGTGAAGGTGACTTAAAATACTTCTTAGAGTCACTTTGTCAGGTGAGCGATTAAGGCCACGTGGGGCCTCTTGTTTATGTGAATGTTTAGTACCATGGGATACATCACATATAATAGTTTTTTTTCTCATGCAGAAATTATGCAAATTAGACTAACTTGGATGTATTTAGTGTTACTTTCAGCTTGAATTCGAACTTAGTGCATTTCAGACAAATTTCTTAAAAAATCTTCTTCTCTAGATCCTGCAGGCAGAATCTTTTGATATTTGGTATGCAACATTGTGGGGTGGATCTGATTCAAGTTTGTTCAAATCGGCCCCCTGGGTTTATATTTGGGCTCAGAAAAGGAGCCCAAATTTGAACTTACTGCATTTCAGGCAAATTTCTTTGAAAATCTTCTTCTCCAGATCCAGCAGGCAGAATCTTTTGATATTTGGTATGCAACATTGTGGGGTGGATCTGATTCAAGTTTGATCAAACCGGCCCCTTGGGTTTATATTTGGGCTCAGTATAGGAGCCCAAATTTGAACTTAGTGCATTTCAGGCAAATGTCTTTGAAAATCTTCTTCTCAAGATCCAGCATGCAGAATCTTTTGATACTGGGTATGCAACATTGTGGGGTGGATCTGATTCAAGTTTGTTCAAATCGGCTCCCCGGGTTTATATTTGGGCTCAGTATAGGAGCCCAAATTTGAACTTAGTGCTTTTCAGGCAAATTTCTTAAAAAATCTTCTTCTCCAGATCCAGCAGGCAGAATCTTTTGATATTTGGTATGCAACATTGTGGGGTGGATCTGATTCTATTTTGTTCAAATCAGCTCCCTAGATTCATATTTGGGCTCACTATAGAAGCTCGAATTCGAACTTAGTGCATTTCAGGCAAATTTCTTCAAAAATCTTCTTCTCCAGATCCTGCAGGCAGAATCTTTTGATATTTGGTATGCAACATTGTGGGGTGGATCTGATTCCAGTTTGTTCAAATCGGCCACCTGGATTCATATTTGGGCTCAATATAGAAGCCCAAATTCGAACTTGGTGCATTTCAGGCAAATTTCTTTAAAAATCTTCTCCAGATCCAGCAGGCAGAATCTTGTGATATTTGGTATGCAACATTGTGGGGTGGATCTGATTCAAGTTTGATCAAATTGGCCCCCTGGGTTTATATTTGGGCTCAGTATAGGCGCCCAAATTTGAACTGAATGCATTTCAGGCAAATTTCTTCGAAAATCTTCTTCTCAAGATCCAGCAGGCAAAATCTTGTGATATTTGGTATGCAGCATCCTTAGGGGGGGGGGTGAGATTCAAGTTTGTTCAAGCCATGTCCCTAGGTCAATATTTGGGCGCACTGTGTGAGCTTGAATTGTAACTTTGTTCGAAATGATTAATTTTCTTAAAAAATCTTTTTCTTCAGATCCAGCCGTCGGAATGGTTTGATATATGGTGAATAGCATCCTTGAGGGTGGGGGGGGGGGGGGGGGGGGGGGGTGGTATTCAAGTGTGTTAAAGCCAATTTCATGGGTCCATATTTGGGCAGCCCAAATTATAACTTAGTCAATATGAGGAATTTTTCTTTAAAAATCTTCTTCAGATTCAGCAGTTGGAATGTTTTGATATTTGGCATGGAGCAACCTTAGGGGGGCTGAGATTCAAGTTTGTTCCAGCCAAGTCCCTTGGTTCATATTTGGGCTCACTATGGGAGCCTGAATGACAACTTAGTTGAAAATGAGGAATTTTCTTTAAAAATCTTCAGATCCAGCAGATGAATGCTTTTGATATTTTTTATGCAGCATCCTTAGGGGGGTAAGATTCAAGTTTGTTCAAGCCATGTCCCTAGGTCCATATTTGGGCTGATTGTGGGAGCTCGAATTGTAACTTGGTTCAAAATGAGGAATTTTCTTTAAAAATCTTCTTCTTCAGATCCAGCAGTCGGAATGTTTTGATATTTGGTGTGCAGAATCCTCAGGGATGTGAGATTCAGGTTTGTTAAAGCCAAGTCCCTGGGTTCATATATGGGCTCCCTGTGGCAGCCCAAATTATGACTTAGTTCAATATGAGGAATATTCTTTAAAAATCTTTTTAGATCCTCTGGTCAGAATATTTGGATATTTGGTTTCAGCTTTTCTTAGGAGGAGCAGATGCAACTTGTGGAAATCAATTCTCTGGGTTGATATTTAGGCTACCATGTCAGGTGAGCGCCCTCAGGCCCCCTGGGGCCTCTTGTTTTCTACACGCTTCCAGATATTAAGCTGATTTTTGGTATGTTAGTCTGACATGGTGGCCTACAGATCAAGTTTGCATTTTGTTCCGCTCCACAGATTTTTACCGAAATTACGGCCCTTGAACTTTGAAAAGTTCATCAAAATTCCAGTTTTGCGGACTTTTTTCCTACACGCTTCCAGATATTGAGCTGATTTTTGGTATGTTAGTCTAACATGGTGGCCTACAGAACAAGTTTGCGTTTTGTTCCGCTCCACTGATTTTTACCAAAATTACGGCCCCATAGACTTTGAAAAGTTAATCAAAATTACAGTTTTCTAGGCCTTTTCTCTACATGCTTCCAGATATTGAGCTGATTTTTGGTATGTTTGTCTGACATGGTGGCCTACAGATCAAGTTTGCATTTTGTTCTGCTCCACTGATTTTTACCGAAATTACGGCCCTTTGACTTTGAAAAGTTTATCAAAATTATAGTTTTCTGGACTTTTTTTTAGCTCACCTGACTTTCAGTCAGGAGAGCTATAGTGATCACTCACCGTCCGTCGTCCGTGAACATGGTGTTTGCGTCTTCTCCTCCCAAACCGCTGAACCAATTTAATTGATATTTGAGATAATAGTTTGTTATGACATCGCAATTTCGTTATCTTTACTACGATTTCACCAATCCGTCAGTCTGCCAGACTTTGACGGTTTTGGATCAGGACTCCAATTCCCTCGGGCTTTCCAAGCCCAAGTCTGCCGTCATTCCTATGACGACTCTGGAGTCCATGTTGGGCTTATCGAGAGAAATGCTGGGTATGCTTTCTCTCTCAGATACGTCGTCTCTGCCTTAGCTGCTTATCTGCCTCCAGATAGGTTTGACGATGTACAGGCTCCTTTGGGTGTGCTGTCCAAGGCGCTCATGCATCTTACTCACACGCATGCCTGTGACACAGCGATTTTGGAACTAGTTCGAAGGGACTCTGCGAAGCAAAGGGCTGATCCTTCTGCCACCGCTTCTACTTCTTACTCACGGGGTAAGGGTAAGCTTCGGCAGGCTAGAGGGAAGTCTCAGGATTCTTCATACAGTAGAGGAGGTGGTTTCTCCTCTCGCGGGCCTCATCGGGGCTCAAAATGAAGGTCCTCACCTCGATTTGTCCCAGGTTGGAGGAAGGATAGCAGAGTTCACAGACCGTTGGGCCACCATCACGTCCGATCCTTGGGTGTTAAATGTTGTTCGGTCCGGGCTGCGAAGATCCTTCCGGAGGCACCCCACTCTGTCCAGAGTGCCTCTTCCAACCACAGTTCCTTGAGACGTTTTACAATCTCCTGGCAAAGGGGGCGAACAAGATCGTCAAGAACATTCAGTCAGTGGAGTTTTATTCCCGCCTGTTCTTGGTGCCGAAAAAGGACAGCCGACTCCGATCGGTTATCGATCTGAGTATCCTGAACCAGTCTATCATTGCTCCCAAGTTCATCATGGAGACTTTCAGGTCGGTCCGCCATTCCATTCACCAGGGAGATTTCGCTTCCAGCATCGACCTGCGAGACACTTACTTTCACATTCTGATTCATCGGGCGTCGTGGAAGTATTTCAGGTTCACTTTTCTGGTGCGAGTTTACCAGTTCAAGGCCATGCCTTTCGGCCTCAACCTGGCTCCTTGGGCCTTCACCCGACTGATGTCGCATGTGATAGCTTTCCATCGCACACAGTCCAGGGTGACTACTTTGGCTTATCTAGACGATATCCTCCAGAGGCATTCCAATGCTTCCTTACTGGAGTTGGATGTCGACACTCTTTTGAGCTTGCTCACGTCGTTAGGATTCAGAGTCAACGAGTAGAAGTCGGATCTGGTCCCTTCTCAGTCGTTTTGTCATCTGGGGATGGCCTTCCGCACTCAGTTCAATAAGGTGGCAGTTCCCCAGGCCAGGGCTGTGATTCTCTCAACTTTTACTATGACAATGTTCCCAGTCCACATCCGCGACAGCACGGAGTATTCTCCGGCTGCTCAGTCTCAGCGTTTTGGTGATGGATCTCATTCCTCTAGGTCGTCTGCATGTCAGACCTCTCCAACACTTTCTGCTCAGTCATTGTAGGCCGAATGTCGATTCTCTGGATCTGGTGTTTCAGTTACCAGAATCTCTTCATCCTCACTTTCTCCACTGGACGGATGTTCCGTGGATTACACAGGGTGTCCCGTTGGACTTACCCACGTCCGATCCAGCAATTTCGGATGGGGTGCGATGTTGGACCCTCTAGGTCTTTCCCTTCACAGGATGTGGGACCAGGATCAGGCAGCTGTAAACATCAACCAGAAGGAGCTTCTTGCTCTTCTGAGTTTCAGGCAGTGGATCCCTCACCTGTCGAATCGGCAGGTCCTTCTGTTGTCCCGACTATTCGACAGTGGTTGCTTACATTCGGAACCGGAGCGGCACACACTCTGTTCCAATGTACGAATTGGCTCAGGATCTTCTACTTCTCGCTCAGGATGTCAACGCCGGGGTGGTTGTTCGTCACATTCCCAGTCGTCTGAACGTCCTAGCCGACTCCCTGTCTCGACGGGGCAGGTTCTTTTCCACCAAGTGGATGCTCCACATGGTGGTGTTCCAGTCTCTTTGCGATCTCTGGGGTCGTCCTCACATCAATCTCTTTGCAACTTGTTGGAACCATCAGGTGGACACTTTCGTGTCCCCGTGTCCAGATGCTCTGGCTTTCGCCGTGGACACTCTGGCCCTCCTTTGGGATGGTCTTGTCGGCTACGCCGGTTCTGATTCTGCCTCCGGTTCTAGCCCAGATATGAACCTCCAGTCGTCAAATCCTTTCGCTCACACCCCTGTCTCCTCGGTGGGTGTGGATCAATCTGCTCCGCTCTCTTAGCGGCAGTTCTAGCTTGTGTCTCTCTCTATGCCGCGACATTCTTTGCCAAAGTTGCCTGAGGAGGTTTCAAGTTGACCCGACTTCATTGTGCCTTCGTGCTTGTCTTTTATTGGGTCCTGTCACCTCCGTAGTGTTTTTTAGAGACAAGCAGTGGAGTTGCTTTTCTTCATCAAGGTAGCTCTCACTCCACTGGTTTAGCCTCTATGGCTCAGTAGAAGGTTCATCTCCCGATGGTGTATCTGTCACTCCTTCGATCACACCGATTGCGGAGTTTCTGGTATATGTTTGTTTCTGGGGGTCTCCAGCATTGGGTACATGTCCATGCTTCGGAGACCTTTTTCATATGTGGTACCGCATTGTTTCGGCACTCATCCTTGCCTCTCCAAGCTTGTTCAGCTCTTTTCCTTGACAAGGCCTAGGACTTTTCAGTTTACTCCAAGATGTACACTTTCTTGGGCGCTGCTCTGCTTGAGGGGGGGGGGGGGGGGGGGGGGGGCGTTCGCGCCTTTATCCTGGATGGATATGTGTTTTCTCGCATGCCAGATCTCTCCTGCATCCATTTCTCGATGGATTTGTCTTGCTATTCGTGCAGCTTCCGCTCATCTTGCTACTGGCAATTGTATTACCAATCGTTTTTCTGCCACGAGGTGCGTGCATTGTCTTCCTCTCAGGGCTTTTACTAACTCTGTCATGTTGTCGGATGTTATACTGGCAGCCTACTGGAGAAATGCTACCTTCTCCACTTATCTGCGACAGTTGCAGGAGCCGACAGAGGACCTTTGTCCTACGGGCCCTCTTTCTTCGGTTCAGGCTGTTATCTATCCCAGCCATTCTGATTCTTACAGGATCAATTCCAGCTCTGTGCTGTTACTGCCCTTTCTGTCTGTGCGTCGCACATCACCATACGCCTCATATTTCATTCTCTTTTACTAATGTTTGTGATGCTATGGTTTGATAGGACTAGGGATCTTTTCCTCTGTCCACGGTTCCAGTGCAGTTCAGTTATGTGTGGGTTGGTTATGTGATTCCCTCCATCCTTTTGTCTATTCAGCCTGTAGTAAACAATTGTAAGGTAGGTTGATAAGAAATATAAATTTTATAGTAAATTTCCTTTCTTATTATACCTACCACAATTGTTTACATGAAGGCCCTCCCGTCTTCTTATTCAGGTAAGAATCCTTCCTCCCCGCTGATCACATACCTCCTATGTTGGCGGACTCAAAAGAATGGTTTGATGACTGCTTGCACACTGGTTAACGGAAGTCATGGAATTGTACTAAGAGAAGAGTGTCCCCTACTAGGTGTGCGCCGATGGCGCTCAACCCAGTTTGGGCTTATTTTTTCGTGGTGTTTTTACACTACTTTTCTTTCCCAAATCTCTTGGGAAAGATTAAAATAGAGATTATTTTATCCGAATTAGGGTCTTCCACTGTAGTGCAAGCCTATAGTAAACAATTGTGGTAGGTATAATAAGAAAGGAAATATACTATAAAATTATATTTCCAGCTCACTTGGGTAAGTTTCCAGGGTAACATTACTGACACTTTCTGTCTGTCCATCTGTCCACCCTTAACTTTGTTATTGAATAGTACTGATCACTTGCTGTTTGTCTGTCCATCCTTAACTTTGTTATTGAATACTCGGAAGCTACCAGACTGAATAGAACCAAATTTGGCATGCATGTTCCATATCACATGTCTTCCCTCCAGGCAGGGGTAACTGTGTTCTGTCCTCTTGCATGGCACCTGCACCTGATTGTCAACATGGGAGCTGTCTACTAAGGCGTACTGCATGTTGATGGTGCACAGACCTTTACCTGCTGAAAACTCGGCTTGTGTCAGGTTAGTAAGTTTGAGAGCCTGGTTCTCTACAGGTACATGTACTCAGGGAAAATTGTCCCAATTTTGAAAAAAATCTTCTCAAGATCCCATGGATTGTATGAGTTGGATGTTTGGTATTCAGCTTCTTTTTGACATATCTTCTGAAGTTTGTTCAAGGGAAGTTTGATGGGCATATTTACAGTTGCTTTGGGAGGGGCAAGAGTATTAGCCCTACTCAAAACTCATTTTCAGCAATCAGTGGCGGCCCAAAACTGTCTGTCCCCCCCCCCCCCCCCCCCCCCCGGACATACTTACGCATGGGGTCCCACATATCTGAAGGCTGCAGGCCTGGGGTGAGGTGGGTTATAGGAGGGGTGTTCCTTTCCTGTTGGTGGGGATCTAGGACAGTAGCAGAGCTATGGGGTGTCTATGAGATCCTGCCCCTCCTCCTCCGCCCCAATTCAAACCCCATTTCAGCTATAGTCGACTGGTAGTCGGAAGCGGAGGCAGGGAGGGGGTTAACGGGGGAGCAACCCTCTCTAAATGATACAGCCCTGCTCTGAAACATTCAGACAGGAATTTAAGCCCCCTTAGCATTACTTCCAACGCATTAATTCATGAGACAAACAAATTATCTTTTTAGAATTGCCAGAAAAGTAGTAACTGAGGGCAAGTCATGTGGAGCGGTAAGGATTCCAATCCCCTTTTAAAATGTTAGTCCTGATCAGTCTGGGCTCCCAGCTCCCCCCCCCCCCTATGTTCAGTGTCAAGTTCACACTCGGCTCGGTTTGAGTCGACATTTTTCCATTCTGTCTGTCAAAGTGAGACTATCTCAGATCCATGTAATATTGTCCAAGGCCCACCCTTTCAATTTATCGTCTGGGTCATGTCACAATTTGTAGGATTTTGTAGCCTCACAATCGAACTGGCTGGATATATTTTTCGATGTGTGCTTTTACAAATCGGAATTATATTTACATCGGAAGTAGAAATTAATATTATATGCACTTAAAATCATTTCATGGCAATTGCAGAGATTTAGGTGTAAATAAATGTTACTGACAGTGACAGGTGCGTAAAACGCCCAAATCACATATCCCGATACGATTTTTCATCTTGAGTATCAGTGCACACCGGCGCGAAACTGCCAAAAACTGTGTTGCGATTCATATTTATTTATATTTATTGCTGTTTATAGTCACATTTATGCACAGTGGCTAATCATGACCACGACAGTTTTATGGGTGGAGGAAGCCGGAATACCCGGAGAGAACCACTGAGCAATGGCGAGCAACCGTCAGCTACCCAACATACTGACTCCAAACAAGCAGGGTTAGCATTGGTTGAAGACACGTGGACCATCAACGTGCAGTACGCCTTAGTACACGTCGCCATGCCCCCACATGGGCAATGGAGGTGAAGTGTCTTGCCCAAGGACACAACGCGATTCACCATTGTTTCTAACTGTGTAGACATTACATAGCTACCCATCCTAATTAGCCTGACTGTCATTACCAAATTGGACTGTATCATATTTTTGCAGCAATCCACGAAGCGATTTGGAACAATTCTCACACGTGTACGGCTCATCATTACAAACAATATTTATGCGAATCCTCAAAAACTTGACGCGAACCATCGGGGATTTCGAGGCAACCTATTTTTCGTTCGCGTGTTTTTTAATTCAGGCGACCTCCATGCGAACCAGACGATCGTTCGCCTAAAAAAAACAGGCCTGCCATCTGTCCTAGCGTCCATCCAAACTTATTTTGGTATCCGTACTTTAACTTGAGTGATCTTCTTCACAAATGTTATGCAAGTCATTTATAAGGAAGATTGAGTTAAAAGACTGGCATGGAGATATTTGGTTACAGTCACTGACACCATATCTGACATTTGGAGCCTGGGTAACTTGTTGTAATTCTAAAGCTTTGCATATTTATGAAACTTTAAACATGTTTAAACGCCAATCATTTTGCCTATGTCAGATCTCTAATCTTTTCCTTGTGAGAACGAAACAAGCATTAGCATGTCTGTCCACACTGCAATTTCACTGTCTTCCTGGTGCAGAAAGTTAACTTCAGTTGGAAGCAAATGTTACCCCCGAGTCACTTTCAGAGAACTACATTGCAACTAGTATGGCATGTCACACAGTGCCCTCTGAATATTGCCCAGGCCCCCTTATTTGAGAACGTTAGCTCCGCCAAAGTTCTAAAAATTCAAGGCCCTGAGAGCGAGTCTGAGGGCTTTTTGGCTTCAAATCCAAAACTTGGACATATAGGCCTAGATCACGCAGCACATGCCGTGTGGCTTGTAAGTGAAGCTAGGCGCACATGTTTGCGGTTGGGGCAACAAATCTAGGATCTCAGGGTCTGATGCATTATTTCTACTGGAATATGTTTGTGGGAGCGAAAATGATTATAGGAACACATTGACATCACATATATTCTGTTGTGTGCAAAATTGAATGTGTTGCTGAGAATCCCATCGATATTGGACTGAAAATGTCGGTATTGGCATTTGAACAATGAGACCCATAAAAAATTGTTCCGCATCTGGCCGACTTTCTTCTTCTTTTTCAGTTTTTTAGCTCAACTTTGGCAAAGCCAAATTTGAGCTTATGCCATGGCCAGTCATCCGTCTGGCTGTTTGTCCATCAACAATTCAATAGGCTCGGGCTAGAGGCCGTATTTATGAACCTATCTTTACGAAACTTCTTGGGTACCTTTGTTATGACCGTGGGACGAGAACGAGTGTTTTGAGGTCCGATCCGAAATTCAAGTTGGCTGCTGGCAGCCATTTTGTACAAACTTAGGTGCAATCAGATTTTTGCGTAGAACTTCCATATGAAAGCTCTGATTTGAATAATTTTTTGTATGAATGTTTAGTACCATGGAATACATCACATATAATACGTTTTTTTTTCTTGTGCGTAAATTGTGCAAATTAGACTAATTTTGTAGTATTTAGTGTTACTTTCAGCACTGTAAGTGCAAATGCCAATATGGCTCGGGCTAGAGGCCGTATTTATGAACCGATCTTTACAAAACTTCTTGGGTACCTTTGGTATCACCGTGGGACGATAAAGAGTGTTTTGGGGGTCCGGTCCAAAATTCAAGTGGGCCGATGGCAGCCATTTTGTACAAAATTAGGTGCAATCAGATTTTTGCACAGAACTTCCATATGAAAGCACTGATTTGAATAATTTTTTGTGTGAATGTTTAGTACCATGGGATACATCACATATAATAGTTTTTTTTCTCATGCAGAAATTATGCAAATTAGATGAACTTTGATTTTTTCAGTGCTACTTACACACAGTTAGTATACATGTCAATATGGCTCGGGCTAGAGTCTGTATTTATTAACCGATCTTCACGAAATGTCTTGGGTACCTTTGTTATCACCTTGGGATGAGAACGAGTGTTTCTGGTTGCGGTCCAAAATTCAGGATGGCTGCTAGTGGCCATTTTGTACCGAAATTAGGTCTAATCAGTTTTTTGTACACAACTTCCATACGGCTCAGGCTAGAGGCCATATTTATGAACCGATCTTTACGAAACTTCTTGGGTACCTTTGTTATCACCGTGGAATGAGAGCGAGTGTTTTTGGATGTGGTCCAAAATTCAAGATGGCCACCAGCAGCCATTTTGTACCAAAATTAGTGCAATCAGTCTTTTGTACAGAACTTCTGTATGAAAGTTCTGATTTGAATAAATTTTTGTATGAATGTTTAGTAACATGGAATACATCACATAGAGTACGGGTTTTTTTCTCGTGCAGAAATTATGCAAATTAGATGAACTTGGATTTATTTAGTGCTACTTATACACTGTAAGTGCACATGTTAATATGGCTCGGGCTAGAGGCTGTATTTATGAACCGATCTTCACAAAACTTCTTGGGTACCTTTGTTATCACCTTGGGACGAGAACGAGTGTTTCTGGGTGCGGTCCAAAATTCAAGATGGCTGGCTGCCAGTGGCCATTTTGTACTGAAATTAGGTCCAATCAGTTTTTTGTCACAACTTCTATACAGCTCATGTTATATGAACTGATCTTCACGAAACTTTTTGGGTACCTTTGTTTTCACCTTGGGACAGGAACGAGTGAGTTTTGGGGTGCCTTTGTTATCACTGTGCTATGAGAACAAATATTTTGAGGTTCAGTCAGACCCACTCTGGGACTCAAAGATTTCTTTTCTAGTTTAACATCTGACTGTCACCCACCTTTACAATACTTTACCTATACATTTGTTACAGGCTACGGTCAGTATTTATGAACAGACCGTTACAATACTTTATATGTACCTTTGTTATTGGGTCATTACCTGGATGTTTGTCATTGTTGTGTCACATACTGTACATGTACATGTCTTAACAATTTGAGCTACAGTGTCATTGACACTTTCATTTTAGGAATGTCTTTTCTTCTTCCCTCAATTACTTTCCCATTTCACCTCCTTTTTGGGCTCCCTCAGGCCAGGGGCCTCCCTGGACCCACTCCAGACCACACCCAATGGGTGTGCCACCTCTGCCAGAAATGATGGAACGATTTGAACAAAATTTGGTAGATGATACCAATGGGTACTTCATTGGAGCAAAAACAAATTCAAACGCTCCCTGTTTTCTAAACTTCATGGAACAGAGAATTGTAATTTGGTTTGAAGCATCCTTGGGACCAGTAGATTTGAATCGGAGAAAATTCCAGTCAGTGATGTCATGGGCTATGGTATAGCAGAAATGCTTAAGTTTTCAGGTTATTCCCCAATTTCAGGCTTTTTGGTATCACCATCTTAACAGAAAAAATATTAATTCAAGTTTGTTTTTCTTTCAAAACAGCTAACAACTATCTTCCAGTATTATGGAGAATTTTGCATAACCCTTTACCTAACCTGACACTTTTCAAAAAAGATTCTTGAATAACTAATTTTTTTTCATTTTTGTTGTGACCCCTATTTGGAACGAGTTCGATGAGCTCATTCCAAAGAGGGTCATAACCTATGTTTTTGAGACAAAAAATGAAAATTAATTGGCAAATTTTGAGAATAGCGCTGGCCAGTTTTGGCCGTTACGTTGAGGAAAGGTTAAATGAATCTAGCCCATAAGTTTCAGGGAATACTCTGGTCAGATGTTGGTGGATAAGATTGATGGTTGTTTAAATGGGGCTCATCCGGCCACTTTTTCAGCTCATCTGACTGAATGTGAGGGTAGCCTATCACTTGGCACACTTAGCTGTTTGCAGTCTGTTCGCAGTTACCTGATCTTCCAGGAGGTGGTAACTAGACAGCCATTCTGGAAATGCCACTTCCCACGGTATACTATATATTTGTACAATGTTTTTTGTAACCAATTACATGTGTGAATACCGTGAATAGAGAATCTGAAGGCTGTGAGGAAAAATTATTCTGTTAGTGCCACACAGTTACATTGTCGGTTGTAATTAACTTTAACATTTCCATCTTCTCCAGAACTGCTGCCCCCCCAAACCAACCAAACTTGGCACAAATTATCTTTAGGGGGATATCCTTCTATAATGTTGTGGGGACTGGGGATTAAATCACCCTATACCCCATTCAGACAACTGACTATCAAGGAAAGGTATACAGGAGATTATGGTAGAGCTGCCCCCAGTATCAAATGATACACAATAATTCAGGTAATTCTCCAACCTCCCAGGAAATCTTAACACTGGGGCATTTGCAGTAATGGGGTCAACTGGCCAGGAAATACCCAAGATGCGAACAACCCCAGTAGAAGGATTTACAACGTTGAAGTCCGAACAGCTACTGGTGTCTTGAATTCTTCAATGGTCTCTGTAAATTGTCACTCAGGCAAGTATGGTCACTTGTCACAGGTTAATTTACTCAAGAAAGTCAGCAGTGGTCAGTCTGACTTCACACAGCTGCACCAGACTGTCACTGTTGCAGCTGGTTTGGTCTGTTCTGCATATTTTCTGGTGGTCCTCGCAAAATACTGGTTCAGTGTTAGTCTGGATAATACTAATAATAGGTTCATTTACAACAACATCAATGTTCAGATTCGGTTGAAGCCCTTCATGCAGTTCACAGCTCTTAGCAAGGGTCCAAATAAAAGTACAAATGGGAAACACAATGGTATATAAAAGTAAGAAGGTTAAACAAAGAGAATATTAAATGCTGGGCTGGTGTTTAGGTAGACCACAAATCAAAGTGGGTAACACCATTCTCAATCAGTTACTCCAGGACGAGGGAAATATAGCGCACAAATGCAGGTTAACATGAACGATGAATATTTATTACAATATAAATGCTTTGATGGAACTGATCATTTCAAGTTGCCAAAGTGGGGAAATTGTCCATGTTAACTGTGAATATTTTACTTAAACACATTCCCTATATCTTGTAATATTGTCATGATTGCGCATCTAAGGATGGGATATGGTTACTTCACTGGTTAGTACCTTTATTACTGAGTTTATCTTGATTTACTTTTAACGGGTTGGATGGCATCTACTACAGTCGTAGACCACAATGGAGACCGTGCGCTGTGCCTATCCTTATATACTCTACAGTTGTCAGGGGAAGAGCCCATTGTCAGCTGGGTTATTGTGAAAGAACCCAGCGAACGTCAAGAGTGTACAGGCAGTGGAGGAATTTCAAAGAGGAATGCAACTGCAGTTTTAATTAAAAAACACAGACTTCAAAATTCACCACTGACCCACCTCCAATCACAATGCTTCCTTACGTGCCGAGATCCAAGTTTCACAGGCAATATTTAGGCTTGTGCTGGGAGGATCCAACTTTTTGGCCTTGCCCCAAATTTCTCTTTTCCAATCTGATTGGGAGGCTGAATTTTAGCTTAGTGCAATATTAGGAATATTCTTTGTAAATCTTCTTCAGGTACTTTTGTAAGAATTTTTATACCCCCCGGAGTGGGTATATAGGATTTGCCGTGCCCATCCATCCCTCAGTCCCTCCATCCATCCCTCCCGAAATTCAGTCATAAATAACTTGTAAAGTACTTGATTGAGTGACTTGATATTTGGTATGCAAGAGTATCCTATTGCTGTATACCCATAGTGAATTGCAGGTGTTGTTTGAGATTTTATTTTCAGAGTCATTGCCCTTTATGGATGTAAAATTGGTCTGCTTTGAAATTAATTGATGAATAACTTGTAACATAGTGGCACGATGACGCTGTGTACTAAATCGTACTGCACGTTGATGGTGCACATGTCTTCAACCAATCTAACCCTGCCTGTGCTGCGGTGCAGAGTTCAGAGTTACGATGTTGGAGAGCTGACAGCTGCTCGTCGTTGCTCGGTGGTTCTCTCCGGGTACTCCGGCTTCCTTCACCCGAAAAACTGTCACTGTCATGATAAGCCATTGTGCATAAGTTTGTGATCTTATCCAATAAATAAATATGAATAACTTGTAGAGTATTCAGTGGAGTGACTTCATATTTGTTGTGCAAGTCTATCGTATTGATGTCTACCCATAGTACAAGGCAGATGTTATGCAGTGTATTATTCTTGTAGGAGTTATTGCATTTTATGGACTGATTTTGTCCATCCCAAAGTTCAATCAGGAATAACTTGTTTATTAAAGGGTGCCTTCATGGTGTAATCAACTCCTCCCACAATTTCTAATGTAGAGTTGAAACTTTAGGATATTGTTACAAATGTCTTGCAGATGCACAACATACATAAAGTTCGCAGAAAAATATTTTTTTCACAGAATTATCAAATCTTCGTTCTCACATTTGGTAAAGAACCGGGGGTAACTTTTTGTGTCATCCTATGGTAAAACTTAATAGGTCTTATGATATATGCCCCCATGGTCTGTAATCTGTCATCCTTCAGCGTCGCCCAGTAATAAATGTTTCATTTTCGTACTGCTATCCATGGTATTAGGGGGCGCGGGGGCTCAGTTGGTAGAGGTGCAGGCTGCAAGCCGAGAGGTCCTCGGTTCGAATCCCACCTGCGGCAACCGCGTTGTGTCCTTGGGCAAGACACTTCACCCCGATTGCCTACATGGGGGCACGATGACGCTGTGTACTGAGGCGTACTACACGTCGATGGTGCGCATGTCTTCAACCAATCTAACCCTGCCTGTGCTGCGGTGCAGAGTTACGATGTTGGAGAGCTGACAGCTGCTCGTCGTTGCTCGGTGGTTCTCTCCGGGTACTCCGGCTTCCTCCACCCGTAAAACTGTCACGGTCACGATTAGCCATTGTGCATAAGTATGTGACCTTAAACACCAATAAATAAATAATAAATAAATAAATAAATAAATCCATGGTATTGGAGGCAGGGGTATATGCCACCCTCGACTTTGCTATAGTTTAATATTTGGTATATGGCATCCTTATTGTGGCCAGAATCAGGCATGTTCAAATCATGCACCTTTGTTCATGTTTAGTTGACATGTGACGAAGTCAAACTCGACTTATAGTTTGGTGAATGGCAGGTGGGCGTAAACAGTTGGTTTCCAGACAATAACTTGACAATGGTTTGACCCACATTCATGAAACTTCATAGGTAGGTTGGCTTCGATGAGAGGAAGAATCCTATTTATTTTGGACCATGTCAACAGTGTAGGTAACTGTGACCTTGAACATACTCAATCATAAACAATTGGTTTCCAGATGATAACTTGACTATGGTTGAACCCACATTCATGAAATTTCATATGTAGGTTGGCCTTTGCGAGAGGAAGAACCCTATTTATTTTGGACTCGCTAGGTCAAAGGTCAAGGTCACAGTGACCCTGAACATAGTAAATCAAAACAATTGGTTTTTGGATGATAACTTGATAATAATTCGACCCATTTTCATGAAACTTCATAGGTAGGTTGGCATCAGTGAGAGAAAGAACCCTATTTATTTTGGACTCACTAGGTGGAAGGTCAAGGTCACAGTGACCTTCAACATTGTAAATCCGTAAACAATTTGTTTCCGGACGATAACTTGATAATGATTCGACTCACGTTCATGTAACTTCATAGGTAGGTTGGCATCCATGAGAGGAAGAACCCTTTTTATTTTGTACTCAGTAAGTGAAAGGCCAAGGTCACAGTGACCTTCAACATAGTAAATCATAAACATTTGGTTTCCGGATGATGACTTGATAATGGTTTGATCCACATTCATGAAGCTTTATAGGTAGGTTGGCTTACGTGAGTGGAAGACTCCTATTTATTTTGGACTCGCTAGGTCAAAGGTCAATGTCACAGTGACCTTGAACATAATAAATCATAAACAATTGGTTTCCTAATGATAATTTGACCATGGTTCCACCCATGAAACTATATAGGTAGGTTGGCATTGGTGCAGGAAAGAACCCTATTTATTTTGGAATGACTAGGTCAAAGGTCAAGGTCACAGTGACCCTTCACGTAGTAAATTGTAAACCACTGGTTTCCATATTGGCATGGAATGGTTGAATGTGACCTCAATTCCTTCTTTACACAGTTTTGTCAGGTGAGTGATTAAGGCCACTTGGGGCCTCTTTTTTAGCTCATCTGAACGAAGCTCAATGGGTGCTTTACTAATCACTTTCTGTCCGTCGTCTTCCAGCATCCGGCGAAAACTTTACATTATCGACTTCTCACAAACCACTAGACCAAATTGAACCAAATCTAGTGTGCATCATCCTTATCACATGTCAATTATGTCTCCCCTTCCCAGAAGGGAGACATATTGCTTTAGTGCATATTCTTCTTCTTCTTCTTCTTCTTCTTCTTCCTTCCTTCCTGCTCCACATCCTCCTCCTTCTTCTAATAACTTTTTTGTCTTTTGACCTACACCTTAGATACTTGACATGTGGATGTATCACCATGAGCCGGTGTACAGTGTACCATAGTGACCTTCATGTGACCTTGACCTTTGACCTGAAGGTCAGATTTATGTGTTTTTTGTGTCGCCGCCCCACGAAGTGGGGAACGACATATAGGGATTACTTTTGTCGTCTTGCGTCGTCCGCGCCGTCGTCTGCGTCACACTTTCTCTTATCCGCCACTCCTCTTTAACCTATGAATGGATTTTGATGAAACTTTCAGTGATTCTTTATCACATCATGGCATTGTGCACCTATTTTATTTTTTGATCCGCTGTATTTTTTCCAGAGTTATGCCCCTTTTGTCGTCCGCGTCGTCGTCCGTGTCACACTTTCTCTTATCCTCCACTCCTCTTTAACCTATGAATGGATTTTGATGAAACTTTCAGTGATTCTTTATCACATAATGGCATTGTGCACCTCCAATTTTATTTTTTGATCCGCTATATTTTTTCCAGAGTTATGCCCCTTTTCCACTTAGAATTCTGTCTGAAACACCAGGCAACACAAGATCCATGGAAGACTCACATCTAAGTTTAAGGGAAACATCACACAAACTTTGTCCGGGCCATAACTTTTTTGTCTTTTGACCTACACCTTAGATACTTGGCATGTGGATGTATCACCATGAGCCGGTGTGTAGTGCACCATTGTGACCTTCATGTGACCTTGACCATTGATCTGAAGGTCAGATTTGTGCTTTTTTCAAGGAAACTCTGTCCGGACCAAAACTTGTTTGTCTTTTGAGCCAGGCCTTAGATATTTGGCACGTGGATGAATCACCATGAGCCGGTGTGTCACATACCATTGTGACCTTCATGTGACCTTGACCTCAAGGTCAAATTTATGTACTTCAAATAGGGAATAATTATCCAGACCAGAACTTTTTTGTTTTTTGACCTAGGACTTAGATATTTGACGTGTGGATGTATCGCAATTGGACCGCATGTCACATGTAATCATGACCTTCATGTGACCTTGACCTCAAGGTAAAATTTATGTAGTATAAATAGGTCGTAATTGTCCGGACCAGATTTTTCTTTTTTGGACATGTGGATGTGTCACCATGAAACTGCATGTCCGCTACCTTGATGAACTGCATGTGACCTTGACCTCTGACCTCAAAGTCAAATTTACGTACTTCAAATAGGGGATAATTATCCAGACCAGAAATTTTTGGGTTTTTGACCTAGGACTTGGTTATTTGACATGTGGATGTATCACAATGAGACCACATGTCATCATGACCTTCATGTGACCTTGACCTCAAGGTCAAATTTATGTACTTTAAATAGGGAGTAATTGTCCAGACCAGATCATTTGTAGTGCATAAAATAGAAAGGAAGGGGAGACATATGTCTTAGTGTGCTAAAAACACTTTCTAGTTCAAGTTTGTTCAAATAAAGTTGCCACGCCCCAAGGGGGCACCACAAGGGGCATAACTCTGATAGCACCCTTAAAATACAAAAGAAAATCTTCAAATCCGGTGGTCAGAATCTTTCCACATTTGGTATACAACATCTCTAGGGGGGTCAGATTCAAGTTTGTTCAAATCAAGTCCCTATGGGAGCTCGAATTTTAACTTAGTGCAATATGAGTAAATTTCTTAAGTCTTCTTCAGATCCAGTGGTCAGAATCTTTTCATATTTGGTATACATCATCTCTTGGGGATCATATTCAAGTTTGTTCAAATCGGGTCCCTGGGTTGAAAATTTTGGGTCTGGTTCGGACTTAGAAATTTAGGACCAAAATTTTTTTTAAAATTTTTTCCCGATTTGGTTATGCATTTTGTTAAATTTTGAGACCCCTCAAAAAATTGCGGGCTGAAAATTTTGGGCACTGTTCCGAATTTTCCTATATGAATTAGAGTGGTTTGCATTGGGCTACAAAGTATATTGTGAAAGATTGTGATTTTATGCACCTCCCCCCCCTCCCCGCCATAATCCCCCCCCCCCCCCCCCCCCCCACCCCCCCCCCCCCAGACACACACACACACACACAAAAATTACCTCCATGACCACCAACTCCACTCCACCCACCCCTGGGAGTCAATTAAGCGGTGGAAAAAAAAAATTGCTAAGGACCCTGAAAATAATTTCATGACCTCAATTCCTCTGAAGTGTTGCTGAGCCATGATTAGCTGAATGGGATCCAAAATACTTCTTCGAACAACTTGTCAGGTTAGCAATTGAGGCCCCTTGGGGCCTCTTGTTTTTAGCTTACCTGACTTTTCGGTCAGGGTCCTGTTCACTGCGGTAAACAGGCTCTGCATTACTGGTAAAATAGGACCAAGTCACCAATGCTTGGGAGGTGCAAACCATCTCAAAAATGGGCAACATGGCTTATTAATGCTCACCCCTGGTCTTGAGTTGATATTCATGTTGTGGTCATGATTGGCCATTGTGCAAAAATATGTGACCTTAAACATCAGTAAATCAATCAATGAGTTCAGTCAGGAGAGCTTTTGTGATCACTCACCGTCCGTCGTCTGTGGACATGCTGTTTGCGTGTTTTCCTCCAAAACCGTTGAACCAATTTAAGTGAAATTTGAGATGACTGTCGCATTTTGATTTCGTTCAAATCAAGTTGCCCTGCCCCTCAGTAGGGCCACGCCCAAAAAGTATGCCTAAATCTTAAAAAATCTTCTCATGAACTAGCAATAGCAGAGATTTGATATTTGGTTGGTGTGCAGCTTCCTTTTGAGGTGTAGACTCAAATTTTTTCAAGAGATGTTTGTGGGGCTATATTTGCCATCGTAAAGTGAAGGGCAAGAATTTTTGCCCCGCCCAGAATTTCTATTTTCCAAATGAAAAGGCTGATTTGAACCAAATTTGATATGGGGCTTATTGGGTCAGTAATTATGCCCCCCAAATTTTCCTGTCGTCCCATGGGAACCGCAGAAGCTAAAAATAGAAAAAATTTAAAATGCCCATACCTCCAAAACTACATGGCACTGAGAATTCTTATTTGGTTTGAAGCTTCCTTAGGACAAACAGAAAGGAATGGTCCAAAAAATTGCTATTGGTTTTATCATAGGTACTTTTTCAGGACTTTGAAAAAATGCAGAGTCAGCATTTTTTTAACACTGTGGGTAATGGGGAAAACATTAAAGAATCATCTTCTCCCATACCACTGCTCCAAAGGCTTTCATATTTCCCAAATAACATCTTTGGAGTCTTTGTTGAAACCAAATCCCTGGGTTCATAGAGAGCCCAAATGTTCAGATTAGTGCAATATGAGGAATATTCTTTAAAAATCTTCTTCCGATCCACCAATCAGAATCTTTTGATATTTGGTATGCAGAATCCTAAGTGGAGTGAGATTCAAGTTTGTTCAAGCCAAGTCCCTTGGTTCATATTTGGGCTCTCTGTGGGAGCCTGAATTATAACTTTGTTCAATATGAGGAACATTCTTTAAATATCATTTTTAACTGCGACTAGCAGCTCTATAAGTGGCAATGTCGGTCGGTCGGTCTGTCTGTGACCAACAAGTTTCAAAACTCAATAACTTTTGAAATATTTGATGGAATGACTTTATATTTGGCACGTAAGTGTATCTTATTGATGTCTAGCCACTGTTCAGTGCATGTGTTGTTCCAAATATTTTTCTTGGAGTTATGACCCTTGATGAACTTGGAATTTTGTGAGATTGCACCACCCATCGCAGTCGCGATTTTTTCCAGATCCACTGGTCAGAATCTTTGAATATTTTGTATAAGCTTTTCTTAGGAGAGGCAGTTGCAACTTGTTCAGGTCAATTCCCTGAGTTGATATTTAGGCTACCCTGTCAGGTGAGCGTCCTTGTTTATCTTTTATAACAGACTTTTATAACAGATGAATCATTTTGTGTTTTAACTGATTAGTAAGGTGTTTTTATTCGGTTATGAGCAATTAATAATCTGTTAAAACAGATTAAGTAATCTGTTTTAACCAGTTAATGATCTGTTATAGTAATCATTTAAAATCAGTGAATGCAGTGTGCGGTGGCTCATTGACGAGAGTGTCAGACTTGTGAATGAGAGGTCAGCAGCTCAAAAGTGGTCCATAACACTTGCGATATGACCTTGAGCAAGTCACTTAATCCTAACTGCCCACATGGAGGCACAATTCCAAAGTGTGCTTGGGTGTATGGCACATTGATGTCATGCGTGCATTCAACCATCACATGCATTCAGCCATGCTTGTTTGTGTCGATTAGTAAGTTGGAAGTTCAGCAGTTACTTGTTGCTACGCGATGATTCTGTCTTCAAATGTGCTGTAACCCTCAATAAACAAACCAATGATCCATTTTAACAGTTCAGTAATCTGATTGATGGACTTTTTTAGCTCACCTGACTGAAAATCATGGGGAGCTTCAGTGATCACTTTTTGTCCATATTCTGTCCGATGTAAACTTTACATTATCTTCTCATAAACTGCTCGGCCAAATTGACCCAAATTTGATGTGCATGTTCCTTATATGTCAATTGAAGTTGCTCCACAAGGGGCATTACTCTGATAGCACCCATATATTGTTTTACAAAGTAAAAAAAAATCTCCAGAATCATGAATTAGAATCTTTTGATATTTGTTATGTAACATCACTGGGGGGGGGGGGGGGGGGGGGGGGGGGGGGATTCAAGATTCAGATTCAAGTTTCTTCAAATCAAGTCCCTGGGTTAATAATTAGGCCCTCTATTGGAGCCCAAAGTTTAACTTCGTGCAATATGAGGAAATGTCTTTTAAAATCTTGTTCTTCAGATCCACCAGTTAGAGGGTGGGGGCAGATTCACGTTTCTTCAAATCAGGTCTCTGGGTTCCCTATGGGAGCCCATATTTTAACTTAGTGCAGTGTGAGGGAATTTCATTAAAAATGCTCCCGATGGGAACTTGATGTGGCAACAATGTTGTGTCCTTGGGCAAGATACTTAATTCCAATGGCCTACGTGTGGGCATTTTGGCATTGTGTACTAAGGCATACTGAAAGTCAATGACGCACTTGTCTTCAACAAATGCTAACCATATTGAGAGGTGGGAAAAGTCCCCCAGAAATTTTTTTTTAAATATTCTCATGAACCAGTGGGTACAGTGACTTGATATTTGGTATGTAGCTTGCTTTGAGGTGTAGAATCAAGTTTATTCAAACAAAGTTTGTGGAGCAATATTTGCCTTTGTAATGGGAGGGGCAAGATTTCTGGCCTCACCCCAAATTTCTTTTTTTCTGAACCGATGGTCCAATTTGAACCAAATTTGGTGTGTGGTATTATTGAGTCATAAGTGGGAGCGCGGTGGCTCAGTAGGTAGAGGTGCAGGCTGCAAGCCGAGAGGTCCTCGGTTCGAATCCCACCTGCAGCAACCGCGTTGTGTCCTTGGGCAAGACACTTCATCTCCATTGCCCGTGTGGGGGCATGATGACGCCGTGTACTAAGGCGTACAGCACGTCGATGGTACGCATGTCTTCAACCAATCTAACCCTGCCTGTGCTGCAGTGCGGAGTTACGATGTTGGGGAGCTGGCAGCTGCTCGTCGTTGCTCGGTGGTTCTCTCCGGGTACTCCGGCTTCCTCCACCCGTAACACTGTCACGGTCATGATTAGCCATTGTGCATAAATATGTGACCTTAAACATCAATAAATCAATAAATGAGTCATAAGTACATGACTAAGCAAAAAAAAAAATTCCTTTGCCCCTGTGCGAACCCCTTGAGCTAAAAATAGAAATATTTTCAAACGCCCATATTTCCCAAACCACACGCAACAGAGAGCTTTTATTAAACCTCTTCCCCACCCCTTTAAAAGGGGTATATAGTAATCACTTTGTCCATTCATTCTTCTGTCCATCCATCAGTTGTCACACTCGTTTCTGGGCATTAACTTTTGTACCATTGGTCGCATAGTACTCATACTTCACAGGTAGGCTGCTTGTAATAGGATGATGATTGGGATTGCTCTTGGGATTTGTACATCAAAGGTCAAGGTCACTGTTACTATAAATGAATTTTTTGGTTTCTGTGCAGTAACTTTAGTTTTCTTTTGTATACGAAACAATAACTTCATATTGTGGTTGCATTTAAGATGTTGATCATTGGGATTGTTTGAGGTTAGTAGGTCAAAGGTCAAGGTCGCCATTACTATAAATAGATTTTGCCATATTATGATATGGCCACTAACATTAACTTTTGTTTGTCCTCGCAGTAACTTTAAAACAGTGCATCCAAAAGATACTGTTTCTTTATGGTTGAATCATCATGACGAGAGGATGGTTCCTTTCGATAACCAGCATTCTGGCATATCCAATGTGGCTGCCATGGCAGAATTTTTTTTGTATTGTCCGAACTTTAACTTGACTTTGGGTGAATCGTTTGCAACCAAATTTGATAAACATCTTATTGGGGAGGAAATACATCACCTTCATTCAGATGTCTGAACGGCAAAGTGGGGTATTTCTCGTGAACCCTCGCTCACTTTGTTTATATTTGGTATGAAGCATCCTTAGAACTAGTGGAATTGATTGGTTAAAAAAATTGCCATCAGTTGCGTCTGGGTGTTTGGGGGGAGTTGCATTGAAAAAATGCGGAGTCAGCTTAATTATGAATTTTTAAAAAAAAATTTTCCTGAAGCACTAATCAGAATCTTTTGATATTTGGTATGCAGCTTCCATGGGGGGAGGGTGGTGGGGGGTTGGGATGGGTCAGGTACAAGAAGGTTAAAACGAAGCCCACTTGGTTTGTGTTCTGGCTCAATACAGGATCCCAAATTTTTAACTTGGGGCAATCTGAGGAATAACCTTTAAAAATCTTCAGAACCACCAGTTAGAATCTTTTAATGTTCGGTATACATCATCATTATGAGGATCAGATTCAAGATTGTTCAAATCAAGTCCTTTGGTAAATATAAAATATTCTTATGGAAACCCAAATTTTAACTTCGTGCAGTTTTGGGTGATAATCTTTAAAAATCTTCTTCAGATTCACCAGTCAGAAACGTTTCATATTTGGTATATAACTTCTCTAGGGGGTGAGATTCCAGTTTATTTAAATCGAGTGCTCTGGTCAATATTTGGGTTCCCTGTGGAACCCCAATAAATAAATATTATGGGAGCCTGAATTTGAACTTAGTGCAGTGTGAGGTAATTTCTTATAAATCTTCTCCAGAACCATCTGTTAGAATCTTTTGTTATTGGGATACAAGTTGTCGGGGGGGGGGGGGGGGGGGGGGGGAGGATTCAAGTGTGTTCAAATCTGGTCCCTGGTCAATATTTGGGCTCCCTATGGTAGCCCAAATGTTAAGTTAACTTAGTGCAATATGAGGAAATTTCTTTTAAAATCTTCAGATCCACCAGTCAATATGAGGAATAATCTTTAAAAATCTGCTTCTTGAGATAGTCAGAATCTTTCAATATTTGGTATACAGCATCTTTTTAGGATTGAGATTCAATTTGAAAGTCCCTGGGTTGGTATTTGTGTGTCCCTATAAGGGGTGGGGTGGATTTTAACATAGTGCAAAATATTGGTAATATTCTCCAAGTCTTTTTCTTCAGAACCACTGGTCAGAATCTTTTGATATTTGGTATAGAATATCCTGCAAGTTTGTTCAAGTCAAATCCCTTAGTTAATATTTATCCCAGTAGTAGAAAAAAAAATCATCTGGCATGGACAGCAAAGTTTTAATAATTAAATAACTTCATTCCTCTGTTGTGTTAACTCGCCATAGATGGTAATTAAATCCTTCTTTAAACAACTTTGGTCCGGTGTGCGCCTCAGGCTCTTGTTTATTATAACAGATGTCTCAGGAGCGTAACTATGAGTTATACTTTGTAATTCAATTTTTGGGAGTTCATTCCCTTTTCTAAGTTAGTGGTTAGCAAATTGAAACAAAAAATAAACTACACACTTAAAATTTGTCATGAATGGGAAAATCTGTTATGTCTCTGTAATTTTGCTTGAATGTAGCTCCAACAAGTAGTATGGTTATTTATGCAATTTTTGAAGGCCTGATGGGTGGCGTCTATTTTTGCTTACTGTGCAGTTTCGCCTACAAAATAGTTTTCGTAAAAGTGTAGGTGAATTTGAACTAAATTAGCTTGGGGGATTAGCAGTCATTACCTGTTGTACCTACGGGAAATGGATTTACCCACTAATATATTTTGTTCAAGGCTTCTTGGGGATGAAATTCAATTAATATCGGAACTGCATGGGCATAATATACATCATATAATAGTTTTGACTATTCCACATATATAGTGTTCCCCTAAACCAGCTCATACTGTGAAGGTCATGGGTCGCTTTTTAGCTCACCTGACTGAAAGTCAGTGTGAGCTTTTGCCATCACTTGGCGTCCGTTGTCCGTTAACTTTCGCAACTCGGTCTTCTCCTTCAAAACCACTAGACCAAACCCTAACAAATTTGACATACAATCAGGGTTTCTGCTAGTGGAAACTTTGTAGGTCCGGTAGTTTAAAGAAAGTGGAACTCAGATGCCGAAGGCGAATGCAAGAGCGTATAAAGGGGGACTGGGGTGTGGGGGGGGGGGGGGGCCAGGAAAATTTTGATTTTTAGGTGCTCTCTGGGGGCATTCTGGTCGCTAAAATGCTGAATAATTGAAGTGGAAAATATGTATTTTTTCCTCCAACAATTCTCTAAATTCCCACGGGACACACAATACTACATCTGGTCAGAGGTTTCATAGAAATACAAGCCCAAAACAACACAAAATCCACGAATCCTGACAGTGACTGCGACGCTTGACCTGCACTTTTTTATACAACCCGATATTCGAAAAGAACCATGATGCGGACGTGTGATGTCATGCACGTGCAATTACATCATTTACCGCTTGAAATAAAAGCCATGATTTCAGACCAAACACGACAATTTTATAGGCGACGTTTAGGATTTGAACTTTGTTTCCCCCTCTCATCGGGGGGGGTTATAAAGTATCAGGTTGTCGCCAGTAATAGTAGGCATAGTATACAACATAATTATGCTTATATTACGTGGAAACAAAGGATCCTGAGTGTCGTTAAGATACAGCATTGTACTCGCAAGCCAGAAAATAAGCAGACCGTCATCTGCAAAATGAGGTCCCCAGAGGGTGAATTTAGTGATGCTACCCTGCACAGCAGGGTAGCCTCACTAAATGTACCCTCTGTGAACCTCAGTCTGAATCAGGGTCTCAAAACTAAACAGAAAAAGAGGTACCCAGAGGATAAATTGGCCCACTGTATGGGATAGCATCATCAATTTTACCCTCTGGGGACCTCATTCTGCAAATGTCAGGCTCCTTATTTTCAGGCCTGTGTACTCGATATTTTAACCACTAGCTTTTCTGACTGATCATAGTATGATCGGCAGGGGGAATGGGTGCGGTCGACGGACCCTCAGCCGGTCTAGTGGAAACCCTGATACAATATTTTGGGGGTATCCTCTTTCCAGTTTGTTAAAATGAACTTGATGCCCCCACTGGGTTTGGAATGATGCCCCAAAAGCATCAATTTCTCCTGAAATCTTATGAACCACCAGTCCGAATGCTGTGATATTTGGTATGTAAGCTCCTTTGGTACTCAAGTTTGTTCAAAAAAATTTTCTCTGTCAATATTTGGGCTCACTACGGGAGGATCCCTATTTTGTGCCCCGCCAGAAATTTCTATTTTCCGAACCGAGAGACCGATTTGAACCAAATTTGCGATGAGGTATTACTGGGTCCTAAGTACTTGATTCATGGCCCAAAAAATTTTCCCGCTGCCCCCGTGGGAACCTCAGGAGCTAAAAATAGAAAAAAATTGAAACGCCCATATCTCCAAAACTACACGCCACTGAGAATTCTTATTTGGTGTGAAGCTTCCTTAGGACCAACAGAATGGAATGGTAAAAAAAAAATTGCGATCGCTTTTATCATGGGGTACTTTTTTATGACTTTGAAAAAGTGCGGAGTCAGCATTTTTTAACACTGTAGGTAATGGGAAAAACATTCAACACTGCTTTTCTCCCAAACCACTGCTCCAAAAGTTTTCAAATTTCGCATATAACATCTTTGAAAGATTGTTTCACATGTTTATTGAAATCAATTCCCTGAGTCCATATTTGGGCTGTCTATGGGAGCCCAAATGTTTAAATTAGTGCAGTATGAGGAATATTCTTTAAAAATCTTCTTCAGATCTACCAATAAAGAATCTTTTGATATTTGGTATGCAGCATGCTTTGGGGGGTGAGATTCAAGTTTGTTCAAGCCAAGTCCCCGAGTTCATATTTAGGCTGAAAATTTGGGGCCCCGGTCCGGACTTAGAAATTTTGGACCAAAATCCGGAAATGAGTTTTTTGCTTTTTTATGCGTTTCAGTAAATTTTTATTGTTTTTTTTTTTTATACGTTTTGGTCAATTTGAAGACGGAAATTTTTTTTTTTTTTACAGTGAAAATTTGGGGTTTGTGGTGGACCAAAATCCGGAAATGATTTTTTTTTGTTTTTAGGCATTTTGGTCAATTTTATTTAAAATATTTTCTCACAAACCAATGGCCAAAATTGAAACATATATGGGCCACACCATCTTGGGGGTATTCTGTTTTAGTTTTGTTCAGATGGGGCCTCAGCCCTTTTTGGGCATGGGGTTATGCTCAAATATCATGAAATTCATTAAAAATCATCTTCTCATGAACCACAAGTGGGAATGCTTTAATATTTGGTATGAAACATCCCCTAGTGTTCAAGATTAAAAGTTGTTGACAGGTCCATATTGGGGCTCTCCAGGGGTTGGGCTCACTGTTGAGCTCCCCTGAAAATTTCTATTTCAAGAACCAATAGAGCAATTTGAACCAAATTTTATATGTGGCATTAGTTGACCCTAAATACTTCATTCATGCCCCCAAAACTTTTTGTGGTTTCCCGTGGGAACACCTGACACTAAAAATAGAAAAAAAATGAAATGTCCAATATTTCCCAAACTGCATGGACTAGAGATTTTGTATTTAGTTTGAAACTTTCTTCTGAGTAGTTCAAACAATTGGACAAAAAAATTGCTGGCGAATCTGTCATATGGTTCATTCAGATTACATTTTCTCCATACCCATAACCCTTACCGTAAACGGGCCCCATCTGAACAAAACTAAAACAGAATACCCCCAAGATGGTGTGGCCCATATATGTTTCAATTTTGGCCATTGGTTTGTGAGAAAATATTTTAAATAAAATTGACCAAAATGCCTAAAAACAAAAAAAAATCATTTCCGGATTTTGGACAACTTGGTCCAGGTGAACGTTTTAGGCTCTCTTGAGCCTCTAGTTTGTTTGTTTTGCTGTAATTGAGTTGTTACTTGACCACGTACAGAATATTTATTATTATTCCGATAATTCCATAATTCTGATGTCAAGGTGACAGAGAGCAAATGCCAGATGATGCTCTTGCTTTCCATCCTGGATTAGTTGTTCTAACTTGGTCCTTTAGCATATTGTTGTTAACCCTTCCTTATTTTTATGCCCCCGACTTAAGTCGGGTGGCATATAGTGATTGAAGTGTGCGTGTGTCTGTCCGTGTGTGTGTCCGAGCCAATAACTCAAAAACAGTTAGGGTCACAGTCATCAAACTTCACACAATTATAAAGTCCCATGGGAGGATGTGTCACACACCATGGTCGGGTTCGTACCTTCAAGGTCACATTCAAAATCGGTCAATATTCGTGTCTCAGCCATAACACAGAAACGAATCATAGTACAATTGTTAAAATTTTTACAAATGTTAAGGACAGTCGGAAGGTGATCGCATTTAATAGTTTCCGCCGCATCTGCAAGGTGAAGGTCACAATTGACCTTCATATGTTCAGGATCACAAATCGTGTCTCAAGCATAACTCCCAAACTATTAGGGCTACAATCATCCAACTTTGCTCAATTATAAAAGAGAATGGGTGGATGTGTCACACCACAGCCAGGTCCGTAAGGTCAAGGTCACACTAAAAATCAGCAATATTCGTGTCTCAGCCATAACTCAGAAACGAACCAAAGTACAAATATTAAATTTTTTACAAATTTGTTTGATGGAGGTCAAAGATCAAGGTCATTGCCACATAGGGGGGCATACTCACTTCCGAGTGAATCTGTTGTTTTCATTTTGTTTGGTCTCAAGTTCAAGACCCCTCATTGGAACAAGCTTGTTCAGCTAGTTCCAATGAGGGTTCATAAGCTATGTTTTGGCACTAAAAAATAAAAGAAAATAAGTCATTCAGGAATTTTGTTTTCAAGTGTCCGCCTTTCATGTTGGGTAAGTGTTAAAGATGTTTTATTAATCAGAAAGACATGAAATGTAAATTGAAAAATATATTTTTTTTCTTTTTTCTTTTTCAGTTTCAAGAGTGCATGAATGGTAACGGCCTAGATTGATTGCACGGTGGTTGATTCCATAAATATGACCTAACCTTGTGGACAGTTGGTCTTTCAGTGGAGTAATTAATGATAGACTGTAGGCCAAAAGGTTTTGAGTAACGATTTGTGTATTGGGTGCATATTTAGTTTTTGTACATTTTTGGTATTTCTCGACACAGTCAGTTCCAACATTTTTTTTCCAAATATCTCTTAGAATGCAAGAAGGCACCATCTGCAATGCTTTTGCATTGCGGGTTGTGCATTGTTGCATTCTGGAGACAGAAGAAGCAACAAAATGACAATGGTGATGTGGTACTCATCCACCCAAATGGTAGACATCTACCTAGACGCTTGCTAGATAAGTAGAAATTTTAGGATTGAACAAGTAAATGTTCATGGATAGCTGTGTTGTTGAGCTCTTTGTCCATGGCCTGCATATTTCCTCGTTTGATCCCAAAATTTCCACTTGTCCAGCAAATAAGTGTATAGGTTGATGTCCACCATTTGGGTGGTTGCATACCATGTCACAAGAACAAAAATTGATTGCTACACAGAGCCCAACATTACGGAGGTTGTGTAAAGCCCACTAACTGGCCCACTAACTTATTAATTTTCTGACTTACTGATTCCGTCTCACCTGACTGAGGACCTGGTGACAGTTGACTGAGGCACAGGAAATTTGAGATGACCCAGCATGTCTGAATGCTTTACCCCAAGAGCTATGGCACTGTTAAGAGTCCATGATGTTTGAAGGTGTTTTCTTATAAAGTTCATCTTTTATTCATGGCGACACACTGGAAATTTATATTTTAATGACAGGTGTCCGCACTAACAGGAAAATCTTCTTTTTTTTTTCTGTTTTTTTTAATAGAGGATTTTCCTGTTAGTGCAGACACCTGTCATTAAAAGATGCATTTCCAGAATGTGATTAGAAAACCTCCTCAAACATTTTTGCTTCGTGTGTAGCAGCAGTGCTATAGCTGTTGGGACTAAATTGTCTTCAGACATGCTGAGTCATCTTGTGTGGACTGTGCCTTAGTCAGTTGCCACCAGGTTTTCTCACTTGGGTGGGATAGTCTGAGTGAGTCAGCTTCTTATCTTTCCGAAGCCCCACCCGGATTTTTTTTTTATTGGGTGGGGCCACGAAAAAGAAAAAAAAAGAAAAAAAAAAAAAAAAATTAATATTCTCTGTGTAATATCTTTATAATATGATATTCTTATATACATTTAATATGTTCTTGTTATAAAATACTATTCATTAATGCACTTATATATGTCTTTATATACTTATAAATACATACTTATATATATCTTTATACACTTATATATGTATATACTTATATGTATGCATACTTGTACATATAATCTTCTTAATAAATACTTGAAATATCTTCAATAGTTCTTTATTTTCTTTCTATATGCATGTATCTATTTCACTTAAAAATCTCTCCATGTTATGGGAAAGAGAAACAACATACTCAAGAATTTGAGAGCACAGACATTTTATTCAAGATACTTCCAGTTCATTGACACTTCTACAAAAAGTATACATATACTTCACATTTACAATAATAATGACAATATCTTTTGACACTTCTACTTACATTGGAGTTCACAGGAAACACCATAGACCTGCTCTTGTCACTTTAAAAGACTTATATACTTACATTGGAGTTCACAGGAAACACCACCGACCTGCTCATGGTTCAGCCCGGAGGTGGGGTATGGGTGTGTTATTCTAGTGAGAATGGGAGGGAAGAGGGTTTTTGAAGTAACTGGGCACATCTTTGCTCTATTGTGTTCCCTCTAACTGAGGGGGTGGGGCATGTCGGGAAAACAATGGCTACAGATGGCACAGAAGTTTTGAATCTCAGTGGGCGAGGGGTGAGGTTGGATAGGATTGGGGACATTGTGTGCCTGTGCCCAGCCCCAACTTGGCAGGCAAGTTAGGAGGGGGGGGGGGGGGGGGGCTTGGCTTGGCTGGGCACAGGCACACAAGGATATCTTTCCAAGCATGTTGGGAAAATAGTGGCTACAAATGCAAAAGGGTCACACAAGTTCTGCATCTCAAGTGGTGGGGCAAAGGGTTGAGGGTGAATAGGAAAAAGGACTGTGCCCAACCCCAAGTGGCATGCCCATCTGGGGAAGGGGGTGTGGCTGGGCACAGGTACACAATATCCAAGCATTTTGGGAAAACAGTGGCAACAAATGCCAGATGGTCACACAAGTTAGTTCTGCATCCTGTTGAGATGGAGGTGAAATTGGATATGGGTGTCAAAGGGAAAGATTGATGCTCAACTGCACTAAGTTTTTACTAAGTTCATCGAAGGTTATTGCCAGTGGCAACATTTTTTGACGGAATCGAAGAAAATGGATAGCTCCCATCTGGAGGTAACCCCAAACAAGTGTCCAGGGTTCCCCCAGAATATTGAAAAAAACAAAGGTACATATAAAGTATTGTAACGGTCTGTACATAAATACTGAGCGTTGCCTGTAACAAATGTATAGGTAAAGTATTGTAAAGGTGGGCGACAGTCAGATTGGGGAAAATAGTGCCTACAAAAGGGTCACTCCACTTCACCATGGGTGTGGCTTGCCATGGGTACACAAAATACAACTTGCAAACGGGTACACAATATCTTCCAAATCAGGTTCCAGAAAATACTGGCTACAAATGCAAAACGCACAGTCAAGTGATGACCATAGCCTAGACCCCACAGGCACACAACGCTATCTTTCCTAGCATCTTGGGAGAATAGTGCCTGCAAAAGCGTCGCACAAGTTATGAAGAAAAGGACTGGAATTATGTGCCTCCTATCCCAGCCCTAATAGACAAAAACAAATATTTTCTTCACTCTGCTACATCATCACATTCTACATGAACTCCACAAAAATATTCAAGTGGGGATACAAATGACCCATGATGATCATAAATTCTACAGCTCAATAGGGTGGTGGCAAGGCTGGATAGGACTGGGAACAGCCACTCAACAGTTCAGAAAACACCCTCTGCAAACATTCTAAAAAATTCAACATCTCAAATCAGGGAAGGGAGAAACACTCTGCCAATTATGTGGCCACACATAAACAAGTTTTATCCAAGCATTCTGAAAATGACACATGGTTAAACAAGCTCTCTGGGGACTCTATCCAAAATGCGATATCACAGGGAACATGGAAAATCAGTTGAAACCATATGCAGTAATGTAGGGGTGAAACAACACCCAGAATTTCTATTCCCTGTATGCTATGTTTTTTTAAAAATATTTTAAAGAATACACTGCACCAAACAACTGAGGGGTGCGATAATATTACCTCACAGTTAATGATTGTCAATGAAAATTATAAAGTTACAATCAAATCCCTTCAGAAATATGGCCTGTACACTGTGCTAAAGGTTTTCAGGCTTCACTTGCCATGATAGTACACCAATTGCAACTAAAAGGAGAGGTCAACAAGTCATTATTTGCAGTCATACTACCAAGTTACAATGAAATCCATTCACAAATAAAACCTGTACTCTGTACTTAAAATTTGGGGGTTTTGGGCTGGGGAAGCATGGTTGAATGATCATGACAAAAAGGGGACGTTGTCATACGAAGCGATCCTACAAAGTTACAATGAAAACCCTTCACATATATGGCCTGTACACTGTGCCCAAGGTTTTCACAGCACACAAGCAATCACAGTTGACCAATCCTGACCAAAAGGGGACGTTCTCATCTACACAATATATCAAGTCAACCTACCAATTTACAATGAAATCCCTTCATAAATATGATCTATAGACTATGCTAAAAGTTTTGGGGTTCGGGCAGCCATCAAGGCTGAATGATTGCAACCAAAAGGGGACGTTTTCATCTACACATTATTTGGAGTCCTCCTACCAAGCTACAATGCAGAGCAACAAAAAAATTCGGCATATCTGTATGTACGCCAACAGATGACAAGTGACGGCAATAGTTGGAACAAATGAAAATGTCAATGACACTGTAGCTTAACTTGTGGGTTCTGTTTGATGAAAAGGATAATGTTCAATGTTTATGAAAGGATTATGAAATAAGACAAGAATTGTGATAATTGGGAATAGGTTCATTCTGTTCCCTGTATGCTATGTTTTTGATAAAAATAATATGAGGTGTACACTGTACTAAAGATCTGAGGGGTGGGTTAATATGACCTCACAGTTAATATATGTCGCCCTCACAGTTAACTTATATCAACGAAAGTTACCAAGTTACAGTGAAATTATTCCAAAACGAGTCGTACTGTCAAGTTACATTGAAATACCTTCATAAATATGGCCTGTACACTATGCTAAACGTTTTCAGGCTTTGGGCCCCTGTAGCCGTCACAGTTGCCCAATCGTGTCCAAAAGGGGACGTTCTCATCTAGACATTATATGAAGTCAACCTACCAAGTTACAATGAAATCCCTTCATAAATATGACCTGTACACTATGCTAAAGGTTTTCGGGCTTCGGGCACCTGTAGCCATCACAGTTGACCAATCACGACCAAAAGGGGATGTCATTATCTAGGCATTATATGGAGTCAACTTAATAAGTTACAATGAAATCATTCAATAAATGACCTATAGACTATGCTAAAGTTTTTTGGGTTTTGGCAGCCATCACGGTTCACAGATCATGCCCAAAAGAAGATGAAAATGTGATTTCCCATAGGGTTTCTACAGTAACTATAAGCGCCAATTGTGGCCATATTTGTAACACGATCAAAACTAAATGAGGATCGTTGGTACAGGGGGTCCCAGTCATCAACCAAGAAAAGTTTCAAAACATTTGGCCCTCTGGTTTCAGAGGAGAAGATTTCTCAAAATCCACCAATCAGAATCAAAACAAGAGGCCCCAGGGGGCCTTACGCGCTCACCGAATGTTCAATACTGTTAACACACAAATTTTATCAAAAGATATTCTTAAGGTTCTACACAGTAAATCTATACTCTCTGTGGAGCTAAAACATCAACAGGACAGAATGCAACAATGCTGATGATCAAATATCAAAAGATTCTGCATGATGGTTATGAAGAAGTTTTTTTAACAAATTCTTCTTGAATTGCACTAAGTAAACATTCACGTCCCCATAGTGAGGCCCAATATTGATCGAGGGACTCAACTTGAATCAGAACCTTACTAAGATGCTACATACCAAATATCAAAAGATTTTGCCCACTAGTTTGGAAGAAGATTTTTAAAGAATTTTTTCTTCAATTGCACTTAGTGAAAATTCACAACCCATACGGAGCCCCAATATTGATCGAGGGACTCAACTTGAATCAGAACCTTTTTGGCCCAATGGTTTGGGAGAAGAATATTTTTAAAGAATTTTTTCTTAAATTGTACTTAGTGAAAATTCACACCCCATAGGGAGCCCCAATATTGATCGAGGGACTCGATTTGAACAAACATTAATCAGACCCATACCAACATGCTGTATACCAAATAGGGGGGGACTCAATTTAAACAAACTTGAATCAGACCCATACTAGCATCCTGCATACTAAATATCAAAAGATTCTGCCCACAGGTTCTGGAGAATATTTTTCAACAATTATTCTTCAATTGTACTAAGTAAAAAATCACGCCCCCATAGTGAGCCCCAATATTGATCAAAAGACTCAATTTGAACAAGCATGAATCCAACCCATACCAAGATGCTGCATACCAAATATCTTAAGATTCTGCCCACTGGTTCTGGTGAAGAAGATTGTTAAAGATTTCTTCTTAAATTGCACTGAGTAAAAATTCACACCTTCACAGTGATCCACAATATTCAACGGGGGATTCAACTTGAACAAACTGAGTCAGACCCATACCAAGATGCTGTATACCAAATATCCAAAGGTTCTACCCATCGGTTCCGGGAAAGAAAATTTTTTAAAAATTTTTCTTAAATTGCACAAAGTAAAAATTCACACACCTTTAGTGAGCCCCAATATTGATCGAGGGACTCAATTTGAACAAACTTGAATTACACCCATACCAAGATGCTGTATACCAAATATCAAAAGATCCTGCCCATTGGTTCTGGAGAAGATTTTAAATTTTTTTTTCTTAAGTGGCACCAAGTAAACATTCAGGTCACCACAGTGAGCCCCAAAATTGATCAACGGACTCCATTTGAACAAACATGAATCAGACCCATACCAAGATGCCATATACGAAATATCAAAAGATTCTGCACACTGGTTCTCTCTCGAGATTTTACATAAAACTGCACTAAGGAAAAATTCATTCCTCTATAGGGAGCCCCAATATTGATAAAGGGACTGATTTGAACAAACTTGAATCAGACCCATACCAAGATGCTGCATACAAAATATCAAAAACATTCTGCCCATTGGTTCTGCAGAAGAAGATTTTTAAAGAATTTTTCTTCAATTGCACTAAGTAAAAATTCATGACCCCATACTGAGACCTAATATTCCTTGAGGGACTCGATTTGAATAAACTTGAATCAGACCCATACCAAGATGCTGCATACCAAGTATCAAAAGATTCTGCCCAATGGTTCTAGAGAAGAAGATTTTTTAATAATTTTTCTATAATTCATACGGTGCTATCAGAGTTATGCCCCATACAGAGCCCCCAAGGGATGTGGCCATTTCATTTGAACAAACCTGAATTGCCATATAGTAATGAACATCCACATGAAGTTTCATGAATATTGGACCAGTGGTTTCAGAGGAGAAGTCGTTTGAAAAATGTTCACGACGACGGACGACAAGTGATAAGTTGAGCTCCCTTCGGTGAGTTAAAAAACACTTTTAATCCATTTGGTTAGAATTTAGGATGCCGCAAGGATCCCAGATACAACCAAAGGGATTTCATTTCAACAAATGGAAAATCTCAACATAATAAGGTGGCAGCATATTGAATATCAAAACATTCTTACTTGTGCATCAGAACAAAATTCAATATCATCCCTCTAAGGATGCTCTATACCAATCATCAGAAGATTCTGAACATTTCCTCATATTGGACAGTAATTTGTGTTCAAATAATGTTTCCAAATATGTGCCTAGGAATTTGATTTAAATAAAACTTTAATCTCGCACCACTGAGGATCCTACTTACCAAATATCAAACGATTCTTACTGAAAAATCTGATTAAGAAATGCAGTTTCCTCTTTCAAAATAATTTTCAAGTGGAATTTGGAAAGAACGAGAAGAAGGTTATGTTAAGGAGTTTGTGTAAGGCATAAAAAAATTAACAGTCTTTTTCTCAACCCTCCCACATGGTCTTTTGGCTGCAGCAAGTTCTTTTTTTAATCAATGCAAACTTACAAAAAAAAATAAACATTCAATGGTTTAAGTCTGATATTTTACCAATGTTTGTAAAATTGATAAATTTGCCCCTTCAGTCCAACAAGGCTTTTGCAATGCTTTAGCACTCAAAGGACAAAATACACCCCCACCCATGTTATTCTATTGCTTATGAGGCCTAAAACACATAAAACAAACCAAGAAAATGACGTTTTGATGGCAAAGAAATTAAGTGTGAATGACACCGTAGCTTAACATGAAAGGGTGTTGTGTTTGATGAAAAGGATAATATTCAATGTTTAAAAAACGATTACACAAGAATTGTGATATTGGGAATATCTTAATTTCAGTTCCCTATATACTGTGTTCTCAATAAAAATAATTGTTGGAGTAGACTGTACTAAAGAATTGAGGGGTGGGTTAATGTGGCCCTCACAGTTAATGTATGTAGCCCTCACAGTTGATGTATATCAACAAAAATTACAAAGTTACAGTGAAATTATTCCAAAACCAGTCATCCTATCAGGTAACAATGAAATCCCTTCATAAATACAGCCTGTACACTGTGCTAAAGGTTTTTGGGCTTCGTGCCGGTGTACCCATCACATTTGACCGATCACAACCAAAAGGGGACTTCCTCGTCGATACATTGTACTGAGTCATCCTACCAAGTTACAATGAAATACATTCATAAATACATCCTGTAGTCTGTCCTAAAGGTTTCACGATTTTGGTCTTGGGAAACTGTCACTGTTCAATGGTCACGACCAAAACGGGACGTTCTCATCTAAGACATTATCTGGAGTCATCCCACCAAGTTACAATGAAATCAATCCATAAATATGACCTGTAGATGGTGATAAACATTTTCAGATTTTTGGACTCTGGCCCCCATCACAGCCGACAGATTACCAAAATGGGACATTCTCAACTATATGTCATACACAGTCACCCTACCAAGTTGCCATGAAATCACTTCACAAATACAACCTGTAGTAACTGATAAGGCTTTGATAGCTTTCAAGACTGAATGATCACGACCAAAAGGTGACGTTCTCATCTAGGCATTAACTGGAGTCAGCCTACCAAGTTCTTATGAAATCCCTTCATAAAAATGACCTGTACACTGTGCAAAAGGTTTTCAGGCTTCAGGCCCCTGTAGCCATCAGTTGCCCAATGGGGACCAAAAGGGGACATTCTCATGTAGACAGTATATGGAGTCAGCCTACACAGTTACAATGAAATAATCCCAATATACACTGTGCTCAAAGTTTTCGGGTTTTGGGCTCGGCAGTCATCACGGTTGACAGATCGCAACCAAATGGGGAATTTCTCATCTAGACATCATATGCAGTCATCCTACAAAGTTACAATGAAATCACTTCATATTAAATATGACCTGTACACTGTGCTAACATTTTTGGGGTTTCGGCCTTCGGCAGACATCACAGTTGACAGATCATGGCCAGAAGGGGGCGTTCTCATCTCCATATTATACAGGGTCATCCTACCAAGTTACCATGAAATCTCTTCAGAAATACGACCTGTACACTGTTCTAAAGGTTTTCGGGTTTTGGACTTGGGTAGCCATCACGGTTGACCAATCAAGACCAAAAGGGGACATTCACATCTAGACATAACCTCAAACCGGCATATGAAATTTCAGGACAATCAGACGGGGTGTAGCCTGTGCTAAAGGAAAATGTGAACAGACTCACAGACTTCCGCACACATGATGGCAATAGCTTATCTTGACTTTGTCAAGTTAAGCTAATAATTACAAAAACAAGAGGCACCACAGGGCCTGAAGCACTCACCTTGAACTGAACACGATATAAACAGAGTCCAAGAAGGAATCTACATTAAGCAATCTATCTGCATAGGATACACGGTCAATCCTTGAGCCCCTCAGGAGTGACAAAAATTATCCAAGCATCATGCCTTTTCTTCAGTTGATCATAATGTAAAATATGGAGCTCCTCTCTTAAGCCCCTTGATACAACCTATGTAGATTAATCTTAGTTACACACCTCTAGAGGGTACTGAATACAAAATTCTAATTCTTCAGCTACATGGCCAATTCTGTCTCCAATAAGGAGACCAAATATTAACCCACACACTCGATTTGAACAAACTTCAATCTAACCTCCCTAGAGATTGTTGTACACCAAATATTAAAGCATTCTTACAGGTGGATCTGAAGAAGATTTCTAAAGAAATTTCCTCATATTGCACCAAGTTAAAATTCAGGCTTCCATGTGGCGCTCTAATATAAACCCAGGGACATGATTTGAAAAAAACATGAATCTGATCCCCTGTTGTATACCAAATATAAAAGCATTCTGACTGGTGGATCGGAAGAAGATTTTCAAAGAAATTTCCTCATATTGCACTAAGTTCAAATTCAGGCTATCATTTGGAGCCTAAATATTAACCCAGGGAACCAATTTGAACAAACTTGAATCTGGCTCCCCTTGAGATGTTGTATACCAAATATAAAAGCATTCTGACAGGTGGATCGGAAGAAGATTTTCAAAGAAATTTCCTCACATTGCACTAAGTTAAAACTTCGGCGACCAAAGCGAGCTCAAATATATACCTTGGGACGTGATTTGAACAAACTTGAATCTGACCCCCCTAGTCATGTTACATACCAAATATGAAAGCATTCTGACTGGTGCATCTGAAGAAGATTTTAAAAATTTATCACCCATATTGCACTAAGTTAAAATTTTAAAAGCCCAAATATTAACCTAGGGACTTGGTTTGAACAATCTTGAATATCCCCCTCATAACAGTGATATATACCAAGAATTAAAAGATTCTGATTGCTGCTTCTAAAGAAGATTTTTAAGGCCAAAAAAAATGAATGGCTTCGTTCCGGTAACATAGCAGAAAAAAATAGGGTCGGTAGGTCGGGATATTTTTTTTTTTTAGTTTCTTTTCTTGGAATTTCTGCTTCAGTTAATTTTTAGGACAAAATGACTAAAATATACTGCTTTGATATTCTGTGGAGTCTGAACTACAAAATTACACCCAAAAAAGCAGTTTATCACCAGACGCTTTATTCACGATAGCAGTGCACATTTCGGGTGTAATTCAGCCACTTCAAAATGAAACGGACTCGGAGGTGTCTTGATAATATTTTCATCAGCTGACCTCAGATTCTGAAGTCACATGTGCATTTGCATGTCTCACTTTATCATGGGAAGTGTTAAAATTAGCGTACCTCTGTACATGAAATAAATAGACATTTCAAGTGATTGTGGTAATGGACTGGTTAAGTATCATTGTATTTATCTTGGTAGAGGAAGCACAAATGACTTGCTTTTGTTTATTTGAAAACAATGTACCTTGTGATGGGCTTGTATCAAACACTTGCGTGCATACTATTTGAGGGCAAGATGCTATCATGACGTCATTGTGTGCAAACAGCAGTGCAACTTGTTTGACAAATTAAAGGTAAACAATGTTCTATCGTTTTCATAATAATGGCGATTGTCGAAACAAACCAGTTGAACAATTTGGAATGAAAAGTAATAAAAAAAAAGATCCTATATCCTGCAAGGTTAGACAGGGTGGTAAAAATGGAAATACCCAAATTTAAACCAACAGTTATCCACACCAGCGAGGTAAATTCACTTCTTGTAAACTGTGATAAACAAGTTGAAATTGGCATACAGGAGTTAAAACAACTTTGGTATACAATTACCAGTTATGATTTAATTCGCCGATGACAGTTTTGAACATGGTACTGATTATATATATAAATCAGTTATATATATATAAATCAGTATACTAAATGAAAGTGTCAATGACACTGTAGCTCAACTTGACAAACTTGAACTTGGTAAGTTATAAATGAAATGGCAAACTTGAAGATCATTGGGACCAATGTCAGTTTTTTTGCCAGTGGCAACATTTTTTGACAGAAACCGAAGAAAATCGATAGCTCCCATCTAGAGGCCTCCCCAAACAAGCATGCCAGGTTTCAAAGCAATCCGATCATAAATGTGCCCTGTAGGGTGTACAAAAGGGAAATATTGTGGTCTGACTAGACTAAATTCTAAGAACGTTGGCCGTGGCAACATTTTTGGACGGAAATGGAAGAAAATCAATAGCTCCCATCTAGAGGTCACTGTAAATAAGCATACCAGGTTTCAAAGCAATCTAATCATAAATGAGCCCTGTAGGGTGAGCCAAAGGGAAATATTGTGGTCTGACTAAACTAAGTTCTACGAACGTTGGCCGTGGCAACATTTTTTGCCGGAAATTGAAGAAAATCGATAGCTCCCATCTAGAGGTCACCCTAAATAAGCGTATCAGGTTTCAAAGCAATCAAATCATAAATGTGCCCTGTAGGGTGTGCCAAAGGGAAATATTGTGGTCTGACTAAACCAAGTTCTAAGAATGTTGGCTGCGGCAACATTTTTTGACGGAAATTGAAGAAAATCGATAGCTCCCATCTAGATGTCACCCCAAACAAGCATGCCAGGTTTCAAAGCAATCCGATCATTAATGTACCCTGTAGGGTGTGCCAAAGGGAAATATTGAGTCTTCTGACTAAACTAAGTTCTATGAACGTTGGCCGTGGCAACATTTTTTGCCGGAAATTGAAGAAAATCGATAGCTCCCATCTAGAGGTCACCCTAAATAAGCATACCAGGTTTCATAGCAATCAAATCATAAATGTGCCCTGTAGGGTGTGCCAAAGGGAAATATTGTGGTCTGACTAAACTAAGTTCTAAGAACGTTGGCCACGGCAACATTTTTTGACAGAAATTGAAGAAAATCGATAGCTCCCATCTAGAGGTCACCCCAAACAAGCATGCCAGGTTTCAAAGCAATCTAATCATAAATGTACCCTGTAGGGTGTGCCAAAGGGAAATATTGCGTCTTCTGACTAAACTAAGTTCTAAGAACGTTGGCCGTGGCAACATTTTTTGACAGAAATTGAAGAAAATCGATAGCTCCCATCTAGAGGTCTCCCCAAACAAGCATACCAGGTTTCAAAGCAATCTGATCGTAAATGTACCCTGTAGGGTGTGCCAAAGGGAAATATTGAGGTCTGACTAAACTAAGTTCTACGAACGTTGGCCGTGGCAACATTTTTTGCCGGAAATTGAAGAAAATCGATAGCTCCCATCTAGAGGTCACCCTAAATAAGCGTATCAGGTTTCAAAGCAATCAAATCATAAATGTGCCCTGTAGGGTGTGCCAAAGGGAAATATTGTGGTTTGACTAAACTAAGTTCTAAGAACGTTGGCCGTGGCAACATTTTTTGACGGAAATTGAAGAAAATCGATAGCTCCCATCTAGAGGTCACCCCAAACAAGCATAAGAAGTTTCAAAGTAATCTGATCATAAATGCGACCTGTGAGGTGTGCCAAAGGAAATTGTGGACGTACGTACTAACGTACTAACATACTAACGTACGCCGACGGACGAGAAGTGATGGCAATAGCTCAGCTTGACTTTGTCAAGTTGAGCTAAAAAACGCCCAGCGCTATTTGTGTCGTTATAAAAGTTGTCATTTGTTTCTTTTTCAATTTCAACAAAAAAATCGTTAAGATTGCGGTGCAAGATTAGGGTCGGTCGGGTAACCGGAACCAAACCATTATTTCATTTTTGTTCTAAAAGAATATTCTCCATGTTACCATAAGTAAAAATTCAAGCTCCTGTATTGAGCCCAAATATGAACCAGAGCGTTTCATTTTAACACGCTTGTATCTGACAACAGACCCCCCCCCCCCCCTGCCCCTTTCCGGATGCTGTACATCAAACATTAAAAGATTCTGCCCATTGGTTCTGGAGAAAAGGGTTTTTTTTTCAATTTCTGCAAATATGCTGACTCCACATTTTTTACGAAGTCCTCTACAGAACACCTTAATATAACTGATGCAATATTTTTTAACATTCAATTTTACTGGGCCTAAGGATGCTTAATACCAATCATACCAAATAACAGTTCTCTATTCCATGTGGTTTGGGAAATATGAAATTTGAAAATATTTTTATTTTAGCACCTGGGGTTCCCATGGGGATGCAGTTATTTTTTATTCTTTTATGCACAAGTCAAGTACTTATGACCCAATAATACCACAATTTTGTTCAAATCGGACCATCAGTTCAGAAAATTTTGGGCAGGGCAAAAATTCTTACCCCTCCCATTATAAAGCAAAATATTGCTTCTCCAAACTTGATTCTACGCCTCAAAAGGAAGCTCCATAGCAAATATCAAGTCATTGTACCCACTGGTTCAGGAGAAGATTTTAAAAATATTTTGGATCATTTTCCCCCACCCCATCCCTTTGTTTGGACATGTTGAGTTGAACAAAAATGCAATGCTCCATCAGGACCATCACCCACACAAACTTTCACTTGAATTGGCCCAGTGGTTTTGGAGAAGGCCAAAACATGGTGTTGCCAAATGACGGGCAGAGAGCGATTGGATTAGCTCAGCTTGACTTTGTCAAGGACAGCCAATAAAAACTGCCCACTCACATGTAGTTTTACCAAAAATGGCCTGAGAAACAAGAAATACTTTGTGGGTCCTAAGCAGTCCAAATTAAAAGAGCATTACTAAAGATTTTAAAGGCCTGTGAGAGTTTCTTAGTTACAGTTATCTTAATGTTAAGTCTTTTCCACTAGTGCATTTTTGGTGAAAAAGGACATGCACTGCCTGCTCCATAGCCCAGCCTTGGGGCAGTTACCCAAGCTTCTGGCGTCTTTGATGGGGTGCCATATTACACTAGGGACACACAATTCACTTACATGGCCACACTATCTCTTGCATTATTTTCAAATGGGGGGGGGGGGGGGGCGGGGGGGGGGGGGGGGGGGGGAGGGGACCAAAAGGCTGAACAGAAGGAAAGGTAACCTTACATTTTAACATGCACTACAACAAACTGGTAACATATGCCAAAGGAATTAACAATATTGCCGTTTAATATTATTTTAAATTTCTAATCCAGAAACAAACATTATGACCCCTCTTGGAAAAAGTTCATTCAGCTTGTTCCACTGAGGCATTATAACCTGTGTTTTGGTATGAGGAGAAAATACTATTCCATACTGCACAATATTATAAATTATTGTGATGAGTTGTCGGTAACATGGACATGCACTGCCTGCTCCATAGCCCAGCCTTGGGGCAGTTACCCAAGCTTCTGGCGTCTTTGATAGGGTGCCATATTACACTAGGGACACACAATTCACTTACATGGCCACACTATCTCTTGTATTATTTTCAAATGGGGGGGGGGGGGGGGGGAACCAAAAGGCTGAACAGAAGGAAAGGTAACCTTACATTTTAACATGCACTACAACAAACTGGTAACATATGCCAAAGGAATTAACAATATTGCCGTTTAATATTATTTTAAATTTCTAATCCAGAAACAAACATTATGACCCCCTCTTGGAAAAAGTTCATTCAGCTTGTTCCACTGAGGCATTATAACCTGTGTTTTGGTATGAGGAGAAAATACTATTCCATACTGCACAATATTATAAATTATTGTGATGAGTTGTCGGTAACATGGTCAGAGGTTTGCAGCACGGAGCTTATGTTCTACTTTATCTTCCAATAAGTCACTACCCACAGCCTAAAACATATATCTTGGACATACAAGATTTTACTAATCTTGTGATCATTAAAAGTTGCCTTGTTCAAGGCAACTTTTAACTATCACAGGTTTAGTAAATAAACCTCTTGTGTATCCACGACGGTACTTGATAAATAGTCAATAAATCACATAAACTCATTCCATCTCAGTTCAAATCGTAAATCGGTTTGTAATTTAAACAACTTCACCCCGCTTGTCTACATGGGGGCACGATGACGCTGTGTACAACGGCGTACTGCACGTCGATGGTGCGCATGTCTTCAACCAATCTAACCCTGCCTGTGCCGCGGTGCAGAGTTCAGAGTTACGATGTTGGGGAGCTGACAGCTGCTCGTCGTTGCTCGGTGGTTCTCTCCGGGTACTCCGGCTTCCTCCACCCGTAAAACTGTCACCGACATGATATGACCCTGGCTGTTAATGTGTCGTTAAACCCAAAATAAAAAAAAATTTAAAAAAAATTTAAACAACTCCTCATCCGGAACGTCAGCTGCACAAATGAAAAATCCAGAAAAATGAAGCGGCTTGCTAGTCACTCCGTTGGCGAAGCAATTACGAAACTGGCGATGTCATTTCAAATATTTCATGTATTGACGTCAGACGATAACATTTGCCACTTGAGCCGTAAACATAAAATATACTAAGCGAGCTCTCAACCAATCAGAGGAGGAGGATTTTAGTCTTGTTGGAAAATACGAATACTGTGTTCAAATCAAGCAGGTTATCAAGTATTAACCCTTTACCAAAGGAATTAGCCACTTATGCATGCATAATTTACAAATTAAGCAGTTCACTAAATATATATCTTTCAAAAAAATTCAACAAAACCATATCCTGTGACCCCTCACTGGAACGAGTAAAAAATTTTCTAAGTCAAAAGAGTGAAAAAGGGCCATAACTCTAGATAAAATGTATGGAAGAAACTTTTGCTACACAGGTATCGATCACCCGCGATGCTCTATAACACCACCAGATATCATTCAAATCGGAGTAGCAATGGCTGAGATATAAGGGGAAATGTTGGTATGGACTGACAAATGGAAAGATGGATGGATCAAGTCAGGGGCATAATAAATTTTTATATCTTCTGCACTGGGTAAAGGGTGAAAAACTTTCACAAAGTATAACACACTTGCCAGCAACAATGCATGGCACTTCCACCCACCACATAAATTTTCTTATTATACAACATAGTGTACATCCATGTAACAAATATTCAAAATAAAATGTTCATGAGGTAACAATGTTCTTTCAAAAGCACATTCACAAAACAATCTGCAGACATCGGAATGGATCAGAAAATGGCATGCTTTACTTTTCCAACTCGGGTCCAAAAAGCCCTGTTCTTCTCATCAGCTAACTGAAAAAGATAGAAAAACATTCTTAGTTTTAAATAGAATATTTCCAAAACCAGCAAAACACATGCCTGGAAATAAAGAGTTTAAACTGCAATCGTAACCTGTTAGCAGGTCACACAATCTAACACGATGGTAACCTGTAAGAAGAGTAGGGCTGTCGCGACTATCATTTTTTGTAATCGACTAATCGTGACCAGTAATCGACGGTTAGTCGATTAATAGTCGCTTCCCATGATTTTTTAGCAAATCATTCTTCTGTTCGTATAATTCTGAAAATGACAATGGCACCAGTGTGTTCAGACGAAGTGGGGTTGTGAGAACAACAAATCGGTCCCGACTGAAGCTACATGTAGTCCAATCTTGGACCCACAGTCCGTAATATAATTTTTGGGGTTGGTACGTCCTGTAGGACGTACAAACCCCAAAAATAATATTACTGACTGCGGGTCCAAGTTTGAACTGGTTTGAAGCCGATGAATTTACCAAAGAACGTTCCTGCATATGTTTCCTTTCTGCAATAAGTTTCTCAAAATTTTGAACATTGAGATCTATGCATTCCCTCGTCAGTTGTTAAAATTGGATCTTAGTCTGAAGTTTCGAACTTTGAGAAGTGATCTGACGTTCTGACTTTCGTCATAATTTTGTCACTTCCGCGCTTTGGGTTTTCCAATGGGTGAATTCGTGTGCACAAGACTGGAGAAATTCAGAAGAATCTATTCTTCTCGAGTAACTGTGAGTGTTCTTTCTTACACAGTCAGTGACAGTCGTACAGTCTTCCGGATATGAATGTTAACTATGGTTAGATATTTAAAGTTATTCACCTTCATTGATCATTCACCTCACAAAACAATGCAATTGAGCCCCGACGTGTAGTAGACGTGTACCACCTTGAAAATGAACGACGATCGACTAAAAATAAACAAGAGGCCCCACGTGGCCTTAATCGCTCACCTGACAAAGTGACTCTAAGAAGTATTTTAGGTCACCTTCACCATGTCATGCCTCATCAACATTAACTGGTTGAGTGATAGATTTTGTTCGAAGTTCAACATTTGTTACCTAAAATTAGTTTTATTTAAAATCATTGGTGTGTGGCCAATCTCCAATGATTTTTAATAAAGCAAATTTATCTCTGCAGACAAACTGGTTTAGCATGAAGCACAAACAAGGAATGTGAAGAGATAGCCTTGGACATCTCTCCCCAACTGTGGATATCTTCCATGTGCTAAATGTATATATTTGCATGCAAGAAAACAAAAATTTTCACAAATTTTATTTTTTTTTATCATCATTGGAACAAGCTCAAACAGCTTATTCCAATAGGGGTATGGGAAGATCAGGTATATTTTTGAGACAGAAATGTGAATATATAAATAATGGTGTTTTTTTGTGAATGATGCTGGAGAATTTTGCGTAAAGATATGGTAAATGGTTTGTTCTAGATACAGAATGATGCAAAAGTATTTAAATTTGATTAGGCAAGTTGTTCCTATAATGCATTTAAAAATTGAAGTAACTGTTTTTTTGCTGACGAACTTTTAGATGTGTGTGTCTGTGTTTGTGTGTGTGTGTGTGTGTTTGTGTGTGTGTGTGTGGGGGGGGGGGGGGGGGGGGGTAAGAGTGTTCCTGAATAAATGGAAAATTTTATTTTTTGTGTGAAAGACATAGTGCGTGAATGTTGATTGGAACAAGCTTAGAGAGCTCATTTTAATGTGAAGTCATAAAGCTGTGTTTTACGTACGAAATTCTGGAATAACTAAAAAAATTGCTTTTTTGACTCAAAAAGCATGGTGTGCGACCTCTCATTGGAATGAGCTCAAAAAGCTCATTCCAATGGGGTATTTACAAGCGATAAGTACATGTATGTTTAAGAGACAAAAATTAAAATTTGAATAGCGATTTTTGCGAAGAATGCTGACAAGTTTTGGCAGTTATGCTGGTAAAAAGGTAAGATATGCAAAGTGGTTGTTTTTTAGAGGCGACATTTAATTAAGGGGATTAACCCTTGATTACTGAGGTAACTTCTAAAAGTACTGAAATTTCATGAAGCAATGTGAATAACAGACAACAGTTGCCTAAAAATTTCATGAATAACTAAAATTTTTATTCCTTTGTCTCGAAAACATGGCATATGACCTTTGGAATGAGCTGAATGCGTGTGTTCCAATGAGGGGTCATAAAATTTGAACGAAGATTTGTGTGAATAATGCATTAGTACTGCTAGATTTGGGTAAACGGTTCACCCTGGATACCACCCCTTCTACAGTCGATCTTTTCTGCAAATTTTGTCTAAGATTCTATCAACTTTACAAATAAATACGTTCATGAATCACAATCAGATCCACCCTACAATGTTGCATACCAAATATCAAAAGATTCTGCCTGCTGGATCTGGAGAAGAAGATTTTTTAAGAAATATGCCTGAAATGCACTAAGTTAAAATTTGGGCTCCTATACGGAGCCCAAATATAAACCCAGGGGGCCGATTTGAACAAACTTGAATCAGATCCACCCCACAATGTTGCATACCAAATATCAAAAGATTCTGCCTGCTGGATCTGGAGAAGAAGATTTTCAAAGAAATTTGCCTGAAATGCAGTAAGTTCAAATTCGAGCTTCTATACTGAGCCCAAATATGAAACTAGGAAGCCGATTTGAACAAACTTGAATTAGATCCACCCCACAATGTTGCATACCAAATATCAAAAGATTCTGCCTGCTGGATCTGGAGAAGAAGATTTTTTAATAAATTTGCCCGAAATGCACTAAGTGCGAATTCGGGCTTCTATATTAAGCCCAAATATGAATCCAGGGGGCCGATTTGAACAAACTTGAATCAGATCCACCCCGCAATGTTGCATACCAAATATCAAAAGATTCTGCCTGCTGGATCTGGAGAAGAAGATTTTTGAAGAAATTTGCCTGAAATGCACTAAGTGCGAATTCGGGCTTCTATATTAAGCCCAAATATGAATCCAGGGGGCCGATTTGAACAAACTTGAATCAGATCCACCCCGCAATGTTGCATACCAAATATCAAAAGATTCTGCCTGCTGGATCTGGAGAAGAAGATTTTTGAAGAAATTTGCCCGAAATGCACTAAGTTTGAATTCGAGCTTCTATAGTGAGCCCAAATATGAATCCAGGGGGCCGATTTGAACAAACTTGAATCAGATCCACCCTGCAATGTTGCATACCAAATATCAAAAGATTCTGCCTGCTGGATCTGGAGAAGATGATTTTTTAAGAAATTTGCCTGAAATGCACTAAGTTCGAATTCGAGCTTCTATAGTGAGCCCAAATATGAATCTAGGAAGCCGATTTGAACAAACTTGAATCAGATCCACCCCACAATGTTGCATACCAAATATCAAAAGATTCTGCCTGCTGGATCTGGAGAAGAAGATTTTTTAATAAATTTGCTTGAAATGCACTAAGTTCCAATTCGAGCTTCTATAGTGAGCCCAAATATGAATCTAGGAAGCCGATTTGAACACACTTCAAGTTCAAATTTGGGCTCCTATACTGAGCCCAAATATAAACCCAGGGGGCCGATTTGAACAAACTTGAATCAGATCCACCCCCACAATGTTGCTTACCAAATATGAAAATATTCTGCCTGCTGGATCTGGAGAAGATTTTTTAAGAAATTTGCATGAAATGCACTAAGTTCCAATTCGAGCTTCTATAGTGAGCCCAAATATGAATCTAGGAAGCCGATTTGAACACACTTGAATCAGATCCACCCCACAATGTTGCATCATTGGATCTGGAGAAGAAGATTTTTTAATAAATTTGCTTGAAATGCACTAAGTTCCAATTCGAGCTTCTATAGTGAGCCCAAATATGAATCTAGGAAGCCGATTTGAACACACTTCAAGTTCAAATTTGGGCTCCTATACTGAGCCCAAATATAAACCCAGGGGGCCGATTTGAACAAACTTGAATCAGATCCACCCCCACAATGTTGCTTACCAAATATGAAAATATTCTGCCTGCTGGATCTGGAGAAGAAGATTTTTTAAGAAATTTGCATGAAATGCACTAAGTTCCAATTCGAGCTTCTATAGTGAGCCCAAATATGAATCTAGGAAGCCGATTTGAACACACTTGAATCAGATCCACCCCACAATGTTGCATACCAAATATCAAAAGATTCTGCCTTCTGGATCTGGAGAAGAAGATTTTTTAAGAAATTTGCCTAAATGCACTAAGTTCGAAATCGGGCTCCTATACTGAGCCCAAATATGAACCCAGGGGGCTGATTTGAACAAAATTGAATCAGATCCACCCTACAATGTTGCATACCAAATATCAAAAGATTCTGCCTGCTGGATCTGGAGAAGATTTTTTAAGAAATTTGCCTGAAATGCACTAAGTTCGAAATCGGGCTCCTATACTGAGCCCAAATATTAACCCAGGGGGCCGATTTGAACAATCTTGAATCAGATCCACCCCACAATGTTGCTTACCAAATATGAAAAGATTCTGCCTGCTGGATCTGGAGAAGAAGATTTTTTAAGAAATTTGCCTGAAATGCACTAAGTTCGAATTCGGGCTTCTATAGTAAGCCCAAATATGTATCCAGGGGGCCGATTTGAACAAACTTGAATCAGATCTACCCCGCAACATTGCATACCAAATATCAAAAGATTCTGCCTGCTGGATCTGGAGAAGAAGATTTTCAAAGAAATTTGCCTGAAATGCACTAAATTCGAATTCAAGCTCCTATAGTGAGCCCAAATATGAATCTAGGGAGCCGATTTGAACAAACTTGAATCAGATCCACCCTATAATGTTGCATACCAAATATCAAAAGATTCTGCCTGCTGGATCTGGAGAAGAAGATTTTCAAAGAAATTTGCCTGAAATGCAGTAAGTTCAAATTTGGGCTCCTATACTGAGCCCAAATATAAACCCAGGGGGCCGATTTGAACAAACTTGAATCAGATCCACCCCACAATGTTGCATACCAAATATCAAAAGATTCTGCCTGCTGGATCTGGAGAAGAAGATTTTTTAAGAAATTTGCCTGAAATGCACTAAGTTCGAAATCGGGCTCCTATACTGAGCCCAAATATGAACCCAGGGGGCCGATTTGAACAAACTTGAATCAGATCCACCCTACAATGTTGCATACCAAATATCAAAAGATTCTGCCTGCTGGATCAGGAGAAGATTTTTTAATGTTTTTCCCATTGCCTACAGTGTTAAAAAGTGCTGACTCAGCACTTTTTCAAAGTCCCGAAACTGTACCCTATGATAAAACCGATTGCAATTTTTTTTTACCAATCCTTTCTGTTGGTCCTAAGGAAGCTGCACACCAAATAAAAATTCTCAGTGCCGTGCAGTTTTGGAGATATGGGCGTTTTAAATTGTTTCTATTTTTAGCTCCTGCGGTTCCCACGGGGCTGCGGGAAAAATTTTTTTTGCATAAATCAAGTACTCATGACCCAATAAGCCCTCACATAAAATTTGGTTCAAATCAGCCTCTCGGTTTGGAAAATAGAAATTTTGGGCGGGGCAAAAAATTTTGCCCCTCTCATAACAACGCCAAGTATAGCCCCACAAACTTCTCTTGAACAAATCTGAGTCTACACCTCAAAAGGAAGCTGCACACCAAATATCAAGTCTCTGCTACTGCTGGTTCATGAGAAGAAGATTTACAAAGATTTTGGTGCCCCTTGGGGGCGTGGCACCACCCAGGAGGAGGGGCAACTTCATTTGAACAAATCTGAATTGGCATTAGGTAATAAACATTTAGCCAACATTTGAATAAAATTGGGCTAGTGGTTTAGGAGGAGAAGTCGATAATGTAAAGTTAACGCCGGAAGGACGACGACGGACGACGGACGCCGGACAGAAAGTGATTAGTAAAGCTCCCCTTGAGCTTCGCTCAGGTGAGCTAAAAAGGTCGACTACTTCAATAGTCGACGGTTAGTCGACTAATCGAATAATCGCGACAGCCCTAAAGAAGAGCATACTGCATTTAGGGCTGTCACGATTAATCGATTGTTGATCGGTCACAGCGAAATCGATTAGTATTTTTCGTTGTCGAATAATCGGTAAATTGTATCCCATTTTAGATGTTTAATAATTAAAAGAAAATTTGATGAAAAAACTATTGTTTCTAAAGGTAAAGAGTTAAGAACATCGATGTTAAGCCCCAAGAAGCTGTTGGAAGCATTTGTCTTCCAGGTACATTCATCAAAGCTTTGATGTTCTGAATTTTTTAACAATCAGTGTAATAATCAAGACCGGTCGGCAGTTGCGAAGTTCGCAACTGCCGACCGGTCTTGATTATTACACTGACGGTTCAAAAGTTCAGTACATCAAAGCTTTGAATGTCCCTAAAAGTTGATTGTCTTCGTTGTTAACTTGAGGTAGGTCAGCTGACTTGAACTTCATTTTTATCGACTTCAAAGAGAGGGAGAGGGGGTGGGGGTCATCTAAGTACGATTAATCGATTATTTGCGACATTTAATTGATTCCTAAAATGAAAAATCGTGACAGCCCTAACTGCTGCACATTGGATCTTCTTCAGCCTTTTGTTTTACTACTCCAGCCATGCAGTTTGTGTCTCTAGGTGCTATTTAAGTAATGGAAAATTTATTTCGTTTGAAAACAGGGGACATGTTATTTTCGATTGTGTCATATATCTAAAAAAATGTTTAATTTTTGGTGTTCAAAACTGCGACGCATTGTGCATAAATACGGATGGGCAGTAAAAAAAGGACAAATTATTATTTTGCTCACATTTAGCGAAGACAAGAAGGGCAACACAAAGCATGGGCCAATGCCTCCAACCTGCAAAAACTTTTCCAAGTCGAAAGAGGGAAAAAGGGACATAACTCTGGAAAAAAGGTGTTGGAAGAAACTCAAGCTACTTAAGTATCGTTCCCCTCGAGCTCTATCACAACACCAAATATCATTCGAATCAGAGTATCAGTGGCTGAGATAAAAGAGAAATTGGTACAGACGGATGAACAGAGGTCTCCACTAGACACCCCTTTGACTTTTGAAGTCGTGGGCATAATAACCTATCACCTATTTTTAGCCAACTTTCCATTACTTATAATACAATAAACATTACTTATAAATACTAAACAGAATTTCTGCCTAAACAAACACCAACAACAACTGCACAATCTTGTCAAAACAAAACTACGTGTTAGTGGTTGCTATTTATTTGGTGAAAATTCTGACAAGATGTAAAAGGCACGCCATTCTAGTCATGTGGATGCAAGGTAAGCTTTCTCAGTCAAATTAGACCCAAAAGTTTATTAAATATCAAACTGAATTATGGGAAATATTTGCTGCGGAAAACTTGGCCATTTTGACATCTGAGTTCAGAGGGTTAATAATTCTTGTACTCCAAAACAATAATACGCACACCAAGCACTAATCTTTGGGAAACTCTCTTAGGTACAGTACGTAGGGTGTGTATTATCACTAAATCACCTGCAGAGTAGAGATTTCACCCAAGTAATAACTGCAAATTTGTTGCAAAGCATTACAAACACAAGCAAAGTTCCAACCAAAGGACCTTCGGGTTATACCCAGAGGTCCATTGGCTGAAACATTGCTGGTGTTTTTTGTCCACATGTACAGAATTTGAAAGTGATACTTTGGGTGATAACTCCACTCCCCAGGTGATTTAGTTACAAACCACTCTCCACATACTGTATATGTAATATTTCAGTGGATAAAATTATACAATTTAAACAATAAATAAACAAATACCACAGCATGTTAAGTAAACATTTGCCCAAAATGATGAATGGGTTTAATATACAAATATATTTTCAAGGACATTCCATGACATTTTTCAAAGCAATTCAAATTATCAAGCACTTTTCAAGCCTAGAATTTCAGGTGTACAATTCATGCACTTTCAAGGATATTTACAAACCCTACTCAAGGCTCTGATAATGTATATATTTATTTCTTAAATTAACAATATCAAGGACCACAGTTTTTCTAGTGTATAAAATGTGTTGTGAATTTTAATAACATTTTCATGACACAAAATAAACAAACTGCACAGATGGTCATAACTTTGACAAAAACAGATTGAGACATGAAAGGTTAAAAAAAAAACCCACAAAAACATTCCTTCCAGGTGATTCTTTGTATGCCACATCAGGGTTGGTACACCCTTCAGAAATAAAAATTCCAGGACTTTCCCCAAGCATATTCCAGGACCTTCTGATAAAATAATGCCATACTTGCGTACATGTTGATAAAATCCGGTCAGCGCTATTCACAAAAATCGCCAATTAATTTTCATTTTTTGTCTCAAAAACATAGGTTATGACCCCTCTTTGGAGGGGTCATAACCTATGCTTTTGAGACAAAAAATGAAAAAAAATAGTTATTCAAGAATCTGTTTGAAAGTGTCGTCTGCTTTTCATGTTAGGTAAAGGGTTAAGGAGGCACACTCTGTTTTTTTTTTTATAAAAAAAAACACCGACTTGATCCACTGTCAATCTATGCAATTATGTAAGCTATTACAGCATTTTTTTTCACAACACGCTAGATTACTGACATTACATATTTTTCAAGCACTTTTCAGGACTTTACTACTGGAGATATGATTTTCAAGCACTTTCCAGGCCCTGGAATTTCGATTTTTTAATTTAAGTACCTTCAAGGACCTGTACGAACCCTGCACACATCAAAAATAGCAGGTTAAAAAAATATCCAATTTGTAGGAAAATATGTTAAAAATTGTGTTAGGCTCCACAAAGTAAACCTGCTTCTCAGGTCACTTTTGTAAAATTGCAGACAGTTTTCTATTTTTGAAATTATTTCTTTGCCATTTAAAGTTCATGTTGTTGGTTTGTTTTATGGCCTCATAATCTACAGAATAGCATAGTCGTGTTGTATTTCGTCCCTTGAGTACAAGAAGGCTTTGCAATACTAAAGCATTGCAAAGCCTTGTTGCACTCAAGGAACAAATTTATCAATTTTATTAACATGAGTAAAATATCAGACATTAACCATTTAATTTTTATTTTTTAAGCTTGCATTGGTTATAAAAAGAGAGTATGCAGCAACCCAAAGGACCATGAGTGAGGGCCTGAGAAGCAGATTTTAAACTTTTTTAGGCCTTTTCAAGTGACATCATTCTTCAGTTTTGAATACCAGGGTAACTCAAATATTACAACCTTGCATTACTGCTGTCACATTTTTTTTACCTGTTGTTCAAACTATCAACTCTTAACCTGCCAAGTATTTTTAAGATATTTTTCATTAACTTCAGATTTGATGAAAAATTCATTTATAAATTTTAACCCTTTACCTAACATGAAAAGCAGACGGCACTTGCAAATAAAATTCTTGAACCATTTTTTTCATTTTTTGTCTCAAAAACATAGGTTATGACCCCTCATTGGAACGAGCTCGTTCCAATGAGGGGTCATAACCTATGTTTTTGAGACAAAAAATGAAAAAAATAATGAAAATTAATTGGCGATTTTTGAGAATAGTGCTGGCCGGTTTTAGCCGTTACGTTAGGTAAAGGGTTAATCAAGAAATCATTAGTGAATAATTCCAGTGAATTTATAAGGGCAAAATTTGATTAAATGTGTACAAATTATACTCATATCAGTGGGAAGGGAAATTTAAATTTTATAGTAAATTTCATTTCTTATTATACCTACCGCAATTATTTACAACAGGCTTGCACTACAGTGGAAGTCCCTGACTCGGAAAAAATACTCTCTATTTTCTTCTTTCCCAAGCAATTTGGGAAAGAAAAGTGATGCAATTTTTAAGCACCAAGAAAAAATAAGAAAAAACTGGGTTGAGTGCGACCGGCGCACACCCAGTAGGGGACACTCTTCTCCTTGTACTAATTCAGTGCACAGATGTATAACCAACGTGTCATTCTATTGAATCCACCAACATTGAAGTTATGTGATTAGCAGGGAGGAAGGATTCTTACTCGAAAAAGAAGACAGGAGGGCCTCCACATAAACAATTGCGGTAGGTATAATAAGAAAGGAAATTTACTATAAAATTTAAATTTCTTATCAACCTACCTTACAATTGTTTACAACAGGTTGAATAGTCAACAGGAGGGAATCACATAACCAACCCCCACATAACCCGACAGCGCTGGAACCGTGGACAGAAGACTTGTTCCCAAGGCCTATAAAACCATAGCATCACAACCATTAGTAAATGACAATGGGAGATGAGGCGTATAGGCCCAGTGTGACACACAAGACAGAAATGACAGTACCAAGAACAGGGCTGGAACTGTCCTTGCAAGAACCCTAATGGGTAGGGTTGCTGACAGCCAGAGCAGAAGAAAATAGGCCCTAAAGAAAGAAGGTCCTCAGACTGCTCCTGCAACTGACACAGATCTATAGGTAGAGAAAGTAGCATTTCTCCAGTAGGCTGCCTGCATAACATCCGACACTGACAGTGTTAGCATAAGCCCAGCAAGTAGACAATGCATGCACCTCGTGGGAAGAAAAACGATTGGTAATACAATCGTCAGTCGCTAGATGGGCATATGACACGCAAATAGTAAGAAAAATCCATCCAGAAATGCACTGAGGAGAGATCTGTCGACCAGGGATAAGAGACAGAAATAAATCTTTTCCTGCCTTTCCCAATGAACTGAGTCTGGTTGAGGTAAATGAGAATTACATGAACCGAACAGAGCAAATTACCCTCAGCAGAAGGAAGAGCCCTGATACAGATTGGAGGTTGAGTAGTTTATGGCATCTGATTCTTGGCCAGAAAGGAACAATCAGTGTTAAAATAACACTGTTGGCGGAGCTCCTGAAAAAAGGCCGGATAAACAGAGAGGGAGTGAAGCTCACTAACCCTTCTGGATGAGGCAAAAGCCATCAGAAAAGGCTGTCTCGTATGTGAAAAAATGCATATCCACCTAGAAGAAAGGTTCTAATGGTGACCCTCCCCCCCCCCCCTCACCCCCCAAGCAAAGCAGCACCCAAGAAAGATACCATCTTGGGGTAAGCCGCAAAATCCTAGGGCTTTTCAAAGAAAAGTGACGAATAAGCTTGGCCGATATGATGCTTTCCCAAATATGAAGAGGTCTCTGAAAGCATGGACCTGTACCCTTGGATGGTAACAGGTGGGAGACCCCGAGAATCAAACAGATATACCAGAAACTCTGCAATCTGTACTATCAAAGGATCTGCATAATCAACAGAGTGATCAGCACACCATCGACAGAAGACCTTCCAGTTAGCCGCATAGGCTAAACCAGTGGAGTGCCGCCTTGAGGAAGAAATGCACTCCACTGCTCATCTCGAAAAACCTCTACAGAGGAGACAGGACCTGACAAAAGATATGTGTGAAGGCACAATGAAGTCAGGTTGACATGAAAACTCCTCAGGTGACCTTGTTAAAGAAGGTCGTGTCGTAGAGAGAGACGTGCCGGAACTGCCGCCAACAGAGAGCGAGGCTGATTGATCCACCTCCGCTGAGGCGACAAAGGAGCGAATTCGATAACTGCATTTCGTACCTTGGCTAGAAATTGACACAGAATCAGAACCGGCGGGAAGGCATAGCCGACTAGACCGTTCCAATCGAGTGACAGAGCATCCATAGCGAAAGCCAGAGGCTCTAGACACAGGGGCCTGAAAGAGTACATCTGAGGGTTCCAACGGGTCGCAAAAAGATCGATGTGGGGACGAACCCCGAGATCGCAAAGCGACTGGAAATGAACCTCCCTGGTCGGGACAGGGAGTCGGCTAGGACGTTCAGACAAACCACCACCTCGGCGCTGCCATCCTGAGCGAGCAGTAGAAGATCCCCAGCCAATTCGTACATGGGAACAGAGTGTGTGTCGCCCTGGTTCCAAATGTAAGCGGCCCCCGTCGAATTGGCAACAGAAGGACCTGACGATTCAAAAGGTGGGGGATCCACTGCCGGAAACTCAGAAGAATAGCAAGAAGCTCCTTCTGGTTGATGTGAAGAGCTGCTTGATTCTGGTCCCATACACCGTGAAGGAAAAGACCAGAGCATCCAACGTCGCACACCATCCGAGATCACTGGCATCAGCCGTCAGAACAAGATCAGACATAGGCAAGTCAACTAGAACTCCCTGCATAATCCACTGAACATCCGTCCAGGCAAGAAGGCTATGAAGGTGACCATGAAGAGATGCTGGTAACTGAAGCACCAGATCCAGAGGATCGACATTCGGCCTCCAACGACTGAGCAGAAAGTGTTGGAGAGGTCTGACATGCAGCTGACCTCAAGAAATGAGATCCGTCACCCCTGCGTCAGAGACCGAACAACCGGAGAATACTCCGAGCTGTCACAGACATGAACTGGGTCAGAGTCAGGGCAAAAGCCAAGAGAATCACAGCCCTTATTCAGCTGAGTACGGAAGTCCATCCCCAGATGACCAAATGGCTGAGAAGGGATCAGGTCCGACTTCTCTTTGTTGACAGACTAAAGTGTGTCGACATCTAACTCCAGTAGAGCAGCATTGGAGTGCCTCTGGAGGATATCGTCCAGATACGCCAAAGTAGTCATCCTGGACTGAGTGCAATGGAAGTCTATCACATCGACATCAGTCAGATGAAGGCCCAAGGAGCCAGGTTGAGGCCAAAAGGCATGGCCTTAAACTGGTAAATTAGCCCCAAAAAAGCGAACCTGAGATACTTTCGCGATGTCCAATGTATAGGAACGTGAAAGTAAGCATCTTGCAGGTAGATGCTGGAAGCGAAATCTCCCTGGTGAATGGAGCTGCGAACTGACCTGAAAGTCTCCATGCTGAGCTTGGGTTGCAATGATATACTGCTTCAGGACTCGCAGATCGATAACCGGTCGAGGTCGGCCATCCTTCGGCACCAAGAACAGGCGGGAATAAAATCCCACTGAATGCATGTTCTTGATGACCTCGATCACCCCTTTGACAGGAGATTGTCTATCTCTGTGATCAAAAGTTCCCGACATGAAAAATCTACAGGAACTTGGGTTGGAAGAGGCACTCTTGACAGTGGGGTGCCTCCGAAAAGGATATCCGCAGACTGGACCAAACATCTAACACCCAAGGATTGGATGTGATCGTGGCCCAACAGTCTGCAAACTCGGATATCCCTCCTTCAATCTGGGATTAGTCGAGGTGAGGACCTTCATTTCGAGTCCCGGCAAGGCCTGTGAGAGGAGAAACCACCTCCTCTGCTAGATGAAGGATCCTGAGACCTCCCTATGGACGCTTACCCTTACGTGAGGAAGAGGAAGAAGAGGAAGGAGGATCAGCCCTTGGCTTCACAGAGGAAGCAGAAGGGCATTTGTTAGGCTTGAAATGGCCCCGGCCTCCAACAGAAGACGGATCAAGCTGGTGACGCAGCAGCTGATCTTTGGAATGACGTAGGACGTCATCCCAGACCACTGCCATGGAATGAGGGAATAGTCGCGGACCCATCAAAGAAGCGGATCGAAGAGCAGCGCCCTGCCCTTCAGAAAGGGAATGGCTTGTGATCAACACGGCATCCCGGCGAACTAATTCCAAAATAGCCATGTTACAGGCATGAATATGAGTAAGATGCATGAGCGCCTCAGAGATCACACGCAAAGGAGCCTGTATGTCGTCAATCTTATCTGGAGGCAGATAAGCAGCCAAGGCAGAGACGACGTAATCCGAGAGAGAAAGCATGCGTAGCATCTCTCTCGATAAGCCCAAAAAGGACTCCAAAGTGGCCATAGGAATAATGGCCATCTTGGTCTTGGAATCCTGATCCAAGACCATCAAAGTCTTAGTGGAAACGACCTTTATAAGCTTCCAGCTTACTGTTGAATCCACACATATTTCATTGTTGTATGTCTTTTTCTCTGATAAAATATTGTTAAAACTAAAGTCTTGCAAACCGACGGATTGGCAACATCGTAGGAACGATAACATAAGGGGGCAAAAAGGTATCAGCCTAGTGGAGAACGAAGTCTTCAAAGCCTTGGAACTCAGCTTTGAGTCGAATGCTGCAAAAGCTTCGACCACTTGTTCCGGCTGGTATGGTCAAAGGTGCCCAGAAGCTGGGGGGATTTTGGGCTCGGGCAACCATCGCGGTTGAACGATCGCAGCCAAAAGGGGACATTCTGATCTGGGCATTATCTGGAGTGATCCCACCAAGTTACAATGAAATCACTTCATAAATATGACCTGCAGACTGTGATAAAGGTTTTCAGGCTTCGGGCCCCTGTAGCCGTCACAGTTGACCAATTACGACCAAAAGGGGACGTTATCATCTAGACATTATATGGAGTCAACCTACCAAGTTACAATGAACTCCCTCAATAAATACGACCTATAGACTAAAGGTTTTCGGGGTCTAGGCTTGGGCAGCCATCACGGCTGAATGATTGTGAACTAAAGGGGACGTTCTCATCTAGACATTATTTAGAGTCATTCTACAGAGTTACAATGAAATCCCTTCATAAATATGACCTGTAGACTGTGCTAAATGTTTTGGGGTTTGGGGCTCGGGCAGCCAACACAGTTGACCAATCGTGCCCAAAAGGGGATGTTCTCATCTCCAAACCTACATATGAAATTTTGTGATCGCACAAGAACTACAGGGTGTATGTAGCCTGTGCTAAAGGAAAATGTGAAAAGACTCACATACTAACTGACTTCCGCACTTGTGATGGCAATAGCTTATCTTGTCTTTGTCAAGTTAACCCTTTACCCAATGTAACGGCCAAAACCGGCCAGCGCTATTCACAAAAATCGCCAATTAATTTTCATTATTTTTTCATTTTTTGTCTCAAAAACATAGGTTATGACCCCTCTTTGGAACGAGCTCGTCGAGCTCGTTCCAATGAGGGGTCATAACCTATGTTTTTGAGACAAAAAATGACAAAAATTAGTTATCCAAGAATTTTTTTTGCAAGTGTCGTCTGCTTTTCATGTTAAGTAAAGGGTTAAGCTAATAAATGAAAGTGTCAATGACACTGTAGCTTAACTTGTGTGTTGTGTTTGATGAAAAGGATAATGTTCAATGTTTATGAAAGGATTATGAAATAAGACAAGAATTGTGATAATTGGGAATATGTTCATTTCTGTTCCCTGTATGCTATGTTTATGATAAAAATAATATGAGGTGTACACTGTACTAAAGATCTGAGGGGTGGGTTAATATGACCTCACAGTTAATATATGTGGCCCTCACAGTTAACATATATCAACAAAATTACAATGAAATTATTCCAAAATGAGTCATCCTATCAAGTTACATTAAAATCCCTTCATAAATATGGCCTGTAGACTGTGCTAAAGGTTTTCGGGCTTCGGGCCCCTGTAGCCGTCAGTTTCCCAATTGCGTCCAAAGGGGACATTCTCATCTAGGCATTATATGGAGTCAACCTAACAAGTTACAATGAAATCCTTCCATAAATACGACCTACAGACATGCTAAAGGTTTTTGGGCTCGGGCAGCCATCAAGGCTGAATGATCGTGACCAAAAGGGGACGTTCTCATCTGGACACTATTTGGAGTCATCCTACCAAGCTACAATAAAATCCCTTCATAATTATGACCTGTAGACTGTTCTAAAGGTTTTCGGGCTTTGGGCCCCTGAAGCCGTCACAGTTGCCCACTCGTGTCCAAAAGGGGACGTTCTCATCTAGACATTATATGAAGTCAACCTACCAAGTTACAATGAAATCCCTTCATAAATATGACCTTAGACTGTGCTAAAGTTTTTCGGGCTTCGGGCTCGGGCAGCCATCATGGTTGAATGATCGCAACCAAAGGGGACAATCTCATCTGGGCATCATCTGGAGTGATCCTGCGAAGTTACAATGAAATCCCTTCATAAATATGACCTGTAGACTGTGTTCAAGGTTTTCGGGCTTCGGGCACCTGTAGCCATCACAGTTGACCAATCACGACGAAAAGGGGATGTCATCATCTAGGCATTATATGGAGTCAACCTAACAATGTTACAATGAAATCCTTCTATAAACTTTTGCCTATGCTAAAGGTTTTTGGGCTCGGGAACCCATCAAGGCTGAATGATCACGGCCAAAATGGGACGTTCTCATCTTGACCTTATTTGGAGTCAACCTACCAAGTTACAATGAAATCCCTTCATAAATATGACCTGTAGACAGTGCTAAAGGTTTTTCGGCTTCGGGCACCCTTAGCCGTCAAAGTTGCCCAAACATGTCCAAAAGGGGACGTTCTCATCCAGGCATTATATGGAGTCAACCTACCAAGTTACAATGAAATCCCTTCACAAATATGACTTGTAGACTGTGCTTAAGGTTTTCGGGCTTCGGGTTCGGGCAGCCATCATGGTTGAATAATCGCAACCAAAGGGGACAATCTCATCTGGGCATCATCTGGAATGATCCTATGAAGTTACAATGAAATCCCTTCATAAATATGGCCTGTAGACTGTGCTCAAGGTTTTTGGGCTTCGGGCACTTGTAGCCAACACAGCTGACCAATTACGACCAAAAGGGGATGTCATCATCTAGGCATTATATGGAGTCAACCTAATACGTTACAATGAAATCCTTCCATAAATATGACTCTTTACCTATGCTAAAGGTTTTTGGGCTCGGGCACCCATTAAGGCTGAATGATCGCGATCAAAAGGGGCCGTTCTCATCTAGACATTATTTGGAGTCATCCTACCAAGTTACAATGAAATCCCCTCATAAATATGACCTGTAGACTGTTCTAAAGGTTTTCGGGCTTCGGGCACCTTTAGCCGTCACAGTTGCCCAATCATGTCCAAAAGGGGACGTTCTCATCTAGACATTATATGAAGTTAACCTACCAAGTTACAATGAAATCCCTTCATAAATATGACCTGTAGACTGTGCTAAAGGTTTTCGGGCTTCGGGCTCGGGCAGCCATCATGGGTGAATGATCGCACGTTCTCATCTAGACATTATATGAAGTTAACCTACCAAGTTACAATGAAATCCCTTCATAAATATGACCTGTAGACTGTGCTAAAGGTTTTCGGGCTTCGGGCTTGGGCAGCCATCATGGATGAATGATTGCAACCATAGGGGACAATGTCATCTGAGCATCATCTGGAGTGATCCTAAGAAGTTACAATGCAATCCCTTCATAAATATGACCTGTAGACTGTGCTCAAGGTTTTCGGGCTTCGGGCACTTGTAGCCATCACAACTGGCCAATCATGACCGAAAGGGGATGTCATCATCTAGGCATTATATGGAGTCAACCTAACAGGTTACAATGAAATCCTTCCATAAATATGACCTTTTGCCTATGCTAAAGGTTTTTGGGCTCGGGCACCCATCAAGGCTGCATGATCGCGATCAAAATGGGACGTTCTCATCTAGACATTATTTGGAGTCATCCTGCCAAGTTACAATGAAATCATTTCATAAATATGACCTCTAGAGTGTGCTGAAGGTTTTCGGGCTTCGGGCTCCTGTAGCCGTCACAGTTGCCCAATCACGTCCAAAGGGGGACTTTCTCATCTAGACATTGTATGAAGTCAACCCACCAAGTTACAATGAAATTCCTCAATAAATATGACCTGTAGACTGTGCTAAAGGTTTTCGGGTTTTGGGCTCGGGCAGTCGTCACGGTTGGCAGATCATGCCCAAATGGGGAAATTCGCATCTAGACATCATAAGGAGTCATCCTACCAAGTTACAATGAAATCCCTCCACATTAAACATGACCTGCAGACTGTGCTAAAAGTTTTTGGGTTTCGGGCTTGGGCAGCCATCACGGTTGATAGATCATGCCCAAAAGGGGACGTTCTCGTCTAGGCACTATACAGAGGCATCCTACCAAGTTACAATGAAATCCCTTCATAAATACGACCTGTAGACTGTGCTAATGGTTTTCGGGTTTTGGGCTCGGGCAGCCATACCGGTTGCCCGATCGCGACCAAAAGGGGACGTTCTCATCTAGACATGACCCCAAACCTGCATATGAAATTTCGTGACGATCAGGCAAGAACTGTGGGGTGTAGCCCGTGCTAAAGGAAATGTGAACAGACGTCACAGACTCACACTCACAGACTCACAGACTAACAGACTCACAGACTAACAGACTTCCGCACGCGTGATGGCAATAGCTTATCTTGACTATGTCAAGTTAAGCTAAAAATGAAACCTGTAAAGTGTTATTATTTTGTTCTTGTCCATCAACTTGGAAAAAATGTCCCTGAAAGAACGTGAATAATCCCTGAGGTCGAAAAGTGTGGAGCCGAAAAGTGTTGAGCCGAAAAGCACGAGGCCGAGAAGCAATGATCCTGAAGTGTGACTATTCTATGTGATACTATTATACTTGGTTTTGTTGAACGTTGTCTTTTGATTTTGAAAAAAAATAATGATAAACACGTTCTTTGATGTTAGTTCATCAACTTTTCCACAGATATACTTCACACTTACACAACAAGTTAAAGTGGGCGCATGCAAATGGGTCAATATACAGACATTCCTGTAATATTATTTGCAAATCCAAATAATATTTTACCAAAGAATCCCACTTTTGGTCCCTTCGATCCGTTTCTTCTATTTTAACAATCTTCCAACCAGCCTCTTCGGTAGAAGAAACGGACAGGACAGTGATCACACAGCAGCATATTCATTTAAACGAGAGACTATATTGAGTCATGCTGCAATAATTATATGATTGTAACATTTCTCACAGTGGGTCAAACCATGGTAGCATTGTAAATTTGTGTCCCTCCACTTTTATCGAGCTTCCGCCGCCCATCTCAAAGACTGTGAGGGAAGATGCCCAAGGGTTATTGTTTTCAGGGAGGGTTGGGAGTCCAAAAATAGAGTTGATAACTTCTTGCCCACTTTAGAAAGCTACGGAAGCAAGCAATCAGAATCAAAAAGTTACTCTATCAGAATGAGTTAACATGGATCTGGGAAACCTGGGAGTTAAATCTGGGAACTGCACTGTTGGTAAATGTTGTGTTCTGCCTTCTCAAACCTCCGAAAAATGAAATCTTTCAGTAGATTTCTGTCAGCAACTGGGAAAAGAATGTGCGTTTTTCATAAACCTGAATACGAATATAGATTCATTTGTTTAAACACAATATTTTTTCCCAAATTGATGTGAGAAAGGTACAGGTACTTGATTTTAATTTCTATTTTGTCATTAAAGAATAAACATACTGACACGATTTTTAATTCTCACATGCTAAATCATCTTATTTCAGCAACGATGACCTTTTATTTAATTTGACTAAATCGCTTTTAATCCATTCCACGGTAACTCCCCGGAAATGCTGTGGAAAGTATTAAAGCCACAGACTGCTTATGAATGCAAACACGGTGTTTATTTATGCCTCTTCCACAGAAGTCAGCGGGGAAAAATTACTAACTATTCCACTGTCTTTCACGTCCACCGTGGACGCGTAGAAAAGTAGCTTTCCACGGCGACTGTACTGTAGCCTGTGGTGTCATCTGCAAATGACAAAATTTTTAATAATCTGGAAATGCTGATATCATTAACGTAGATCAGAAAAAAATAGGGCCTAGGATGGTTCCTTGTGGTACACCGGTAGTTATGGCTTCCCTATCCGATTCTTTATTATTGAATGGTACAAACTGACTTCTTCCAGTTAAATAGTTTTCGAACCAAGAATTAGCCACACCTCTAATACCATAGTGGTGCAATTTTTTAAGCAAAGTATTGTGATTAATACTGTCGAAGGCTTTGGAAAAGTCTAGGAAGATGGAGGGGGTACAGCGAGTCCTTTGCCCTTTTGTCATTCTGAGCGGCGACATCGTTTAAAAAGTGCACAATGGGATGTATAGTTGAATGGTGTTTTCTGAAACCAAACTGTACCGGTAGATGGTGTTTTGTTCATCCAAAAATAGTTGCAATTACTCTTGCATTAGTTTTTCAAGTATTTTTGAAAACGTGGGAAGAATACTAATTGAATGGCCTGTAATTGTTACATATGTGAGGGTCCCCACTTTTGAATATGGGTATTATTGTAGTGACATTCATTTTGGTCGGCACCACTCCCATCGAGTATGATTGTTTAAGATATAAATGATTTGACTTTTCTTTTTGATTTATAGGATGTAGCATTCTGTTGCATTGAATCTCATGCCCCAGTGATTGGCCCAGTTTTCAAGCTTGCATAGGTCTTTTGTAATTATGAGTGGTCTCCAAAGGTGTTAATGTCCCTATACAACAGGAAATCATCTGCAAAGTGTCATACTGTTGAGCTGACAGTCAGGATGGAATGTCATTGATAAGGCACAGGCATAGTATCAGTCCCAATGAAGTCCCCTGGAGTTCTCCCGAGTCCACTGTCACTTCCAATAATGATTCTCCATCGAGGACAACTTTCATTGTTCTTTTTAAGAAGTTGTTTAGCCATTTATGGATGTTACCCCTTATTCCACAACAGTCAAATTTATGGTGAAGTTTTTGATGCAGCACTGTCAAACGCCTTTGGAAAATCTAAAATGACCATGTCAATCCGCTTTCCATTGTTGTATGATTTTAATCAGTTGTAAGTAGTTGTTAGCAGATGGGTCTGACACATGAATTGCCTGATCTAAAGCCATGGTTCAGGTTTGGTTGTACTGTTTGTGATTCTAAGTGTTTCAAAATGTGCATGCAAATGTTCTACGAACTTACAGAGCACAGAGATAAGTGATACTGGTCGGTAGTGTTCTGGGAGATGTTGGTCTCCTTTTTTGTATATATTTGAGCTGTTGGCCAATATGATGGTAGTGTCACTAGTGTGCCATATCTAATGAGAGTTGGAAGATTGCCAAGATACCAGGTGTCAGTTATTTTGAGTATTCTCTGAGAACTACATTTCGGATGTTATCTGGACCTGATGTCTTTGATTTTTGAGTAGTGTTTCTGTGGCATTAATGTCAATCTTAATATTTGCAATATCTCAGGGATCAAAATAAGCGGTGTCGCATCGCATTTCGCTATGCAAAATGCAGGAAAAGCTATGCAATCATTAAATATGCATAACGAAATGCGATGCACGTTCTCAAGTTCTATATCATTGTGGACAATGGGCATTAGTCCTAACTAGTAAATACTTGTATGGTAGAAAGACGATGGCTCAATGGCAAATCAGTAGTTCATGGACCACCAGGTAAAATGCCTGGTGGTCCATGAACTGCCGATTTGCCTCCAAGTCCTCAAGTATCCACTCGAGAAAAAAGGTAATTGGGGATAGATGCCTACTCACACACTGGCAGAGTACTAAATCAGTATGTCTGCACCGTATGTTTTTTTCTTTAAGTAGGCCTACCACTAATATACATGAAACTAAGTATCAAATGCTTTCTAGAAAAAAAAACGCTCATCATTGTTTATTGAACTGGAAACATAAAAATGCTATATAATTTGCAAAAAATGCTATACATTTTTTTTTAAAATGAATAGCATTTTGCTTGGCAAATAGGAAAAAATCATTTTGATCCCTGTATCGACTTGTATGAATTTTGGAGTGGTTGGCATTCTTGAATCTTTTTCTTCGGTGAGTACAGACTGGAATTATTGGACCAGTAATTCAGCGTTAGTTTTGTCGTCACTGATTACTGTTCCCCTTGCCTTGAGAGGTGCAACTCCAATTGTGACTCCAATATTATATCGTTTCCTTGATTTCATATATTTCCAAAAAGGTTTAGCATTTTTTTTGTTCAAGTGCTTTGAAAATTGAGTAGTTGATGTAATTCCACTCAGCTTTCTATATGCTTTTTTTACAAAGTTTCTGAAGCTCTTTATAGTTTTTCCAGTGGTTACTTTTCTTTGTGCTCTTATAGCCTTTGTTTTTTTTCCAGAGGATTTTGATTTAACCCTTTACCTTACTTGAAAAGCAGACGACAATTGCAAACAAAATTCTTGAATTCTAATTTTTTTTTTCATTTTTGTCTCAAAAACATAGGGGTCATAACCTATGTTTTTGAGACAAATGAAAGTGTCAATGACACTGTAGCTCAACTTGTTTAAGACATGTACATGTACAGTATGTGACACAGCAATGACAAACATCTAGGTAATGACCTGATAACAAAGGTACATGTAAAGTATTGTAACGGTCTGTACATAAATGCTGACCGTAGCCAGTAACAAATGTGTAGGTAAAGTACTGTAAAGGTGGGCGACAGTTAGATGCTAAACTAGAAAAGAAATCTTTGAGTCCCAGAGTGGGTCTGACTGAACCCAAAAAATATTTGTTCTCATAGCACATAGCACCCAAAAACACTCGTTCCTGTCACAAGGTGATAACAAAGGTACCCCAAGAAGTTTTGTGAAGATCAGTTCATAAATACAGACTGTAGCCTAAGCCGTATTGACATGTGCACTTACAGTGTATAAGTAGAACTGAACAAATCAAAGTTCATCTAATTTGCATAATTTCTGCACGGGAAAAAAACCTGCATTATATGTGAGGTATTCCATGTTACTAAACATTCCTACAAAAATTTATTCAAATCAGAACTTTCATACAAAAGTTCTGTACAAAAATCTGATTGCACCTAATTTTGTACAAAATGGCCGCCAACAGCCATCTTGAATTTCAGACCAGGCCCCAAAACACTCGTTCTCGTACCACGGTGATACCAAAGGTACCCAAGACGTTTTGTAAAGATCGGTTCATAAATACGGCCTCTAGCCCAAGCCATATTGGCATTTGCACTTACAGTGCTGAAAGTAATATTAAATAAATCAAAGTTAGTCTATATTTATTTATTTATTGGTGTTTAAGATCACATATTTCTGCACAATGGCTAATCATGACCATGACAGTTTTACGGGTAGAGGAAGCTGGAGTACCCAGAGAGAACCACCGAGCAACTGTCAGCTCCCCAACATACTAACTCCACACAAGCAAGGTTAGCACTGATTGAAGACAAGTGCACCATCAACGTGCAGTACGCCTTAGTACACAACGCCACCGTGACCCCACAAGGACAATGGATGTGAAGTGACTTGCCCAAGGACACAATGCGGTTGTCGCAGGTGGGATTCGAACCGAGGACCTCTCGGCTTGCAGCCTGCACCTCTACCTACTGAGCCACCGCGCCCACAAAAGTTAGTCTAAATTGCATAATTTACGCACGAGAAAAAAACCTGTATTATATGTGATGTATCCCATGGCACTAAACATTCATACAAAAAAATTATTCAAATCGGAGCTTTCATATGGAAGTTCTGCGCAAAAATCTGATTGCACCTAATTTTGGTAGCGGCAGTCTTAAATTTTGGACCGGACCCAAAAACACTTGTTCTCATCTCAAAGTGAGAACAAAGGTATCCAAGAAGTTTCGTTAAGATCGGTTCATAAATACAGCCTCCAGCCCGAGCCGTGTGTATGGCGCGACGGACGGACAGACGGACAGATAGGCGGACAGACGAGCCATGGCAATACCTCAAATTTGGCTTTGCCAAAGTTGAGCTAAAAATTAACAAGAGGGATGTTACATCCCAACGCTCACCTACATTCGTGCTTGATAATGTCGTTCCAATGTAACATGCCTAATATTTAGTTAATATAAATCATTAACTAGGCATCAAATGATTAATGTGGTTTATGTGATGGCTTTGGAAAGTCTATATTTCTGCATTTATTATATATCAATTCAACATAGAATCATTGGATATAAAAGCATTTTTCTCTTTTAGAAATGTTTATGATTAAGGATATGAATCATGAGGCCAGATATTAAATCATAAATAAGAATTAGGAAAGGCTTTCATAAATTTATTTTTTACAAAATAAAAATACATCAGATCAAAAAAAAATAAAATAGGAGGTGCAAAATGGCATTATGTAATGAAGAATCACTGAAATTGTAATTGAAGTACATTCATTGGTTAAAGAGGAGTTGCGGAAAAACATTCGTTCCAGAAAGTGACTATAAGTCCCAACAAAAATACATCACATCAACAACTAAAATAAGTTACTAGTAACAAGTATGAGAAAGTATTAAATAAAAAAAAAAAGTTAAAAATTTTTTTTTTTAAATAAAGTGAATATAGGTCCCCAAAATCCCCCTCAAATATGCATGTAATGAGGGCGCAACGTTACCGCAGTGTAGTTCAGTAACCCATGTGTACAATATCAATTGCCTGGAAATACACATAGAAACAGAACTCACCTTAACACAAACTTTTAGAACTTAAAATTGAGTAAGTCAGAGAAAAACATGAACATTGTGACTGAAAAAAAGAGAAGAAATCAGTTAAATTTCTGCATACAGTAGGGTTAATACCTAAAGTAGTTACTGAAATGAGAAAATAAACAGTAATGAGAGGTGAAGGCACCACAATCTGCACAAAAGCTGACTTTAACGCAAATTCTTACAACACCTAAACGCTAAATCTTACAAGTTTTGGCAGAAAATCAGCCTCAAATTCCTCAAATATGCATGTAATGAGGGTTAAATATTACTGCAATGGAGTTCAGTAACCCAAGTGTAGAATATTAATCGCCTGGAAAGACACATAGAAACACAACTCACCTGAACACAAAGTTTTACAACTTAAAATTTACTAAGTGCGAGAAAAACATGAAAATTTTGACTGAAAAAAAAGAAAATTTCTGTTAAATTTCTGCATACAGTAGGGTTAATACCTACAGTTGTTATTGAAATATGAAAATCAACAGTAATGAGAAGTTAAAGCAGCACAATCTGCACAAAAGCTGACTTTAACGCAAATTCTTACAACACCTAAACGCAAATTCTTACAAGTTTTGGCAGAAAATTTTACGTGAAATTTGGAAAAAGGTCGTAGTATCAGGGTTAAATACTGTTCTGATAGTCCCCTACAACCTACATATGCAATATCAAAGGCCTGAGCCCACTGAAGAATCAATGAAATTGTAATTGAAGTACATTCATTGGTTAAAGAGCAGTTGCGGAAAAACATTCTTTCAAGAAAGTGACTATAAGTCCCAACAAAAATACAACGCATCAACAACTAAAATAAGCCTTAATGTTACTAGTAACAAGTATGAGAAAGTATTAAATAAAAAAAAAAGTTAAAAAAAATTTTTTTTAAAGAAAGTGAATATAAGTCCCAAAAATTCCCCTCAAATTCCTCAAATATGCATGTAATGAGGGCGCAACATTACCACAATGTAGTTCATTAACCCATGTGTACAATATCAATTGCCTGGAAAGACACATAGAAAAAGAACTCACCTTAACACAAACTTTTAGAACTTAAAATTGAGTAAGTCAGAGAAAAACGTGAACATTGTGACTGAAAAAAAGAGAAGAAATCAGTTAAATTTCTGCATACAGTCGGGTTAATACCTAAAGTAGTTATTGAAATGAGAAAATAAACAGTAATGAGAGGTGAAGGCACCACAATCTGCACAAAAGCTGACTTTAACGCAAATTCTTACAACACCTAAACGCTAATTCTTACAAGTTTTGGCAGAAAATAAGCCTCAAATTCCTCAAATATGCATGTAATGAGGGTTAAATATTACTGCAATGGAGTTCAGTAACCTAAGTGTAGAATATTAATCGCCTGGAATGACACATAGAAACACAACTCACCTAAACACAAAGTTTACTAAGTTTTACAACTTAAAATTTACTAAGTCCGAGAAAAACATGAAAATTTTGACTGAAAAAAAAGAAAATTTCTGCATACAGTAGGGTTAAAACCTACAGTTGTTATTGAAATATGAAAATCAACAGTAATGAGAAGTTAAAGCAGCACAATCTGCACAAAAGCTGACTTTAACACAAATTCTTACAACACCTAAACGCAAATTCTTACAAGTTTTGGCAGAAAATTTTACGTGAAATTTGGAAAAAAGTCGTAGTATCAGGGTTAAATACTGTTCTGATAGTCCCCTACAACCTACATATGCAATATCAAAGGCCTGAGCCCACTGATCTTTGAGAAATTAACCTTAACATTAAATCTTACAATATTGGACACGCCGGACGCCGACGCTGACGCCCGAGGTTATGACAATAGCTCACCACTTCAATAGAAGTAGGTGAGCTAAAAAAATAATGAAAATTAATTGTTGACTTTTGTGAATAGTACTGGCAGACTTTAACCGTTATGTTGGATAAAGGGTTAATGGCGAAGTTGAACTAACTTTGTGGTAAATCACCAGTTCTGTTTCGATGGCGAAATATGTTAACTTCGCCACTGTGTTGAAAGGAATATATGATCATACATCCACTCTTTTGAATTAAGGTTTGGCAGTTCAAGTAGTAGAATAACATATAACTGCAGTAGATTTACTTCTTGGACTTGTGTCACATATGTTCTCGTCAGACCACCGAAGTTAAGCAACGTCGAGCCTGGTTAGTCCTTGGATGGGCGACCGTCTGAACGATCAATTCGGACTCAACCCCGATTGTCCACATGGGGGCACGATTATGCCATGTACTAAGGCCTGCATGTCGATGGTGCGCATATCTTCAACCAAACTAACCCTGCCTGTGCTGCATTGCGGAGTTACGATGTTGGGAAGCTGACAGTTGCTCGTCGTTGCTCGGTGTTTCTCTCCGGGTACTCCGCCTTCCACCACCCGTAAAACTGTCACGGTCATGATTAGCCATTGTGCATAAGTATGTGACCTTAAACACCAATAATTTTTTTTTTTTTACTTTGTTGTGGATCCATGGGATGTTATTTGATTTCACTTGTGATCGTTTGGAATTCCAATATGGTGCATGACACACCATATACTGATGATATTTATGTGTTAGAAGTTTCATCATGTTGTGAGAAGTAGTATGGAAATTGTGGACCAGAAAAACCAAATGTTGAGAATGGAGAGAAGATGGATGGATGACAAGACAACTTAGTAATAAGTTGGTATTAGAAAAGCTGTCTACTTTGTTAGAGAGGAGCCAAAAGAAAATGAATATGGAAGCCCCACATTATTGCTGGATTCTTGTGACTTGGTGAGCCACAAGCTTCAGTGTTACTGCAGACAGACAAATGAAATAGGGCAATAAAGATTTGAAATGAAATAAACAAGAGGCCCGAGGGGGCCTGAGGGCGCTCACCTAACATGGTAGTCTAAATATCAAACCAGGGACTTGAATAAGCTGCATAGGCCTCCTAAGAAAAGCATATACCAACTAGATGAAGTGATTGCGTCCACACAATACACAGGATTTCCCTTCTATTTTCAGTTCCTGCACTTTTACGTCCCAAAATTGAGATAAATGCATAAAAAACAGATTTTTTTCCCAAATTTTTTTTTTCTTCTTAAACCGCATAAAAAAAAAAAAAATTATTTCTGGATTTTGGTCCAAAATTTTCCAAGTCCCACCCGGACCCCAAATTTTCAGTGTAAAAAACAAAAAAAATTTTGTCTTAAAATTGACCGAAACGCATAAACAACAAAAAACAAAATTTCCGGATTTTGGTCAAAAATTTTCCAAGTCCCACCCAGACCCCAAATTTTCAGTGTAAAAAAAAAAATTTTTTTTTGTCTTAAAATTGTCCGAAACGCATAAAAAACAAAACAAAAAAATTCCAGATTTTGGTCCAAAATTTTCTAAGACCCACCCGGACCCCAAATTTTCAGAGTAAAAAAAAAAAATTTTTTTTTTTTTTTAAAATTGACCTAAACGTGGTCCCAAATTTTCAGCCTAAATATGAACCCAAGGACTTGGCTTGAACAAACTTGAATCTCACCCCCCTAAGGATGCTGCATACCAAATATCAAAAGATTCTTATTGATAGATCTGATGAAGATTTTTAAAGAATATTCCTCATACTGCACTAATTTAAACATTTGGGCTCTCATAGATAGCCCAAATATGGACTCAGGGAATTGATTTCAATAAACATGGGAAACAATCTTCCAAAGATGTTAAATGTGAAATTTGAAAGCATTTGGAGCTGTGGTTTGGGAGAAAAGTAGTCTTACATGTTTTTCTCATTACACAGAGTGTTAAAAAAGGCGACTCAGCACTTTTTCAAAGTCCCCAAAAAGTACCCCATGATAAAACCGATAGCAATTTTTTTTTACCATTCTATTCTGTTGGTCCTAAGGTAGCTTCAGAACAAATAAGAATTCTCAGTGCCGTGTTGTTTTGGAGATATGGGCGTTTTAATTTTTTTCTATTTTTAGCTCCTGCGGTTCCCATGGGGCGACAGGAAAAAAGTTTTTGCATAAATTAAGTACTTATGACCCAATAAGCCCTCAAATCAAATTTGGTCCAAATCTGCCTCTCGGTTTGGAAAATAGAAATTTTGGGAGGGGCAAATATTCTTGCCCATCCCATTACGACGCCAAATATAGCCCCACAAACTTCTCTTGAACAAATCTGAGTCTACACCTCAAAAGGAAGCTGCACTCCAAATATCAAGTCTCTGCTACTGCTGGTTCATGAGAAGATTTTTTAAGATTTCAGCACACTTTCTGGTTGTGGCCCTACCAATGGGTGGGGCAACTTGATTTGAACAAAATCAAATTGCGATGTCATAAACTATTATCTCAAATATCAATTAAACTGGTTCAGCGGTTTGGGAGGAGAAGACGTAAACACCATGTTCATGGACGACGGACGGTGAGTGATCACTATAGCTCTCCAGACTGAAAGTCAGGTGAGCTAAAAATTGAATAAATAAAGCTACTTACTGCACTCAAGTTCTACTTGATTTGGATTTCTCTTCTAGACGACTAATCTTCATATCATCTCACATGTTGCCCTTATTAAGATTAATAATCAAATCATTACATGCTTCTTGATGTTCAATCCATTTATCAGCAATTTTATTACACACCCTACTCCTGCAATAAAAATAAAAGTGTCAATGACGCTGGAGCTTAGCTTGTTTGTGTGTTGTGTTTGATGAAAAGGATAATGTTCAATGTTTATGAAAGGATTATGAAATAAGACAAGAATTGTGATAATAGGGAAATGTTCATTTCTGTTCTCTGTATGCTACATTTTCAGTAAAAATAATACGAGGTGTAGACTGTGCTAATGAATTAAGGGGTGGGTTAATGTGGCCCTCACAGTGAATATATATGGCCCTCACAGTTAATGTATGTCAACGAAAGTTACAAAGTTACAGTGAAATTATTCCAAAACGAGTCATCATATCAAGTTACAATGAAATCCTTTCATAAATACAGCATGTAGACTATGCTAAGAGTTTTGGGGCTTCGGGCATGTGTAGCCATCATGGTTGACCAATCACAATCATAAGGGGAGGTCCTCATCTAGACATTATACTGAGTCATCCTACCAAGTTGCAATAAAATCCCTTCATAAATACAACCTGCCGACTGTGCTAAAGGTTTTCCGGTTTGGGGCTCGGGCAGCCATCAGATAATCAGGGTTGGCCGATCGAGACCAAAAGGGGTCATTCTTATCTAGACATCATACAGAGTCATCCTACCAAGTTACAATGAAATCCTTCCATATTAAATATGAACTGCAGACTGTGTTAAAAAAGTTTTTTGGTTTCAGGCTTGGGCAGCCATCACAGTTGACAGATCATGACCAAAAGGGGACGTTCTCATCTAGATATTATACAGAGGCATCCTATCAAGTTACAATGAAATCACTTCATAAATATGACCTGTAGACTGTGCTAAAGGTTTGCAGGTTTTGGGCTCGGGCAGCCATCACAGTTGACCGATCGCGACCAAAAGGGTAAGTTCTCATCTAGACATGACCCCAAACCTGCCTATGAAATTTTGTGATGATCGAATAAGAACTACGGGGTGTAGCCTGTGCTAAAGGAAAATGTGAACATACTTCCGCTCGCATGATGGCAATTGATTATCTTGACTTTGTCGAGTTAAGTTAACAAGATGCCCCAGGGGGCCTGAGGGCGCTCACCGAACACGGTAGCCAAAACATCAACCCAGAGAATTGATTTCAACAAGTTGCATCTGCTCCTCCTAAGAAAAGCTTATACCAAATATCCAAAGATTCTGACCAGTGGATATAAAATGAAAGTGTCAATGACACTGTAGCTCAACTTGACAAACTTGAACTTGGTAAGTTATAAATGAAATGGCAAAATTGAAGATCATTGGTACCAATGTCATTTTTTTTTGCCAGTGGCAACATTTTTTGACAGAAACCGAAGAAAATCGATAGCTCCCATCTAGAGGCCTTGTTACAACCGATAATGTTACACCAACCAATAATGTATCATCAACGCATAATGTTATAACATAATGTAGTAAACAACCGATAATGTTGCAAACGCCGCATAATGTTATAACTTCAGTCAACGCGTTTTGTAGCAAAAATCAACGCATAATGTTATAACTCGAGTCGGCGTTTACAACCGATAATGTTACACCAACCAATAACGTATCATCAACGGTCCACCAGTCTGAAGGTAGGGTTCATTGCCCCGAGGGTTCATAGCTCCGAGGGTAGGGTTCACTGCTCCGAGGGTTCATTACTCCGAGGGTTCATAGCTCCGAGGGTCCATTGCTCCGAGGGTTCATTACTCCGAGGGTTCATTGCTCCGAGGGGTCATTACCTCGAGGGTTCATACTCCGAGGCTTCATTACTCCGACAGGGTATGTGTGTGTGTGTGTGTGGGGGGGGGGGGGGGGGGGGGGGGTGGGGGGGGGCGGTGACGATTATTGTTGGGCCGGATGTATGTGTGTGCGTGTGTGGGCGGACACACACACACATACACACTTTGGGCCCAACCATAATCGTCACCGCCGTGAGGTTCATTGTTCCGAGGGTCCATTGCTCCCAGGGTTCATGGCTCCTAGGATTCATTACTCCGATGGTTCATTGTAGCAAGGGTCCATTACTCCAAGGGTTCACTGTTCCGAGGGGTCATTACCCCGAGGGTTCATACTCCGAGGCTTCATTACTCCAACGGGATAGTATAACATGTATGACTTGTCCCACATTCGGGGGACCTCGGTGGGGGACCTCGCCTATTGCGCATGCGCGAGGCTCTTGTTTACAACACTGTAACATTTATATTAGAAGTAGTATAGCATGTACCTTTCGCCCCTCTTTCCAGGACCCAGGAAGAAGGTTCTCATTTGCAAGACTCTCATCACGTGACTATATCATTGGGTAGCCATGGTAACTCGTCATACTGTGACGTCATCACCATGTTGCCACGCCACGTCTCCTGTGCGTGCGCGCATGTGCAAATATGGTGTTATATTTAGATTGGGGAATGTTACCTCCCCTCTACACACCCCATGTATCCATCGCTCCGAGGGTCCGCAATACCCATCGGGAGGTTCCGGTCATTACCCGATGATTCCGATGATTTCTGACCATTGTCGAGTCGATTTCGGCCATTCGATATCACGAAAATAGGAAATAGCGATTTTCCCGCAAAAACAAGTAAACATACCTCGTCTTGTTGGACGAGCTTTGAAAAACAAGATGGCCACCCACCAATGGCCACCATCCCCACTCAATATATTCATCGTAACATCAATGGGAAATTCCCCAATCTAAATATAAGACCCTATGTCTTGAGTGCATGCGCAGGAGAGGGGACGTGGCAACATGGTGATGACGCCACAAGATGGCGGGTTACCATGGCTACCCAATGATATAGTCACGTGATGAGAACCATCAAATGATAACCTTCTTCCAAGGTTCCCCAGCGGGTTCCCCTGAAAGAGGGGTCTAAGGTACAAGCTACGCTACTAATAGAATTTCAAATTAATATCCTAATGCTCTCAATCTCCCTCTCTCGCTCTATATCTCCATGCACCTTCCCTCTCTTCCCCTCTCCTCTCTCTTTCTCGTTCTGTATCTCTCGCTCACTTTCCCCCTTTCACTCCCTCCCATCTCTGTCTGTCTGTCTGTCTGTCTGTCTGTCCGTCCGTCCGTCCAGCCGTCCGTCCGTCCGTCCGTCTGTCTGTCTCACACACACCCTCTCCTTATCTCTCTCCTCTCCTTCGCTCTCCCACCCTTCTCTCTCTCTCTACCCCCACTAATCCTCTATCTCTACCCCCTCTCCACCACCCCCATCTTCCACTCGATTCCTCCCCTCTCTCCCTCCCCTCTCTCTACTTTTCTTTCTCTACATGTATCCCCTTTTTCTCCCCGCTTCCAATTTCTTCCCCCACCCTCTCTCCTCTCTCTCCGTCCCCACTCCTCTCTCCCCTCCCTGCCACCCCCCACCTCTCTCTCTCTCACACACACATACACTCTCATTGCCTATGTTTTAAATTTGCTAAGGGTTAATTTGTTATTAACTTTGTCCGTCATTGTGATTGTGTTTCAAGCACAGACTTCGGAAATTGTTTTCAGGTACCGGCAGTTCGTATAAGAAATTTACATAGCTCTGTATTTCAAATAAATGACATCCGTATTGCTGCGTATTAGGATGTTGATTTCAAAGGTCTCTGAGGACACGGAATCCTCTACCAATGGCTTTCATTTCGCAAAGGGCTTTTTGTTTTGTTTTCCTTTGATATTAGCATGCTGGGTATCGTATCGGCATAGGCATGCCACAAAATTTAGTTTTCAGTGGTCAGTCAAACAGCCATGAAGCTCTACGTCTTACTGGTTTTGTGTATATTGGTATGGGTTTCACTCATAAGATACTCAATAAGTTATGGCACTCGCCCTATGGATGACGACGTATATGACATTATTGTGAGATGCATGACGGGCAATTTTGTTGTGCCTGTCAAACGACACAAGAGTGCAGAAGGCAGCACTTGTCCGTTTCTACAGAAACAGAAATGCATACAGTATTGCCGAAGGTGGCCATTTGCTTTACAACGGCAAAAAGGTGTTACGAACAGGAGACATTGCAAACCAAGTAAAGGCGGCACTGAAGAAAAGCAAAGGGTCAGGCGCTAGAAAACTCAAGCACAGGCTTGGTAGCCAGTTTTGCGGCATCAGTGAACGCTCTGTGTACCGATATTTGGATAAATCCACATCTTACCACCTACTGAAAGCTAAGTTTTCTAATCGCTGTGCGCTCAAGCCAATACGAGCATCATCTGTGCAACAACGACATCAAGTTGATATAATGGACATGCTGAATTGTAAGGTGACATATAATCGGAAGACATACAGATATGTTCTGTCCCTGATGGATATCTTTAGTCGATATGTGTGGCTACGGCCAATGTCGACTAAAAGCAGCAAAGAAGTCGCACGCTTCTTAGAAGATATATACATAGAACACGGTCCACCCAGAGTTTTACAGCACGATAGAGGAGGTGAGTTCCTAGGTGCGGTGAAACGACTTATGCAAAAAATGGACGTACGAATAATATCGAGCTCCCCCTATCACCCACAGAGTCAGGGGAAAATTGAGAGGTCCCACAGAGTCCTTAGAAAAAAAATTATGTATGATCTGGTAAGCCTTAAAAAACGTGGTGTGAACTGGGTGAATCGCCTTCCCCAGTACGCTTCAATCTTGAACGACGACGTACGTGAAGAACTGAACTGGAAAACACCGTTTGAGATTTATTTCGGTCGGCAAAACCATCGACTAACATTTGCTAAATTTTCAGACGACAGTGTTACAATCGAAAATGTATCAGCTAAAAGACAGAATGAGCTACAGCCATTACCCAAAGATTTGCTCAATTTTGATACAAATAGAGGTAAAGTCCGTGCCGCAGCAGCTGCAGCTACTTCACGCTGCATGAGGAGAATGATAAGACGTGAGCTTGGCAAAAATCCGTCATCACTCTATAATGTGAAACAAAATGTTCTTGTTCGCATAAGAAACACTAAGCACCACGAACCCCGTCGACTTTATGTTCTTCGCGGCACCATTCTGGAGAGAGATATAAAATTTCATCGTTATCGAGTGAGGTATCTTTCGCCCAAAGACAATACTGCAGTAGTCAGGTGGTTCTCCGTAAATGATATAACCAGCGTGACAGCCGAGGCTGAGAAGAAGAGGCGAAGTCGTTCCCACAAAGCTATACACCGTAGTAAATATTATATTGTGCTCACCCACAAAGAGAAACTTGAAGGAACAGGTTTTGCTGTCCAATTAGACCCACCCGGTGATGGTAATTGCCAATTTGCCGCTCTTGCAGATCAGCTAGCCCATATTGGTATCTATAGATCACAAGAGACCTTGCGATCCGAAATTGTGTCCGACCTTCAGAGGAATCCTTATAACAGTCTTGGTGATTATATGGGTGATTACGTGGAAAACGGTGATTTTGGACGGTACATTACAAACATGGGGCGTGATGGGACATATGGTGACCATATCACTTTACAGAGAGTAAGTGAAATTTACCACGTTCAGATCTCTGTCTCCTCTTCGCTTGGTGCGGGCGGAACACGCCTTCTGTCTCCCAATGGACAAATCAACGGTAACTTGCCCACATTATATTTAGGACACATGGCCGAAGGCCATGGTGACCACTATGTTAGCATATGTCCATCAAGCATGAATCGATCGAAAATATTGAACAACATACAGACCTCGACTTGCAATGTCCGTCAGAATCAAATACCTGCATCTGATTCGTCTGATATTTGTGATCGGGCGAACCAGATAGGTAGTGACTCTGATGACAATGCTAGTGGAAGACATGATACATTGGAACGGGACCTTGTCTCCCCGAATCAGTCACCTATACCTGATTCGTGTGATACTCGTGATCTGGCGAATCAGATGGGTGGTGACTCGGAAGACAATGTACCCGGCAGACAAGATGCAAGAGAACATGGGGTTTTACCTGTTTTGCCAGTAGAAATTCTGCAAATAATTATTTCAAAAGCACTCTTTAGAGATATGACGATGCTAGGCGCTTTTAACAGGGTGTCGCAGCAGTTCAAAGAAATAACATCTAGATTTTACCCATTTCTACACATTTCCAACAATTTAGCCACATCAATTGGTATTCGTGAAAGCGGCAACAGCATTATTAGTGTCAGGCGCCTCTATTATGCATCTGGGAAAGGGAGTGGTATAGCCCATCGTATTCGGGAACTATTTGGTGGTACTGCAAACTGGTTCAATGCTTGGTTGCTGTTGACTGCTTCTCAGTTTTCCAGATATATCGTTAGCGATATATTCTGGAAATAGGTTGCTACAGAAAGTTTGCAAAAGCATACAATGCCGCTGGAAATAAGTTGTCACATTACCGCATAATTTTACAATACGTACCTTTCATTTTAGGCACAAGTCTTTGGCACAACTTCTAGGGAAGCTCTTAGAAAGAAAGATTCTCTAGAAATTCTACCAAGAGCTGTTGCTTTCAATGAATCGGTACTGCTTATAAGATTAGTTAGCGTTAATATGGCAACTTATTTCCATCGGTGCAGTAATTATTCCTAATTTACTTTAATTTTTACTGGACGATAACTTTGAATTTTTCACATTTATAGCACTGATCACGGATCACATGATAAAGCAGCGGTGACAGCTGGATCTTTTTTATTTTATATATACGCTACAGGTAAACCAGGCTAGCTCATAAACAAGGCCAATCCTTAAAGTGACATTCTAACATTTAACATTTTTTGAACAATTTCTAAAGACGATTTATAAATTTCTGACTGTCTGATATATACGGTATGTCTATATTTGCTGTGATGACGTAAATATACTGCCTATGTGACTACGCGAATCGTCGCTTCAACATAGAATTTAAATGCATTTTGGATCCAAAATGAAATTAGATTCTATGTTGAAGCGACAATTTATGTAGGTACAAAACCACTATATTTAAGTAATAGCAGCGAATATAGACATGCCGCATATATCGGACACTTTATTTTGGGACATTGATCATTTCTAATTAGTCTTTAAAATTGTTCAAAAAATATTCAGTGTTAGAATGTCTCTTTAAGCGGGTGTCCGTAATTACTAACTAGGCAAACACCGACCGGGTGACCACCACCACCCCCCCCCCCCCCCTCCATTCAACTATCCAACAGCCACGTATACTGTAAAAAATGCAATTGTAGGGAACAACCAGGCGACGTATCAACAATATATTTGTGTATAGGTCACTGGGTATATCCCGGTGATCCATACACAAAAATATTATTGCCAGTTACTATTTTGGAAATGACAAAATGAAAGTTAATATGTCAAATTCCCCACGGTTAGTGAAATCAGTCGAAATTACTCCTTTAACATTGGGTTTCGTTGCCTTTTATTTTATGTACTAGGTAGTGCCATGTATTACGGTCACCAATTTCTAACGCACTCCTGTTTAGACAATAAATATCTTTCGTACAACGTACGACGACGATTACAAAACACGGATAGGGGTCTCACTAGTTACTGGGTGTAACTGAATGCAACTATCTGTAACCTACTTCGCAGACATATCGAATCAAAATTAATTTTGTCTCAGAAACATATCTTATGGCCCCTCATTGGAACGAGCGCGATGCGCTTGTTCCAATGGGGGGGGGGGGGGGGGTGCATAAGAAATGTTTTTGAGACGACAAAAATGAAGGTATTTAGTTATTGTAGAATGTGCTTCGCAAATTAATGTCGTCTGCTTCCCATGTTGGGTAAAGGGATGATTTATATTTCCGGTAAACATCTTACAGGGGAGCTTGGTGGCCCAGTCGGTAGGGCATTGGACTCGTGATCCGAAGGTTCTGACAATTGCGGGTTCAGTTCCAGGTCTGTGCGACCGAGTTGTTTCCTTGGGCATGATACTTCATATCCATGGCGAACAAGTGCTAAGGCGTATTGCACGCTTGTGGTACACAATCCTTCAGCCAATGCTAACTCTGTTGAGTTGGTATGTTGGAATGTCTCGCAGTGACTCGCCGCTGCTCGGTAGTCCTCTCGGGTATTCCGGCTTCCTCCACCCGTGACACTGTCCGACACGATATGACCTGATGTTAAAGTGTCGTAAAACACCAAATAAATAAATAAATAAACATCTTACAGAAAGTTTATTAGGATTAAATGTTAAATAATAAATATATTTTAATATTCAGTTACATCCAGTAAGTAGTGAAACCCCTATCCGTATTTGTAATCGTCGCCGAACGTTTTATGAAAGGTATCTAATGATGAAATAAATGTTATCAGATGCAAAACTGTAAGGCAGACAGACTGACAGGCAGACAGGCATACAGACACGCACACAGAAGGGAGAGACAGTCAGAGAGAGCAGAGTGAGTGAGAGAGAGACATATAGAAACACACAGACTGATGGAGAGACAGACATACCGACAGTCATCAGTTAGAGAGAGAGAGAGAGAGAGAGAGAGAGAGAGAGAGAGAGAGAGAGAGAGAGAGAGAGAGATGGTCAAAAGTACTGCCGCATATAGATACAACACTGACAACTTGTCATGTTTACTGATGACTTCGCTATACGAAAAAAATTATTCATTCCATTCTTGGCTCCATATACTTGGCATACAATCAAATAATTTTACAATATTTTTTCTATTAGGCCTACTATCTGGATTGTTCTGTTTATACGATGCGACATGAAACAGCTCTGTTATTTTTGGCTTTCTATAATGCCCGACGAATTTTATTTTTCCCGATCTGATTTGTGTCAGAATGGTACATGGCGTGATTTGGAATTTTACAATTGGAATCTACGCAGTCTGCAAAATCTTGAATGACGTCATGTACTATTTTAACACAGATCAGATGGCCACTCAGCAAAATTAGGACAGATTCGCATTAAGCTATTGAAATTTTCATGTACGGTCAACAATCTAGCCTGGATACACGCAGATTTCTGCCAAAATGTTTTAATTACACACATGAAGTATATAATGCTGTAAGATTGTCATATTGCGGGGATCCTAGGGACTAAATATCACGATGACATCATCACCAAGTATGTGACGTTATCACCAAATAGTGATGTCATCATCAGAACAGTTACGTCATCTCCAGGATAGGGGCGACATCACCATGGTTTCAGGAGCGCATCTATGATGTCACACGTTTTCGCAGGGGCGGTTGTCAGAGAAATGACGTCACAAGATGGCGTCCATGGACCAACAACGTTTTCACTGAATGGAGTGATCTCCACTGCCCTAGGCGACATCGAATTACCGAACTCGAGTCGAAAATGATCGGAAATCTTGAGAAACGATTTCCGTGGCCACCGGAACCTCTTAAACGCATCCCGGAGCATCGAAGCGATGAAGTGAATGAGTTGGGAGTGATCTCACCTTTCCTGTACGTCGTTGAATCACCAAACGCGCCACGACAATGGCTTTTCTCCCGATGTTTCCATAGTATCAACACAATCGACCCAGTGAGAGTACCAGGTATGTGTTCATGTTCTTTTGTGTACCAGCACCTTGTGGTTTGGCACATGGACACAATGTCATGTGTCTTGGGATAACACCAACGATGACGGGAGAAAAGCCATTGTCGTGACGCGTTCGGTGATTCGACGTCCCATAGGAATGGCAATATCACTCCACACTCATTGACTTCACCGCTTTGATTCGTCTGGGATACGTTCGGAAGGTTCCGGCGGCAACCGGAATCCGTTTCCGAAGATGCTCGATCATTTTCGGGTCGGTTTCGGTAATTCGATGGCACCCAGAGCAGGCGAGATCACTCCGTTCAGCGAAAACGTTGCTGGTCCAAGGGCACCTCCATCTTCTGACGTTTATACGACAACCGCACCCTGCATCCGGCAGAAGCATGTGACGCCTTAGGTACGTACATGGGCACTTGATACCACTACGATGACGTGATTATCCCGGTGATAACGTAGCTATTCTGATGATGGATGTCATACCCTTGGTTATGACGTCACAATTTGGTGATGATGTCACGGGATGAAGTATGACCTCTGGATCTCCCGAATATGGAAAGCTTTAACTGGTAGAGTGCTGAAAGCCCAAAATTGGGCTCTACTTCGATATTTTTCACTGCTACATACTGGATCAGTAGTTTTAGGATCGGCTTCTGACAGGGTTAAGATTAAAACTGTCCAATCTACCAAAATTTGCCTTGTTGGAATATAAGGGAGAGTGCCTATAGGCACTCTCCCTTATACCCCAACAAGGCAAATTTAGGCTAACCTATTCAGAAAGCCCAATATAATTCAGCACTCTACCAGTTAAGAACGATATACAACTCACACATGTCGCTTTGTGTGCTTTAGCTTTGATACACAAACGCGAGCACAAGAGACTAATCGTGTTTTTTTTGTTGGGGAGGGTGGTAGTGGGGGTGGGTAATCACAATACCAATAGGTTATTGAAGGAACCCAAATGACTAATGATTTCTAAGGAGTGTGGACACGTAGGATATCACCCACCTAATTTTGAAATGCTTGGAAATATTGTGCTGACATTTTGGCAAAGAAATGCCTAACATTGTTAAATTAATTGCAAAACCGGAGTGAGGGCGTGTTTGAGAGAGAGAGAGAGAGAGAGAGAGAGAGAGAGAGAGAGAGAGAGAGAACAGTCTTATGTTTTTATTATATTAAAATTTTGCAATGAACATGATAATCATTTCTGAAATAAAAAAAGTTATGAAAGTCTTTTTATTATTTACTAAACTTCTAATTGTAGGTTTCAATGGTTCAAGCCATGCATGAATCCGCACATGTAGTTTCCGAGACCTGGCAATTAACGGTGGAGATGAATAAGTAGTTTAAAATATGAACACTGCTTCATCTAAGCAGCAGTGTTCAGATTTCAAACTGCTCATCTTTTTGCACCTGTGATTGCCATAATTTATATAATAATTTGGTATTAAGTGAGATGTTTGAGGCATGGTGACTATACTTGCCATTCATAGGGTAGATAAAGCGAATACATCTGGTCTGACCACAAGATATTTAATTATTAGTTTCTTTGGTGCTTTAGTTGTAAGACTTTAACATCTGAGGTCATACCGTGCCAGACAATGTCACGGGTGGAGGAAAACGGAGTGCCCTGGGAGAACAACCGAGTAGCGGCGAGTCAATCTCAGACACTCCGACGTACTATCTCAGTAAATTTAGCATTGGTTAAAGGACGCATACCGCCAGTGTGCGATACACTTTAGCACATTTTCGTCACCATGCCCCATACATGCAATGGAAGTGTAGTGTCTAGCCCTAGAATACAATTCGGTTTAACCGTCTGGAAACTGAATCGTATCCTCGGGAAACTTTGACACACGAGTACAGTCCCCTTACCAACAAGGGAACGGTCTCGCTTTATTTTTTTCGAAACACTTCTTCAACTCATCATCATGCTATGCCATCCCTATACATCAGTACATCACCAACTATCAATCACTTCTATTGAACATAAAGTCCGCTGGGCTTGTGAACGGATGGGGTCCGCACCCCCACGACGCTGACGATTATCGTTGCGCCCTGTCTGTGCGTGTGTTTGTGTGTGTGTGCGTGTGTTTATGTGTGAGCGTGTGTGTCTGTGTGCGTGTGTGTCTCTCTCTCTCACACACGTACACTATTTTAATGACCTGTACCGTATAATGCCCGGATTGGACCCATTGACGCCTCCCTCCCTCTGGAATCGTGAACGGATACGGCCCAGATGTGCGCTACCTCACCCACGGCGGTGACGATTATGGTTGGGCCCGATGTGTGTATGTGTGTGTGTCCCCCCACACACGCACACACATACATCGGGCCCAACCATAATCGTCACCGCCAGCCCCCTCCCCCCCCCACACACACCGTCGGAGTAATGAAGCCTCGGAGTATGAACCCTCGGGGTAATGACCCCTCGGAACAGTGAACCCTTGGAGTAATGGACCCTTGCTACAATGAACCATCGGAGTAATGAATCCTAGGAGCCATGAACCCTGGGATCAATGGACCCTCGGAACGATGAACCTCATGGCGGTGACGATTATGGTTGGGCCCGATGTGTGTATGTGTCCCCCACACACACGCACACACACATACATCGGGCCCAACCATAATCGTCACCGCCGCCCCCCCCTCCCCCCCCACCCACACCATCACACCAATGAAGCCTCGGAGTATGAACCCTCGGGGTAATGACCCCTCGGAGCAATGAACCCTCGGAGTAATGAACCATCGGAGCAATGAACCCTCGGAGCTATGAACCCTCGGAGTAATGAACCCTCGGAGCAGTGATACCCCAACCTCGGAACTATGAACCCTCGGAGCAATGAACCCTACCTTCAGACTGGTGGACCGTTGATGATACGTTATTGGTTGGTGTAACATTATCGGTTGTAAACGCCGACTCGAGTTATAACATTATGCGTTGATTTTTGCTACAAAACGCGTTGACTAAAGTTATAACATTATGCGGCGTTTACAACATTATCGGTTGTTTACTACATTATGTTATAACATTATGCGTTGATGATACATTATTGGTTGGTGTAACATTATCGGTTGTAACAGGCCTCCCCAAACAAGCATGCCAGGTTTCAAAGCAATCCGATCTAAATGTGCCCTGTAGGGTGTACAAAAAGGAAATATTGTGGTCTGACTAGACTAAATTCCAAGAACGTTGGCCGTGGCAACATTTTTTGACGGAAATGGAAGAAAATCGATAGTTTCCATCTAGAGGTCACCGTAAATAAGCATACCAGGTTTCAAAGCAATACGATCATAAATGTACCCTGTAGGGTGAGACAAAGGGAAATATTGTGGTCTGACTAAACTAAGTTCTAAGAATGTTGGCTGCGGCAACATTTTTTGATGGAAATTGAAGAAAATCGATAGCTCCCATCTAGAGGTCACCCCAAACAAGCATGCCAGGTTTCAAAGCAATCCGATCACAAATGTGCCCTGTAGGGTGTGCCAAAGGGAAATACTGAGGTCTGACTAAACTAAGTTCTAAGAACATTGGCCGCAGCAACATTTTTTGACAGAAATTAAACAAAATAGATAGCTCCCATCTAGAGGTCTCCCCAAACAAGCATACCAGGTTTCAAAGCAATCAAATCATAAATGTGCCCTGTAGGGTGAGCCAAAGGGAAATATTGTGGTCTGACTAAACTGAGTTCTAAAAACGTTCAGGGTAGGATTTGTTCTGAAAATGTTGTATAGCAGTTTTTTACCTATGAATGAAATTTGCATAGCAATTAGGAAAATTTGCATAGCAGTTACCAAAATTATCGAATCAAGAATTTTCAACACTTCAGGGAGAACTGAAAAATAATAAGTATACTCAGTATCCTGCAAAAGTAAACGTGTAAATTAATTTCTGAGAAACCAGGGAGTACTGATACATTTTAAGATACCTGTAACCAGATACATGTATATTATACAGTAACTGTGAATCAGGGCTTGCCTTGATTCGGGGGCCGGGGCCGGTCCGATCGGCCCCGGCCCCGAGAGGCCCTTTCTCGGATGGGGCTTTTTTTTTGCCCCGACTTTTTTTTCTGTCTTGGCTCCCGAAATCTCAGTGTTGCCTGTTGGTAGGTTTGGACAACGAAATTTTGCGAGATTAATTTTTCCATTCACGTCTCATTCACGAAAGTGTGATTACAATAGAAGCAGCAAATTAATAACAGATAAAATAATAATACAAACTGTTTTTGTCTGATTCGAATTAACATCCACCTAAATCCGCATGAAAACTGAGAAAATCCCAAGATTAAACAATAAAAAAACAAACACATTTACGAGACTCTGACTTTGAAAGCACGCTTGTCAACTAATGGGGGAATTCCCTTCAATCCCACAATACTATGCGCAGGTACATCCGATCCTAACATCTGAATAAATGCAACACTTGACACAGAAACTGCCATCGAAATATAAATGTGCGAAATAAAATAAAATGTGTACCTGTGTCTACATGGAGTGGTGGGGGCCTGGAGAGGGGTGGGGGGCGCATTCCAAATTCTGAAATATCCAAAGCTGTGGGAAATTTTCACAGATTGAAATTATTTAAACGCCGGTAAACTGAAATGTTTTTTTTTTTAATTTTTTTCTTTGAGACATGAATGTTACAATGGAGGTAAGTAGGAAGTCTCACATCTATTCATTGTCACTGTCACTTTTATCACACGAAGTAGTTGCCCCTTCTGATTGTTTGTCCTTTTTCTCTCTTGGGCCATATGGCTTGACATTTGGGTGTCTTCTTTTGGAGAAAAACTTCTTGACTATTGGCTCGGGTGTGAATTGCTCTGGTTCCGGTCCTTCTAAGTCAATTCTGAGCAAACAGTCCAATGTTTTATTGTTCAGCTTACACCTCCAATCAGTTTTTATTCTGTTTACAGCAGAAAATCCCCTTTCAACTTTCGCATTGGAGACTGGGTAGAGTCTCAAAATCTCAATCACACTGCATAGATTTGGATAGTCCTGATAACTGTTCATGAGCAGAGATTTCCATACATCTGTGTAATCCAAGTGTCTCATGGCATTGTCCCAGTGACTCTTGAACAGAGCCCACTCTTCAAACAAATTATCAAAATCCACACCATTCTTCTGCAGTATGCCATCAAACTGTTTGATGAATGCTGTCAATTCAGTTGTATCAAATGAGTTCAAGTCATCACCTGATGGCCAGAGCCTAGTGTCCAAAATTTTGAGGGCAATGAATGGGGTACCTTGGATGCCCTTTGTCAGTTCACTGAATCTTTTATTTAGTGATGTTTCAATTCTATCAATAATTTTGAGTCTTTGCGACTCAAAGTTTTTTAATCCTTGCTCCACATGTCAGTCTGATTCCTTTGAATTCAACTTTTGTAGGTTCTTTCGATTCAGAGGGTAGCCCCTCACACCGCTTCTGTTCTTCTTTGGCTACAAGGAGGAGATCATATAAACCAGATTTAAACTTCATTTCTGGTTGCACAATATCAGATTCTCTGATTTTCTTCAAGTGTTCATTCGTACACTGTAAAGCTGCAACAGCTTGAATCAAGTCCACACTATTTCCTTGAAGAAACAGAGAAAGTTTAGAGATAGGTTCAAGAACTTCCCTGAGAAATAGCATCCATATTACGAATTGAAATCTCTTCATTTTCTTCAAATATCCTTCGATTTTCGCTCTGTCTATAGTGGATGGGTCCTCAGCTAGATTCTCCATATGGCTTATTATTAGAGCATATGCTTTTGACAACTGATTGCTTGCTCTCCTCTTGAACTGTACCCACCTAGTACCATTACTTTGTTCTGGCTTGCTTACCTTCTCCTCGAGAATCTCTGCCAACTCTCTAAGTTCTCTGAGACGCTTCAGGCTGTGTTGGTAAAACTCATGTAAATTGCCTAACATGTCTGTCACATCCTTTATAGTTGTTTCAGAAAAGGCATCTTTGATGGCCAGTTCTAGTCTATGGTTTAGACAGTGTACTCCAACTAGCCATGGCATGTTATCTTCACTTTTGAAGCGGCCAAGCAATCCAGTTTTTTCTCCTAAATTAACGCTTGCCCCATCAGACATAAATCCTATCATATGGGAAGTGTAGTCGGCAATACCTGCATCTTTCAGGGCATTTATCACACAAATCTTGATCCCGTAGGCTCTGCCGTTCTCAACGTCAACTACAGCTAGCAATCTAAAGTCTGTATTTCCAGTCTCCTTATTGTTATAGAGAACATAAATCATTTCATTTTCGATAACACCGGCATCAGTTGCGCCATCGATCAGGAGGGTGAAATACTGACTTCTGCTCAAAAGTGTATAAGTTTCTTCTCTATAGAAGTCCCCAATAAGACAGGTGAATTCTGCACACTTTTTAGCATTCAAATATGTGTCGCCAAGGTCAACGGTGTGCCTTTTTTCGAGTTTAGTGAATGTTTCAAATTTTGAAAACGGGATTTCTTCTTTTGCCAACACGTAAGTTAGATCGATCAACCTACCCACACGTGTTTCCTCTAATGTCCGAGATGAACTGAGGGCCTTTCCTATCGGTGTAGAAGTATATACATGTTCTAATGTGAACGTTTTTGGTAGTTTCAGTCCTTGGGATCGTTTATGATATTCTGTTTTTGTGTGCTTTGCGAGGTTGTCCTTTTTGAGCGCACTTCCAGTGATCCCATCGATAGCTGCCCTCGAAAAATTCCTCAAATGGTTAACCTTATTCTCGAACTCAGTGCAAAGCTTACACGTAATTCTTCGTACAAACATTCCATCTTCCGTTTTTTCATAATGCAACCAAATGCAGTCAGGGTCTAAATCCCGTTTCCACGCTAAAACTGTAGACTCTTTCAAGACGCTTCGTTTGGCCATTGCTGGGTTAACACGTTCTTTTTTGCGATCGTCCATTCGATAAATGGGGAACACACGCCTAAATATAATCATGACGTATAATATCTAGTACACAAATAGTGACCAACCAGGACGCGCCAATGCATTCTACGTCATTGGGACACCCCACTGAAAGCACGTGCCAGTTAAAAATAGCTAATGACTAATGTCTGTGTACTGCAGTTACGCAAGGCGATTTGACAATATACTTCAATAAACTTGAGATGCGTTCTAAAGAAGGTTTATCGACATTGCGAAGGGAGAATATGTGTGTCGCACTCTGCGATCCAAATATTAAGAAATGCATAGCAGTTGGTGAGAATTGTATAGCAAACCGCAATGCGATACCGGACAAATCCTACCCTGAACGTTGGCCGCGGCAACATTTTTTGACGGAAATTGAAGAAAATCGATAGCTCCCATCTAGAGGTCACCCCAAACAAGCATGCCAGGTTTCAAAGCAATCTGATCATAAATGGGCCCTATAGGGTGTGCCAAAGGGAAATATTGAGGTCTGACTAAACCAAGTTCTACGAACGTTGGCCGTGGCAACATTTTTTGCCGGAAACTGAAGAAAATCGATAGCTCCCATCTAGAGCTCACCCTAAATAAGCATACCAGGTTTCAAAGCAATCAAATCATAAGTGTGCCCTGTAGGGTGTGCCAAAGGGAAATATTGTGGTTTGACTAAACTAAGTTCTAAGAACGTTGGCCGCGGCAACATTTTTTGACGAAAATTGAAGAAAATTGATAGCTCCCATCTAGAGGTCACCCCAAACAAGCATGCCACAAAGTAATCCGATCATAAATGTACCCTGTAGGGTGTGCCGAAGGGAAATATTGAGTCTTCTGACTAAACTTAAGTTCTAAGAACGTTGGCCACGGCAACATTTTTTGACAGAAATTGAAGAAAATCGATAGCTCCCATCTAGAGGTCTCCCCAAACAAGCATACCAGGTTTCAAAGCAGTCTGATCATAAATGTGCCCTGTAGGGTGTGCCAAAGGGAAATATTGTGGTTTGACTAAAATGAGTTCTAAGAACATTGGCCGCGGCAACATTTTTTGCCGGAAATTGAAGAAAATTGATAGCTCCCATCTAGAGCTCACCCTAAACAAGCATACCAGGTTTCAAAGCAATCAAATCATAAATGTGCCCTGTAGGGTGTGCCAAAGGGAAATATTGTGGTTTGACTAAACTAAGTTCTAAGAACGTTGGCTGCGGCAACATTTTTTGACGGAAATTGAAGATAATTGATAGCTCCCATCTAAAGCTCACCCTAAACAAGCATACCAGGTTTCAAAGCAACCAAATCATAAATGTGCCCTGTAGGGTGTGCCAAAGGGAAATATTGTGGTTTGACTAAACTAAGTTCTAAGAACATTGGCCGCGGCAACATTTTTTGACGGAAATTGAAGAAAATCGATAGCTCCCATCTAAAGCTCACCCTAAACAAGCATACCAGGTTTCAAAGCAATCAAATCATAAATGTGCCCTGTAGGGTGTGCCAAAGGGAATTATTGTGGTTTGACTAAACTAAGTTCTAAGAACGTTGGCCGCGGCAACATTTTTTGACGAAAGTTGAAAAATTTATAGTAATTTATATATTTTTTATACTTAACAATGACCCAGACATAGCTGGTGCTAACTCTTAAAATTCTAGGGCCAAACACAAATTTTGCCCCCCAATCCCCAAAATTTGCATCTGAAACCAAGAGAAATCATGTCCTGAAGGTCCTCCATACTTTGCCCTCAGTGCGAATGCGCAGTGTCAAGGACATCCCGAAATTGGCGCCAATTATCATTCTTACAAGCAGTGCCTGGTCAGCGCTATGTACTCAGCGGGGAGGTATGAGCTCCCAACTCCTGGGAGGGCCATCCCCGACTGGGTCATTGGTAAGTATAAAAAATATATAAATTACTATAAATTTTTTAACATTTTTATACTGTACCAATGACCCAGACATAGCTGAATAGTAAAAAGGCTGGAGGGCCTAGGACATAGAGGAAAATCCAATAAGCTCAACTATATAGAGTCAACCCCTCGAGGAGAAAAGGAGTATTAGGCTTTACATGTATCTTTCTTATTTTATGATGAATTAGAAAGACACACCCTTCATAATTGAGCATAATAACATTCATGTTCTCTATTAACATCCAGTATAACCCCTTATACTAATTATTTTTAAAGTAAGCCAATAAATAAAGTTAGTCCAGAGAATTGAGACTCTTTATATTCTCTTAAAAGTGTCCGAGGATTGTATATTAACGCCTGTTTGACACGTAACATATACAAATGTTTCACACCGGGCTACACTTTAAAAATATGACATGAATGAATTTTTAACATTAATATTGTTGCGTGCCACCCCCACAATGAGGGGGTTAACAACCCTTGAAAGACGAGTGTCTGAAATATGAACTTATTTCACTTTTCACACCCTGGTGTGCATACAAGACTTGTTCAAAACAGCACAGACCCTCATTTCGCAAGAGCTGGTGGCATTTGGAATTTAAATGAATTTGCTCTTTCCAGCAACATGTGATTGGGTTCGCCTGGTGTGAGATTTAGGTTTGACTTATAGGTTTGTCAGGTAACTGGAATTCAACAATAATACTTGTATAAAGTTCCACAAAATAATTTATTTATAACATTTCCATAACACAGTAATTTAATATTGTGCAGCTATAATAATAGCTAGATTTTCTGGATACAAATATTGTATAAATAATGGAGAGTTGATATCGCTCAGGATGATTCAGAACTTGGTTTATAATTCACCAAGTTGGCCTTCTACCGATTGTCAGGTGTATTGTGGCTATGCAATTCATCATTTTCACAACTGTCGTGCATTTGGGTGACTGGCCATAAAACAATGTCAAACAGAATATCCCCAAAGAGAGTTAACACCAGATCTGGAGAAATAGTTGAGCTCCCAGATCTGGAGTCGGGCGAATACGTTTGGACGTTATTGGAAAGCTCCCCCAGATCTGGGGCGACGGACTGACAGTGACGCTTCCAGATCTGGAGTTTAATTTAAATTAAGCAGTTCTAATTTCGTCAACACCACCAGATCTGTCGCAATGAGCTTTATAATGCTAATAGCTCATGACAAATTGATTTGGGTTTAATTACATTAATATTTCAAAGTGCTTTAATTGCTTAAGTGTTTTGACAGGGGAAAACTCCCTATCAAGACACAGAAGAAATGAAAACAATCTGAAGGCACACAGAAATAAATAGTGAGGCTACCGGAAGGTGCTCTCAGCGACAGATCTGGTGCATCTATTTGACAAACACAATACTTTGGTCACACTTCTGGTGAACCTACCATTCCAACTTGTGATTTAAGTGATGCAGTACTCATTATTTAGTTTTTGCAATCACAAGATCTGGAGTTATGGTTTTATTGTGTTTAATATTGGCAGAATGTTTTTAGCGTAACACTCTTGACGTCTGCGTATCAATGGCTCAGAGACAGCACACCATTGCGGGCCCTGCTGGCTTTTATACCCTCTGGAGTCTGGATTGACCAATCAGATTCCAGTATTACATTACGTCACATAGCCTTGAAAACATTTCGAAAAATGTTTAACATGGAGACGAACAATTCGTGATGCTTGCGAGTTGCGAATAATCAAAATATAAACATATTCGATGGATGACAACACTGGAGGGTTATCAGCCACAGAATACTGGTATTCGATGATTGAAAATATCTTTGAATTAGGCTATAAAAATGTGATAATTGTTGGAACGAAGCAGTTGAAGTGGGTGACGGTGACAGCAAAATTCGACCAGAATGGACGAGTTTGCAATTCCCAACGAAAGAAAATAGATTGATACAGGTGAACTGTTCATTCTAATGTTTACGCATATATACAAATGAGGAAATGATAATACGTTGATTTTGGAAGTGACAGTAAAATGTTGCAGGTAATTCATTAATTTTGTCGATTTGAATTTATAAGTTGTTGTTTCCTAATTTCGTGTGGTGAGTTGCCGAGCCGATTTTTATGTACTATAGGCCGTAGGCCTACAGTTGCGACAAAAAAAGGTCGCAGTAACCATCCCGGTAACGACTCAGAATTACTGACTCCGGAGGAGGAATCCCCTTGCTTTTCACTATAAAGCAGGTGACCTAAGGGAACACCCCCCCCCCCCCCTTCCCCTTGCCCGGGGTCAAATAGCCCAGAGCGAAGAGGGCAGCAGGACGGAGTCACTGCCGGAACAGAAAGTCTGCATAACTATAGTTGCAACTGTTTAGTGGATGACATTCTGAGCAACAGATAACGGACCTAAACAATGCAGGTCTCCAGAAATGGACTCAATATTTCCGAGATAAAAATTTGTGAATGTGGATGGCTGAGACCAATATGCAGCCTTCATTAAATCTGTAATAGCAACACTATTTGCGTAAGCCCAAGATGTAGAAAGAGCTCTTACTTCATGAGCCGAAATCTTAAGCACAGACTGCTGAGATGAAGATAGATTATCATAAGTAGTACGGATAGTTAATTGAATCCATCTAGCAATAGAATGGACCGAAATGTCCTTTCTATTAGGCATCAGAGACAGAAAGAAGCGTTTTCGTCCCTTTCTGATAAACTAAGATCTTTGTTTATAAATACGTAAGGCTCTAACAGGACAGAGTAAAGGCCTACGCCCGTCTGAAGACGGAAGGGCCTTAATAACAATAGGTTCCGGATATTTATTAGGAGCCTGATTCTTAGCTAAAAATCCAACATTAGTGGTAAAGGTAATAGTGTTCCCGACACTACGATAGTGAGAATCATCCACCGATAGTGCATGAAGCTCACAGACTCTTCTAGCAGAAGAGAAAGCTAAGAGAAACGCTGTCTTATAAGACAAGAATTTGAAATCTACTGTCCCAAGAGGCTCAAATGGCTTTTCTTTCAGTTTAAGAAGAACCCAAGCTAAATTCCATTTAGGAATTAATCTAAGAGTTCTGGGTCTATTTATCGAGAAGTTTCTAACTAATTTAGATAAAGAGACATTAGATCCAATTTGTAAACTATCATGGTATGCATAGGTATCAGATAACATAGACCTATAACCTTTAATAGTAACAGGCTGCAGTTTGATGTCGTCAAACAAGTATACTAGAAAGTTTGCAATGTCTGGTATGGAGGGATCAAAAATATCAACAGAACGATCCCTACACCAACGACGAAAGACCTTCCACTTAGCCGCATAGTTTAGCAAAGAGGAGGTCCTCCTACAGTTAGAAATCGCGTCCACTGCTCGTCCTGTAAAATGCTTGCCGTGCAAGAAGGACCTCACAACGGAAATACGTGAAGGTTGAGACCTTGCGGGTTGTGATGAAGTTGACGCGATTTCCTCTGCGAAAGAAGATCCTCTCGTGGAGGAAGTTTTCGCGGTAAGTCCCACAGCAGACACCTGAGTAGATTTATCCACGGTCTCTGTGGAGACAGAGATGCTACCAAAAGAATTTTGCATTGAGATTGTTTTATCTTTAGCAATATTTGCTGAATTAACGGCGCTGGAAGATACGCATATCCTATCATTTCATCCCACGAGATCGATAGAGCGTCTACTGCATATGCTCGGGGATCCGGACATGGTGACACATACGTCTGCAACTGATTGTTGAGTTGTGTCGCAAATAAGTCTATCATTGGCCGTTCCCATTGGTAGCAAATCTGTTTGTTGAGAGTCCATTCTGATGGCAACAAGCGACCCTTCCGTGAAAGGGAGTCTGCTAAAACATTCAGACGACCCGGAATATGAAGGACCGAAAGTAGAACTTGGTGTTCTAGAACAAACAGAAGGATTCTTTCCGTTAAAATTGAATAAAGGAATGGAATGAGTGCCTCCCTGGTTCCGGATATACGCCACTACTGTCGTATTGTCGGACAGGATTTGGACATGTGCTTTCTGAATAATGTTCATCCAATGACGTAATGCAAGCCAAATTGACATCATTTCCTTGATGTTTATGTGCTTGCTTAGAAATTGCGAATCCCAAAGACCCTGGCACTTCGAATCCGTTGGGATCAATGTTGCACCCCAACCAGACATGGGGTCAAATACTTTGGAAAGTATTTAAATGCAAATGCAAATACTTTTCAAATTTTCAAATGCAAATGCAGCTGAAATTGTTCAAATGCAAATGCATTTGAAAATCAATTCAAATACTTTTCAAATACTTTCAAATACATTCTGACAAGTTAAAGAAAATAAAACTAAAAATCAGCTAAATCTTTCTTTCAATGTTTATTAAACATTTTTGTATTACTATCTCAGCCCTAGCATGGCCATTGTGGATTGATTACATTCAGTTTGTTCAGTTACAGAAAATAATATTCAATTTCTTCTGCTTGGCATATAATTTCTCTTGTAGCTGTGCTGTATAATTTTTCACCCAGTGTTGAATGTGTGTTCCTAAATCCACTTTCCACCTGTGTTATGCCCTAGGCTGTATTCTGATAAAAAAATATGCTACTTCAGTTGATTCAAAAGACTAAGTGGATGGTCATTTATTACACCATGCTGTGCATCTTGTCAGAGTTTGTATGAACACACTTTATCAGCACAGTAATCTTCCAAGTTCAAGATTTCTTTAGGCTGGACAAACAAATTAATTAACAAGAAGGAATTCCCTTTCCAGCCAACTGTGTGAAACTAGGTATATAATTAATCTGTTGAGTAACAAATGCAAAGTTCAATTTATGAAGTTAAGACAAAAGTATTTGAAATGTATTTGGAAAGTATTTGAAATTTCAAATACTTTTTCTTTCAAATGCAAATCCAAATACTTGCTTCTAAAATATTCAAATGCAAGTGCAAATGCAAATACTTGAAATCACGCATTTAAATGCATTTAAATGCAAATGCATTTGCATTTGACCCGAAGTCTGACCCCAACCTGTTTGACTGGCATCCGTCATAATTGTAAAACCCGGATCCGGCAACTGCAGTGGAACTCCCTGAGTTAACCACTGAATGTTTGCCCAAGTCTGAATCTCTTGTTTCACTTGATTTGACAAGAGAATGTCTATATCGAGCGAATGAATCTTTACACTCCAATTCTGAGTCAAGAAAATTTGGAGAGGACGAGTGCACAACCGCCCCATCGGAATGAGATCCGCAGTGGCTCCACACAGACCTATCAGTCTCATGAACTCCCTCGCTGTGACTTTGTCTGAGTGAAGACAATAGCGAGCGTAACAACTGACTAATTTCGCTCTGGTTAACGTCAGATGAACGAGATTGTTGTGCGTCTCGAAGCTCATTCCCAGATGAGTGAATGACTTGGACGGCACCAGATCCGACTTCTCCTCGTTTATAATAAAACCGAGACGTCGGAGTAATAGAAGAAGATTCTGCACATCGTTCTGAAGCGTTAACTCGTTGCCGTACCTCTGAAGAATGTCGTCCAGGTAGGCCGACGTTACCAGACAAATGAGCTCGGAAATGTATCATTACCGAGTTCATTATTCGAGTGAAAGCCCAGGGTGCTAGGTTCAATCCGAAGCACATCGCCCAGAATTGATATACAACTCCTAGGACTGCGAAGCGTAGATACTTTCTGAATGTCGGATGTATCATGACGTGAAAGTACGCATCTTTGAGATCTATGCTTGTAGCATAGTCGTTCACCCGAATACTCGCTCTGAGCGATCAATCGTCTCCATATAGAACTTCGGAGCGACGATCAGCTTGTTTATCCAGCTCAGATGTATGACTGGACGGAACGAGCCGTCTGGTTTCGGAACCAGAAACAGATGGCTGTAGAAACCCGGTGATTCCTGGTCTTCTACGACCTCTACCACGTTCTTCACCAGAAGAGACTGTACTTCCGATAAAAGAGCATCTCTTTTCTGCGGATTTGACGGAAGCCGAGTCCATTTTGGACTTCGAGTTAATGGAGGCTTTCGTTTGAAGGATATTCTTAGTCCTTCAGAAATTACCCCTCGGACCCAGGGGTCGTCCGTAATCGACGCCCACTCGTCTGTAAAACTTGATAACCTTCAGCCCACCGGAACACGACAGAGGTTCAAACCATCACCTCCTGGACCTGTGAGACCTGCGGAAGGAGAAATTACGTCCTCCACGACCCGCACCTCGTCCCGTCGACCTCGGAACGTCAGACCGGTTGTCTCGGCCTGAATAACGTCCCGTACGTGAGTCGCTGCCTTGACGGTCTCTAGAATAAGACCTAGAGGACGTATAAGAACCTCTGTAGGAACTTCTCTTGGGCGTACTTTCCCAGAAGTGCGGGTCTTACTCTTATCTGCTGCATCCGACTTTTTGGAAGCGGATTTAAAAAGCAGAGAACCGAAGCTTTCTTAGTTATCTTATCATAGATTGCTGAAAGCTTGCCGTCGAAGAGAAGCTCTCCGGAGACCGAAGCGACTCTGAGAGAGTTCTTCACCTTACTATCCACACACGTGGATGTAGCTAGGGCTGCGTCACGTCTAACCAACTCCAGGTTTGCCACTGAAAGGGCGGAGTTATACGTGGAATAAGCTACTGCCCTTGAAAGAAGTCTTAATGAGGATTGTATATCCTGGAATTCTTTCCCTTGAAGACGCAATGATAATGCCTTAGTAAGGTGCAGGGATCGATTTAATTTTGAAAAATTGCATAGCATTTTGCTACAAGTGTAGGAGAAATGTGTAGCAATTTTGAAAAATTGCGTAGCTATTTTCAAATTGTATTATTTTTGTTTTTTAAGGCCCCTAAAACACAGATTGTCGTGGGAATGCAGCACTCCATCTCTCCTCAATCAAAAACAAATCAATAAATGTTATGTAAAGAAAAATCAATAAATGTTGGGTGGTTACACCATTGATCCATTGCCAACATTATTTCTTGCAATGTGTGTGATTTCGGGTGATTGTGCATGATTTTGTGAGATTTAGAGCGAGTGCCTGTCATTTCCTTTCCTTTGTGAGGTGTCGTTTCGCTCCAATACCCGTTCACCCGGGTTGTTTCGCCCCCCCCCCCCCCCCCCCCCCCCCAAGATTTGGGGCGAAACGACCCGTGTCAGAGGTGATCTTTTTTATTTAATTTGAATAGTTTATTTAAATAGTTTTTAACAATTTGTTCACTTATCATATCTATGTGTCGTATATGTGGTGAAAAATACCCCATAACCATTATCAATGAGCAAATGAGAAAACAGTTTCTTGAACTTTCCTCTCATCTTTGTGATCATGTCTAGAAAGGAAAAGATGGACTGTGAGGGGTATTTGTCTGATGCACAAATGTCAAGGTAGGCAGTTGTCCGAATGATGTCCGTGCACCACTTCGATACACCCTTAGAGGAAACGTACCAAAGTAAATAAATATGCGTAGCTGGGCTATTCTATCATACAATATTACTCCAGAGTTGCAACTTCTGGAATCTAATTCTTTACTTTGGCGGATAAAGTGTACCAAAACAAAACAAATAAATTACATGTCTCAATACATGTCCAATATAATTTTAGGGGAGAGGGGGCGCAAAACGACCCACTTCCGAATGTGGGGAGAAACAACCCAGGGCAAAACGACCCACGGGAAAGGAATTGGGACAAAACGACCCAAGGGGCAAACAGAATTTGGGGCGAAACGACCAAAATTGTGATTGTGGTATTTAGCCTTTAACGAATACCCATAATCGGACTGGGGTACGAATGCTGGCAGTTGTGTTGAATGATTCACCACTTGTGTCGGATGATAAGAACTAAAATCATAATTTATTTTAGGGAACCTCCGGTGTTTGACGGGACCTCCTGTGTTAAGTGCGATCAGCATTTCACTGCTCGAAGACATTGTAATTCTTATATTGTCATTCAGGTCAACCATTTGAACTAAAGACAAACATTAAAACCATGTGTGTTCATACCAAGAGAACTTCTCATTGGTTAAACCGTAAACGTGAATACATGATAACTGACCCCTCTAGGACATAAAAACACAGCCACGTGTTTTTAAGTTACAAGGTTATCGATTGGCGTAATGAATAGCAGAAACAAGTTTTGTATCCAATGACAGGAAGTGTCTGTCTCGATGATTAACCTTCTATCGAAAATCAAAACAATAACGTGCACACTAGATACATTACCAGGACGTGAGGACGGACCCAGGCACTGGTAATTAATATTTAAATAATGAATCGCAAAATGATATACAGAGAAATGAAATGCATCGCTGAAATCGAAAAATGCGATGCGATACCGGTTAAATCGACCCCTGGTAAGGTGGTCTGCGTATCATAAAGCGTCTAAGCTTGCTCTGTTAAGACGTTATTGTCATTTCCAACGTCGCGGTTGGAATAGACATAGACGACGGTAACGACAATTCCAAGTCTTCCGCCTCGTCGTCTAGACGCAGAGGAACTCTCGGTATGCCCTGTCCTGCCGTTTCGAATTTATTCCTTGAATTGATGAAAGGCAGATTGAGAGCATTAGCGGACAAGAAACCAGCCTTGCCTGTTTTGGAAGCAAGCTTATAGATAGCGTCGTTCAATAATTCGAATGTTCTTGTGACATTATTGGACCTATTCGGAAACTCAGGGACGTCTCTGAACCGCTCAAAGAATTCTGTGTCCAATGATGCTATCAGTCTCTTATCCGGCATCGCAGCAGTCTGGCCCGACGGAACAACTTGTGGAAGGTAATGCCGGATGAAATCTACGGCGGCTTTATGTTATTCCGGAAGGGATAGCTCCAAATCCTCGGTATCCCTTTCGCCATCCTGTCGGACCTCATGATGTTCTCGGTCGTCCGTACCCGATGCTTCGGCGGAGCGTACCGACCCAGCGTCGTCGGATAATTCTTGATCCGACATAGGTTCTGTTGTTTGCTGGGATGCTGCGATAATTTGTGCTATTTGGGATAGCACGTCCATCACTGAGGCCTGTGGAGTAGCGGTCTTACGCTGCTTAGCCGCTGGAAGCTCCGTGTAAACGGACTCCTGCATATTTCTCTTATGCGAACGTCCGGAGTCTACAGGCCTCTTATCCCTGGCTACCGGATGGCGTGACCTGGTCGCCGTGGAATCCCCGATTGGCGAAGCTGGCTGGATATCCTTGGTCACGTAGCCAAGGTGCGGTTGTGTGCGCTGCTGAGAGGATGAGGAAGCCTTTTGGACAGTCTCTCCGGACTGTCTATATAATGGAGCGTCCCGAGCGGCGGACGTATGCTCCGAATGCGAAACATTTTGTACCACAACATCTGGTCCAAGATGTTGTTGTACGAGAGAGGGGCCTCTCTCGCTCGCAGCCTGGATGGACCTGGACGAGCTAGGAACCAGACTACTAGGCTTCCTCCGTTCTCTCCTCTTATCCGCCGGCACTGGGTGTGCACCTTGAATATTTATAGTGCTTGCATCACCCAAATCTCCTTCCTGGACCGCAACGGACGAACCCGGCTGCCGAACCGTTCGATGAATGGACGTTACACCGGGCGAGCTAGCGGACGTCAACGCTGTCGATCCTACTAGGGACCTCTTAGCACTTTAGCCGCTAGCTCTTCATTTAATTGTGACGACGAAGGCACACTATTGGAAGACATCACGGAAACATCACCCTGTTCTTGTTCCTCTGAAATAGAGATTGATAAACTAGAGTGACCCTGCGGAGAAAGGACTGGCATGGCCCTTTCCCCGCTAACAACATACCGTGACACACGTTTCCAATGTTTGTCATCCCAATATTCACATACTGAACAGGAGTTAGTGCGAGTACACTGACTACAATTAATAAAATGATCATGAAAGTCAGAGGAAGATTTCCTCTTATTACAATTTGAACAATATCCTTTCAAAGTGAAAAGAATACAAAAAGTCCTAGTACTCGCACGAACCCCTGAAAACAAAGATACATAATAACATGATCCATTAACATAGAAAAAATAATTGAAATCAAAAAGAAATTTTGAAAAAATATTTTTTCAGCAAAGCCCAAGTTTCTGAAAAATAACGTTGAGCCCCAATGGATCCCAAGCCTAAGTGTGGACAAAAATTTCAAACATATTTTAAAAAATTAATGCAACACTTACGAATAATAATAATGTATCTTGTAATGAATTAAACTAGTACAAAGACAAAAAATCCCCCTCCACAGAGACTGTTGCCAATGTAAACAAGAAGTGTATAAACACCAGAAACATGACTCCAGGCACTGATAACCCTGGCCCAAAATCAGTTACCAATAATACACTATCTGATGCAAAACAGAGACTTCCAGGGAAGAAACTGCAGAACATCAGATGGTAGATGCAGAACACTACGCCTAAACACCCATGGGTGAGAACGTAAACATGGGGAAAAGAACAGAATTCATTCTGTTACCTAGCTAAATCTCCCCATTACTCAAAAATATGCCAAAAGCATGGGAGAATAGCAAGGGGGGACTTAAAGGAAAAGGAGAGAGGAAACACTGAACAAGCAGTGAAACTTAATAGCAAGAATGACAACAACAGGCCCATGCCTCGAAAATAGGCAACTTAACATAATTTCATTAAAAAATTTTAAGTTACAGCCCTGAATATTTTCTGTCACTCATTTTTCCTCTCCTCCTTCTATATCCACTTTAGATCCACCATTTCTCTAATATTTATGTGTCTGGCATCATTTAAACTGAGATTTACAAGCACAAATATCAGTGAGATGTGAACTGATGAAGGGCCAAACAAAGAATGATAATTGGCGCCAATTTCGGGACGTCCTTGACAATGCACATGCGCAGTGAGAGCAAAGTATGGAGGTCCTTCAGGACATGATTTCTTTTGGTTTTAGATGCAAATTTTGGGGATTGGGGGGCAAAATTTGTGTTTGGCCCTAGAATTTTAAGAGTTAGCACCAGCTAAGTCTGGGTCATTGGTACAGTATAAAAATATTGAAGAAAATCGATAGCTCCCATCTAGAGGTCACCCCAAACAAGCATACCAAGTTTCAAAGTGATCCTATCATAAATGCAACCTCTGAGGTGTGCCAAAGGAAATTGTGGACGTACGTACTATGGCAATAGCTCAGCTTGACTTTGTCAAGTTGAGCTAAAAAAAAGATTTTTAAAGAATATTCCTCATTTTGAACTAAGTTATCATTCAGGCTACCACAGTGAGCCCAAATATGAACCCAGGGACTTGGCTTGAACAAACTTGAATCTTATCCCCCTAAGCATGGTGCATACCCAATATCAAAAGATTCTGCCTGCTGGATCTTAAGATTTTCCATGAAATTTGACTGAAATGCACTAAGTTCAAATTTGGGCTCCTATACTGAGCACAAATATAAACCCAGGGAGCCGTTTGAACAAATTTAAATCAGATCCACCCCACAATGTTGCATACCATATCAAAAGATTCTGCCTGCTGGATCTGGAGAAGATTTTTTAAGAAATTTTGCCTGAAATCCACCAAGTTCGAATTCGGGCTTCTATAGCAGGACTCGAAAAGTACACCTGTCCACCTGTCACTGACAGTCAGAAATTTGGTGGAGACAGGTAAAAATAAATCATACCTGTCACATATGACAGGTCAGTTACTCTTTACCAAAGAAATCAGCCAAAACCACCTGCATAAAAAAAAATTAACATGCTATTTTTTTTTTCATTTTTCTCTGGCAAACCATAGCTTAGGACCCCTCATTGAAACAAGCTTATTGAACTCATTGCAATGAGGGGTCATAAGCTATGGTTTGTAAGAAAAAAATGTTTTGTTTTTTTTCGCCTGCAACTAGTGTTGGATAAATGGTTAACCCTTTACCTAACGCTAGTAGTATACGACACTCGTAAAAAATTCTTGTATAAATATTTTCATTTTTTATTTCCAAAACATAGGTTATAACCCCTCATTGGAACGAGCAGGATGCGCCCATTCCAATGATGGGTCATAACCTATGTTTTGGAAGGAAAAAATGAAAATATAAGAAAAGTTCAAAAATTTATAGTAATTTATATATTTTTTATACTTACCAATGACCCAGACTTAGCTGGTGCTAACTCTAACAAAACCAGGGCCAAACACAAATTTTGCCCCCCAATCCCCAAAATTTGCATCCAAAACAAAAAGAAATCATGTCCTAAAGGACCTCCATACTACGCCTCTACTGCGCATGCGCAGTGACGCAGTCGTCCCGAAATTGGCGCCAATTATCATTCTTACTGGCAGTGCCTGGTCAGCGCTATGTACTCAGCGGGGAGGCAAGAGTTCCCAACTCCAGGGAGGGCCATCCCCGTCTGGGTCATTGGTAAGTATAAAAAATATATAAATTACTATAAATTTTTTAACATTTTTATACTGTACCAATGACCCAGACTTAGCTGAATAGTAAACAGGCTGGAGGGCCTAGGACATAGAGGAAAATCCAATAAGCTCAACTATATAGTAAAGAGGTAACCCCTTAAGGAGAAAAGGAGTATTAGGCTTTACATGTATCTTTCTTATTTAATATTAAATTAGAAAGATACACTACCCTTAATAATTGAGCACAATAACATTCATGTTCTCTATTAACATCCAGTATAACCCTTATACTAATTATTTTTAAAGCAAGCCAATAAATAAAGTAGTCCAGAGAATTGAGACTCTTTATAGTCATTTAAAAGTGTCCGAGTATTGTATATTAAAGCCCGTTTGACACTTGACATATACAAATGCTTCACACCGAGCTACACTTTAAAAATAAGACATGAATGAATTTAAACATTAATATTACACTTTAAAACCATCCCGGAAGCAATTCAGAAATACTGATTTGGAGGAGGCATTCCCTTGCTTTTCACTATAAAGCAGGGGAGCTAAGGGAACACCCGCCCCCCCCCCCCCCCCCTTCCCCTTGCCCTGGGTCAAATAGCCCAGAGCGAAGAGGGCAGCCGGATGGAGTCACTGCCGGAACAGAAAGCCTGCATAACTATAATTGCAACTGTTTAGTGGACGACATTCTGAGCAACAGATAACGGACCTAAACAATGCAGGTCTCCAGAAATGGACTCAATATTTCTGAGATAAAAATTCGTAAATGTGGATGGCTGAGACCAATAAGCAGCCTTCATTAAATCTGTAATAGCAACACTATTAGCATAAGCCCAGGAAGTAGAAAGAGCTCTTACTTCATGAGCAGAAATCTTAAGCACAGACTGCTGAGAAGAAGATAAATCTTCATAAGCAGTACGGATAGTTAACTGAATCCATCTAGCAATAGAATGGACTGAAATGTCGGAACAACGGAACTGAATGAGTGCCTCCCTGATTCCGTATATACGCCACTACTGTTGTATTGTCGGATAGGATTTGGACATGAGCATCGTGAATAATGTCCATCCAGTGACGTAACGCAAGCCAAATTGACATCATTTCCTTGATGTTTATGTGCTTGCACAGGAATTGCGGATCCCAAAGACCCTGGCATCTCGAATCCGTTGGGATTAATGATGCACCCCAACCTGTTTGACTGGCATCCGTCATAACGGTAAAACTCGGATCCGGCAACTGCAGCGGAACTCCTTGAGTTAACCACTGAATGTTTGCCCAAGTGTGAATCTCTTGTTTCACTTGATCTGACAAGAGAACGTCTACATCGAGCGAATGAATTTTCACACTCCAATTCTGAGTCAGGAAAATTTGAAGAGGACGTGTGCGTAACCGCCCCATCGGAATGAGATCCGCGGCGGCTCCGCACAGACCTATCAGTCTCATAAATTCTCTCGCCGTGACTTTGTCTGCATGCAGACAATAGCGAGCGTAACAACTGACTAATTTCGCTCTGGTTAACGGCAGACGAACGAGATTGTTGTGCGTCTCGAAGCTCATTCCCAGATGAGTGAATGACTTGGACGGCACCAGATCCGACTTCTCCTCGTTTACTATAAAACCGAGACGTCGGAGCAATAGAAGAAGATTCTGAACATCGTTCTGAAGCGTTAACTCGTTGCCGTACCTCTGAAGAATGTCGTCCAGGTAGGCCGACGTTACCGCAGACGAATGAGCTCGGAAGTAGATCATTACCGAGTTCATTACCCGAGTGAAAGCCCAGGGTGCTAGATTCAGTCCGAAGCACATCGCCCGGAATTGATACACCACTCCAAGGACTGAGAAGCGTAGATACTTTCGGAATGTCGGATGTACCATGACGTGAAAGTACGCATCTTTGAGATCTATGCTCGTTGCATAATCGTTCACCCGAATACTCGCTCTGACCGATCGAATCGTCTCCATATAAAACTTCGGAGCGACGATCAGCTTGTTTATCCAGCTCAAATCTATGACTGGACGGAACGAGCCGTCTGGTTTCGGAACCAGAAACAGATGGCTGTAGAATCCCGGAGATTCTACGACCTCTACCGCACTTCTGATAACAGAGCGTCTCTTTTTTGTGGATTTGACGGAAGATGAGTCCACTTTGGACTTCGAGTTAATGGAGGCTTTCGTTTGAAGGATATCTTTAGACCTTCCGAAGTCACTCCTCTCACCCAAGGGTCGTCCGTAATCGACGCCCACTCTTGTGAAAAGCTCGACAACCTTCCGCCAACCGGAACGCGATAGAGGTTTAAGCCATCACCTCCTGGACCTGCGAGGCCTGCGGTAGGAGAAACCACGTCTTCCACGACCCGCACCTCGCCTCGTCGACCTCGGAGCGTCCGACCGATTGTCCCGGCCTGAAGGACGTCCCGAACGAGAGTCGCTATCCTGACGGTCTCTCGAATAAGACCAAGAGGACGCACCGGAACCTCTATAGGAACCTCTCTTGGGCGCATTAGACCCAGAAGTGCCTGTCTTATTCGTGTCTGCTGTATCCGACTTCTTAGGAGCCGATCTGAACAACAGAGAATCATTAGCTTTCTTTTTAATTTTATCATAAATAGCGGAAAGCTTGCCGTCAAAGAGAAGTTCTCCTGAGACCGAAGCGACTCTAAGAGAGTTCTTCACCTTAGAATCCACTAGTGTGGATGTAGCTAGGGCTGCGTCACGTCTAACCAACTCCAGATTTGCCACTGAAAGGGCGGAGTTACACGTGGAATAAGCTACTGCCCTTGAAAGAAGTCTCAAAGAGGATTGTATATCCTGAAACTCTTCCCCTTGAAGGCGCAGTGATAACGCCTTAGTAAGGTGATCTGCGTAAGATAAGGCATCTAAATTGGCTCTGTTAGATGCAATAGTTGTTTCCAACACCGCGGTTGGAATAGAAGCTGACGACGGTAATGATAGCTCTAAGTCTTCCGCCTCGTCGTCCATATGCAGAGGAACTCTCGGTATACCCTGTCCTGCCGTATCGAATTTATTCCTTGCATTAATGAAAGGCAGGTTGAGAGTATTAGCGGACAAGAAACCTGCTTTCCCCGTCCTGGAAGCAAGTTTAAATATAGCGTCGTTCAATAATTCAAATGTTCTAGCAACATTATTGGACTGCGACGGAAACTCGGGAGCGGTGTCCCTGAACCGCTCAAAAAATTCAGAGTCCAATGACGCTATAATTCTCTTGTCCGGAAGCGCAGCAGTCTGGCCCGACGGAACAACTTGAGGGAGAAAGTGCCGGATGAAGTCCACAGCAGCTTTATGTTGTTCCGAAAGCGATAACTCCAAGTCATCCGTATCCCTTTCACCATCCGGTCGGACCTCATGATGTTCCCGGTCGGACCTCATGATGTTCCCGGTCGTCCGCCCCCGATGCTTCGGCGGAGCGTACCGACCCAGCGCCGTCGGATAATTCTCGATCCGACACCGTTTCTGTCGGCTGCTGGGATGCTGCGATAAGCAAGAATGTCCGGCGTCGAGACCTGCGGAGGCGCAGTCTTTCGCTGCTTCGCCGAGGGCAGCTCCGCATCAGATGGCTCCCGCATAGTTTCCCTATGCGAACGTCCGGAGTCCATCGGTCTCGAATCCCTGGCTGCCGGATGGTGTGACCTGGTCGCCGAAGAATCCTTCATCGGCGAAGCTGGTAATATATCGGCGGTCACGCAGCCAAGGTGCGGTCGTGTGCGCTGACGAGAAGAGGAAGCCTTAACAGTCTCTGCGGACTGCTTATACAATGGAGCGTCCCGAGCGACGGACATATGCTCCGCTAAAGACACATTTTGTACCACAACATCTGGTCCCAGATGTTGTTGTACGAGAGAGGGGCCTCTCTCGCTCGCGGCCCGGCTGGACCTGGACGAGCTAGGAACCGGACTAAAAGGCTTCCTCCGTTCTCGCTTACTATCCGCCGTCACTGGGTGTGCATCTATTATGTTTATAGTGCTCGCATCACCCAAAATTGCCTCTTGGACCGCATCGGACGAACCCGGCTGCCGAACCATTCGGTGAATGGACGCTACACCGGGCGAGCTAGCGGACGACATTTGTCTAATCTCCATGAGCACTTCTGCCGCTAGCTCTTAATTCATTTGTGACGACGGACGCACACTTGAAGAAGATAACATGGAAACATCACCCTGTTCTGGTTCCTCTGAAATAGAAACTGAGAGAGTAGAGTGACCTTGCGGAGAAAGAGCCGGCATCGCTCTTTCTCCAGAAACAACATATCGTGACACACGTTTCCAATGTTTCTCATCCCAATGTTCACATATAGGACAGGGATTCATGCGAGAACACTGACTACAATTAATACAATGATCATGAAAGTCAGAGGAAGATTTCTTCCTATTACAATTTGAACAACGTCCCTTCATTGTGAAAGAACAACAATAAGTCCTAGTTACTCGCAAAAACCCCTGACACAAAGATACATAATAACATGATCCATTAATAAATGAAAAAACAATTGCAAAACAAAATAATTTTGAAAAAATATTTTTTCAGCGAAGCCCAAGTTGCTGAAAAGTAACGTTGAACCCCGATGGATCCGATGGCAAAGTGTGGTCAAAAATTTTAAATTTACATTAAATAATTAATGAGACACTTTCGGATAATATAAATGTATCTTATAGTGAGATAAACTACAGCAAAGGCAAACAGCCCCCCTCAAAAAAGGCTGTTGCCAATGAAAACAAACAGTGTAAAAACACCAGAAAACATGACTCCAGGCACTGAAAAAACTGGCCCGGAATCAGTCATCAATTACACTCTATCTGATGCAAAACAGAGACTCCCAGGGGAGAATCTGCAGAACATCAGATGGAAGATGCAGAACACAAACGTTATACACCCATGGGTGAAAACGTAACTATGGGGAAAATAACAGAAAACATTCTGTAACCAAGCAACTCTCCCAGAAAATTTTAGAAATGAAATTTCTCAAAAATATGCCAAAAGCATGGGAGAATTGCAAGGGGGGACTTTAGAAGGTTAGGGGAGAGGAAACACTGAATAAGCAGTGCAACAATTAGCAAGAATGACAACAAGAGGCCCATGCCTCGAAAATAGGCAACTTAACATAATTTCATCAAAAAATTTTAAGTACAGCCCTGATTATTTTTTGTCACTTCTTTTTCCTCTCCTCCTTCTATCCTCCTTAGAATCACATTTTCTCCAAAAATCACGTGTCTGGCATCCTTTAAACTGAGATTTACAAGCACAAAGATCAGTGAGATGTTGACTGATGAATGGCCAAACAGAGAATGATAATTGGCGCCAATTTCGGGATGACTGCGTCACTGCGCATGCGCAGTAGAGGCGTAGTATGGAGGTCCTTTAGGACATGATTTCTTTTTGTTTTGGATGCAAATTTTGGGGATTGGGGGGCAAAATTTGTGTTTGGCCCTGGTTTTGTTAGAGTTAGCACCAGCTAAGTCTGGGTCATTGGTACAGTATAAAAATATTGCAGGGCGATTTTTGTGTGTTGCGCTGGCCGGTTTTGCCTGTTATGTTAGGTAAAGGGTTAATAATCAGTGAATGATTTGATTCTGGAATCAAAACATCAACATTAGAGATAACAGTAATGTAAAAAATTTTGTTCACTGTTGAATGGTCTAGCCCAACATACATGTAGTATACATTTTAAACACAACTTTTCACAGTATTGTACATGTATATACATGCCCATAAATTCACATTAGTTTACAATGTTCAGGTGAAAATTTGAAGTGACAGGTAAGAATAAAATCCACCTGTCATATGTGACAGGCAAAAATTTTGAAATATTTCAAGGCCTGTTCTATAGTGAGGCCTAATATGAATCCAGGGGGGGGAGGGGGGGGGGGGCCGATTTCTGCAAACTTGAATCAGATCCACCCCACAATGTTGCATACCAAATATCAAAAGATTCTGCCTGCTGGATCTGGAGAAGATTTTTTAAGAAATTTGCCTGAAATGCACTAAGATCGAATTCGAGCTTCTATAGTGAGCCCAAATATGAATCTAGGAAGCCGATTCGAACAAACTTGAATCAGATCCACCCTACAATGTTGCATACCAAATATCAAAAGATTCTACCTGCTGGATCTGGAGAAGAAGATTTTTTAAGAAATTTGCCTGAAATGCACTAAGTTCGAATTCGGGCTTCTATAGTGAGCCCAAATATACATCCAAGGGGCCGATTTGAACAAACTTGAATCAGATCCACCCCACGATGTTGCATACCAAATATCAAAAGATTCTACCTGCTGGATCTGGAGAAGATGATTTTTTAAGAAATTTGCCTGAAATGCATTGAAGTTCGAATTCGAGCTTGTATACTGAGCCCAAATGTAAATCCAGGGGGCCGATGTGAACAAACTTGAATCAGATCCACCCCACAATGTTGCATACCAAATATCAAAAGATTCTGCCTGCTGGATCTGGAGAAGATTTTTTAAGAAATTTGCCTGAAATGCACTAAGTTCGAATTCGAGCTTCTATAGTGAGCCCAAATATGAATCTAGGAAGCCGATTTGAACAAAATAGAATCAGGTCCACCCCACAATGTTGCATACCAAATATCAAAAGATTCTGTCTGCTGGATCTGGAGATGAAGATTTTTTAAGAAATTTGCCTGAAATGCACTAAGTTCGAAATCAGGCTCCTATACTGAGCCCAAATATGAACCCAGGGGGCCGATTTGAACAAACTTGAATCAGATCTACCCTACAATGTTGCATACCAAATATCAAAAGATTCTGCCTGCTGGATCTGGAGAAGAAGATTTTTTAATGTTTTTCCCATTGTCTACAGTGTTAAAAAGTACTGACTCAGCACTTTTTCAAAGTCCTGAAAAAAGTACCTTGTGATCAAACCGATAGGGATTTTTTTTAACCATTCTATTCTACTGAATAAAAGTAAGATTTATACAAAATAAGAATTCTCTGTGCCGTGTAGTTTTGGAGATATGGCAGTTTTAAGGTTTTTCCTATTTTTAGCTCCCGAGGTTCCCACGGGGCAATGAGAACAATTTTTTTGGCATCAATCAACTACTAATGACCCATTATCATCTCATATCAAATTTGGTTCAAATCGACCTCACGGTTCTGAAAGTTAAAAAATTTATAGTAATTTATATATTTTTTATACTTACCAATGACCCAGACATAGCTGGTGCTAACTCTTAAAATATAGGGCCAAACACAAATTTTGCCCCCCAATCCCCAAAATTTGCATCTAAAACTAAAGAAAACATGTCCTGAAAGGCCCTCCACACTTCGCCCCTACTGCGCATGCGCAGTGTCAAGGACGTTCCGAAATTGGCGCCATTTATCATTCTAATAACCAGTGCCTGGTAAGCGCTATGTACTCAGCGGGGAGGCAAGAGTTCCCAACTCCTGGGAGGGCCATCCCCGTCTGGGTCATTGGTAAGTATAAAAAATATATAAATTACTATAAATTTTTTAACATTTTTATACTGTACCAATGACCCAGACATAGCTGAATAGTAAAAAGGCTGGAGGGCCAAGGACATAGAGCAAAATGGAATACGCTCAATAAAATAAAATAGAGTCATCCCCTGTAGGGAAAAGAAGTAATAGGCCTTACATGTATCTTTCTTATTTATGATAAATTAGAAAGATACAACACCTTCCAAAAATTGAGCTTCATACATCCATGTACTCTATTAATATCCAATAATCCTTATACTAATAATTTTTAAAGTAAGCCAATAACAAAGTAAGTCTAGAGAATAGAGACTCTTATACTCCTAAAAGTGTGTGAGAATTGCATAATCATGTCCGTTGACATATGCAATATTCAAAAGCTATACTTTAAAAACTAAGACTTGAATGAATTTTATAAACTTAAACTTCTCACTAAACAACCATCCCAATAACAGCTCAGAATTACTAACTCCGGAGGAGGTATCCCCTTGTTTTCATAGTAAAAACAGGTGACCCAAGGGAACACCCTCCCCCCCCCCCCCCTTTTTTCTTGCCCTGGGTCAAATAGCCCAGAGCGAAGAGGGCAGCCGAACGGAGACACTGCCGAAACAGACAGCCTACCTAGCTATAGTAGCAACTGTTAAGTGAATGACATTCTGAGCAGTAGATAACAGACCTAACAATAGAGGCCTCCAGAAATGGACTCGATATTTCTGAGATAAAATTCATGAATGGATGGCTGAGCGCAATGAGCAGCCTTCAAAATCTATAATAGCAACACTATTAATGTAAGCCCAAGAAGTAGAAGAACTCTTACTTCATGAGCCGAAATCTTAAGCACAACTGCTAAGCCAATGATATACCATAAGCAGTACGCTAGTTAATAGAATCCATTAACAATAAAATGGAGCGTAACGTCCTTCTACTAGACATCAAAGACAGAAGAAGCTTACGCCCTTGTAATAAACAGATATCTGTTTATAAATACATAAACTGTACCCGGAAAGAGTAAAGGCCTATGCCCATACGAAGACGGAAGGACCTTAAAATAATAGGTTCCGGATAATAGGAGCCTAACTCTTATGCAACAATCCAACCTAAATAGTAACGGAAGTATTGATTCCGAAACTATGAAAGTGAAAATCATCCATCGATAGTGCATGAAACTCACTGACTCTACAGTAAAAGAGAAACCAACAGAATTACTGTCTAAAAGGTCAGAATTTGAAAACTACTGTTTCCAGAGGCTCAAATGATTACTTAGCTAAATAAGAACCTGAAGTTAAAATCCGTATAGGAATTTAATCTAAAGATTCTAAGTCTATTTATCAAAAAGTTACTAACTGACTTAGATAAAAAGACAAAAGACTCAATTGTAAACTATCGTAGAGTGCATAGGTATGAGGTAACATAAACCTATAACCTAAATAACAACAGGCTGCAGTAGATCTTGTGAAACAAGTATACTAAAAAATAGCAATGAGTAGTATGGAGGGATCAACCATATGAACATAATGATCCCTACACCACGACGGAAGAGCCTCCACTTTAGTCGCATAGAATAGCGAAGAAGAGGATCTCCTACAGTAAGAAATCGCGTCCAAAGCTCGTCCAGTACAGTGCTTACAATGCAATACGGACCACACAACGGAATACATGAAGGTTGCGACCTTGCTGGTTGTGATAAAGATGACACGATTTACCCAGTGAAAAAAGATCCCCACATAGAGGAAGATTTCACGTTAAGATCCACAGTAGACAAGAGAGTAAATTACTCATGATCTCTGTGAAGATAGAGATGCTATCAACAGAAATGTATTGTGGTTGTTTATCTTAGCAATACCTACTAAAACAACAGCGCCGGAGGATACGCGTATCCTATCATTCCGTCCTATAGATCAATAGAGCGTTAACAGTATTAGCTCAGAGATCTGGACAAGCCAACACATACGTCTGCAATTGATTAGCAAGCTGTGTCATAAATAAAACATCATTGAGCGCTCCCATAGATAGCAAATCTGATTGAATACTTGTTTGTTGAGAGTCCATTCTGACAGCAACAAGCGACCCGTAAGAGAACGGGAGTGCGATAAAACAATCAGACGACCCAGAATATGACGGACCAAAACTGAACTTGGTGTACTATAACCAACAGACGGATTCTTTCCATTAAATTGAATAACGGAAACGAAAGAGTGCCTCCCTGGTTCCGGAGATACGCCACTACTGTCGAATTAAAGGACAGGAATTTGGGCATGCGTTACTGAATAATGTTCATGCAATGACATAAAGCAAGCCTAAAAAACATTATTCCGCGGAAGTTAAACTGATAGCTAAAAGACTGCGGAACCCAAAGACCCTGGCACTTCGAATCCGTAGGGATCAGTATATATCCCAATCTGTTTGACTGGCAACCGTCATAACAGCCACACTCGGGTCCGGCAACTGCGGCGGCACTCTCTGAGTCAACCACCGAATGTTTGCCCCAGTCTGAATCTCTTGTAACACTAGATAGACAAGAGAATGTATAAATCAAGCAATTCATGGATTGCCGGAAAGTTGCCGTCGAAGAGAAGCTCCTCCGAGAACGAAGCGACTCTGAGAGAGTTCTTAACCTACTATCCACGCGTGGATGTAGCTAGGGCTGCATCACGTCTAACCAACTCCAATCAGCCACTGAAGGGCGGAGTTATACGTGAACAAACTACTGCCCTCAAAAGAAATTACATTGAGAATAATATCCCGTAAATCTTTTCTTGAAGACGTAATGATAACGCCTCAGTAAGGCGGATTACGTATAATAAAGCGTCTAAGTTAAGTCTACTATACATAATGTCGTTCCCAACATTGAAATTGGAAAAGACATAAACGGCGAAAAAGAATATATGCAGTCTTTAATCACACCGTCTAGACGCATATGAACTCTCGGTATGCCCTGATCTGCCAAAATAAACTATATGTAAAAAAGATAAAATGGCAGAAATGAGCCACGCAGACAAGAAACTAAACTATCATGCTTAGTAGCAGGCTTGTATATATATATATAAATATATAGCGTCGAAAAATAAAACACATGTTGTAATGACAATATTGGACTGCGTCGGTAAGTCAGGGACAAAGTCCCTGTACCGATCGAAAAATCCGAGTCCAATGACGCTATAAGTCTCTTATCTAAGATCGCAGCAATGAAGTCCGAAAAATAATCACTGGAAGAAAAGCCAGAAGATATGAAAGACATCTTCCGATACTACTAAAGGGAAAAACTCGAAATCTTTCGAATCCCTTTCGCCATCCTGTCGGACCCTATAAAGCGTTCGGTCGTCCGTAGCTTGATGCAACCGCGGACCGCACCGACCCAGCGCCGTCGGATAATTCCTGATTCGACCGAGAAACCGTCAATTGCTGGGATGCTGCGAAACAACTGTGCTAACTCGGATAGCACGTCCGTCACTGAGGCCTGAGGAGCAGCGGTCTTACGATGCATTGCCGCAGGAAGCTCCGAGATCGTTACCCCGTGCATACTTCCAATATGCGAGCGAACGGAGTGTATAGGCCTCGTGTCCCTTGGCTACCGGATGGCGCGACCTATTCGCTGTGGAATCACTGAATGCCGAAACTGATCGGATACTCGAGGTCACGTAGCCAATGTGCGGTCGTGTGCCCTGCTGTGAGGATGAGGAAGCATTAAAGACAGTCTCTCGGACTGTCAATATAACGGAGCGTCCCGAGCAACGGACATATGCTCCGAATGTAAAATATCTGAACCACAACATGCGGTCCCCTATGTTGTTGGCTTCCTCCGATCTGTCCTCAATCTGCCGTCACTGGGTGAGTACTAAAGTAATTAAAGTGCTCGCATCACCCAAATCTCCTTCCTAGACCGCAACGGACGAACCCGGCAGCCGAACCATTCGATGAATGTACGCTACACCGGGTGAGCTAGCGAATGTCACTCCGTAAGCGATAGACATATTCCATGAGCACTTATTGCCGCTAACTCTTCATTAACTATGACGACAGAGGCACACTTTTGAAAGACATCTCCATAACTCTTCGAACAAGAAACCAGAAATGCTTGGATAGCAAGCATAAAATAAAAATATATATAGCGTCGTTCAATAATTCGAAAGTTTGTGTGACATTATTGGACTATGTCGGAACTGAGGGACGATGTCCCTGAACCGAACCAAAAATTTCTAAGTCCACCGACGCTATCAGTTTCTTATCCGGCATCGCAGCATATGTTGTTCCGAAAGGGAAAGCTTGAAATCCACCGAATCCCTTTCGGTATCCCGTCGGACCGGATGAAACTTTCGGACGTCCGTACCCGCTTCCGCGGAGCGTCCCGACCCAGCATCGTCGGATAAAATATATGCGACAGATTCAGTTGATGCTGGGATGCTGCGATAAACAGTGCTATTAAGGAAAGCACGTCCGTTCCCGAGGCCTGTGCAGTAGCGGACTTACGATGCATTGCCGCTGGAAGCTCCGTGTACGTTGACTCCCGCACACTTCCTATGCGAACGTCCAGAGTCTGCAGGCCTCGAGTCCCCGGCTACCGACCCAGCGCTGTCGGATAATTCTCGATCCGACACCGTTTCTGTCGGCTGCTGGGATGCTGCGATAAGCTGTGCTATGTGCACAAGAATGTCCGGCGTCGAGACCTGCGGAGGCGCAGTCTATCGCTGCTTCGCCGAGGGCAGCTCCGCATCAGATGGCTCCCGCATACTTTTCCTATGCGAACGTCCGGAGTCCATCGGTCTCGAATCCCTGGCTGCCGGATGGTGTGACCTGGTCGCCGAAGAATCCTTGATCGGCGAAGCTGGTAATATATCGGCGGTCACGCAGCCAAGGTGCGGTCGTGTGCGCTGACGAGAAGAGGAAGCCTTAGCAGTCTCAGCGGACTGCCTATACAACGGAGCGTCCCGAGCGACGGACGTATGCTCCGCTAACGACACATTTGTACCACAACATCTGGGGCCAGATGTTGTTGAACGAGAGAGGGGCCTCTCTCGCTTGCCGTCCGGATGGACCGGAACGAGCTATGAACCGGACTAAAAGGCTTCCTCCGTTCTCCCTCCGATCCGCCGTCACTGGGTGTGCATTAAGTTAATTTTATAGTGCTCGCATCACCCCAAAATTCCTTCTAGACCGCAACGGACGAACCCGGCTGCCGAACCATTCGGTGAATGGACGCTACACCGGGCGAGCTAGCGGACGTCAAAGGCCGTCGAACCTACTAGGGTCCTCTTAGGCAATTGGCGTATTACATGAGCACTTTTCCGCTAGCCCTTCATTAATTGTGACGACGGAGGCACACTGTTGGAAGACATCACAGATACATCACCCTAATCTTGATCGTCTGAAATAGAAATTGATAAAGTAGAGTGACCCTGCGGGGAAAGGACCGGAGTGTCCAAATCCCCAACAACATACCGTGACATACGCTTCCCATATTGTCATCGAAATCATACGATACAGAACAGGAGTTAATGCGAGTACACTGACCACATATAGAATGATAATAAGGTCAGAGGAAGACTTCCTCTTGAAACAATTGATCAATATCCTTTCAATGTGAAAAGAAAACAAGTCCTGGTACTCGCACTAACCCCTGGCAATCAAAATACATAATAATAATATGATCCATTAATATAGAAAAAATAATTGAAATCAAAATATTTTGAAAAAATATTTTTTCAGAACAGCCCAAGTTTCTGAAAAGTAACGTTGAGCCCCAATGGATCCCAAGCCTAAGTGTGGACAAAAATTTAAAAAAAATTTTAAACAATTTATTCAACACTTACGAACAATAATAATGTATCTAGTTATGATTAAAATAACATAAAGATATTATTATTTAGAAATCCCCCCCTCACACAGAGGGCTGTTGTAAATGTAAACAATGAGTGTAAAAACACTAAAATAAGACTCCAGGCACCCAGGCCCGAAATCAGTTACTAAAAATACACCATCTGATGCAAAACAGAGACTTCCAGGGAAGAAACTGCAGAACATCAGATGGTAGATGCAGAACACAACGCCTAACCACCCGTAGGTGAAGACGTAAACATGGGGAAAGAACAGAATTCATTCTGTTATTCAGCTAAAACTCCCAAGAAATTTTAGTAATAATAATTACAGAAATTATGCCAAAAGCATGGGAGAATAGCAAGGGGGAACTTAAGGACAGGGAGAGAGGAAAAACACTTGAAAAAACAGTGTAACTAAATAATCAGAATGACAACAAAATGGCTGCTGCCTTGAAAATAGGTAACTTAACATAATTTCATTAAAAAATTTTAAGTTACAGCCCTGATAATATTCTGTCACACATTCTTTTCCTCTCCTCCTTTTCTATCCTCCTTAGAATCACCATTTCACTAATATTTATGTGTCTGGCATCATTTAAACTGAGATTTAAAAGCACAAAGATCAGTCAGATGTTAACTGATGAAGGGCCAAACTTAGAATGATAAATGGCGCCAATTTCGGAACGTCCTTGACACTGCGCATGCGCAGTAGGGGCGAAGTGTGGAGGGCCTTTCAGGACATGTTTTCTTTAGTTTTAGATGCAAATTTTGGGGATTGGGGGGCAAAATTTGTGTTTGGCCCTATATTTTAAGAGTTAGCACCAGCTATGTCTGGGTCATTGGTACAGTATAAAAATATAGAAATTTTAGGTGTGGCCAAAATTTTTACCCCTCCCATAACGAATGCAAATAATGCCTGACAAACTTCTCTTGAACAAACTTGATTCTAAACCTCAAGAGGACTGGATCTGATTCAGGTTCACATATCAAGTCTCTGCTACTGGTGGTTCATTAGAAGATTTTCAAAAAATTTGGCCATTTTTTCCCCACCCTTCTGCTCAATATGAGCCGAAAAAATATCAAAATGCATAAAAGTTAAAAAATTTATAGTAATTTATATATTTTTTATACTTACCAATGACCCAGACTTAGCTGGTGCTAACTCTAACACAAGAGGCCCCAGGGGGCCTGAGGGCGCTCACCTGACATGGTAGCCTAAATAGCAACCCAGAGAATTGATTTCCACAAGTTGCATCTGCTCCTCCTAAGAAAAGCTGAAACCAAATATCCAAATATTCTGACCAGTGGATCTAAAAAAAGATTTTTAAAGAATATTCCTCATGCTGAACTAAGTCATAATTCGGGCTCCCACAGGAAGCCCATATATGAACCCAGGGACTTGGCTTTAACAAACCTGAATCTCACACCCCTAAGGATTCTGCACACCAAATATCAAAACATTCCGACTGCTGGATCTGAAGAAGAAGATTTTTAAAGAAAATTCCTCATTTTGAACCAAGTTACAATTCGAGCTCCCACAATCAGCCCAAATATGGACCTAGGGACATGGCTTGAACAAACTTGAATCTTACCCCCCTAAGGATGCTGCATAAAAAATATCAAAAGCATTCGTCTGCTGGATCTGAAGATTTTTAAATAAAATTCCTCATTTTGAACTAAAAAGCCCAAATATGGACCCATGGACTTGGCTTTAACACACTGGAATCCCCCTCCCCCCCCAAGGATGCTACTCACCACATATCAAACCATTCCGACTGCTGGATCTGAAGAAGAAGATTTTTTAAGAAAATTCCTCATTTTGAACAAAGTTACAATTCAAGCTCCCACATTGAGCCCAAATATGGACCTAGGGACATGGCTTGAACAAACTTGAATCTCACCCCCCTAAGGATGCTGCATACCAAATATCACAAGATTCTGCCTGCTGGATCTTGAGAAGAAGATTTTCAAAGAAATTTGCCTGAAATGCACTAAGTTCGAATTTGGGCTTCTAAAGTGAGCCCAAATATGAATCCAGGTGGCCGATTTGAACAAACTGGAATCAGATCCACCCCACAATGTTGCATACCAAATATCAAAAGATTCTGCCTGCAGGATCTGGAGAAGAAGATTTTTGAAGAAATTTGCCTGAAATGCACTAAGTTCAAATTCGAGCTTCTATAGTGAGCCCAAATATGAATCTAGGGAGCCGATTTGAACAAAATAGAATCAGATCCACCCCACAATGTTGCATACCAAATATCAAAAGATTCTGTCTGCTGGATCTGGAGAAGAAGATTTTTTAAGAAATTTGCCTGTAATGCACTAAGTTCAAATTTTGGCTCCTATACTGAGCCCAAATATAAACCCAAGGGGCCAATTTGAACAAACTTGAATCAGATCCACCCCACAATGTTGCATACCCAATATCAAAAGATTCTGCCTGCTGGATCTTGAGAAGAAGATTTTCAAAGCAATTTGCCTGAAATGCACTAAGTTCAAATTTGGGCTCCTATACAGAGCCCAAATATAAACCCAAGGGGCCGATTTGAACAAACTTGAATCAGATCCACCCCACAATGTTGCATACCAAATATCAAAAGATTCTGCCTGCTGGATCTGGAAAAGAAGATTTTCAAAGAAATTTGCCTGAAATGCAGTAAGTTCAAATTTGGGCTCCTATACTGAGCCCAAATATAAACCCAGGGAGCCGATTTGAACAAACTTGAATCAGATCCACCCAACAATGTTGCATACCAAATATCAAAAGATTCTGCCTGCTGGATCTGGAGAAGGAGATTTTTTAAGAAATTTGCCTGAAATGCACTAAGTTAGAAATCGGGCTCCTATACTGAGCCCAAATATGAACCCAGGGGGCCGGTTTGAACAAACCTGAATCAGATCCACCCTCCAATGTTGCATACCAAGTATCAAAAGATTCTGCATGCTGGATCTGGAGAAGAAGATTTTTTAATGTTTTTCCCATTGCCTACAGTGTTAAAAAGTGCTGACTCAGCACTTTTTCAATGTCCCGAAACTGTACCCTATGATAAAACCGATAGCAATTTTTTTTTACCAATTCTTTCTGTTGGTCCTAAGGAAGCTTCACACCAAATAAAAATTCTCGGTGCCGTGCAGTTTTGGAGATATGGGCGTTTTAATTTTTTTCTATTTTTAGCTCCTGTGGTTCCCATGGGGCTACGGGGAAAAAAAAATCAGCATAAATTAGTTACTTATGACCCAATAAGCCCTCACATAAAATTTGGTTCAAATCAGCCTCTCGGTTTGGAAAATAGAAATTTTGGGCGGGGCCAAAAATTTTGCCCCTCCCATAACGACGCCAAGTATAGCCCCACAAACTTCTCTTGAACAAATCTGAGTCTACACCTCAAAAGGAAGCTGCACACCAAATATCAAGTCTCTGCTACTGCTGGTTCATGAGAAGAAGATTTTTTAAGATTTCAGCACACTTTTTGGGTGTGGTCCTATCCACGGGCGGGGCAACTTGATTTGAACAAAATCAAATTGCGATGTCATAACAAACTATTATCTCAAATATCAATTAAATTGGTTCAGCGGTTTGGGAGGAGAAGACGCAAACACCATGTTCACGGACGACGGACGACGGACGACGGACGGTGAGTGATCACTATAGCTCTCCTGACTGGAAGTCAGGTGAGATAAAAACCAGGGCCAAACACAAATTTTGCCCCCCAATCCCCAAAATTTGCATCCAAAACAAAAAGAAATCATGTCCTAAAGGACCTCCATACTATGCCTCTACTGCGCATGCGCAGTGACGCAGACGTCCCGAAATTGGCGCCAATTATCATTCTTACTGGCAGTGCCTGGTCAGCGCTATGTACTCAGCGGGGAGGCAAGAGTTCCCAACTCCAGGGAGGGCCATCCCCGTCTGGGTCATTGGTAAGTATAAAAAATATATAAATTACTATAAATTTTTTAACATTTTTATACTGTGCCAATGACCCAGACTTAGCTGAATAGTAAACAGGCTGGAGGGCCTAGGACATAGAGGAAAATCCAATAAGCTCAACTATATAGTAAAGAGGTAACCCCTTAAGGAGAAAAGAAGTATTAGGCTTTAAATGTATCTTTCTTATTTAATATTAAATTAGAAAGATACACTACCCTTAATAATTGAGCACAATAACATTCATGTTCTCTATTAACATCCAGTATATCCCTTATACTAATTATTTTTAAAGCAAGCCAATAAATAAAGTAGTCCAGAGAATTGAGACTCTTTATAGTCATTTAAAAGTGTCCGAGTATTGTATATTAAAGCCTGTTTGACACTTGACATATACAAATGCTTCACACCGAGCTACACTTTAAAAATAAGACATGAATGAATTTAAACATTAATATTACACTTTAAAACCTGGAAGCGACTCAGAAATACTGACTTGGAGGAGGCATTCCCTTGCTTTTCACTATAAAGCAGGTGACCTAAGGGAAAACCCGCCCCCCCCCCTTCCCCTTGCCCTGGGTCAAATAGCCCAGAGCGAAGAGGGCAGCCAGACGGAGTCACTGCCGGAACAGAAAGCCTGCATAACTATAGTTGCAACTGTTTAGTGGACGACATTCTGAGCAACAGATAACGGACCTAAACAATGCAGGTCTCCAGAAATGGACTCAATATTTCTGAGATAAAAAATTCGTAAATGTGGATGGCTGAGACCAATAAGCAGCCTTCATTAAATCTGTAATAGCAACACTATTAGCATAAGCCCAGGAAGTAGAAAGAGCTCTTACTTCATGAGCAGAAATCTTAAGCACAGACTGCTGAGAAGAAGATAAATCTTCATAAGCAGTACGGATAGTTAATTGAATCCATCTAGCAATAGAATGGACCGAAATGTCCTTTCTATTAGGCATCAAAGACAGAAAGAAACGTTTCCGTCCCTTTCTGATAAATTGAGATCTCTGTTTATAGATACGTAACGCTCTAACAGGACAGAGTAAAGGCCTACGCCCGTCTGAAGACGGAAGAGCCTTAATAACAATAGGTTCCGGATATTTATTAGGAGCCTGATTCTTAGCTAAAAAACCCACATTAGTAGTGAAGGTGATAGTGTTCCCGACACTACGATAGTGAGAATCATCCACCGACAGTGCATGAAGCTCACTGACTCTTCTAGCAGAAGAGAAAGCTAAGAGAAAAGCTGTCTTATAAGATAAGAATTTGAAATCTACTGTCCCAAGAGGTTCAAATGGCTTTTCCTTCAATTTAAGAAGAACCCAAGCTAAATTCCACTTAGGAATTAATCTAAGAGTTCTGGGTCTATTTATCGAAAAGTTTCTAACCAACTTAGATAAAGAGACATTAGATCCAATTTGTAAACTATCATGATGTGCATAGGTATCAGATAACATAGATCTATAACCCTTTATAGTAACAGGCTGCAGTTTGATTTCTCAAACAAGTATACTAGAAAGTTTGCAATGTCTGGTATAGAGGGATCAAATATATCTACAGAATGATCCCTACACCAACGACGAAAAACCTTCCACTTAGCCGCATAGTTTAGCGAAGAGGAGGTCCTCCTACAGTTAGAAATCGCGTCCACTGCTCGTCCTGTAAAGTGTTTGCCATGCAAGAAGGACCGCACAACGGAAAAACGTGAAGGTTGAGACCTTGCGGGTTGTGATGGAGTTGGCGCGATTTCCCCTGCGAAAGAAGATCCTCTCGTGGAGGAAGCTTTCGCGGTAGGTTCCACAACAGACACCTGAGTAGATTTATCCACGGTCTCTGTGGCGACAGAGATGCTACCAACAGAATCTTGCATTGAGATTGTTTTATCTTTAGCAATACTTGTTGAATTAACGGCGCTGGAGGATACACATATCCTATCATTCCGTCCCAAGGGATCGACAGAGCGTCTACTGCAAATGCTCTTGGATCCGGACACGGAGACACATACGTCTGCAACTGATTGTTGAGATGTGTCGCAAATAAGTCTATCATTGGCCGTTCCCATTGGTAGCAAATCTGATTGAATACTTGTTTGTTGAGAGTCCACTCCGACGGCAACAAGCGACCCTTTCGTGAAAGGGAGTCTGCTAGCACATTCAGACGACCCGGTATGTGACGGACCGAAAGAAGAACGTGATGTTCTAGCGCAAACAGAAGGATTCTTTCCGTTAGATTGAACAACGGAACTGAATGAGTGCCTCCCTGATTCCGTATATACGCCACTACTGTCGTATTGTCGGATAGGATTTGGACATGAGCATTGTGAATAATGTCCATCCAGTGACGTAACGCAAGCCAAATTGACATCATTTCCTTGATGTTTATGTGCTTGCACAGGAATTGCGGATCCCAAAGACCCTGGCATCTCGAATCCGTTGGGATTAATGATGCACCCCAACCTGTTTGACTGGCATCCGTCATAATGGTAAAACTCGGATCCGGCAACTGCAGCGGAACTCCCTGAGTTAACCACTGAATGTTTGCCCAAGTCTGAATCTCTTGTTTCACTTGATCTGACAAGAGAACGTCTACATCGAGCGAATGAATTTTCACACTCCAATTCTGAGTCAAGAAAATTTGAAGAGGACGTGTGCGTAACCGCCCCATCGGAATGAGATCCGCGGCGGCTCCGCACAGACCTATCAGTCTCATAAATTCTCCCGCCGTGACTTTGTCTGCGTGCCGACAATAGCGAGCGTAACAACTGACTAATTTCGCTCTGGTTAACGGCAGACGAACTAGATTGTTGTGCGTCTCAAAGCTCATTCCCAGATGAGTGAATGACTTGGACGGCACCAGATCCGACTTCTCCTCGTTTACTATAAAACCGAGACGTCGGAGTAATAGAAGATTCTGAACATCGTTCTGAAGCGTTAACTCGTTGCCGTACTTCTGAAGAATGTCGTCCAGGTAGGCCGACGTCACCGCAGACGAATGAGCTCGGAAATAGATCATTACCGAGTTCATTACCCGAGTGAAAGCCCAGGGTGCTAGATTCAATCAGAAGCACATCGCCCGGAATTGATACACCACTCCTAGGACTGCGAAGCGTAGGAATGTCGGATGTACCATGACGTGAAAGTACGCATCTTTGAGATCTATGCTTGTTGCATAATCGTTCACCCGAATACTCGCTCTGACCTACCGAATCGTCTCCATATAAAACTTCGGAGCGACGATCAGCTTGTTTATCCAGCTCAAATCTATGACTGGACGGAACGAGCCGTCTGGTTTCGGAACCAGAAACAGATGGCTGTAGAATCACGGAGACTCCTGGTTTTCTACGACCTCTACCGCGTTCTTCATTAAAAGAGACTGCACCTCAGATAACAGAGCGTCTCTTTTCTGCGGATTTGACAGAAGATGAGTCCACTTTGGACTTCGAGTTAATGGAGGCTTTCGTTTGAAGGATATCTTTAGACCTTCCGAAGTCACTCCTCTCACCCAAGGGTCATCCGTAATCGACGCCCATTCTTGTGAAAAGCTCGACAACCTTCCGCCAACCGGTACGCGATAGAGGTTTAAGCCATCACCTCCTGGACCTGCGAGGCCTGCGGTAGGAGAAACCACGTCCTCCACGACCTGCACCTCGCCCCGTCGACCTCGGGGCGTCCGACCGATTGTCCCGGCCTGAAGGACGTCCCGAACGAGAGTCGCTATCCTGACGGTCTCTCGAATAAGACCAAGAGGACGCACCGGAACCTCTATAGGAACCTCTCTTGGGCGCATTAGACCCAGAAGTGCCTGTCTTATTCTTGTCTGCTGTATCCGACTTCTTAGAAGCAGATTTGAACAACAGAGAATCCGAAGCTTTCTTTGTAATTTTATCATAAATAGCAGAAAGCTTGCCGTTAAAGAGAAGTTCTCCTGAGACCGAAGCGACTCTAAGAGAGTTCTTCACCTTAGTATCCACTAGTGTGGATGTAGCTAGGGCTGCGTCATGTCTAACCAACTCCAGATTTGCCACTGAAAGGGCGGAGTTACACGTGGAATAAACTATTGCCCTTGAAAGAAGTCTTAAAGAGGATTGTATATCCTGAAACTCTTTCCCTTGAAGGCGCAGTGATAACGCCTTAGTAAAGTGATCTGCGTAAGATAAGGCATCTAAATTGGCTCTGTTAGACGCAATAGCTGTTTCCAACACCGCGGTTGGAATAGAAGCCGACGACGGTAATGATAGCTCTAAGTCTTCCGCCTCGTCGTCCATACGCAGAGGAACTCTCGGGATACCCTGTCCTGCCGTATCGAATTTATTCCTTGCATTAATGAAAGGCAGGTTGAGAGTATTAGCGGACAAGAAACCTGCTTTCCCCGTCTTGGAAGCAAGTTTAAATATAGCGTCGTTCAATAATTCAAATGTTCTTGCAACATTATTGGACTGCGATGGAAACTCGGGAGCGATGTCCCTGAACCGCTCAAAAAATTCAGTCCAATGACGCTATAATCCTCTTGTCCGGAACCGCAGCAGTCTGGCCCGACGGAACAACTTGAGGGAGAAAGTGCCGGATGAAGTCCACGGCAGCTTTATGTTGTTCCGAAAGGGATAGCTCCAAGTCATCCGTATCCCTTTCACCATCCGGTCGGACCTCATGATGTTCCCGGTCGTCCGCCCCCGATGCTTTGGCGGAGCGTACCGACCCAGCGCCGTCGGATAATTCTCGATCCGACACCGTTTCTGTCGGCTGCTGGGATGCTGTGATAAGCTGTGCTATCTGCACAAGAATGTCCGGCGTCGAGACCTGCGGAGGCACAGTCTTTCGCTGCTTCACCGAGGGCAGCTCCGCATCAGATGGCTCCCACATACTTTTCCTATGCGAACGTCCGGAGTCCATCGGTCTCGAATCCCTGGCTGCCGGATGGTGTGACCTGGTCGCCGAAGAATCCTTCATCGGCGAAGCTGGTAATATATCGGCGGTCACGCAGCCAAGGTGCGGTCGTGTGCGCTGACGAGAAGAGGAAGCCTTAAGTCTCCGCGGACTGCTTATACAACGGAGCGTCCCGAGCGACAGACGTATGCTCCGCTAAAGACACATTTTGTACCACAACATCTGGTCCCAGATGTTGTTGTACGAGAGAGGGGCCTCTCTCGCTCGCGGCCCGGCTGGACCTGGACGAGCTAGGAACCGGACTCAAAGGCTTCCTCCGTTCTCGCTTACTATCCGCCGTCACTGGGTGTGCGTCTATTATGTTTATAGTGCTCGCATCACCCAAAATTTCCTCCTGGACCGCATCGGATGAACCCGGCTGCCGAACCATTCGGTGAATGGATGCTACACCGGGCGAGCTAGCGGACGACATTTGTCTAATCTCCATGAGCACTTTTGCCACTAGCTCTGTATTCATTTGTGACGACGGACGCACACTTGTAGAAGATAACATGGAAACATCACCCTGTTCTGGTTCCTCTGAAATAGAAACTGAGAGAGTAGAGTGACCTTGCGGAGAAAGAGCCGGCATAGCCCTTTCTCCAGAAACAACATATCGTGACACACGTTTCCAATGTTTCTCATCCCAATATTCACATATAGGACAGGGATTAATGCGAGAACACTGACTACAATTAATACAATGATCATGAAAGTCGGAGGAAGATTTCTTCCTATTACAATTTGAACAATGTCCCTTCATTGTGAAAGGACAACAAGTCCTAGTTACTCGCAAAAACCCCTGACACAAAGATACATAATAACATGATCCATTAATAAATGAAAAAACAATTGCAAATCAAAATAATTTTGAAAAAATATTTTTTCAGCGAAGCCCAAGTTGCTGAAAAGTAACGTTGAGCCCCGATGGATCCGATGGCAAAGTGTGGTCAAAAATTTTAAATTTATATTAAATAATTAATGAGACACTTACGGATAATATAAATGTATCTTATAGTGAGATAAACTACAGCAAAGGCAAACAGCCCCCCTCAAAAAAGGCTGTTGCCAATGTAAACAAACAGTGTAAAACACCAGAAAACATGACTCCAGGCACTGAAAAAACTGGCCCGGAATCAGTCATCAAATTACACTCTATCTGATGCAAAACAGAGACTCCCAGGGGAGAATCTGCAGAACATCAGATGGAAGATGCAGAACACAAACGTTATACACCCATGGGTGAAAACGTAACTATGGGGAAAATAACAGAAAACATTCTGTAACCAAGCAACTCTCCCAGGAAATTTTAGAAATGAACTTTCTCATAAATATGCCAAAAGCATGGGAGAATTGCAAGGGGGGACTTTAGAAGGTTAGGGGAGAGGAAACACTGAATAAGCAGTGCAACATTTAGCAAGAATGACAACAAGAGGCCCATGCCTCGAAAATAGGCAACTTAACATAATTTCATCAAAAGTTTTTAAGTACAGCCCTGATTATTTTTTGTCACTTCTTTTTCCTCTCCTCCTTCTATCCTCCTTAGAATCACATTTTCTCCAAAAATTACGTGTCTGGCATCCTTTAAACTGAGATTTACAAGCACAAAGATCAGTGAGATGTTGACTGATGAAGGGCCAAACAGAGAATGATAATTGGCGCCAATTTCGGGACGTCTGCGTCACTGCGCATGCGCAGTAGAGGCGTAGTATGGAGGTCCTTTAGGACATGATTTCTTTTTGTTTTGGATGCAAATTTTGGGGATTGGGTGGCAAAATTTGTGTTTGGCCCTGGTTTTGTTAAGAGTTAGCACCAGCTAAGTCTGGGTCATTGGTACAGTATAAAAATATCAAAATTCCCCTATATAACCACTACTTACATGAAATTTAATTAATATGTGGCCAGTGGTTTAGGAGAAAGAGGCTCAAACACCACCTTCACGCAGGACGGACGACAGATGAAGAGTGATCAAAAAAGCTCACCCTGACTTTCAGTCAGGTGAGCTAAAAATGTATGAGTTATGTGGACAAGCCTTTGAGATGAAAACTTTACTATTTCCAAGGACCATAACCATGCAAAATTTGTTGCATCGAAAATTTGTAACCACATGCACATCAACACTTGATAATGATACTTCTGACAAAGTTTCGTAAAAATCCACTGAAAACTGTAGGAGGAGTTAAGCAGACAAAGTTCGTCGGCGGGGGACAACGACACTATCATTGACCAGGCTTGGCAATTTCAGGAGAGCGATTTTTTAGCTCTCCTTACTGCCCTCCTGAAAGAATTAAGGAGAGCGAAAAATTGCCCTCCTAAATATTTTGGTCTGGGATGATTGAGATTACATGTATTATGCTCACATTAAATTTTTGTTGTAAAGCAAAAATGTAATTTAACTTCGAAGTCACATAACATCACGTAATTTCATTTTGAAAGTGGTTTAGTGGTAAAAGGTAATGGCTGCAACTGTGTTTGGGTATGTACTTTGTATACCCAAAATGCAGTTGCAATCATTTGAAGCAAAATGGGTCACAGCAATATTTTTTTTTCTGTCAGTTTCAAGTTCAATATCTGACATCACAGTTTGAGGGGTGATTATTCAGGGAATATTGACACTATAATATACTACCATTACTACTATCCTGTCATTTGAAGCACTTGCACCAGGATGTGACCGTAGATTCAAGCAGGCCTGTTGTCCAAGAAAGTCATACGCCTACCACTACCACCTTCAACCCCCCTTGGGGGGTTGAAGGTGGTAGTGGTAGGCATATGACTTTCTTGGACAACAGGTCTGGGTACACACACAGGTCTTGTCAAGTATGTGTTCGGTTGTTGAGTGAGACATCTAGATGTCTAAGAGATTTCGCCTTACCTTAGTAAAGTTAATAAAATCACTGACGTAGTCTGTTGGTTTCAGTTTCAATGAGTTCGTTCAACTGGATACTTGAAATGCTGTGTAAAGCTAATTGCTCTCCTAAGCTGATTGAGGAGAGCGATTTTTTGCCCTCCTGCATTTTTCAGAATGCCAGGCCTGATTGACAGAACTGCACAAATCAAAAATAGGTGAGCAGAGAAATCTGGAATACTTATTTCTTTACTTCCATTCATTATGCTGATGACATACTATGATGTCGTGATCACTTTTCAACAGTGTCTCACATCACTGAAGACCAAGTACAAGAAATAAATTGATCAACACATATTTCTGTTGAGGCGAACAAAATGATCAATCGCTTATTTTCTGTCAACCTGATAGACAAAAAGGAATGTTTGTACAAATCTGGTTGACCAAATGAATTACAGAATTAGATTTTTTTGTATTCTTTTGTATTGTTATTACCCAGAAAAATGATGTACAGAATATACAAATACCTTGACTATCACTTTCTTCTGCATTCTAATGATATCAGTCATCCCATCTTCATTCGTCCCAAGTCCCGACTCCTTTCACCTTCTACCATCCCATCCTCTCCATAAGTCCCGATTCCATTCACCTTTTACCATCCCATCCACTCCACAACTTCCGGGCCAAATTTATCATCATCTGAAATAAATCAAGTTTCAATTATTAACTCATTCCCTGCTGCAGACTGATTTTCCTACCCAGAACAGAAATTAGAGCTGTTTGGTTGTGCAATTTTGCCTCGGTTTCGGTTTCAAAAGCAGCCGTAATAAAAGAGTCAAGCCTCAGTTCCATTTTTTTTCTTATTTAAACAAAACTCAATCAAATACTGATACTATAACAAAATGAAAGTGTCAATGACACTGTAGCTCAACTTGTCAAGACATGTACTCTGAGGTGCCAAATAACAGTGATGGCTCAGATTTTGGTCTGAAAATAATAACAGTGATGGCATTTTTGCTCTATGTCTCAATGCCAAATAACAGTGATGGCAAGGAATTTTTCAGCAAAATTACTAAGCATGTCGACACTCTTATTTGGCACCTCGGAGTACATGTATAGTATGTGACACAGCAATGACAAACATCTAGGTAATGACCTGATAACAAAGGTACATATAAAGTATTGTAAAGGTGGGTGACAGTCAGATGCTAAACTAGAAAAGAAATGGGTTGGTCTGACTGAACCCCAAAATATTTGTTCTCATGGCACAGTGATAACAAAGGCACCCCAAAACCAAAAGACACTCATTCCTGTCCCAAGGTGAAAACAAAGGTACCCAAGAAGTTTCGTTAAGATCAGTTCATAAATACCAGCTGTACAGAAGTTGTGACTAAAAACTGATTGGACCTAATTTCGGTACAAAATGACCACTGGCAGCCATCTTGAATTTTGGACCGCACTCAGAAACACTTGTTCTCGTCCCAAGGTGATAACAAAGGTACCCAAGAAGTTTCGTGAAGATCGGTTGATAAATACAGCCTCTAGCCTGAGCCGTATTGACATGTGCACTTAGTGTATAAGTAGCACTAAATAAATCAAAATTCATCTAATTTGCATAATTTCTGCACGAGAAAAAAACCTGTACTGTATGTGATGTATTCCATTTTACTAAACATTCATACAAAAATTTATTCAAATCAGAACTTTCTAATTTTGGTACAAAATGGCTGTTGGTGGCCATCTTGAATTTCGGACTACATCCCAAAACACTCGTTCTCATCCCACGGTGATAATAAAGGTACCCAAGAAGTTTCGTAAAGATCGGTTCATAAATACGGCCTCTAGCCTGAGCCGTATAGAAGTTGTGTACAAAAAACTGATTAGACCTAATTTCAGTACAAAATGGACACTGGGAGCCATCTTGAATTTTGGACCGCACTCAGAAACACTCGTTCTCGTCCCAAGGTGATAACAAAGGTACCCAAGACGTTTTGTGAAAAACGGTTCATAAATACAGACTCTGGCCCGAGCTGTATTGACATGTGTACTTACTGTGTGTAAGTAGCACTGAAAAAATCAAAGTTCATCTGATTTGCATAATTTCTGCACGAGAAAAAAACCTATATTATATGAGATGTATCCCATGGTACTAAACATTCACACAAAAAATTATTCAAATCAGCGCTTTCATATGGAAGTTCTGTGCAAAAATCTGATTGCACCAAATTTTGTACAAAATGGCTGCCATCGGCCATCTTGAATTTCGGACCGGACCCAAAAACACTCCTTCTCGTCCCACGGTGATAACAAAGGTACCCAAGGAGTTTCGTAAAGACCGGTTCATAAATACGGCCTCTAGCCCGAGCCGTAGTGGCATTTGCACTTTCAGTGCTGAAAGTAACACCAAAAAAACATCAAAGTTAGTCTAATTTGCATAATTTACGCACGAGAAAAAAACCTGTATTATATGTGATGTATCCCATGGTACTAAACATTCATACAAAAAATTATTCAAATCAGAGCTTTCATATGGAAGTTCTGTACAATAAACAGATTTCTACATCGTCGGTACAAAATGGAGGCTGGCAGCCATCTTGAATTTCGGACCGCATCCAAAAACACTTGTTCTCGTCCCACGGTCATAACAAAGGTACCCAAGAAGTTTCGTAAAGATCAGTTCATAAATACGGCCTCTAGCCCGAGCCGTATCCAATTGTTGACGGACAGACAGACGACGGACCATGGCATAAGCTCAAATTTGGCTTCGCCAAAGTTGAGCTAAAAATGAACATAAAAAAGACAATTTTAAACCAGCCATGTTAGACTTATAACATGCCAGTCCAAAGCCCGGGTAAATTGGTGATGGGAATTGTCATGTAAGTAGTAATAAATATGTAAAATATAAAAGAGACAAAGTTTCAAACCAGCCATCAATGCAAGCGCTAATCCAATCCAATATTGACAGCTAATTAATTATCCAGTCGTTTCTTGTTTTTGTTATTTAATAGGGCAGGTCATTGCGACTAATCAACAAACACAAGTTCTGCGTCACGCAACACATTCTAAATCCTCTTTATGACCAAAATACTCATCACAAGTGGATAAAAATTCGCATATGAATAAAACATACCCGTACACACATCCTCTACCCATTTAAATTTTTTTATTAGCCTGCATTTTGCCATTTTTTACTTGTTTTCGTTTGTGTTCGTTATTTAGTTGCACCCCTTAAAATGAAGGTATGTATATGTGTGTAACGCCAGCTACGGGAGGGGTGTGATAAATATAATGGGGAACGATTTTTTTTTTCTGTATTTGGCTATTATTCAATGCATTGGATGCACCACTCGCGTTGCATTCGGTTGGCACAACACTCTATTCTGTTTCGTGTGAAGTCATTCCTAAGAATGGGTCAGTGTTTCAGTTTCATGTTCTGCACCTGGGAATTATTTTTATTGAGGCTCCACTCTAGTGTACTGATCAGACCCATCATCAAAATGGCCTTATTTGGAGTAATTCCGGTGTTTAGGTGGACCTCCAATGACCAGCGGGTGTAAACTGATGCTCCCCCATGGCCTTAGCCCATTTCCCCCACAGAGCGAGTGGTAAGTGTTGCTTCTCGCAGTTTTTCCGGCACTATTTTGGCAGCTGGGGAGGGGACAAGTCGAGTCTAAACTTCACCGTTCAGGCGGCTTAAAGATTTAAAAACGCGCGAAAATTTTCAAGGCCAAGGGAACCACGCGGCCAGTTCTGTAGAAAAAATATGAAAAGGGACATAAATTTTAATTTAAACAATGAACTTGGCCATGTTTAATTACCTAAAACTATATGTGTGACCCTATAGTATGCCACCATTTGGAAATAAAGCAGAATATTGATTTCGAACTCGTCTAAAATTTGAAAACGCCATTCCTGTTTGTACCTTTACAGTACGAGTTATCAGCCCTGGCGGTGAATACAGGCGAATTCGAGCCTTGGAGGATGCGGACCCCGACATGGAGAATACGGACCTAGGAGGATTCGGACACTTACTTTGGAGGATTCGGACCCTGATCTAAATTGCTTGGATGGTAATAAAAAACGAAGACCTCTGTCCAAAATAATGTTGTTTTTTTTTATTTATGTGATGGAGGAATCTTACAACAAACAGAAATTTAAATATAAATTATGTGTCATTTCCAAAACGGGAATTTTAGGTTACCTACGATGGTGAGGTGGAAGGTGGGTGGAAGGTCGTTGTGGACTCAAGGAGGAAACTGGGAAGCAGGAAACGTGGGGGAATAATGCTTGATGTGGGGGGTGTAACTGAAGAGGGGGGTTCTAGTAGGAAAATTCGGAAGGTGGCGTCAGGTCAGGGCTGCGTCGAGTCCGGAAGACAGAGTCGGCGTAAGGCTGCCAAGGTTGCTAGGCGGTGTTTAGAAAACAGGTTTAGTGTTTTAGACTCTGATACCCCTGGGGACGAGGGTGAGGGGGAAAGTGTGGGGGGTGAGATGGTTGTTGATGATGATAGGCCAGTCGGGGTAAGGAGGGTGGTCAAGAGAAAGAGGGGTCCAGGAGCTTGCAAAACGAGAGGAGGTGCAGATGATATAGGAACTGGGGCCAGAAGAAGAAAATTAGTGGTAGCGGGGAGCAGCATTGTACGTGGGGTTGACAATGTAGTTTGTGGTCCTGATAGTTCCAATCGAACAGTCTTGTGCTTTCCGGGGGCGAAGGTGGAGGATCTCAGGGACCGGGTAGATGGCATTGTGGCATGGTCAGGGTCAGGACCGGAACCGGTAGTGGTGGTCCATGTGGGGACCAACAATATCAGGGAGAGAAGGTCAGTAAGTTTGGTGGAGTCGTATAGAGGCTTAGTCGGCAAACTGCTAAGTAGGAATGCAAGGGTAGTCGTATCCGGGGTCCTTCCTGTCCTTGGAGGTGGGGACGAACGGAACTCAAGGATTTTGGCGCTAAATGAAGAGTTAGAGGACTACTGTGTTGATCTGGGAATTCCCTTTATCGACCATTGGGACACGTTTTGGGGCAATGGGAGCATGTACGGGCGTGACGGGCTGCATCTTAGCAGGGCGGGGAAACGGGTATTAGGGGATAAAATTCTACGGGTAGCAGAGCCTTTTTTGGAGAGGAGCGGGGTGGGAGGTCAGAGGAAAGTATAACGAGAGTGGACATAGGTGGGGTGAACAAGAGTGAGGGGGGCAGAATAAGTTTACCAAGACTAGCACCAGAAAACAATGGGCCCAATAGGCGGAAGGCAATGAACCTCGGTACCCTGGAACTTGAAGTGGGTTATAGCAACATCCAGGGTCTCCACCGGAAAGTAAGTGAAATTGCTACATTGATCGAGGCAGAGGAGTTTGATGTCATGGACTTAAGCGAGACGTGGGTAAGACACGAGGAACGGGTAGACCAAGTAAGCGGGTGTGTGTGGATAGGTGTAGGGCGAACGGAAGGCCAGAAAAAGGGGGGAGGGGTAGGCATGTACATTAAAGAGGATTTAAAACCGTCGCTGATTACAGATCTGGAAGATATTATCACCTCGGCTGATGGGTCAAAAGAAATTGGATGGGTAAAGATCAGTCTGAGAAACAAAAGTATTGCCCTTGGGATTGTGTACTGTGCGGTGGAGGGAAGTAAACCCGAGTGGAATGACTCGATATACTCAACACTAAGGTCCAATATCACTGAACTAGAAAACAGGGGGCTCGGTATAATTCTGATGGGCGACTTTAATGGACACATAGGTGACAAGGAAGAAGGCATAGAGGGTGGGGACAAGAAAGTCAACAGGAATGGAAGGAAGCTGTTGAACTTCACAAATGAGCTCGGTCTGAAGATTCTGAACAGGGACGCTAGATGTAAGGGGAAATGGACCTGGGAGAGAAACGACAGAAAATCAAGGACAGGGTAGATTTGGGAAAACTGTGTTACTTTAACTACTTGAGAAACCTGCCTGACAACCGGTGGTGCAAATTGATGCTCGATACCATTTGGAATTCTAATATAGAAACGGGGTGGTCAAAACATGTGAGGGAACTAATGGACAATTACTCTATAGAGGTCACAAACATAGAAGTAGGAATGAAAGAAGGCAAAAGGTTTGTCAAAGAGAGAATCATGGAAGATTGCAATCGAAACTGGCGAGCAGGGGTTAGCGTGAAAAGATCACTGCAGGGGTTACAATATAAAGAAAAGCCAGCTTTTGAGAAGTACCTAGATGGCACCTTTGGAGGGTCACTGCTGTTCAAACTGAGATCAAGATCACTGGAGCTTCGGGGGAAAAATTGGGAGAGATGGGGAAAAGGGATGCCAAATGTGCCACTCTGGAGTAGTGGAGACCCTGGAACATTTTCTCTTGGAATGCCCACAGTATATACCTCATAGAATAAAATTTACTGGAAGAATAATGCAGAAGTGGGGTGAAGAAACAAAGGATAGATGGCTGAAGGCGGACACGAGGGAGAGGGTAGGAATGCTTATTGAAGAAATTGAAAAAGAGGAAGTGAGGGACACTATTAAGCAGTTTATATCTGAATGCTGGGAGGAGAGGAGGGGAAGAGGGGGTGGGGTGCAGGGGGAATGATGGCCTTCTCTTATGAGGACCGCGACAAATCAGCGGCTGGCCAAAGAGTTATTATTAGATGTAAGGGGAAATGGACCTGGGAGAGAAACGACAGAAAATCAATAATTGACTACATTCTCATAGATATGAATTTATGGAGGGAGGTGATAAGGGTAGAAGTGGATGATGAGGGCAAAATGGAGTTGGATAGTGATCACAACTTGATTACAGTGACGATGAGGGCCAAAAACCTAGAGAAAAGGAAAGGAAGCTTCAAAGGGATATTTGGGAACTCAAAAAGGATGCCGACTGGGTGAAGTTCGAAGAAAAACTGAAACCAAAGCTTGCAGCCGTACACAAGGGGGGTAGTGTCCAGAAGATGGCCGACGCCATAGTTGCGAGCCTAGTGGAGGCAGGGAAGGAAAGTGTAGGAAAGATTAGGGTGCCAACACGGGAACTTGGGTACAGAGTGAACGAAGAACTGAAAAGGGCCATAAAGGTTAGAAAAGTTAAATGTGCTGCATACAGGAGAAGTAGAAAACTTAAGGGGGTGGAAAGCAATGAGGTCATGGTAGCAAAGGAAGAATACCAACAAGCACGAAATAAAGTAAACAAGATAAAAGACGACAACCGGAGAGTGCGAAATAGCAGTCTTATTAGGACGATAAGAACGACAGGGGGGTCGAGTTCGAGCTTATTTTGGAAATGGGTGAACAAACGTAACAAAGGGAATAACCAACAGAGCATTAAAGTAGATGGCAGAGTTACAGAAGAGCGAGATCAAATCGCATTAGAACTAGTCAAGCACTGGGAAAAGGTAAACGATAAGCGATGGGGCATGGGGAACCCACCGGAGTGTCCGAACCAGGTCGAGGAAAATCTCTCGGACTTCGTGTGCAGCGAAATCAAAACTGAGGAGGTGAGAAGGGTGATCTCAAAATTGAGGAATGGAAAAGCGGGAGGGGTGGACGAAATTCCTAACGAGTTTATTAAAAAAGGGGGAGAGGAACTCTTGGAAAGCCTAACTGCCCTATTCAATTTAGCCATAGAAAAACAAGAGGTCCCAAAGAAGTGGAGGGAAAGCAAAGTGACATTTATTCACAAAAAGGGGGAAAAAGACGTTTTGGATAACTATCAAGGTATCTCTGTCAGTAGCAACATTGGAAAGGTTTTCTGTAAAGTCCTTTATGGGAGACTAGAGGAGGTAATTGAGGAGAAGGGGTTTTTGGGAGAAATCCAGAATGGCTTCAGGAAGGGAAGGAGAGTTACTGACCATCTTTTCACACTATCCCAAATGATAGAATCCGCGAAAGCAAAAAAGAAAAAGATGTTTATGGCCTTTTTGGATATCAAGAAGGCATACGATAGAGTATGGAGGGAAGGTATGTGGCGCAAGCTGGAGGCTATGGGCTTAGGAGGCGAGTTTGTTGGAATTATGAAAGCATTATATCAACATGTACAGAGTGAACTTAGCCTGGGAAACATTACAACGAAACGTGTGCCTATGGAGATAGGCCTAAAACAGGGGTGTATCCTTTCGCCGATCCTGTTTGCATTGTACATCAAAGGCTTAGGGGATGAACTCCTGCGTAGCGAGGAGGGGGTAGCAGTTGGTGACGTGAAGAACCCAGGGCTATTTTTTGCAGACGATATGGTTCTAGTGTCAGAGAGCGAAGAGGGACTAACGAAAATGCTGGGAATTGTTGGGAAATATGGGAGCAAATGGAGACTCGAACTTAATGAAAGCAAGAGCAAAGTTATACCTGTGGGCCGTAAAGTGGACCCCACTCGAAGGTGGAGAGTGGGTGAGTTCTGCATTCCGGAAGGGAGCAGCAAACTTCTCAGTGTGGGAGAGACGGGTGATTACGAGTATTTGGGGGTAAATATAAACATTACAGGAAGAGGCATCTACCGGAACCACACAAATAAATTGATTCTGAAGGGGAAGCGAATCCTTAACCAAATGAAACTTATAGGGAGAAACAGTTTCAATAAGGTTTTCGTGGGGAAAACCATTTGGGAAATGGTGGGGCTGCCAAGTATAACATACGGTACGGAAGTGGTACCCCTAAACCAGACGGCCGTAAAGAGCCTGGAAATCCTGCAGAACGATGCAGGCCGATGGATAACGGGGTCGAGTAATGCCGCAGCGCTAGAAGCAATCAGGGGTGAGCTTGGGTGGATGAGGATCAAGGACAGGATAGACCTGTTGAAGCTCGGTTATCTTAATTATTTGGTAAATCTCCCCGACAGCCGATGGTGTAAAGTAATGTTCCTGAGAATTTTCAACTCAAATATCAAAACGGGGTGGATGGTCCAAATGAGGGAGCTAGTAGAGAACTACTCATTGGAGATCTCGGACCTGGACGTTGGGGCAAACCAGGGTAAAAAAATCGTCAGAGAAAGGGTCATGGAAGATTGTAACCGTAATTGGCGAGAGGGGATCAAATCAAAGAGGTCTTTGGGTTGCCTGCGTGATAAAGAGAAGCCAGGTTTTGAAGAGTACCTTGATGGCACCTTTGGGGGGTCACTGTTGTTCAAGCTGAGGTCGCGATCCCTGGAGCTGAGGGGAAAAATTGAGAAAGACGGCGAAAGGGAGTGCCAGATGTGTAACTTGGACATGGTGGAGACCCTGGAACACTTTCTTCTTGAATGCCCAAAGTACCAGCCTAAAAGAATGAGATTCACTTGGAGTATAATGGGGAAGTGGGATGGGAGAATGAAGGACATGTGGTTAGGGGGAGACTCAAAGGAGAGGGTTAATATGCTAATCGGAGAGATTGGGAAGAATGGGACAAGGGATATCATCAAGCAGTTCGTCTCCGAGTGTTGGGAGGAGAGGAGAAGCGTGGGAATAGGGAGGCAGTTGGGAGCACAGGGGTAACCATGGCCTTCTCGTCCGAGAACCGCGACAAATCAGCGGCTGGCCAAAGTGTCATTATTATATTATTACAAAAAAAACCCCGTCATATCTCGATACGAGGTGACCCTGACTGTAGAAAAGGTTGTTAACTCTCAATAAATAAATAGAATAATAATATATAATTTAGAAAATGGCAGTTACAGCACCACAAAACAATGTTCCAGAACACACTTTTTGAAAAAGCAAACAGCAGTCTTTGATTTATCAAACGAAATCTGAAATATTCCCCAAAGGCACTGAAGGAAACAGCCTACAAATCTTTGGTTCGTTCAAAACTTCAATAAGGCTGCATAGTCTGGGATCCCGACACCAAAAGGAATATAGAGAATTTGGAGATGACCCAACGTCGAGCGACAAGTTTTGTGTGCAATGACTATCGCAGACAGCAGCGTTAGCGGCATGCTCCGTTCTTTAAACTGGTCATCCCGGCTGAAGCGACGGGCGAACAAACGCATCCAGACACTCAAAAACATGCGACGCAATCCCGAAAGAAAAGTACATCAAAATGGGACCGTCCCGAACAAGAAGCCGAAATGACACGAAACTGGCGGCCTACGGGACGAACACAGAAGAATTTAAACATTCGTTCTTCCCGCGTACAGTCATGGACTGGAACGCTCACAATCAAGCCGCTATTGATAATATTTGCGGCAACCCCGCCATGTGTGTATGAAACACCATGCCTCCCCTGTGTTATGATACGCGTTATCGCGATTTACACAGTAATCCCATTCAGATTCAGTACTTAATGTAATTTCATATAAAAATAAAATTCAAACTTATAATAGCTAACATACATGAAGCAATTTAATTTATTAAAAATTAAGCCACAAAAAATGAGTAATTTAATAAGGAAATGCTTATTTCCACATACGTATAAGAGAACCACAGTGAGTTGCTTATTGACGCATGTATACGTATGGGGGAGGGGAAGCGAATGCTTAACCAAATGAAACTTACAGGGAGAAACAGTTTCAATAAGGTTTTCGTGGGGAAAACCATTTGGGAAATGGTGGGTCTGCCAAGTATAACATACGGTACGGAAGTTGTATCCCTAAACCAGACGGCTGTTAAGAGCTTGGAAATCCTGCAGAACGATGCAGGCAGATGGTGCCACTAAAAGAGGTAGTCCGAGTCGAAAAAAAGCCGAGTCGGAATGTTTTTTTATTATTAAAATCTTCAAGACACGGGTTCAATTCTGACATATATTATGTCTCGGTGATAGGGGAATATATATAGGCCTACCAAACCTTGGTTTTCAAAACATATTTTTGTAGAATTTATTGACAATTTATCACTTTCAAGTCACTAAAAGAGGTAGTTGAATCGCCGAGTCCGAGTCGGATTAGTAATCACTTAAAACAACACTATTGGCCCTTTGATACTGATTACCCGATCACGAATAAAAACATATTAATAATAACAAGCGACCATAATTCACTCAAACAAATCATTTTCAATAATATTAACCGATGCCTCACTAAAAGAGGTAGTTGAATCGCCGAGTCCGAGTCGGTAACAATTACAAGCTCACAAGTTTGAACATTCGGAACCTGGTCGGCTATCTCTCTCCAGAATAAGTCATGTGACTTCCGATTTTTCCTATCATGTATTAAAAAAGCTAATTGAATGCCGCACCTTCCTTTGAAGAATGGATGTTTCATCACTAAAGAAGACACAAAAAAATCACCGATGTTAAACGTAGTGTCATAGGACAGCAGGACAGTTTCACCAAGAGGTAGAATCCTGTTGAATTCTTTGAGTAACTCCTCATGTCCAAGCACAACTTTGAGTTCTGGGTATAAACTGAACTCCAGCACAAAATTGCCCACCTCATATGCAACCTGAAGGGTATTGTAAGCTGCGTTCTTCGTTAATTTCTTGGTTTTATTTGATAGGTATCGCTGGTTTTCGACGATTTCGCTGGACTCGGCGATTCAACTACCTCTTTTAGTGACTTGAAAGTGATAAACTGTCAATAAATTCTACAAAAATATGTTTTGAAAACCAAGGTTTGGTAGGCCTATATATATTCCCCTATCACCGAGACATAATATATGTAAGAATTGAACCCATGTCTATCATATGAAGATTTTAATAATGAAAAAACATTCCGACTCGGCTTTTTTTCGACTCGGACTCGGACTACCTCTTTTAGTGACCACCGGATAACAGGGTCGAGTAATGCCGCAGCGCTAGAAGCAATCAGGGGTGAGCTTGGGTGGATGAGGATCAAAGACCGGAACATCCTCAGCATCGTAACTCCGCACTGCAGCACAGGCAGGGTTAGGTTGGCTGAAGACATGCGTACCATCGACGTGCAGTACGCCTTAGTACACGGCGTCATCGTGCTCCCACGCGGGCAATGGAAGATTTTCTATATGATGACCCCTGTATAATGTAGACTATAATAATCATTCATCCGCCTTTCAGTCCATACTACAACATTCATCCACACACCTTCCAGACTTTTTGGACTAAAACGACTCATGTGAAATGGGACTCAGCGAGTAAACCATATTCAAGACATTACTTGTCTGTGATTGGCTTAATATATTTTTTTTTCTTCTTCTTTTTTAACGATCTGAGCGTTAAACAATTCTACTCTCTCACCCAGTCATCATTCATTCAACCAAGAATTTGTGCATGTCTGATCGAATGGATGAACAGTAGAAATACAATAGCTCTCTCTCTCTCTCTCTCTTCTCTCTCTCTCTCTCTTTCTCTCTCTCTCTCTCTCTCTCAAAACCCCTAGAATTGAATATCCTTTACTAGAATTGAATAATCATATTTATTTTGAATGTATGTTATATCACACGAGTTTATGACTTTTATAAGTCCACCCACCCATCACTTATTCATCTCGATGACATATAAACGAGCCTATCCAGAAATGACATGATTCAATTATCGATATCATTCGCCTGTCCTACTTGCCGTGATCATTTGCTTTAACCATTAACTGAGGCTGACAAACTGGATCATCCATCCATCCATCCATCCATCCACCCATCCACCCATCCATTCATTCTTTGATTGTGTGCAGGGTTGAGTGGGCTGAGTACCAGTGATTCATTCATTCGCTCACTTATTCACTGTGATGCTGTGCGACGTGCATCTACATTCATTCTTTCATTCACTTATTTTTTATTTGTTCTTTCATTTATTTACTCAATCGTTCATTCATTCATTTTGTGCATCCAAATCACTGAACATCTCACTTCTTTCATTCATTCATCCATTCATTCAGTCATTCATTTATTCAATCATGTTACAAAGTTCATTCCATCCATCCATCCATCCATCCATCTCTTTTTATGTGTCAATCCATTCACCTATTTTCTCTTTGTCATTTGATGATAGTATGCATACATTATCAACCACAGATACAGAATGGTAAATTAATTTTATTTTCGCCTTGAAGTCGCATAGTATTCTAATGTTGAAAGACCGTTACATATCAACGACATTGTTCATCAGTTTGAACCTTTGGCCACGGTTATATCCACTCATTCAGATTTTCACCCATCGATTTCTAGGGTTGTTGGATGGACATGTGAATGAATGGACGGCTTGGACCTGACCGCTCTTAACCGTACAAATTGGCCAACAATTTTTGGGGGTTTACTTTTTTAGTTGCCCGTTCAGCCCATTGCTATGATACTAAATTTGAATAGAAAAGTCTTACCACCCTGTGAACTAATCGAATATTGTGACCTCCTTCTAGCCCAAACCTCTACATGTTGTGAACACCATTCCTATTTAGTGAACATCCTTAACCGACCCACTCTCTAGCCCAAATCCCGACATGCTCTGAACCCAATCCCTTCGGCGTGAGCGTCTCTACCCGAATCATTAAAAAGAAAACGCATAACCCTAGCCGTACCCGCATATTTTCACTCAAACAAATCACCAGCTACTGGACAGCAGAGAAGAATCGTACTACAAAGTATCTACCAGAAAACTGTAGATCTGAAAACTTATACAATTGATTAATTCTCCCATAGTGCCATTTCCAGCGATGACTAATGTGGTATCTCTCGATAAAGTACAAAATGACGTCTCATTTGACTTTGTTACTCTGTTTAACCATGTAATAATAATAACACTTATGTGTGACCTTCAAAAAGATGAAAACTTATTCGACATCATAGGGTTGACCGAAACATTCAGTGTGAAGGAAGGCGTTTCTTACGTCTTAAATGGTTACCACCCACTATCATTACGTTCTCGCCCAGATGGCGATGACGGTAGAGGAGGTGTCGGGGCGTTTATTAAAGATTCCACACCTTTCAAAATCAGAACCGATTTGAGTATTTTTATCCCTCATGTGTTCGAATCATTATTTATCGAACTCACTGGAAAAAAAGATCAATTGTAGGAATTATATATCGGCCCAATACTGCACCAAAAGCTGACTTAGACTTGTTTTTATCCGAATATTCAAATCTACTTGACAAAATTAACTCAGAGAATACAACAACCTATCTTATGGGTGATTTCAATATTGATCTGCTCAATTTTAATCAACATTCCAAAACTAATCAATACTTAGAATCGTTATTTACTACTGGATTCCTCCCTAGGATAACCAAACCGACGAGAGTTACTAGCCACTCGGCAACAATAATTGACCATATTTTCTGCAATAAAGCAAGTCATAATACTACTGGAATAATCATTGCAGATGTTAGTGATCACTTTGCCACATTCTGTATCGAAAATCTCCACACGACCCACCTCAAAAACATTACCTGTCCTCCTAAAAGAATTTTCAACACTAGGAATATGAATACATTCAAACATCTGCTCTCCGAATCAGATTTCAGCAATGTATCGCTAGAGTCCAATTCCAATGAAGCTTATGAGAAATTTCTCGAAACCCTCAACACAGCGTTTGATCAAGCCTTTCCATTGACGTCGTTAAAAATCCCCAACAGATACATAAAACGAGAACCTTGGATGACCTCAGGACTTCTCCAATCTTCAATAAACAAACAGAAATTACTTACTAAGAAATACAAATTCCCAACTGACGAGAATATTACTCGTTACAGAACTTATTGCAAAGTTTTCAACCAACTTTTACGAAAACAAAAGAAAAACTATTATAGCCAGTCCATAATTGAAAACAAGGGGAACATTAAGAAAACTTGGGAAATTCTTCGCAAGGCAATAAAAAAGTCAGACACCCCTCCTCCTCTACCATCATCATTCATTGATAATAACGTGGAGTTATCCAACCCCAAACAGATTGCTGAAAAATTCAATAACTATTTCATAAATATTGCTAAACAAGTAACCCAAAACATGGAAGGACCAACACACCACTTCTCTGAGTATCTTAAAAGTAGCGTTTCCAACTCATTTTATATACTACCTACATGTACCGATGAAGTGATATCCGTAGTTAGATCCTTGCCTACAAAAACATCCACTGACCTGGATAACATTTCCCCCAAACTACTTAAAGGCATAATACATGAGATAGCCGTTCCCTTGACACATATTTTTAACGCTTCATTTTTAACAGGAGTTGTACCATCCAAAATAAAATTGCTAAAGTAATACCAATTTTTAAAACTGGTGATAGGCAGTCCTTTGCAAATTACAGGCCTATAAGTATCCTCCCCTCTTTTTCTAAAATTTTGGAAAAGTTAATGCACAAAAGGTTAATGGACTTTTTAGATGCAAATGACATAATCTACAATTTCCAGTTTGGTTTCAGAAGGGGCCATTCAACTTTTCACCCGATAATGCATCTTATCAATTACGTTTCAACAACGAACAACAAAGTAAGCAAGGACTGCACCTTATCCATATTCCTTGACTTCTCAAAAGCATTTGACACCATCGACCATGGAATACTCGCGCGTAAACTCGAGCATTACGGACTTAGGGGCATAGCAAATGCCTGGTTTCAAAACTACCTATCAGGAAGGTCTCAATTTGTTCAATTTACGAATGAATCCTCCGATCTGCAAAATGTTACGACCGGTGTTCCCTAAGGTTCTGTACTCGGCCCACTGTTATTTGTTCTATATATCAATGACTTATCCCAATCGACTGATATGAATGTTTTGTCCTTCGCGGATGATACAACTGCTTATACATCAGGAAATAATCTTAACTTATTGACTGAGAGGACAAACGGCGAATTAACGAAAATCAGTGACTGGTGTCTTGCCAATAAGCTTTCACTGAATGCTAACAAAACCAATGCTTTACTTCTTCATCCACCAAATGATAGTTATAATTATAGCCATGTACAGACACAAATACTAATAAAAAATAAAAACATCACAGTAGCAGGTAATGATCGCGAAATGAAATCAGTAAAATTTTTAGGTGTTAACATAGATGAAAATCTCAAATTTAATCACCACGTGGTAGCTGTTCGTATAAAATTGTCTAGAGCTATTTATATCCTGAATAAAGTGAAAAAAAATTTGCCAGTTGACACTTTACGTGTACTCTATTTTACGTTATTTCAAAGCCACTTAATTTATGGAATCACTGTATGGGGTAACACACCTGCAACAAAACTAATTCTGAATTTGCAGAAAAAAGCAGTGCGTATAATAGCAAATAAAAAGTTTAACTCTCATACCGAACCTCTCTTTAAACATTTGAAAATTCTTAAATTCACTGATCTTTACAAATTACATTCACTACTATTCATCTACGATTGGACTCAAAAAACTCTCCCTGTCAGTTTTAATAATACATTCCAAGTGTACGAAAACCCTTTAGGCATAAATACCAGACAATGTGGGAATCTAACCACACACAAACCCCGCACTCAGTTCTCAGACGTTCTTCCCTACTTCTCTTTCCCGAAATTATGGAATGACATAGATTCAAGATTAAAACTCCTCCCCCGCGTGTTATTTAAAAAAACACTGACCAATCAGTTCATAAACGCTTATAGTGACAACATAAATTGCTCAAATCCGAGATGTTCCGACTGCTCACATAACTAGTTCGTATCTGAGGGGGGGGGGGGGGTGGGGGGGGGGGGGGGTCTTACTTTTCCCGTCCCAAAATGTCTATGGTTTGTGCAACTGTACATATCCTAATCCGTACTACTAAAATGGAGGAATAACGAAATTTATTTTTCACGTTGGAAACAAAGTTGATCACAAGGTCAGAATAACAACTAATCTAACAGTGGAGTTAAATGTCAAAATAAACCAACACTGTTTTGAACTATTCAAATTAACCATCTATTGTCCAGATTTACCTTTCTTCTAAAAAATTGTCATTCGCCGTATTTGACATTTATATTTTGTTTAATTTTGTTTTATATGCCATGTTTTTTTTCTATTTTTTTCGAGGGGATGACAGGAAGACAGTCGCAAGACTATGTCATTCCCCACAGTATACATCTACTCATTTCTCAAATCATGTAACATCATTTTTTCTTAAAACGTACTGTATTTGTATTCTGTGAACTAAAGTGAATTGAATTGAATTGAATTGAATTGACCGGATAGACCTACTGAAACTCGGGTATCTTAATTATCTGGTAAATCTTCCCGACAGCCGATGGTGTGAAGTAATGTTCCTATGAACTTTCAACTCAAATATCATGACGGGACGGATGGTCCAAGTGAGAGATCTCGGACCTAGACGTTGGGGCAAACCAGGGTAAAAAAAAATCATCAGAAAGGGTCATGGAGGATTGTAACCTAATTAGCGAGAGGGGGTCAAATCAAAGAGGTCTTTGGGTGGCCTGCGCGATAAAGAGAAGCCTGGTATCGAAGAGTACCTTGATGGCACCTTTGGGGGTCATTGTTGTTCAAGCTGAGGTCGCGGTCCCTAGAGCTGAGGGAAAAAATTGGGAAAAACAGTGAAAAGGAGTGCCAGATGTGTAATTTGGGCGTGGTGGAGACTCTGGAACACTTTCTTCTAGAATGCTCAAAATACCAGTCTGAAAGATTAAGATTCACTGGGAGTATGATGGGGGAGTGGGATGGGAAAATGAAGGACATGTGGTTAGTAGGCGACTCAAAGGAGAGGGTTTACTAATCGGAGAGATTAGGAAGAATGGGGCAAGGGATGTCATCAAGCAGTTCGTCTCAGAGTGTTGGGGGGAGAGAAGAAGCGTGGGAATGGGGAGGCAGTTAGAAGTACAGGTTATGAACAACTAGATAAGTGAACACGTGACTTGGAGCAAAATAGCAACCCCTGCTTGTTCCTTTGTTTCTGTTTTCCACTCAAATTATATGGTTATTTTGAGTCAAGGTGTGCTTCTCTCGTGTGGTGTATTGCCCTGTAAATATGTGCTATGTACAAACATTTGAGGAAGGAAAAGTACATTTTTTCATCTTTATTTTGAGAAGAATGAAGGGGTTAAAATATTCTTGAACTCAGTGTATTCTGAGAATAATTGGTCTTTGAGGTACACATGAAGCTGATCTATTAATGTATTGATACAAAATGATGTCAGTTCGAAGAATATTTTTTCAATGATTTTTTTACTATGTTTAATTATAATGAGTGAAATGGTGAAAATGTGTCCGGATGTTTTTACTCAAAAAACAGGATGGGTTAAATGAAATGCGGTGAGGTCAGAGATAAAACAGCGAATTTAACAAAAATGTCTGGAGTCAATTTGGTAGTATTTTATTTTGAATTTAAATCCCCAATTACAGATATTGTAATCAACTTGAAATCAAATGGTTTTGCGCGCCGAAGGCGCGCAGGGACGATTTGGGGAGCAAGCCCCTTTCGACCCTCATTTGCTGTAGAATGTTGAAGTGTCAGACCGTGGTAAAGGAGGAGAAGTTGTGGGTTGTTAGCGGCGCTTGTGTCTTTTCTGCTTCTTGTTCAGAAGTGGAGGTTTGGAAGGAGAGACAGTGGCAGTTGATGTTGTTGGTGGGCTGCCTGATGGTGGTTGCTGAGTTTTGTAGGGTCTGGTCCTAGCCGAGTCTGGAGTGGTTGTGGGTGATTTTTGAGTCTTTTGTTATTGTAGGTTTCTGGCATCTATTAGTTTATTGGCTTCTTCGATTTGTTGGAGGAGTAGTTGGTACTTCCTGTCCATCTCTTGCCTGTGAGGGTCCCCTTGTATTTTGTTTTCCCGTAAGATGTTCTCCATCCTGTCGTCCGCGTCCTGGCATTCTGGTTTAGAAGGAAGAGGCGAGTGGGGATCAGGAAGAGGAGAGAAGGCAGCTTCCATTTCCACCTCAGTCTCCACAGACTCTCCCACATTCGACAATACCGGCTGGGACGCCGGCATTTGGATGGGGCTGTCTGTGGGAGTGGGAGGGGAAGTGGTGGGCGCCTCTGGCTCTTTCTTAGCGAGAGGGGGTAAAATCAAAGAGGTCTTTGGGTGGCCTGCGCGATAAAGAGAAGCCTGGTATCGAAGAGTACCTTGATGGCACCTTTGGGGGTCATTGTTGTTCAAGCTGAAGTCGCGGTCCCTAGAGCTAAGGGAAAAAAATTGGGAAAAACAGTGAAAAGGAGTGCCAGATGTGTAATTTGAGCGTGGTGGAGACTCTGGAACACTTTCTTCTAGAATGCTCAAAATACCAGTCTAAAAGATTAAGATTCACTGGGAGTATGATGGGGGAGTGGGATGGGAAAATGAAGGACATGTGGTTAGTAGGCGACTCAAAGGAGAGGGTTTACTAATCGGAGAGATTGGGAAGAATGGGGCAAGGGATGTCATCAAGCAGTTCGTCTCAGAGTGTTGGGGGAGAGAAGAAGCGTGGGAATGGGGAGGCAGTTAGAAGTACAGGTTATGAACAACTAGATAAGTGAACACGTGACTTGGAGCAAAATAGCAACCCCTGCTTGTTCCTTTGTTTCTGTTTTCCACTCAAATTATATGGTTATTTTGAGTCAAGGTGTGCTTCTCTCGTGTGGTGTATTGCCCTGTAAATATGTGCTATGTACAAACATTTGAGGAAGGAAAAGTACATTTTTTCATCTTTATTTTGAGAAGAATGAAGGGGTTAAAATATTCTTGAACTCAGTGTATTCTGAGAATAATTGGTCTTTGAGGTACACATGAAGCTGATCTATTAATGTATTGATACAAAATGATGTCAGTTCGAAGAATATTTTTTCAATGATTTTTTTACTATGTTTAATTATAATGAGTGAAATGGTGAAAATGTGTCCGGATGTTTTTACTCAAAAAACAGGATGGGTTAAATGAAATGCGGTGAGGTCAGAGATAAAACAGCGAATTTAACAAAAATGTCTGGAGTCAATTTGGTAGTATTTTATTTTGAATTTAAATCCCCAATTACAGATATTGTAATCAACATGAAATCAAATGGTTTTGCGCGCCGAAGGCGCGCAGGGACGATTTGGGGAGCAAGCCCCTTTCGACCCTCATTTGCTGTAGAATGTTGAAGTGTCAGACCGTGGTAAAGGAGGAGAAGTTGTGGGTTGTTAGCGGCGCTTGTGTCTTTTCTGCTTCTTGTTCAGAAGTGGAGGTTTGGAAGGAGAGACAGTGGCAGTTGATGTTGTTGGTGGGCTGCCTGATGGTGGTTGCTGAGTTTTGTAGGGTCTGGTCCTAGCCGAGTCTGGAGTGGTTGTGGGTGATTTTTGAGTCTTTTGTTATTGTAGGTTTCTGGCATCTATTAGTTTATTGGCTTCTTCGATTTGTTGGAGGAGTAGTTGGTACTTCCTGTCCATCTCTTGCCTGTGAGGGTCCCCTTGTATTTTGTTTTCCCGTAAGATGTTCTCCATCCTGTCGTCCGCGTCCTGGCATTCTGGTTTAGAAGGAAGAGGCGAGTGGGGATCAGGAAGAGGAGAGAAGGCAGCTTCCATTTCCACCTCAGTCTCCACAGACTCTCCCACATTCGACAATACCGGCTGGGACGCCGGCATTTGGGTGGGGCTGTCTGTGGGAGTGGGAGGGGAAGTGGTGGGCGCCTCTGGCTCTTTCTTAGCGAGAGGGGGTAAAATCAAAGAGGTCTTTGGGTGGCCTGCGCGATAAAGAGAAGCCTGGTATCGAAGAGTACCTTGATGGCACCTTTGGGGGTCATTGTTGTTCAAGCTGAAGTCGCGGTCCCCAGAGCTAAGGGAAAAAAATTGGGAAAAACAGTGAAAAGGAGTGCCAGATGTGTAATTTGAGCGTGGTGGAGACTCTGGAACACTTTCTTCTAGAATGCTCAAAATACCAGTCTAAAAGATTAAGATTCACTGGGAGTATGATGGGGGAGTGGGATGGGAAAATGAAGGACATGTGGTTAGTAGGCGACTCAAAGGAGAGGGTTTACTAATCGGAGAGATTGGGAAGAATGGGGCAAGGGATGTCATCAAGCAGTTCGTCTCAGAGTGTTGGGGGAGAGAAGAAGCGTGGGAATGGGGAGGCAGTTAGAAGTACAGGTTATGAACAACTAGATAAGTGAACACGTGACTTGGAGCAAAATAGCAACCCCTGCTTGTTCCTTTGTTTCTGTTTTCCACTCAAATTATATGGTTATTTTGAGTCAAGGTGTGCTTCTCTCGTGTGGTGTATTGCCCTGTAAATATGTGCTATGTACAAACATTTGAGGAAGGAAAAGTACATTTTTTCATCTTTATTTTGAGAAGAATGAAGGGGTTAAAATATTCTTGAACTCAGTGTATTCTGAGAATAATTGGTCTTTGAGGTACACATGAAGCTGATCTATTAATGTATTGATACAAAATGATGTCAGTTCGAAGAATATTTTTTCAATGATTTTTTTACTATGTTTAATTATAATGAGTGAAATGGTGAAAATGTGTCCGGATGTTTTTACTCAAAAAACAGGATGGGTTAAATGAAATGCGGTGAGGTCAGAGATAAAACAGCGAATTTAACAAAAATGTCTGGAGTCAATTTGGTAGTATTTTATTTTGAATTTAAATCCCCAATTACAGATATTGTAATCAACATGAAATCAAATGGTTTTGCGCGCCGAAGGCGCGCAGGGACGATTTGGGGAGCAAGCCCCTTTCGACCCTCATTTGCTGTAGAATGTTGAAGTGTCAGACCGTGGTAAAGGAGGAGAAGTTGTGGGTTGTTAGCGGCGCTTGTGTCTTTTCTGCTTCTTGTTCAGAAGTGGAGGTTTGGAAGGAGAGACAGTGGCAGTTGATGTTGTTGGTGGGCTGCCTGATGGTGGTTGCTGAGTTTTGTAGGGTCTGGTCCTAGCCGAGTCTGGAGTGGTTGTGGGTGATTTTTGAGTCTTTTGTTATTGTAGGTTTCTGGCATCTATTAGTTTATTGGCTTCTTCGATTTGTTGGAGGAGTAGTTGGTACTTCCTGTCCATCTCTTGCCTGTGAGGGTCCCCTTGTATTTTGTTTTCCCGTAAGATGTTCTCCATCCTGTCGTCCGCGTCCTGGCATTCTGGTTTAGAAGGAAGAGGCGAGTGGGGATCAGGAAGAGGAGAGAAGGCAGCTTCCATTTCCACCTCAGTCTCCACAGACTCTCCCACATTCGACAATACCGGCTGGGACGCCGGCATTTGGGTGGGGCTGTCTGTGGGAGTGGGAGGGGAAGTGGTGGGCGCCTCTGGCTCTTTCTTAGCGAGAGGGGGTAAAATCAAAGAGGTCTTTGGGTGGCCTGCGCGATAAAGAGAAGCCTGGTATCGAAGAGTACCTTGATGGCACCTTTGGGGGTCATTGTTGTTCAAGCTGAAGTCGCGGTCCCCAGAGCTAAGGGAAAAAAATTGGGAAAAACAGTGAAAAGGAGTGCCAGATGTGTAATTTGAGCGTGGTGGAGACTCTGGAACACTTTCTTCTAGAATGCTCAAAATACCAGTCTAAAAGATTAAGATTCACTGGGAGTATGATGGGGGAGTGGGATGGGAAAATGAAGGACATGTGGTTAGTAGGCGACTCAAAGGAGAGGGTTTACTAATCGGAGAGATTGGGAAGAATGGGGCAAGGGATGTCATCAAGCAGTTCGTCTCAGAGTGTTGGGGGAGAGAAGAAGCGTGGGAATGGGGAGGCAGTTAGAAGTACAGGTTATGAACAACTAGATAAGTGAACACGTGACTTGGAGCAAAATAGCAACCCCTGCTTGTTCCTTTGTTTCTGTTTTCCACTCAAATTATATGGTTATTTTGAGTCAAGGTGTGCTTCTCTCGTGTGGTGTATTGCCCTGTAAATATGTGCTATGTACAAACATTTGAGGAAGGAAAAGTACATTTTTTCATCTTTATTTTGAGAAGAATGAAGGGGTTAAAATATTCTTGAACTCAGTGTATTCTGAGAATAATTGGTCTTTGAGGTACACATGAAGCTGATCTATTAATGTATTGATACAAAATGATGTCAGTTCGAAGAATATTTTTTCAATGATTTTTTTACTATGTTTAATTATAATGAGTGAAATGGTGAAAATGTGTCCGGATGTTTTTACTCAAAAAACAGGATGGGTTAAATGAAATGCGGTGAGGTCAGAGATAAAACAGCGAATTTAACAAAAATGTCTGGAGTCAATTTGGTAGTATTTTATTTTGAATTTAAATCCCCAATTACAGATATTGTAATCAACATGAAATCAAATGGTTTTGCGCGCCGAAGGCGCGCAGGGACGATTTGGGGAGCAAGCCCCTTTCGACCCTCATTTGCTGTAGAATGTTGAAGTGTCAGACCGTGGTAAAGGAGGAGAAGTTGTGGGTTGTTAGCGGCGCTTGTGTCTTTTCTGCTTCTTGTTCAGAAGTGGAGGTTTGGAAGGAGAGACAGTGGCAGTTGATGTTGTTGGTGGGCTGCCTGATGGTGGTTGCTGAGTTTTGTAGGGTCTGGTCCTAGCCGAGTCTGGAGTGGTTGTGGGTGATTTTTGAGTCTTTTGTTATTGTAGGTTTCTGGCATCTATTAGTTTATTGGCTTCTTCGATTTGTTGGAGGAGTAGTTGGTACTTCCTGTCCATCTCTTGCCTGTGAGGGTCCCCTTGTATTTTGTTTTCCCGTAAGATGTTCTCCATCCTGTCGTCCGCGTCCTGGCATTCTGGTTTAGAAGGAAGAGGCGAGTGGGGATCAGGAAGAGGAGAGAAGGCAGCTTCCATTTCCACCTCAGTCTCCACAGACTCTTCCACATCCGACAATACCGGCTGGGACGCCGGCATTTGGACGGGGCTGTCTGTGGGAGTGGGAGGGGAAGTGGTGGGCGCCTCTGGCTCTTTCTTTTCCTCACCGTTCTCTTTCTTCATCTCCAAGAATGCCTCCAAGCGTCGGGAATCCCTCCGCTTGGTGGCCGGGTTTTTCTTTCTTCTCTTTCTCTTTTCAGGGCCTCCTGACCTACTCGGGTGAGGACCAGTGTGAGAGGGGATCCTCCTATCAAAGGTACTACCTCTCCCCGAGGAGGGTGGTAATTCTTTCTCTTCTTCAACCTTGAATTCAAGGTTCAGATGAACGCTCTTGCCTACCTCCTTGATAGTCCAGGTGATAGGGCAAGAGACGCCCAGAGCTACTATCGTTCTCTTCAATCGCGCTGGTAGTTCCAGTGTTTCCATAATTAAGATTGTAATTAGGATGCTCGCACTCTCGTAATCAACTTTGGTATCTCTTTAGGTTATGAACAACTAAATAAGTGAACATTTGACACCGAATGTTGTGAGTAGGATTAAATAGGGCTGATCAGCTGATTGGTTAAATATAGTTTGACTTTGAAACCATCAATTAAAATTTTGATTCCTCCACTTTAGAAAGGATTAATAAGTTTGTTTGTAATTTGGTGCCGGAATGTGTGAGAATCTCTCAAAAACATGAGGCATGTGGAAAAAAGTGTGATGGTCATTCAATGCAAGACCATACGGTAGATGTGAAAATTCGAAATTTAAACTGAAATTTGATGTGGCAACATATATTTTTTCCAGTTTAATTTTTTCAAGAGATGATGTACTTTGTAGATGTATAGGTATTTTTTTAAAACAACTTGATATGTTGTACAAAGAGTAAAAGGTTAACGCTATGGTCAATGGGATTTATTTAGTGGTTCATAACCTACAGGGGTAACCAAGGCCTTCTCATACGAGAACCGCGACAAATCAGCGGCCGGCCAAAGTGTTATTATTATTTCAATGGGTTGCTTATTTTACACACTCAAACCTATGTTTACATTATTTTGGGTGAATATTGTTACCTTATTACTCTACAAAATAATTATTTTGTAGAATAATATAACAATAACATGACTTTTGGAGGCACAGCACTGTTTTTAGCTTATTGACGTATGCTTGCTTTTTAATAATTATCAATATTTAAGTAAAAAAATTCAGTTATTTCGGCGCATAAATCTTTGAACATTCCTTTAGAAGCCTGCTTGTAGAGATTTCTTTTTTTACTATACTGGTCGCAAAGTTTGATTAATTTACCTTCTGCTTCGTTAGTTTTCTTTCTTTGGTATCTTTTCAATTTTCCTGAGTTTGGTTTTTGCAGCTCCGTTTGTGTTGAAAAACAGCAAACCATCATATGTGAAACATGAAAAACGACTAAAGGAAGCTTGGAGTAAATGGGAGCATACCCCTACCCCCCCCCCCCCCCCCCCCCCCCCCCGACCCGACCGATGGACACTGAATTGAGGACTCGGACTCGGACTCAAAACACATACTGAATCTCGGACTCGGACTCAAGTTTAGTGTTCCGATTTTTTGTTGAATTACCAGTGCTTAACCACACGTAACAGCGATTTTGTCGTTGTGATGATCAGCAAAACTCGTTTAACTGTTAAACTGCCGTAACATATTCCCAATAGCCATCGTACTTTGTGGAATGCCCCTATATTTTTATATAAAGACTATCATTCATTTATTTAGTTGGGATAAGCTGACTTTTTGTGAACTATCGATCGACTCCCATCTCCATGGCTTCATTTAACCATTTATCTGCGATTAACTACCAAACTCGACCACGTCAATGCTCAAAATATCCGTTCAATGCTTTTCCAAACTTGGAACCAAAGGCCGTAATATTATTTTGGTGTGGAATATCCTGTGGGCCCAATACATGCCACATGGATTTAGTGTTGAAAATGTGTTTCCAGCTTAAAACGTGTTTATCCTGGTGTATTCGGTAAGGTATTCCGTGATCCATCTTTGTGTCCAAGCATTGGCGGCACTTCATGGGCGGGGATGGGTGGAGGGGGGGGGGGGGGGGAGTGGATGATGACATTTTACCCCATAAGCGTAGACTTTGCCTCGGACATATTATTTGTAACTCCAGAAAAGGGCGAATAAATAGAATACTTTGTACAAACACGCAGTGTTGCGAAGTTAATTTGTCTTATGTCCTTAATAATTGATTTGATACATATTAAAGGGTGTCTTTTATTAATTTCGCTCTAAAATAAATTGTCAGTTGAGTTTTTCTAACTGAATGGTTCAAGCTTTTTGCGTTTAACCAATGAAATAATTGCATGGAATAGGCCACTCCCATTTTACTGACATATTTCGGCAACCGATTTTCTTGCGTTGTGGCATTCATACGGGAATCAATATCCAAAATTCAGTCTAAAAACAATTTGTTTTCTCCTTGCATAAAATATAAACGCACTATATGTTCATAAATGACGATTTGAAACCAAATTATTTTTCCTTCTCTTTTCGTTTCGGCACATTTTCACAGATGGTTTTTGGCAGTGAAAAAAATAATAGAAATTCTAAAACCAAAAAAAACCCCAACATTTTCCACATGTTTTAATACAAATTTTACCTGTTAAATGCATATAGGCTATAGAGCAATCTCCCGTAAACTGAATAAAATTCATTCATTTTTTTTGTAATGTTAACAAATTGCCACGACAAGCATCAAATTTCTTTTGTTTATAGACATATTTAACCTCAGTACATCCAATACAGGCACTCAATCTATTATATCTTGCTTGACAAGAAAAAATAAAAAAATGAAAGTGTCAATGACACTGTAGCTCAACTTGACAAACTTGAACTTGGTAAGTTATAAATGAAATGGCAAAATTGAAGAACAGAGTAATCCATCAATTTTTAAATGTAAACTGTAAGACTGGCTAAAGGAAGAATGTTGATACACAAATGCAGTATGTTCAGAGGTTACTGTAAATGGCAACTTTTTTCACAGAAATGAATGCTAATCAATAGTTCTTATCGAAAGGTCTTGTCTAATGAGCACACCAAGTTAAACAAGCATACCAGGTTTCAAAGCAATCCAGTCATAAATGCGGCCTATAGGGTGTGCCAAAGGGAAATATTGAGGTCTGACTAAACTAAGTTCTAAGAACGTTGGCCGCAGCAACATTTTCTTACGGAAATTGAAGGAAATCGAAATCTAGAGGCCACCCCAAACAAGCATGCTAGGTTTCAAAGCAATCCAATCATAAGTGTGCCCTGTAGGGTGTGCCAAAGGGAAATATTGAAGTGTGACTAAACTAAGTTCTAAGAACGCTGGCAGCGGCAACATTTTTCGACAAAAATGGAAGAAAATCGATAGCTCCCATCTAGAGGTCACCCTAAACAAGCATACCAGGTTTCAAAGCAATCCAATCACAAATGTGCCCTGTAGGGCGTGCCAAAGAGAAATATTGAGGTCTTCTGACTAAACTAAGTTCTAAGAACGTTGGCCGCAGCAACATTTTTCGACGGAAATGGAAAAAAAATCGATAGCTCCCATCTAGAGGTCACCCCAATCAAGCATACCAGGTTTCAAAGCAATCCAATCATAAATGTGCCCTGTAGGGTGTGCCAAAGGGAAATATTGAGGTCTGACTAAACTAAGTTCTAAGAACGTTGGCCGTGGCAACATTTTTTGACGGAAATTGAAGAAAATCGATAGCTTCCATCTAGAGGTCACCCTAAACAAGCATACCAGGTTTCAAAGCAATCCAATTATAAATGTGCCCTGTAGGGTGTGCCAAAGAGAAATATTGTGGTTTGACTAAACTAAGTTCTTAGAACGTTGGCCGTGGCAACATTTTTTGACGGAAATTGAAGAAAATTGATAGCTCCCATCTAGAGGTCACCCCAAACAAGCATACCAGGTTTCAAAGCAATCCGATCATAAATGTGCCCTGTAGGGTGTGCCAAAGGGAAATATTGAGGTCTGACTAAACTAAGTTCTAAGAACGTTGGCCGTGGCAACATTTTTTGACGGAAATTGAAGAAAATTGATAGCTCCCATCTAGAGGTCACCCTAAACAAACATACCAGGTTTCAAAGCAATCCAATCATAAATGTGCCCTGTAGGGCGTGCCAAAGTGAAATATTGTGGTTTGACTAAACTAAGTTCTAAGAACGTTGGCCGCGGCAACATTTTTTTATGGAAATTGAATAAAATCGATAGCTCCCATCTAGAGGTCACCCCAAACAAGCATACCAAGTTTCAAAGTGATCTGATCATAAATGCGACCTGTGAGGTGTGCCAAAGGTAATTGTGGACGTACGTACTAATGTACTAACATACTAACGTACGTACGTACGTACGCCGACGGATGAGAAGTGATGGCAATAGCTCAGCTTGACTTTGTCAAGTTGAGCTAAAAACGCTCGGTTTATCTCAAGAAGACAGGAAAATTACCAAATCCCTGTTAACTGAATACTCTTGTTAACTAATTTTTTTTTTACGTATGTCCAATTGTTCAATTATATTGTTTTACAAACAAACATTTGACTGTGGAGTATCAACAATTAACTATAGATCAACATCAACTTGCTGTATAGTTGTTGCAATTAACCGAAGTCGGACTTCACTTTTTATCTTGTCAATAATGAAAGTGTAACAGGCAATTTGAAATCGCAATATAAACACTAATCCAAACATAAAGGACGGGCCAAGCCTGCCACTTGTCTTTCGATATATACCGGTTATGGTCAGGATACTTATTTATTTACATTTACCGGAAAAAAACAGAACAGGTCTCAATTTTGTAGGGTTCCCACTGTGAACGGGAAATTTATTTATAGTGATACGTAATGTACACAGCAGTAACAGAGTTAGGGAGTTCATATTTCGGTATTTTGTACGGAAAGCGAAACGCTTGCGGAAATAGTGATCGCTCAGATTGTTGAATTGACAGATATACATGGAGTGGACAGTGGATGGACGTATAACAGATACCACGCGTAAATGGTTAAATGAAACAACTTGGATAAAGGCGTCGATGGATAGTTCTTATGAAATCTATTAATTCTAACTTAATAATTACTTAACAAACTCTAGGGCACTCCCCCAAGTACGGCAACCACCGGCAAAATGTCACGGCAGTTTGACGTGTTAAACAGTCTGGACTGACCTCGCAGGCATGGTTAATTTTTACTTTCTGCACAATGATTAATAAAGATCGCTATAACGTGGTAAATCACTGGTAATTCAACAAAAAACTAAGCACTTAACTTGAGTCCGAGTCCGAATCCTTGATTCGGTATGTGTTTTGAGTCCGAGTCCTCAATTCATATTTAAACGACCCGACCCGCCACTCTCTTAAATGCATTTCTCGTTATTTTGCAGTGACTAAAATAAACTACAATTATTAAATTTTTTTTTACTGATTTCATTTAATTTAATAAATTGCCAGATAAGTCTGTAACATTGTTATATATATTTGTCTCCAGTAATTTTGCGTAATTATTGTCATGGTGATAGTTTGGTTTTGCGATTTTCTTGTTTAAAAGTGTAAATATTTTTGATAATCTTTCTGCCCGAGTTAAATGTTAAATGTGAAGCGTAAAGATAGGTATATGACGGACCCCGAAACCGATCTGTTATTTAAACAGACCAGCAATAATTCACGCGCTGGCAGTTAAGCATGAAATATAATGTACATTATGGCACACTTGCTGAACGTCACTAATGAAAGGAGAATATGAACTGGCACGGAAAAAGGTGAATGAGATAAAGAATAATAATAGGAAGGAGCGCAATTGCAGTCTTGCCAGAACAATAAAGAAAACGGGGGGTTCGAGCTCAAACGTATTTTGGAACTGGGTAAATAAACGGGGGAAAAGTAGTGTGCAGAGTATCAAAGTGGATGGGGAAAGTACAGAAGATAAAGGCCGTATCGCTTCAGAGTTAGTCAAGCACTGGGAAAAGATAAACGATAGGCGATGGGGCAGTGGGTCCCCACCAAAAAGAAATACACTGGTGGAGGAGAACTTATCCAATCGTGTATGTAGCGAAATAACGGCAGAAGAAGTGCGGAACGTGGTCTCGAAATTAAAAAATGGTAAAGCGGGAGGGACTGATGAAATTCCGAACGAATTCCTCAAAAATGGAGGGGATGCACTTATTGAAGTCCTGACAAACCTTTTCAACCTGGCTCTGCGAAAGCAAGAGGTCCCCAGAGAGTGGAGGGAAAGTAAGGTGTCGTTCATACACAAAAAGGGGGATAAGGAAGTTCTAAATAACTATAGGGGGATATCAGTTAGTAGTAACATCGGAAAAGTATTCTGCAAGGTCATATACGGTAGACTAGAGGAAGTTATTGAAGAGAAGGGTTTTTTAGGAGAAATTCAAAATGGTTTCAGGAAAGGACGAAGAGTCACTGATCACCTATTTACACTCACCCAACTGATAGAATCAACAAAGGCTGAAAAGAAAAAGATGTTTCTGGCATTTCTAGATGTGAAAAAAGCGTACGACCGAGTGTGGAGGGAAGGTATGTGGCGAAAGCTCGAGGGCATCGGACTGGGGGGTGACTTTGTGGGAAACATGAAAGCACTGTATACAGATGTGCAAAGCCAACTCAGTCTAGGGAGTATCACTACAAAACGAGTCCCTATGGATATAGGCCTCAAGCAGGGGTGTATCTTTTCACCGATTTTGTTTGCATTGTATGTAAAATATTTAGGGGACGAACTAATTCAGAGTGCGGAGGGGGTAAATGTTGGAGACATAAAAATACCAGGCTTATTCTTTGCGGACGACATGGTGTTAATGTCTAGAACTGAACAGGGGCTAGATAAATTGCTGGAAATTGTTGGTAGTTATGGGAACACTTGGCGGTTCGAACTAAATGAAAATAAAAGCAAGGTAATACCCGTTGGACGCAAGGTAGATATGACGAAGAGATGGAGAGTGGGGGAGTTCTCAATCCCCAAAGGGGAAAGCAAACAAATCACTGTAGGAGAAAAGGGAGAGTATGAGTATCTAGGGGTAAGCATAAATATAACGGGAAGGGGGGGGGGGGGGGGGGTGTACAGAAATTACTCAGCCAAACTGATTCTGAAGGGGAAAAGAATTCTGAACCAACTAAAACTTTTAGGGAAAATAGTTTCAACAAGGTCTTTGTGGGGAAAACACTGTGGGAGAGGGTGGGTTTGCCAAGTATAACGTATGGCACGGACGTGATTCCATTAAACCAAACCGTTATTAAGAAGTTGGAAAGTACTCAGAATGATGCCGACAGATGGATAACAGGGTCGAGTAATGCTGCAGCTTTGGAAGCAGTAAGGGGGGAGCTTGGGTGGATGAAAATCAAGGACAGGGTAGATTTGGGAAAACTGTGTTACTTTAACTACTTGAGAAACCTGCCTGACAACCGGTGGTGCAAATTGATGCTCGATACCATTTGGAATTCTAATATAGAAACGGGGTGGTCAAAACATGTGAGGGAACTAATGGACAATTACTCTATAGAGGTCACAAACATAGAAGTAGGAATAAAAGAAGGCAAAAGGTTTGTCAAAGAGAGAGTCATGGAAGATTGCAATCGAAACTGGCGAGCAGGGGTTAGCGTGAAAAGATCACTGCAGGGGTTACAATATAAAGAAAAGCCAGCTTTTGAGAAGTACCTAGATGGCACCTTTGGAGGGTCACTGCTGTTCAAACTGAGATCAAGATCACTGGAGCTTCGGGGAAAAATTGGGAGAGATGGGGAAAAGGGATGCCAAATGTGCCACTCTGGAGTAGTGGAGACCCTGGAACATTTTCTCTTGGAATGCCCACAGTATATACCTCATAGAATAAAATTTACTGGAAGAATAATGCAGAAGTGGGGTGAAGAAACAAAGGATAGATGGCTGAAGGGGGACACGAGGGAGAGGGTAGGAATGCTTATTGAAGAAATTGAAAAAGAGGAAGTGAGGGACACTATTAAGCAGTTTATATCTGAATGCTGGGAGGAGAGGAGGGGAAGAGGGGGTGGGGTGCAGGGGGAATGGTGGCCTTCTCTTATGAGGACCGCGACAAATCAGCGGCTGGCTATAGAGTTATTATTATTAATTTGAATTGCTTTGAAAAATGTCATGGAATGTCCTTGAAAATATATTTGGATATTAAACCCATTCATCATTTCTGATAACTTATAAAAGGAGTAAGAGAGTGTGTTCTCCTTCATCCAACCATCACACATCTCATCATCCATAACACCATTCATCATCCATTATGGTGCTAGTGTCAGAAAGCGAAGAGGGGCTAGCGAAAATGCTGGGAATTGTTGGGAAATAGGGGAGCAAATGGAGACTCGAACTTAATGAAAGCAAGAGCAAAGTTATACCTGTGGGCCACAAAGTGGAACCCATTCGAAGGTGGAGAGTGGGAGAGTTCTGCATTCCGGAAGGTAGCAGCAAACTTCTTAGTGTAGGAGAGACAAGGGATTTATTAATTATCCATGTATTTGTTTGTTTTCAAAAGTCATCGATCAAAACAAAATGCAGAAAGGAAATAATTAAGATGTTTTTATACAATCAGTTACAATATTTAATGTAAAAATCAAATTTTTGGTGTAGAATTGAACTTTTTGAATTGAGGCTCTGTCTCCCAGCATCTCCATTTTTCGTGTAAACAAGATTTTTCGAAGAAACCATAATGTCTTGGAAGGATACCTCTCAATGGCTGTCCTGAATAAAATAAGGAAAGAAATTAATAAATTGAAGGAAAAGGAAGGCGAAGAAGGTGAAATAAAAAATCAGAAAGAAGTTTTCTTGGTAACAGACAGCAAATGGGCATACCTAAAACGCGAGATCAAAGTAGACGATAAAGTTAAGCTGAGAGTGTTATATGAAAGAGGTGCCACACCACAAAGAAATAAATACTTAATAAAGAGGCTACTACGACAGATTCAAACACCTAGATCACCTGTAGTAATTTTTTGGTTCGGAACATGTGAATTAACAGAAAAGACTGGAAAATCTGTTCAACTTAGGGAGAATATACATGGCAAAATACCCAATATTATAGAAGGATATAAAGAACTTGAACATAGGATAAAGAAAATAAATTGTAGTGCACAATGTTTTTTTCCTGGAGTGCCCATACTACTCTATTTATCCATGGAACTACTATAAGGGTGAACAGAAACACGATGATAGAGAAAATGATAAAATCCTACTCAGCTGCATTGACACACTAAACTCGAGAATAAACAGCTTAAACAGATAGAGTTTGCCTATAATCAGTCAGGACCTGAAAATAAGCAGTAAACGCAGAGGAAGACAGCAACAACAAATCTGCAAAGGCCTCTTACTTGATGGTATCCACCCGGGTGACAAAGTGTCAAAACTCTGGCTTCTTCGCATCCATCGATTCATAAGACGAATATCAGTCTAAATAGATCCATATTAAAGAATCCTGGAGGGAGATTGGGATTGCCCAATTCCGTGCACAAGAGAAATTCTACTAACTTCTGTTAAAGAAAACGAGGGGAGATTGGGATTGCCCAATTCCCTGCGTTAAATTAAATTATACAAAGAACTCATCATGTCCACTGCGACCACAGCACGTAAAGACAGTACCTCTACGGGAAGTGAAACATGCGGAAATTGTAATAAAAATGTAACCGAGAGAGATGATGCACTGGAGTGTGAGATTTGTAACCTATGGTTCCACATCAAATGTCAAAAAATACCAAAAGAAATGTATAATTTTCTAAAAGGAGTGGATTTATCAGATGAGCATAACCCCGCACCTGTACATTGGTATTGTAAATGCAGCAATCTGGGAGCTGCAAAATTACTGGGGAGGATAACAAAAATTGAAAAGAAACAAGATAAAATGGAAGAGGACATGACTGGATTGAAAGATAGAATTGAGGTATTGGAAGAAAATACTAAACATGGAGGCCAACAAAACGCAGACGGGAATTTTACAGCAGAGGTTAAAAAAGTATTAACAGAGGAGAAGAAGGCAGACAAAGCCCAAGAGAATAGAAAAAAGAATCTAATAGTATTTAATATTGGTGAGCCGAATGGCGAAACTGGGGAAGAAAAACAGAAGGAGGATGCCAAAATATTTGATTTGATGTGTAGTGAAATGGGCTTACCTAGTAAAGGCTCCACAAAAAAGATTATCAGACTAGGGAAAAAAAAAGCGAGCGACCAAGACCCATGATGGTAACACTTGAAGATGAGAAAGAGAAAATAAATATTCTAAAATTGGGGCACAAGCTCAAAGACAGTAGCATATTTCCAGCCATATCTCTAAGTAGCGACCTTACAAGAGAAGAAAGGGAAGAAAAGAAGAAACTCCAACAGGAAGCCAAAGAAAAAAACGAGAATTCGGGGGACTGGTTCCTGAGGGTCAGGGGACCCCCAATGGTGCTGCAGAGAGTAAAAAGAAGAATAGACAGATGACAGTACAAGCCAAAAAATGTATAAATGATGTAAATACGTTTGTAAAATGCACATTACCTCAACAAAGCACGGTGAAGGGATTGCACATTTTAATGTTTAATGCAGATAACCTGGCAAATAAGATGAACGAGCTGAGTTTCTTAGCAGAGGAGGATGATTCTGACATCATAGCAATAACGGAGATGAAACCTAAGAACTGTAAGGAAATGCCAAGTGTAGCGCATTACAAACTAATGAAGTACCAATTGTTCCACAGTAATCTAAATAATATTAAAGGAATGGGGATAGCAGTACAGTTAAAACTAGAAGTCCTGCCATGAAATGCGCACAAATAGCACGTCGATCTGCGCGTTAATCTACGCGTTATGACCATAGTAAGGCTATCAAATTCTGTACATATTGCCTGTGCACAAGCAATGTTTCAGCCAATGGACCTCCGGGTAACCCGGAGGTCCATTGGCAGAAACAGTGCCCGTGTTTGCTATGAGTAATCTGGAGAACATGCCGTGCTTTGGCTGCCATTCGATATGGCAATTGCGCGCAATTCCTACGTGCAATTAAGCCTAGATAAGCGCACTATTCATGACAGGACTTCTAGTTTTAACTGTATATGTCAAGGATAATATATCAGCCGAAGAAATACAGTTCACTACAGACTTCAAAGAGGCAATATGGCTAAAAATCAGGCTGCAAGGAAAAGATAACCTTCTAATTGGTAACATCTATAGGAGTCCAAACACCAGTACGACAGAAAATGATGAAAATCTTATTGATATAATTAAAGAAATATCAACAGAAAAAAAATTTACCCATCTTCTACTTATGGAAGACTTCAACTACCCCGAGATAGACTGGAGCACATGGACCACTCAGAAACAAAGGAGTGAAGGATTCCTCACAAGCTTACAAGATAACTTTCTTTTGCAGCACGTAAATACACCCACTCGAGCTCGTACAGGCCAGACACCCAATATTTTAGACTTGATAATAACAAATGAGGCAGAGATGGTATCGAACTTGAGAGTCGAGAGCCCTGTGGGCAAAACCGATCACGGAACAGTTAAATTCACATATAAATGCTACACCCAAACAAAAAGTGCTATCGACAAGAGAACTTTTGATAAAGGAAATTACAAACAAATGGAAATTGGCCTAAAATTGGACTGGCAACAATTATTGAATGAAGGCGATGATATAAACATACAGTGGAAAAACTTTTGTATGATCTTAGAAGAATCGATCGATAAAAACATTCCAAAGCGAAGAATACAACAAAACAATAACAGGAAGAGAAACACACCATTAGACAAAAAAAAACTGTTTTTAAAATTAAGAAAAAGCATCGAGCATGGACAAGATACATGGAAACTAGAAAACCTGAACATTATACACAATATACTAGACTCAGGAACCAAGTTAAAATATTAACTAGAAGGATTAAAAAAACTCACGAAAGAAATATAGCATTACAAGCCAAATCAAATCCCCCAAAATTCTGGAACTATGTTGGAAATAAAACAAAAGTCAAAACTGGTATTGCAGACTTAGAGAAGGAGGACGGTACCCTAACAGAGAATGATAAGGAGAAAGCTGACATACTCGCCAAATTCTTCACTAGTGTGTTCACCAGGGAAGCTGCAGGTATAATACCAGAACCCTCAAAAAGCTGCTTACATAAAGATTTTCCACAGATACAAATAACCGAGATGATTTATCACAAACTTAAAAAACTGAACCCAGCCAAATCACAAGGGCCAGATGGTATACACCCCGCATCCTCAAGGAACTAGCGAGTACCCTGATGACACCTTTAGAAATAATATTCAACAGCACCTTGAGACAAGGGAAAATACCTGAAGAGTGGAAGAAGGCAAATATCTCGGCAATATATAAGAAAGGACAAAAAACAACCGCTAGTAACTACCGCCCAGTTAGCCTAACATGTATACTTTGCAAAGTAACGGAATCCATAATTCGAGGCAGTATAATAGACCACATGCAAGAGAATAAATTGTTTAGTAAAAGACAATTTGGATTTATATCAGGTAGATCAACCACACTGCAGCTACTTCATAGCCTAGAAAAATGGATAGAGACAGTTGATAAAGGATATTCGACACACATCATCTATATGGATTTCATGAAAGCTTTTCATACAGTACCACATAGAAGACTATTGAAAACAGTAGAGAGTTATGGGATTAAAGGACCGGTACTTAAGTGGATAGAGGATTTCCTATCTAACAGAATACAACGAGTGATTGTAAATGGCAAAAGCTCAGAAGAACATCAAGTGATCAGTGGCATACCCCAGGGAAGCGTATTAGGACCGATACTCTTTGTTATCTACATAAAGGACCTCCCTCAATCAGTCACCTCGGAAGTATTTATGTTTGCGGACGACACAAAAGTTTTTAAAGAGATTAGGGAAGAGAATGATACAAAAACACTAGAGGAAGATTTAGATAACCTACAAGAATGGTCTGAAAAGTGGCTTTTAAAATTCCACCCAGACAAATGCTTAGCAATGAATATTGGGAAGGAACAAGTTGAAGTAAATTATACCTTGAAAAGAGCAGACCGATCAAACTGCAAGGTGAAAATAACTAAAGAAGAGAAAGATATCTGAGTCCTGTCTGACGCAAACCTGAGTTTTGACAGCCATATTAATCAAAAAGTGCAGAAGGCCCACTCGATACTAGGAGCAATCAGAAGATCATTTACTCATTTAGACTGCGAAACCCTTACTAAACTGTATAAAGGATTGGTCAGACCGCATCTGGAATACGCACAACCAGTATGGAAACCTTACAAACAAAAACACATAAATAGTATTGAGAAAGTCCAGAAGCGAGCAACCAAACTAATACCAGAGTTAAAGAACTACAACTATAAGGAAAGACTCCAGAAACTTAACCTTCCAACCTTACAATACAGACGTCATCGAGGCGACATGGTAGAATGCTACAAAATCTTTAACTGCTATGATCCGGAAGTGGGAACTATATTAAACAAGGTTACAGACAGCGTCACCCGAGGTCACAATTACAAGCTATGCAAATCCACTGCAAGAACAGACTTAAAAAAGAACGCATTTAGTCAGAGAATTACCAATACATGGAATAATCTACCACAAAAAGTAATAAATGCCCCAAACCTACTAATATTTGAAAAGAGACTTGACAAGTATTGGCAATCTCAAAACATTAAATTCGATTACAAGGCGGAGATGCGGTGCGACAGAGCCTCAGAATATACCATAGAGACTACAGAACAAGAGAGGGATGACGCAATACGACATTCATCAGAGGTGGACAAAGTGGTGATGAGCCAGCGTCCACTATCTACATAAGTAAACATAAGTAAGTAAACCTAAGTAACTGACTACGAGTATCTGGGGATAAATATAAACATCACAGGAAAAGGCATCTACCAAAACCACACAAATAAATTGATTCTGAAGGGGAAGCGAATCCTTAAGCAAATGAAACTTATAGGAAGAACTTATAGGAGAACTACTCATTGGAGATCTCAGACCTAGACGTTGGGGCAAACCAGGGTAAAAATATCGTCAGAGAAAGAGTAATGGAGGATTGCAACCGTAACTGGTGAGACGGGGTCAAATCAAAGAGATCTTTGGGTGGCCTGCTTGATAAAGAGAAGCCTGGTTTTGAAGAGTACCTTGATGGCACCTTTGGAGGGTCACTGTTGTTCAAGCCGAGGACGTGGTCCCTAGAGCTGAGGGAAAAAAATGGGAAAAAACAGTGAAAAGGAGTGCCTGATGTGTAATT